>OY735211.1:55874441-56021941 GCA_963457665.1 Thysanoteuthis rhombus
GAGGTTGACGTTGGTTGTGTTGGTGGGTAAATGATGCTTGTGTTGTCTTTCTTTTTGTCTTGTTTACTGTTTGTTTTGTGGATCCTGATGATTAGTCCCGATTTGATTTTTGGAAAGTGACGAGTAGAAATGTATGAGGTCGTCTTTGTTCGCAGCTTTGCAGGAGATGCTGCGTTTGATGGTGTTGTGGGTTTTGCACATCCCTAAGAAAGGTAGTGTATTGTTCGATTCTTCTTCTAGTGCGAATTTAATAGACGTTTCCACTGTGTTCAGTTAAGCAACACGCTAGTATTGATATATATGCATATACTATGGTATATTATCAAGGCATCATCGATATGGCAAAAGTAGGATGCAGTTTCGTGTATGATATTTATAAAAGGCCCTGATTCTAGAAATTCCAGAAACTCCAGAAACAGACAGGCTAAAACTCTTTTTATTGGGGATTCCATCAGTAACCTAAATTTCTGTTGGTAGGAATTTCCGTTGAAGCTGAAAAAGCATTGTTTTGTTATGAATGTGCAAATCTTTTCAAGGGATGGTATATGTACCGTTTTTCGAATTTGGAGACCTGATACAAAATAAACAACAAAAAACCCCATAAAACATAGATATGGAAGACCAACTCATGGCCAGCCTTGATGTAACATCACTTTGTACCAACATCTCAGTTGAAAAATGCCTACATCTACTAAGTAATCATCTCAAAAGGGCCAAAATTAAACTATCCCTACCCACAAACAAAATGATTTTTCGCTGCAAATATTTTTTCCTCCGAAAAAGATTACATTCAATCGGATCACTTCACATCCACGAAACACACACACACACACACACACACGCATACACACACACACACACACATATATTCATATAATATTAAATCACTATCAAGTTAGAATGAATAATATAAAAATTGTGCTTCACAGATTTAAAAACCAAAAATTAATATATATATATATATATATATATATATATATATATATATATATATATATTGATTTTTGGTTTTTAAATTTTCAGCTTGGAACACTAAACATCAAAACAATATATATATTTATAGTCTAGAAAGCTTCACAGCTTTGAGCATTAGGTATTAAAATAACGTGTTTACAGCTTTAAACAGTAAACATTAATTATTAATTATTATTTTCAGTCAATTATAATGAGTTAATAATAATCAGCTAATTAGATAGATAAATAGATAGATGCATGTGTACGTATCTGTATAAACGATATTGTCTAGAAAGCTTTACAGCTTAAAACAAGTAGGTATTAGAATGTGTTTAATAACTTCAAACACACAAAAAATAATGATAATACATATGATATATACATATATATATAGTTTAGTTAGCTGTACAGCTTCAAACATGAAACGTCATAATATATATATATGCAGGGCAGCCTTTTGGTCTCAAGAGAAGGTTTCGATCCTACCTTGTGGTACTGGATGGATATTGGATAGTCTATAGCCACATTGTTGTAATACAACGAAATATCTGTCTGTGGATGACACAATCATTAATTATATATATATATATATATATATATATATATATATATATATATATATATACTGTAGGTGTATTCCAATATATATATATATATATATATATATATATATATATATATATATATATATATATATATATATATAATGTGTACTTTAGAGAGTGAGACAGACTCAGGAGTGAAGTTTTTGGTGGTAAGGTTTATTAATCCTTATATGTCAATAGTCCATACATGTTTCGGGATTTCTCCCATCATCAGTGGTGTGTGTTGTGTGAGTGTGAATTAAAATGTACCATGTGGAACCAGAGTCCACTGCGAGGGGCTATGCATTGTGGGTAAGTTTTTTTTGTCAGGGCTACTAGAGGCCTCATGCTGAATGTAAGAATGACCAGCAGGTATTGGGATTTTGGTAAAGCAGCAGCAGTTGGTCTTGGGGAGGGCAGAGTGTGACAAGGTTGGGGGTAGTGTTGTGGAGGTGGATTTTTTGGTATGTTTGGGATAGTGTAGAAGGAGGGGTGGTGGGGTCAAGGAGCTATATAGGTATCAACCTTAAAAGTTAATGAAAATGTTTTGGCTATGATTTGGACAGGGGTTATAACAGGCTAAGGTGAAGTTTTTCCTATGGGTCTAGGTGACTTTGAAGCTTCCATTGTTGAGTGTGTCTAAGGTGTGGGTGTGAGGATATTAATGGTAGGAGTTGTGTGTATTAGTGTTCTGTGTGGTGAGGGTTGTTCAGTTTAGTATTTAATCTATTAGGATATAGGGTTTTAAGTTTGTTGATCCACATGTCTTCGTGTTTTTCTAGAACTTTAGTTATGTCAATTTGAGTAGTTTTTTCTATTTTTTCTATGATGGTGAAGCTAGCGTCAGTGGCAAATATATATATATATATATATATATATATATATATATATATATATAGTAGGATACACCTCCAACGGCAGAACACTCTCAACTGACATGCACCTAACTGAACTAGAAAATGAAATCAGAAGCATTAAATGGGAGATCATAGGCATTACCGAGACAATAAGACCCGGAGAAGAACTGATCGACCTGAAGAGCCAACATCATCTCTACAGCTGCAGGGAGAAATTCAAACAAAGCAGAATAGGCTTTCTCATCAATAAGCACCTCAAAGACGATATAATAGGCTTTAAAGCTGTCTCTGACCGAATAACAAACATCATCGTACAACTTTCTAAGAAGTTCAAACTGATCATCATCCAAGTCTACGCTCCCACTTCACAATCAATCAAAGAGGAAATAGACCATGATGACTTGAATTCCCTACTCCAAGACACCAGAAAATCTCTGTCGTCATGAGAAACTTCAATGCAAGGAAATAAAAACTGTGTCAGCAAATTCGGATATAAAATATGGAACGAGAGAGGAGGAGATCTTGTAAACTTCACTTCGGCTGACGGGTTCAGAATCATGAACACCTTCATCAAGAAGGGACCCAATAGGAAATGAACTTGAAAAAGCGCTAACCACGGAACAAAATACGAAATGGACTGCATCCTAACTGATAAAAGGAACATTTTCAAGGATATCCAAGTCCTAAATCAAGTCAACGTAAGAAGCGACCACCGAATGGTAAGATGTAAAATGCAAGTAAAAATTCTAACAAAGAACGCAGAAAAATTATTCACACCAAACTGCAACCACTAAACATACCAAAAGAGCACACTCGATCCTTCAAGCTTGAACTGAAAAACAGATTTGAAATTGTCATTAAACAAGATGATGCCAACATCAACGAACTCAACAATAAAATGAAAGCATCCATTACAGAAGTCGCCACTATATTTAAACCAAGGAGCACACAAAGCAGTAGTAAAATCTCAGATGAAACAAAGAATCTTACGGAAAAATGCAAAAACCTCAAGTCATCGACGATGACAAAAGAGAAAATTGAAGAGACCGAACTAAATGAAATGATCAAGAAGAAACGTAGGGAAGACAGAAGAAGATACATGACAGTGGTTATCTAATCGGCTTTCGATGAAGGTCGAGTCTTCAAAGCTAAACAAAAGCCCCTATTCAGGACGGAAGCAAATAACCAACATACTCGAGAAAAATGGATACCTAACAACAGAGACAGGATAGTCAAACATGCCGAAAAATTTTACCAAAACTCTATTCTTCTAAACAAGGACTACAATACAATGAACATAATACGCAAAATGCAAGCAATCAACTCAAAGGTTTCCTAGATGTAATTCTGTGGGAGATGAAACAAGCCATAAAACAGACAAAGCAAAAAAAAAGGCCCCTGGACCAGACAACACACTTGATCAACTCAAAAAAGCGGGTAAGATAACCACTAAGAAACTGGCTGCTCTATTCTACTTGTGCCTAATACAAAGTAAAGCCCCACATGATTGGAACACTGCAATCATAATGCTTTTATGTAAAGAAGGAAAGACAAAATATTTCAACTGCAGACCTATAAGCCTATTCATTAGTATATACTAACCTAATCATTACTATATACTATATGTACTATATATATATATATATATATATATATATATATATATATATATATATATATATATTCTAGTAAACTTTACAGCTCTGAACATTAAACATTGAAATAAAATATGCATAAAATATAGATACATACTTACGTATATATATATACATATATGTGTGTGTGTGTGTGTGTAAAAAAAGTTCAGAAAGCTTCACAGCTGTATACCCTAAATATTAGAATAATATATAGTATTGATGATATTGATATATTATAATATATAGGCTACAGATTGAACACTAAATATCTAAAAGATTTGTATATATTATATGTATACGCATATATATGATAAAAATAGATGTGTGATATATATGATAAAAATATATAATAAGTATGAATGTAATATAAATGTATATTTGTATAATTAAAATATATAACATATATATGATAAAATGCAACCGTATATATAGATATTTATGATAAAATACAATACTACACACAGAACCAAAAATCCACAAGGCACAAAATCATTGCAGAAACAATCTAATACTAAAACCATCAGACCTCTATTACCCACACCCAATCAACTACCTATACGCCCAACAACAAAGACTAATGCTCCTATTCGACATAGGATCAGCATAATACATACAGATGATATTCATCCTACTAGAATCTCTAACACCACCAAGAATGATATACATATCCACACTAATACTCACACCAAGAACAGAAACAAATACATACATATGAACAAACACAACAATAATAATTACACGAATACTAAGACAAAGACAAACCAGCCACCATTATGCAAGTTCTCCAAAACAAAGGCCTCAAGAAAAATATCCCTCCTAACTCCTACACGTTGACCCATCCGACACATTCAAAAGACAGAACCCAACACCCTGACCTAAATGTAACCTTTCCATCATCATACACTCTCTACCAAAAAACGAGGAAACCTCACACCACAGGTGACATTCATTTTATATACACGGAAGATGAAGCAAAACTAGAAAAATCCTTCGGACACATCAACTTTACACACGATGTGATTAAATTTGATTACATGACATAGCTCTCCTAGACACCTGCATATACAGAGATATCAATAGAAACCTCGAAACCTCCCTCTACACTAAATCCCCAGACACTCACAACTACCTTTACTCTAAATCAGCCCATCAAAAACACCTGAAAAAAATACCAATTTCACAAGCCCTTAGAATAAGGAAAATTCACTCTACAGATAATGAACTCAACGGACACAACTACAGCATTTCACTAAACGATGATATTCACTAGAAGAAACGAATAACCAAATAAAAAGGGTCACTACAATACCAAGGGAAGGAACCCTTAGACTCTTTAACAAAATAAATCTGATTGCATACCACTCATAATCACTTTCAACAACACACTCCCACCCTCGGCACATATATTCAAAAAGAGATGGAATATATTTATACTCAAAACAGAACCCAAAGAAATATTCGTCCAACCATGTTTCATCGCCTACTGCAGACCCCAAAGCATCAAAGATATGATCAGCAACAACACTATAATAATAAATAGAGACTCACATAACAACATCCCTAAAACCATTAAATTTTGTCAATCGTGCATTAAAAAAAAAATAGTCCAAGCTGCAACCACCTTAATACACAAACACCCCCACTAGCTTTACCGCTAACAAGACTTTCTATATATATATACTATGACTAACTGTCGTAACAGAAATATCATATACCTCCTAGAGGGCAATAGATGCAAATTAAAATATGGCAATTCAACATTAGACTAAATAACTATAGACACGGAATTAAATCACTCAACCATCCCTGTCCACTCTCCGTTGACGTGCACTTCCGCACCCTGGATATAATTTTGCCACAGACGCCAGATTCACAATCATTAACAGATAGAAAAAATACACCCACAGATACAACAAAAATCCTAGGAAGACATGAAGATATGTGGTTTAACAAAACTTAGAAGTCTTTCATCTAGTGGACTTAACACCAAACTTAACAACTCTAGCCACAAAGATCTCTAACATCATAAGCCTCCTACTAATAACAACCTCACATCCACATCCTATCCGCCTTCATGTATATCCAATATTGGGAACTTCACCAATAATGATCTTTGTAAGGTATTTCATTTGTACAACTCAGAGCCAGCAGTCTTTCCATGACCTATAAGGATACCACATATGAAGTTTCTTGACCCCATTTCTCAACCATCTATCTCCAACCTACACAGACAATCTAATACTAAACCATGACTCAACAACCCTGATATCTTATGGCTTCTTCAAGACCTACTACTGTTACTATTATATCCTGCCACAGACTAGAACAGACTTCTCTACGGACAGAATAACGTCTCACACATCATGATGACTCAAAGTAACCTCCCTTGATTATTATTTTATTTCTCAACCGAAACATCTGTTAAATCTCTTTTCAATGGATATTTTTATTCTCTGAAAGGTACACACACACACGCACACACACCACACGTTTCTGAAGATAGAAATAACTCCCGAAATATGTATAGCACACCAATTAATTCATTCATACAGCACACCATATCAAAACACATTGTAAACTTAACGAAAGGAAAGCAATATAACATCTACAAATGATTTAATCGTAATCAACGGAGCGGATAAATATGACGCTGTGGTTATAATGGACGCATCACATTATAAGTCAAAGGTGGAAAATATTTTAATGGACCAGAATTATTACAAAATTTTGGAATTGAAAGGGACCGGATTCTCTGCAATATATATGTAGAGGAACACAGAAAATGTCTTTGTGAGAACGAATACAAATCCCTAAAACAATTTGAGGTGAAATAATACTAATTTTACAGCATCCAAAGATCCACAAAAGCACCTCAATCAAAATAGCTCGTGAAAAATATACCACTTCGGATGAGGATATATCCGAATTCAAGGATTTGAAATTACGACCAATTTCAGCAGGTTCCTCATATCTATTCAACAGATTGAGTAACCCATTAGATATATCATTAATGAAACGAGTACCCTGCTTCCTAAAAGACATACCATATTTTTCACGTGAAATACCCAAAACAATTGACAAAACCCTTTTGGTTTCTTTCGATGTCGAATATTCATATTTAAACATAAACCATGTGTAGCACCCCCTATTCTTTTAGTTGGGAATTAAATACGAAGCTAGATATCCAAAACGTCACTTCCTCGGACGACCCCTATAAAACTCTGGACGCACATGGTCCAATACTCATTGACGCTAGGACCCCTTGTTGGTCAAGCCTCTGTCCCTGGCCTTTGTGGCCAGCTACTCTTCCACTCTCTTCCCTTCTCCCTAAGATCGTTATCATTTCGCCGACCCAGTGGCTGATCCAATCTTAACCATTCTTCCTCCATGATCTATCTCTGTAATAACTTTGCCAACTTCACTTCACCGATATCGAGCCTCACAATACGCACCGCCTCGCATCTACGCCACCGTGTCTTCACCACGTGCTCCAAATGCGTATCATCTCTTGTGAATGAAATGGAAAGCTTTTTCACTATCTGATAGTCACGATAATCTTTCCTAAACTTCTTTACTTTGGGAAACACGCATAGATAAATCTCCATGTTATCTGTCTTTCATGATCTGTCAGTCGAGAGCGCCAGAGAATAGCTCCCAAGTTAACTCACTTACTTGGCAGTATGGCTTGCACTCTGAACTCGGGTTCTACGTATTATCTTGGAACGATTCTAGCCATATGGAAATCCACGCGTTCACACCACTCCGCTCTAACTCTGACGCCAGTGCTATCAAGCCAAGAAAGCTCCAACCTTTTGCTAACTCTTCTCTTCTCATTACTTCTCACGATCGATCGTATTTATGTTATCCTTATATGTGCTTCATCGTCATTCTTGTATTAAAATACATTTTATTTGTCCGGCCAAAATACTTGTATGTGTTCCTTTCACTTTATTCATACTTGGCACGCAATATCTTCGCACGTCACCTTTCACTTACATGTTTGCATGTGCACTACACTTCAAACCACAAGGAGAACAAACTCCTCGTCTCTGCCTCCAACATCATCGCACCATTCGTTTTTCAACTCAAATCAAATCACTATACATGAAATAGGATTAGAAGCAGTTGGATTGTGATAGATTCATAAGCAACTGGCCATAGATCTAAATCTGTGAAATGAAGAAGATATTGCTTACAGGCACTGTCCGTATATTGAGATGAACACTATCATTTGTCGTATACTGATGTAAAGTGCAACTGCAAAGGAACTACAACACACACAAAAAGCGGCAACACTCAAAATAAAACTTTTGGAAGGGATAGAAATTTGGTCATCACTCCATTCTTCTTTTGCCATGGGTTGTTGGTAACGACTTGAAAATAGATTTTAAAAGAACCAGAATCTTTGAAATTATATGTATACTTATGTGATATGCAACACAAAAAATGCAGCACACATAAAAAAAACAGCAACACACGAATTAAAATTGGGGACAGAAAAGAAAATTGTAAATCACTTCAACCTTTTTTCCCAAAATTTTGGTAATAACTCGGCAATGGATTATAAAGAGGGGAAAAATCTTCGAAATAGTGCTTACAGACATTGCCTGTATATTGAAAATAGCACTATCATCTTTTTTATTTTAAGTGCAACACAAAAAACTGAAAAACACTCAAAAAAATGGCCCGATACAAAATTAGACTTGAGAAGGAGAGAGAAAATCGTACATCATTTCAGCTTGTTTTGCCCTAAGTTGTTGGCCACGTCTAAGCAATAGATTGTAAAGGGCAGATAGGGGAACCTTAAGAGAGAAACAGAATCGCTCATCATGGCAGCCCAAAACAAAAGCATAAGGTCTAGCGGAAGAAGAGAAAACCCAGATACAAACTTTGATAGAAATCATGCGAGAAGAGAAAACAACACTTCCCTCTCTAAGAGACAGAGACAGGAAGAAAACTCGGAGAAGTGACTGAACATGTCAAATGCCTCTTACAACATATTGAAACGAACAGACTTGTGGAACACAAGAATTTAATTTATGCTGGAGCAAAAATGGTTACACAACACGAGAAAGATCCCCAAATAGTAATAGAGAAGGAAAACCCAACTGGGAAAGAAGATTACAAAAGCAGATCTTTCAACTCCAGAGAGATGAAGTAGTACTGAGAAATGCACCACATACAGACAGACCACGAGTAAGACTTTGGAACTAATACAAGATAACACAAAAAGGCATCACTGCTGCAGTGGAAGAGATACACCAGAATTAGCCAAGGAGGCAAGACTGAAGAGATACAGGCTAAGAATGGCCCAATAAACACAAAACCGCACATTCCAAAACAACGAGAGAAAGTTTTACCAAGATTTAAACAGAGAAAGAAGACAGAACATAAAACCAGACGCCACAGAGACCAAGTATTACTGGGACAGCATATGGGAGCACCCAAAAAGACACAACGTAACCCTGCGATAGTTAGGAAACATGAAAAGAGAGTTTGAAGATATAGACAATGGAGAACCAATATTATAGAATGAAACAACATTGAAATACGCTCTTAGTTAAATAGCCAACTGGAAATCACCAGGTCCCAACGGGATCAATGGATATTGGTTCAAAAATTCACCACATCACACGACAGACTCACCCACCTACAAAGTTGCGTAAACGAAGGCGAGGCACCAGAATGGATGACCAAAGGTAGATCCAACCTCCTCCAAAAAGACCCTGAAAAGGGGAATATGGCAAGCAATTATAGACCAATCGTGTGCCTACCAATTATGTAGAAAATCCTGAACGGACAAATAGCGGAGAGAATGTATAGATCAATGGAAAGAAGGGGACTATTACCAGAAAAACAGAAAGGTTTCAGGATAGGAACCAAAGGGGCAAATGACTTACTCTACATAGACCAGATGATCTTAAAAGAAGTAAGAAAAAGGAAAAAGAACATTACAATGGGATGAATAGACTACAAAAAAGCGTACGATATGATTCCACATAGCTGACTACTCGAATACCTCAGAATGTTAAAGATCAGCTAAGCGGTGGTTTGATTCATCGAAAACTCTATGAAAAACTGGAAAGTAGACTTGACAGACACAGGGAAAAATTTAGCAGAGGTAAGGATAAAAAGGGGAATATTCCAGGGAGACTCGCTGTCCCCACTATTGTTCTCACCATCATAACACTCAACAGAATCCTGAAGAACAGCAAAGGATACCATTTTTCCAAAACAAAAGGATAAGTCAACCACCCAATGTACATGGATGATATAAAATTGTTCGCAAAAATACAGGGGAGAGCTTCAGATGCTGTTCAACAAAGTAAAAGAATACAGTGTTGACATTGGGATGGAGTTTGGAATAGGAAAGTGTGAAATTATGGTAATGCACAAAGGAAGGCTAATCGAATTCCCGGACAACAGTAAGATCAGAGCACTGACTGCACGACCGATACAATTACCTGGGTGTCCTTGAATGTGACACGATAAAACGGGAAGAGATGAAGGAGAAAATAAAGAGAGAATACCTCAGAAGGATAAGGATAATATTGGAGACCAAATTAAACAGCAAAAATCAAATAAAAGGAATGAACACCTGGTTTTTATCAGTAGTGAGATACACAGGACCCTTCCTAGGATGGACAAGGGAAGGGCTCCAATCAATGGACAGACGAACAAGGAAACTCATGACAATGCATAAAGCCTTACACCCTAGAGATGACACGGATAGACAAGGAGAAAAGAAGGTGAAAGGGGGCTCATAAGCATAGAGGACTGTGTCCAGAGAGCTAAAGCAGATCTAAAAAAGTAAGTGCAAGCAAACAGTGAAGAAATCATAATGAGTGCATGAAACAGCGCAACAAACAATAAGGTAGAAAACAATTGAACAGCACAGCAAACTATGAAAGAAAAATGGAAAAAGAAAAAAATTGTACGGAGAGTTCAAAGACAGATACAAGAGGTGGCAGATGAGAGATTATGGACATGTTTGCGAAAGGGAAACCTGAATCGCTCATCATGGCAGCTCAAAACAAAAGCATCATATATGTATAAAAAACAAAAATCGACGGAACACAAACAGCAAGTGCCGCCTGTGCAGTGAATGAGATGAGACCGTGAACCATATAACTGGTGAATGTAGTCAACTCGCTCAGAAGGAGTATAAGCATAGACACGATAGAGTAGCAACAATGATACATTGGGAACTGAGTAAACGAATGGGATTCAACCATGCAGAAAAGTGGTATCAGCACAAACCGGAGGTAGCCCTGGAGAATGACAACCACAAATTACACATCCAAACCGACTACCTCATCCAGGCAAGAAGACCAGACTTGGTAATCGTAGACAAAAAGACCTGCCAAATCGTAGACGTGGCTGTACCTGCAGACCATAGAGTAAAGAGGAAGGAGGAGTGAAAAACTGAAAAAATACCAGGATCCAAGGAGAGAACTGAAGATGTGGAACATGAAAGCCAGGGTAGTGCCAGTCATAGTGGGCACACTAGGAACTGTCCCAAAGACACTGAGGGCGAGACTGGAGGAGATTAGGATAAAAGGAAGGATTGAGACTGTACAGACCACAGCACTGCTGGGAACTGCGTGGATACTGAGGAAAGTGCTAGAAATATAACGACTGCAACACTGATTGTTACCAGTGACCTAACAGAGGAAGGGAAATGAAAGCGGAAACTTAAACCACAGCACTGGCATGATAGGCGAAAGAGAGAAGAGATGTTGGCTGAAGACCTGAGGAGACGTATTGTCACTCAGCCTTCAGCAATGACCACTGGGCAACCGGTGTGAAACTATAAACAGCACTATTACTCTGGTCTATGAGAACGAGGAGAGAAGGGCTGGAGACTTGAGGAGACTTGCTGTCACTCAAACTCCAGCGGTAACCACCAGGCAACTGGTGTGAAATTGCATAACAATAATAATGATAATAATAATAATAATAATGATAATAATAATAATTATTATTATTATTATTATTATTGATATTATTATTATTACTATTATTGTTATCATTATTGCTATTATTGTTATTTCTTCGATTTCGGTTTGTGAAAGTCATCAACAGGGTCTGAACCAGAGACCCAGGGCTGGCAACCTTGTTATGTAAGCTGTAAAATCTCTCAAGAAAAAAAGGCTTTCACATATACAGAACATACATCTATATATACATAATTAAATGCATTATTGTATTATATTCATTCACATTGACAAAAATGTTCTAATGGTGTGTGCAGTAGAGGTAAGAGCAATTTTATGTCTTTCAAATATACTAAATACGTCGTCAACAAATTCCCTTCTTTGAGTAATCCAAAGGCTCCAACGACTGTAGTTATTATTTTCATTCTGAGTTGCCATATTCTACAAGTTTCCATTTAAAGTTTTTTTTTATATTTTGCAACTCTTTTAAAATATTGGGGAGATATGTTTTTAACTACTTGATCACACGTTTTATTTTTAAGATCTTTCACTATAATGCCTGGCCTGTTTGCGCCTATTTTTCATTTGGTATGTGTAGTGAAGTCCAATAATATGTTCATATCTTCTGTTACTTGTTCAGGCTGATATTCGTAACAGTTATGAGCATATGAGGTTTTGCAGTGTTTTTAATATAATCCGGTGTAGGTACTGTCAAATGCTACCTTGTCTAATCTTGTATTCATTTGCTGCAAGCACTGAACATCCTGCTATCATGTGGTCAAATGTTTCGATCTTATCATCACATAGTATACATTTGCCGTCATTTATGTATTTCGTGTTTTTATGCTTTTAACCTGTTTTAGCCAGTCACGTTCGATAACTCCTGAATTTTTATGTTGGTCTAGAGTAATTAATGCGATATTTTGTAGTACGGTGATTTGATTCTTTCTGCTGCATAATCTTTCCCCTGTCGATTACCATTAGTACACATTTGACTTTCCCAAACTCAGTTTAAATGTTTTCTTTCACTTTGTTGAACCATGTTTTGATCTCTCCCCTGTTTGCAAATAATATTGTCTATGTACATGGGCTGGTTGACTTTTCCTTTTCTTCGGGAGAACTGGTATCCTTTGTTGTTTTTCAGGATTTTGTTGAGTGGTATCGAGTTTAGAACAAATAGTAGTGGGGACAGAGGGTTTCCCTTTTTTATAGTTACCTCTGCTAGGTTTTTCTTCCGTTGCTATCAAATATACTTTCCAATTTTTCATGGAGTTGGCTGAGTATCTCATCACTGGTTCGCTGATCTTGAATATCCTGTGGCATTCGAGTATCCAGCTTTGTAGGATTATGTCTTATGCTTTTCATAGTCTATCCATCTCACTGCAACTTTTCTTTACTTTTCTTAAAATTATCTGGTCGATGCAGGGCTAGTCATTCACCCCCTTGATTCGTCTCCTGCATCCCTTCTGTTTTTCTGGTAATAGTACTCTTCTTTCCATTGATATATCATTATTATTATTTTTATTATTATTATTATTATTGAATCTCACACCAGTTGCCTGGGGTATTATTATTATTGTTGTTGTTGTTGTTGTTGTTTTTGTTGTTGTTGTTTTTGTTGTCGTTGTTTTTGTTGTTGTTGTTGTTGTTGTTGTTGTTGTTTTTGTTGTTGTTGTTAGCATTAGTAGTAAAGGTAGTCACTGTGATCCTTGCTGTCATTGTTGCTGCACAATACTCATCATTACAATCACAGTAGTGTTGCAATTGCCCTAGCGACTGATGAGGAAAACTTGTTAAAAGCCAGACGCATCAGAGTGCCATGACTTCAAGGAGGTCATTCCAAGTAGTAAATCGAGGAGATCAGATGCTGAGTTTTCCGATATGGCAGCTGAGAGGGATATAAAGTTGATTATAGAACCGAACTGAATGACACAAGGAAAAAAAACACTATATACAAACAGAAATAAACGAAGGACAACGGCCCCATATTCTTTTTATTTGACTGTGATAGATTTTTTGTGATGTTGGTCGAGTGGGGTGTTATTCAAAACACACAAAAAAAAACACGATGTAATACGATGAATATGAGGAAAAATAAAGTCGAAGAAAGAAAGGAGAAATATGAGATGTATAAAGACAAGGAAAGATGAAAGAAGAGCAAAGAGAAATAAAATTGGCCGATTTTAGAAGAAATAAGAAACGAAAAAGTGATAGAAAGAAAATCTGAAGATAGACAAAAAGTGCAAAGAAACAGACCCAAGAAAAAGATGAAAAACAGAGAATTATACAAAATGAAGAAATCATGAAAAGAGTCGAAGGGAGTACGGGAATTGAAGTCAGATAAGGATCACAAAAACGAGGAAAGTAAGAGAAAGTGAGAAATTAAAAAAATAAGGCCGAATGAATAAAAAAAAAGAGAAACAAGAAAAAATCAGGCAGAAAATGAAATAAAAAAAGGTGAGAATCTCAGCCAAATTTTACTCTTTCAAGTGACAATATTGCATGATTAGATAATGTTGAGTGTCCAAGGTTAGATCGTAAATAATATCATATAAGATTCGACTTGGGATAATTCCTCAAAAGAAGCCACTGGCAGACTGATTATCAAGGATAAGTTTAAGCTTAGAAAGAGGGTTGGAAAGGATTCTAAAAAGTCAACTTTTGCTGACATGTAGTCCCTATGTAAAATAATGAACACAATGGCTGATGTAATATGTAGCTTGAATAAACTAATGAACACAATCGGTGATGTAAGATGTAGCGTATGTAAAATGATGATCATAAGAGACTATGCAATATATAGTTCCTATGTAAATGATAAATATAAAAAACAAACTAATTTGAATAAATTGATAACAAATTTAGTGGAGATAAATGAGAAAAATATTTACAGATTCATGTGGGGATAAAAGTAAAATAAATCATATTTATGTACATTTAAAAGTCCCCGAATGCTTAAAAAATTTCAATCAAATTTTGTTTGTATGAGCTCCTCAATTGGTCTTACATGGCAGAAACGTAAGTTAAACGGGCGAAAGAAAATATGGGGGGAGTTAAATTGAATAGAATTAAAATTAAATAAATGAATTGGAATATCCCTGTTTCTTCGGAGAACTTCACGTTCTATCATCTACAGGGTAAATAGAGGAATTTTGGCTATGAAAAAAAAATTTCTACCTTGCTAAGTTGACCTGTTTGAAACAGAAACAAACGACGCCATCGACACTGGTAAAAGAGGTTCACAGAAGGTGCAAAATTCAATCATTGCGCACAAAGGGAGCTCGGCACTAAAGCATGCTCAATAGTCTTCTCCAAATCATCACAATGCACGTATTCTGACAAATCTAACTCTCCAGCACAGCGCATTAAAGGCCAAATGAAGCGAATTTCCTCGTGAAATCAAGTTTTTCCATCAAATTGTCTCGCACAAACATCCTCACTAATATGCGATATAATGCCTTGCTTTACAACGGTCGGGTCAGAGAGGCCTACTGTCACCTATGAGAAAACTATCAGAGCTTGCCAATATCTGCCATAGAAGAAGCATTCGTTTCGAGGTCTTTTCGTTTTCACATGCCCCTCCCCGTAGATGAGAGAACGTAAAGTTCTCCGAAGGGTGTGGGATATTTCGATTGATTTATTTAATTTTGATTTTATTTAATCTAATCTCATCCACATCTTCTTTTATCCGGCTAACTCACACTTCTAACAAATCAAATCATCAGAGTGCACACTTCTTAAAGGAGGAGGAGGCCTTTCTTTGCGTCTCCTTTCCGGAATTGACCGTTTCTGCGGTAAATCTACCAAGTTCTTTATCAAGGTTGGCATAGTTTGTTGGCGTTTCACGCACTCCATCACATTGCTTGTTATAGAGGGAGGATTCCATTGTCCTGCCATTGTATTTTGTTTTGTCTGGGATTGGGGAATCTGTTTTTTGCTTTATTTTTGTTCCTTTTTCATGGTCGAGGTCATGTTCTCCCATTAATATTTTTGCCCCTCATGAACAAGAATGTATTTCTTTTTTCCTTTTGTTTTTTTCCTCTTTGGACAGGAAATTTTCTCCACTCTCTCTCATTTTCTTTTTCTCCCTGTTGAATAGGGAGCTTTCTTTTCCCCTTTTTCTCTCTTCCTTCTTGTCTGGAGGAAATAGGGCTCTTCTAACCTTTATGGTGTCGTCGGCCATGAAGGGTAAAACAAAACAGAAACTAGAAAAAAGAAGCTTCTGCTTTATACGGATAAAAGTTGGGTGGTTACGTTAGTCAGGGATGCTTTCAGTGTGGTCCAAGTAAAGTTCGTTCAAATTCCAAGCAGAAGAATACTTCCTTCTGAGCTCCCCGAAATCTTGGTCTCAATGAAGTAGACTCAGGCAAAATGGCCAAAAGTAAACTTTGGTTGGACCATGTTTTTTTTAATGAGAAATAAGCGTATTTATTTTCAACAGAAAGATGTGACGTCAAATTTGGGTGGAGGAGTGCTATTGGTCTTCTTTATCTTATTATTAACCCTATTAGCCTTATTTACATATTTAGGTATTTCTTTCACCATATCAACACATTTATTTGGAACGTTTCACCAAAATACCGAAGATCTTTTAACCCCGTATTTACAGGTCCATGTTAGGGGGAGGAAGAAAAAAAGGTGAAATTTATGTACATTTAAAAATTCCCCAATGATTGAAATATACTAACAAATGAATGTGTCTGGGTTATTCTTCCCAATGATCAGAATATAGCAGAAAAGTTAATCGGGCGAAAATGAAGAAAGAAATGGAAAAAAAAAAAAAAAAACGAAATATCTTACGTCCTGTAGAGAACTTTACGTTCTGTCATCTACAGAGAAAGGGGAAGGGGAATAGAAAGGGAACTTGAAAAAAGGAGTCGATGCTAATTCTCTCACCAGCTAAGTTGAATTATTTCAACATCAGAAAATAAAACTATTTTCCCTTATCTTGGTCTGTTTTTCCGTTTATCAATACTTTTCCTTCTACTTATAACTTCAAGATAACACCATTCACGCGGCAACTCTCACTCAACTTTCGCTGAATGCTGACGAAAGGAGGATGTCCTCTCGACAAACTGATGCTTTAAGTAAGCGATCAATCGTATGGGAAAAATGCTTACCAACGTGAAATTCAGTTGTTAGTATTAGGCCCTCGATTCCCCCAGCTCAAACGATCTATATTGGGAACAAGGACGGCATTCCGATCATCCACGAGAACTACTCACCTTGACAACGTCACAAAGGATCAAACCGATGAAAAGTTGACTTGCTCCTCCTCAATCAAACGAAACTCATCTTTTATTACAACATCAACAGCGCACAATATTCCTGCCGGGTCGGCGTGCACCAGGGAATATGTAGCATTCGAAGATCGGTTTATCATCCAAGAAACACTATTACAGTGGCCATCAAAGTATAGATGAAATCTCGTCATCAGTACACTCTCATAGACACTTGGAACGAAGTGTTTTTGTATATACTTATTCTGAGGTGTACGTTCCCATGGCCATGAAGGCCATCACCCTACAAGTATACCTGTATACGTTAAAGTACTGCAACACATATACAACCACAGCAACTCATTCATTAGGCTACATAAGGACTCTGAACTGTTTCAGCTTCACAAGGGAGTAAGACAAGGTGATACCAGCTCACCCAAACTCTTTACAGCCTGCCTTGAGATGATCTTCCGAAACACGGACTGGGAAAATAGAGGAATCAAAATAGACGGCGAATACTTGAGCAACCTTAGATTTGCAGACGACATCGTATTTTTTGCAGAGAACCTACACGACCATCAACTTATCATCAACTGGATGATCTAAACGAAGAAAGCAAAAGAGTCAGCCTGCACATGAACTTCCGTAAAACAAGTCATGGACATAAGGACGCAACTGTCAAAATCGAAGATGCAAAACCAGAGGGAGTAGACCTCTACACCTACCTAGGACAACGAATCTTTATGAAATCCACAAAAGAGTAAGAAATCAAGCGGATAATCAACCTAGAATGGCAAGCCTTTAGCAGAGAAAGCTCAACCTTCAAAAAAAAAAAAAAGAAACGATCCCAATAATCCCGATAGTCACTTGGAGCTGAAACATGTAACATAACCAAGAGACAGAACTGCAAATTGAGAAACATGCAGTGTGTGCATGAGAGAATCATGCTCAACCTCACATGGAGAGATCACAAGACTGCACAATATATAAGGAAGGAAACGGGGGTCCGAGAGATCATTTGAAAACTCAAATGGCAATGGGCTGGTCATGTTGCGAGAATGACAGACAACTTATTGACATCACGACTTACAACTTGGATCCTCAGAGATCACATGCAAAATACAAGATGGAGAGATGAACGAGACTAATTCAGAAAATACTGACGCCCATGATAGAGAAGGTCTTTGTCTAACGATGGATGATAAAAGACTGCTGATGATAACGACGATGATTACTTACATTTCTAAATCCAACGACTTACTCTTGTAGGTATAATTGCTAATGCTAACAAAGGCACAGGGTGCTGGAAAAGAGCCCATCAGGAAATATGCCGATAACAAATCTTTCGAGGGAAGAAAAGTGCCCATCAAAATAGAATTTGCACGTCCAGGAAAATTTATATGGTTTCATTTATTTACTTTTGACGCTACTTTTCTCTCAAGAACTCACCTTCAAAAAAAAAAAAAAAATTCCATTAGACATAAAAAGAAGAGTATACAACCAATGCATCCGTCCGATAGTCACCTTTGGAGCTAAAAAAACTAACCAAAAGACTGACCTGCAGATAGAAAAGCATGCAACGTGCATATGAAAGAATCATGGAATGATCACACAATAGCACAGTACATCGGGGGAAAACCGAGACATGATAGAAACCATGAGGAAACTCAAATGGAAATGGGTGGGCCATGTTGCAAGAATGGCACACAAGCAATTGAAATCAATACTTACAACATGGATCCCTGAGATATCTAATGCAGAACTGAGGCTGGCAAGATATAAGATTGCGATACGAACAGGGCAGATTCAGAAAATACAGGCTCTGCGACGCTCGCGATTGAAAGATGTACTGTATCCTGGGGGATGTCCATGTCCAACGACAGACGATAAAAAACCTGATGATAATCATACATTTTCCAGGATGGTCGAATTGTATTTTAATGGGCACTTTTCTTCCATTTCCAAACTCTGATAGGTATTTTTCCGGTACCTAGATGGCAGATTTCCTGATGGGTATTTTTATAGGTACCCACGTACAGAATGGATTTATAATGGAATCATTTAAACGATTTCTTTTCATGTATTTTTTCACCATGTCGGGATTTTGTCACAGATGATTTGGTCCTATGGTTTTTTTGTCTGTATCCCATTTGTGCCACGGGTGTACGCGCACGTGTGTATTTATGAAAGTCTCTGACAAATCTACACACATTTCTGTTGGCAACAACAATAAAGATCTTTCTATCCTTCGGCATGAATAGACTACTTTTTTGGCATACCTAAAAATCCCGTTGAAAATGTTCGAAATTTTTCATTTCATTTTTTTATAATTTGCTGTATTAGGAATGAGGGATACAAAAGAAAACACTCCTCATTTAAACCGCGAATATTCCTTAAATATCCGTGTAAAAAGCTAGTAAAAGCTAAAAGTAGGCATATTTCTATAATTTCTGTTTCATATTCCCGTATAAAATCAGGCAGTTCTCATTCTCAGTCGATTTCCTAGTTAAAAAATTCCTTCTTCTCTGGGGTTTCAATTACTGCAGATTTGTTTTATTAGTTCATTTTTGGAACGCTTGAATCGTACAGTACAAAGTACTCCGGTGTCATAAATAACCGCTGGAAATGTCTTGCCTTATTGTGATTTTAGCAGGCCCTGTCTACCTACTTGATCGCTCATTTCTTGCTTTCTTTTATTTATGATCGACTAGGAACATTTTTACGAGTCCAGTTTATGTGCTTTGGTCCCCATAAACATGTCAGTGTCAAGTGGACAACGCCGTCCCACCTGCGTACCGAACTCCATATCCTCCATTCATTTTTAATTCCTTGCACTTCCGACATTTTGGCCATAAAACTGTCGATGTTGCAAAAACAGGTCGTGTAAAATTATACGATCATGGATAGTTCAGGAATATCAACTCAAGTGTGACAAGGGGTTGAATACTTTTGTTCCTTTTGAATTCTCATATGCTAGTCACAGAATTCATAGTGGTCTGGGTAGTTATAGTAATAAATTCAATTAATTTAACTTACCCTCTACCAGCCATTAAGCTCGATATAAAGTCTCTTCATTTGTATCGAATTAAAATTATAATTATTTGTAAAGAAAAGGTGTTACCCTCAGTTTTGAAACCCCGAAAGAAAAAAGTTCCCCGCAGTTCTGGACCCCGAAATTGAAGAAAATCACCCTCCAATTTAACACCCGAAAGAGGAAAATGTCCCCCTCCACTTTTGACCTAGAAAATGTTTTTTTTAGAAAGAGTGCTTCTACTTTTTACCTTATATGGCTAGAAAAGTCACACATTTTTTACCCTTAAAAAATAGAAAATTATTCCGATCACATTTGACTCATAAAAGAGAAGAAAATTTCACCTTAGTATCTAACCACGTAAAAAGAAGTTTGATCCCTAAAAGGTCAATTTCGAAATCTTAAAATCTTGACTCTCCTACCTAGGGACAGTGGCAGCCATACATTTTGGAGGCCTTGAAGCTTGAACTGCTATGAACTAGCAACATTTATTCAAGGTATTAAAGAGAAATACGGAAAAATTATTGGATGGAGTAATGACTTAGCACGTCTGCCATACACGCAGAATTCGATCCCGGTATGAACGAAGTGTCGAAAACTCTTCATTAGAATGAATTTCCCTGGGCACTCAGCAGCTAATTGAATACATTCTAAGATGTGTGATTGTAGTAGAAGTATCCCTTAAGGGAATTTGCATCCTGCCAAGCAGGACTTGCAAGGATCACTGAGCTGACGCATGCAATAGAAACTGAAACTTCGTCATACTCCATTCAGGGTTGTCTCTTAAGAGACAAGACGCTTTAACTTATTAAATATGCAAGAAAAATATTTAATTCAATGAAGAAAACTTATTTGTACATGTATGAGAAATGAAGACAGCTATTAGTCTAGTAAAATAGGTTTTGACTCGGAAAATATCTACACAATAAATTAGACACCGTTAGAACGGCAAAGTTATCCTCTTTGAGATTCTGAAAACTACTTTTTTGTCTACCTCGGATAAATTATTTCATATGCGATGATGTGTCAGGTTTGGTGAGGATTGCACAATAATCCTGCCGCTGTTATATAGCACCGTAGGAATTTTTGAGTTGATTTATGAAATCAATTGGACATGCTAGACGGACATTCGGTGAGTCCGAATATCTTAGGTAGACATTCAAGATCAGTTGCAAAAAAATTTTTGACCCATGTTTCATAATGTCAAATTTTTGCTGCAATGAAAAAATTGTACAACATGCCAATTCACTGAATATCATTGAAAGGAAACTCCATGCCGAGTAAAGTTTACAATGGAATTATATGCTTTAGAGTAGATCATTTCGAACTATTCATGATCAAATGCTAAAAAGGCCTTGTTTTAAAATGTAATACCTTTGCAGATCGGTGGCTATGAGATAAGCGAGATAACTCTTGATGGATATGCTCCAAATCTAATCATTTCTTCTGTAACCGATTGAGATGACTTCACGAGGTATCGATACATTGTGAAGATATCTCGTGGTGTTGACAGATAGCTACAATGTTGGAGAGGTTATTGTGCATGGATCCACTCCAAAATGTGTTCACTCTTTTCCTAATCTATTGCTAACACTTCCACATTGAAATTCATTGAGAACCTTCAGAGATATTGAGTGGATAGACAGGAAACTTCTGGAGATATTTCATGTTCATGGACAGTTGGCAAAGGGAGGGGGGATAATTGTGCATGGATCAGCTCAACAATCTTCCGCCTTCTTTTGTAGAGAGCCTTAAACGAGATTTCGTTGAAATTCATGAGGAACAGCCAGATCTTAATAAAATGCATCTATCTGATATTTTGATACGATTCTCTCCATCTGTCTGTCCACACGATATCTCTTAAAGTTCTGATTGATTTCAGTAGGATTTAGCGGGTGAGTGGACAATAAGCTACGAAAAAATTCATAAAATTTTAGAGCGGCTCCATGCACAATTATCTCGCTTATAACCCAAGCTAAATGCCTATATTCACAAGTATCTTCAAAAGTTCTATCCACTCAATATCTCTAGGAGTCCACATAAGATTTCAATTAGATTTTGTGAAAAAGTGGGTGATTGATTTGAAAAGAATGGTCAAATTTTTGAGCAGATCCATGCTTAATTAGCTTTGCTATTTTGTAGCAATCTACCCACACCGTAAAATATCTTGGGATTTTCCCAGTCTGTACACACGATATCTCTACTTGTTCTCAATGAATTTCAATAAGATTTCGGGGGCAAATGGGCAATAATCTATTAAAGAAATGAGAGAGTTCATCTGTCGAATGCCCAATTTCAAATGTATGTATACTTGTGTGCATCGGTGGCATGTATGTGCAAGAAAACCTGTGCACATTTTTATGTGCAGAAAATGTGTATATGTATGCATATATGTGTGCCTATGTAGCATATGTTTAATTGTATGCAGCATGTGTGTATGTGTTTATGTGTAGCATGTGTGTATTTGCCGTGTCTGCATGAAGTTCGTTTGAACATTTGGTTTAAACATCGTATCAGTAAAGCAATTCAGTGTGGCATGTGTCTGCATGAGTTGCTTTTGTATGCAGATATTGCATGTGTGTATGTCCATGCACACTGCGAGTATGTTAGTATAAAAGAGAGTATATAGTATGCGTGCATTTGGTATGTGTACATACAATGTGGTTAGATTTATGTTTTTGCATCGTGTATATGTCTCTGCATATATGTTCTTACGTGGCATTCGTTTGCACGTGGAGTGTGTGTATGTGTTTACGTGTGTACACATGTGTGTGCATGAATAGATGTAAGTATGAAGCATAAATATATTGCGTTTGTGTATATATGTATGAACTGGATTTATTTTGTGTTGGATATTTTTGCATTGAACATTTTTGAATTAGACTTTGGGACCTGGAAGCAAAAAAGGAGCAAAACGAAAGTCATGCTCAACTCTTGAGCTTTACCGGCGACAAGTTTAGCGTAAATACCTGAAATAGTTATTAAGTTTATGTCGTAGATCGTTGTCAGGTGTAATGAGTGCCTGAAGTGTACCAGACTACGTTCACTGAATACGCCTGTCGCAGAGCAATGATTAAGCTCATGTTTCAAACTGCTACGATATAGTGAGCCTGCATCAGTAAACATCGTACATAGGTACCTACAAATGATGATGTACATATTTGAAATATTTATCATGAGTTCCCCATGGATCAACCGAAACGCTGTCTTCACAACATCAAGTAAATGATGAAGGGGTTCAATTGTCCGGACAACATTTGGAATTAATGACTTTCTCAAAGTTATTGACAATATCTATAATGATTCCAGAAGTAACCGCTGTGGTATAATGGTGTGTTCTTACAAATCAATTATATTCTGATTACCCAGTAATTCGCTCAGCATGAAAAAGAAGCAAAAATTATCAATCTATCAAGCTATCTTTTTTATCACGTATGAGTCGTAGGTGAGTTCATTCTAATGAAATGTGTTGGGGACAGAACTGACCTATATCTCAGAAACTTTTAAAGATAGAGGCAAGCAGTTTTCGGTTACCGATAACATGTGTTATAAAAATCCATTCAACTCGGAAGAAACAACCGAACCGGCCCGAACCGGCCCCGTCTTTTGTCACGCTTTTTGGAGTTCGATAACTTGGAATATAATGAAAAAATAAACATGGGGTTTTCACCAATCGATAGCCCATTATGATTGCAGCAAATATGTTGGTTCCAGTAGTTGAGGGATTATATTTTTTATTTTTCTGAAGCAGGTAATGCTTGCTTTTACGGATGTAAAATACAGTCACTAAACACAGCATAAAACAACGCAAGCAAGTATTGCTTCAATTCTAGAGTATTTGGGGGAACAGATAAAGATTTTCTGAATATATGTTTTTTTACCAAACTTAGCATTGAAAAAGTAGAAGGGATATTTACGAGTACTGAAACCTAATTAATCATTGTGTAATTGAGGGAGCATTATTCGGTCACTTCTAGTGAGAATCTGTAACTGGAATATCATATCGTTAACAAAATAGAAGCACTTTTCTTCTAAACTGCATGGCATATCCTCGATTATTGAAGCGTTTAACAAGGGGGTTTCAAATATTCACTTTGGAATATAATATGTGTTA
Source organism: Thysanoteuthis rhombus (assembly GCA_963457665.1). Taxonomy (NCBI): domain Eukaryota; kingdom Metazoa; phylum Mollusca; class Cephalopoda; order Oegopsida; family Thysanoteuthidae; genus Thysanoteuthis; species Thysanoteuthis major. Next base: position 55,898,775 of record OY735211.1, read on the forward strand.
ATCCGAAACAGGTATTTATAGCACAATGCTTTTAAACTCATTATTAGACTCTGGGAGGCCAATTTTATCAACTTAAACTTCAACATCTGCAATTCACAGCACGTCGTCTTCGATAAGGAGTACTTTACTGAATGAATGATTGATTTCAGTGCACGAAGAAAGATACACATAGCTTGAATATAATTGTGCTATCTCATCTCTCATTCAAAATGGGATGTTTCTTGTAAATTTGGATGCAGGTTATGGATAAGGATGTGGAGACTGTTGTCGACCAAATCTAAAAATGTCTCTTGTTGCACCGTTTCACTCTCGACCGAGTCTTGATAAACCATGATCAAGAATCCACAATGTTTATGCTGGAACGTTGATGAGCCGTTGATAGTCTTAGTTATCATTGACGCTCTTTCCAAACAGATGGGTGAACCCAGAGAATGGGAGTCAAACAGTGGAAAAGTTGCTCATATGTTTTGCAATCCATGGTGTCCCAGAGGAAATAGTGAGTGATAATGATTCTCATTTTGTCAATGAAGTGTTCAGGGAATTTGTGAAGAGCCAGATTGAACATATTCGTATGTCTCCATACCACCCATCAGGTAATGAGCTGGTAAAAAGGGCCGTCCAAATCTTCAAAAATGGTATGAAATAACTCTCAAATGGCAACATTGATACTCGATCAGCCAGATTCTTGTTAGCGTATCGCAAGACTTGTCAGACAGCAGCTATATATTCCCCAACAGAAATGCTAATGAGACAGAATTTACGTAATTTCTTGGATCGTATCTTCCCTTATCCTTCTTCTAGACTGATGGAAAAACAATCATAACAGGAGCAAAGCCTCAAGTAGTAGCAACTCCAAGTAGTCCCAGCTAAGGGAGGCAAATGTAGTGAGTTATTTCTTCTTGTCTTTATAGCATCCTGACAGAGAGCGCATGGACTCAATATTGAATGCTCTTTTGATCAGAAAAATACCAAACATTCGAGGCCGATACAGAGTGACACCTGTTATGGTGGTTTTATGTAACTAAACCTTTTCGTTCAACGAAAGACTTTGTGCACTATATCAAGTTACCGCGGATATTTAGCTGAAACCCATTCATCTTCAATCGTTTTGAAAAGAACTTTCACGACAAGCTCTCTTACATGTATTTGACATTGTTTACAAATCTAATAATTGACGACTGAATGCTCTACCAAGTACAAGATGCCATTCAAATGAGAATAAAGTTATCTTAGCTCATGTATTTCAAGAAGTTCTTTAATACATTGAATCTTTTCAATGCTAAATACAAACTCACTCACACAAGCATTTGAGAGCCTCTGTGTATGTGTAAAATACAGTAATAGTAAAGAAACAATTAAAAGTTGAGTAAAGGAGACTGGGATACAATAGGAGAATAGAATTTGTAACTTTTCTGAATCAGTAGATAGTGCAATATTCTATCCTCAAATGGTATCATAGAATATCGTGTTCTATTTCTCATATATTGATCTATGAATCATTATGGAACACAGAATCTATCAGATCTTGTGATTAATACACGTGTGAGATATATTCTGGTTGGAATGTGAAATCGGTTTCTTGAAGGTATGGTTCTGGATAGTTCTATAAGTTATCGCTGAGGAATTGGTAGCGCAGAGATGTCGTGAGAGACGAAGGATTTTGCTTCCATGTGGTTTAGTGGTAGCATTGACGTCACTGGAGATGTGAAAAAAGGAAGTGAGTTATACGAAGAGAATGCGCACTAAGTATGAACGCGGAGATAAAACAGAGTAAAAAGGACGGATACAGGGATTTAGATGGACAAATAAAACATACATTTAATACAAGAACAGTCATGACAAATAACAAATGAAAATGAAATTCAGGTAACGATAACATTGATATGATCGATTGTGTAAAGGGGTGAGAAGAGATAGCAACAAGTGGGAGCTGTGTTGTCATTGATAGAGGAGGCGTCGGAGTCGGGATGGAGATACTTGAACTGCTTTTGAATCCATATGGCTTGGAGCGTACCAAAGAATGAATATAGAGAACAGTGAGTGTGCCAAACTGTAAATTTATGTGTGCGACTCGGGGGCTATTCTTTGACGCGGGTAGACACTCGACGGAAATACCATGAGACACAAAAAAAACGCAGAGTTTTATCCAGGCGTGTTTTCCAAAGTAAAGAGAATTAGGAAAGATCGTCGTGACAATTGGATAGTAAAAAGCATTGCCATTTCATTCATGAGAGTGAGTGGCGTATATGCGTTTTGAGCATGTGATGAAGACACGGTTGCGTAGCTGTGTAGCTGCGTATTGGAGATGCCTCAACACCGGTGAAGTCAAATGGGCGAAGTTAGTACAAAGATAGATTACAGTGGAAAAATGGATCGACCAGGAAGGAAGTCAGCGAAATGATACTGATCTTGGAGAGAAAGAAAGAATGAGTAAGTGTAGCCGGCAACAAAAATGGTTAGAATCGGATTGTCCGGGAGGTTGGCGAAACAAAACCAATCTTGCGCAGGAGGAAAGAGAGAAAGAATAGCCAAGGCCAAAAGTGTAACCAGTTAGGAGTGCCGGCTCCAATGTGTTTTTGACCATGTGCGTCCTAGGCTTTTATAGGGGTCGTTGTAGGAAGTGACGTTTTCGATATGTAACTAAAAGACAGATATCGTATTTAATTCCTAGATGAAAGTATAGGGGCGCTACGCATGAAACAAATTTCAAATGGATGGTAGAATGTCTCAATATATCCCTTGAAGAAGCAGATATTTACACTGGACAGCACACATGCATTTTGAGAGGAACATAAACCAAGCACAGTTTACATTTTCGAGTTGGTCGGTATCACAAACTCCTCCTTTATCTTTTGGCCAGGCTGGAAGAAAAGAAGCTGATCTCATGATAATCATATATTTGCTCCGCGAAACTTTTCCAATGTTGTATTTTTAATGCAATGTTTTCACTCAGTCTTAAATCCAGTAAGGACATTAATACCTTCCAAGACATCTTCATGAAATCGATAGGTGGGATTGAAGATCTGGAACTCCTCTCCAAGTCATCGTCATTATCAATAAGGATAGGCTACTCCTCACTGTTAGGACCAGATGATGATGCATCATCAAGGAGTCTTTTTCTGTTGTTTTGTTTTTGTTTTTTGTTTTGTTTTTTTCGGGGGGGTTTGTTTTTTTTGCGTGGATGTCCTCTTTTTAACTTCTTTTTCATTAGATTTCGTTGTCTTCAGTCTGCCTGTCACTGGCTATGGTGCTTTCCCCCTTTATTCAACGCTGTTTGCCTGGAACATCTCTTTTCTCATTTGGCATTTGGGAAATCTTCTGAATTCTTTTTGAGAACAAATATAGCTGATGTATATGGCTCTTGGGATTAATTTGAATATCCAGCTGTTCCTTCTATGATGGAAATGTCTCCCTTGTTGGTTGTTGGGGCTGGTTGATCTGTGATGACAGAGCTGAGAAAATCTACCCAAGAAAACCATTCTCATCTATAGAATAAACCCTTTTTTGTGGACCCAGAAAGACTGTTAGGAGTTGACATTGCTTTTTCAAAAACTATATCAACGCAACAGACACATATTGTGATCGGCTTTCAAGGATTCTGTATCATCCATGGCCTGGCTGTAGTGTGACTTGAAGGCTGTGAAAACTGACACAATATGAGGCTGAATCTTGTTACTACTGTGAGGTGGCTGGGTAAAATATATCTCATCGTTTTCCTTGGCTGTGTTGTTATAAAATGAAGTTAAAGAAATATGGTGACGACTAGAGCTAGGTTAGTATAAAAAAAGCGTTTCCCTTGAATTAGTAGTATCGGTAGTTTGTCGATCGGAGAAATTAGGAAAAAAAATGTGGAACGCATTCCTTTCTCTTTTAGTGAGCGAGATAGTTTTGGTCAGTCTAGCCCGAACTTTGGGCAAGCTCAGACGAGTCAACTTAATCACAGCTCTCGGTTGTAGTGAAGGAATACAAACAATAGTGGGAAGATACTTGCTTTGAAGCATCCAGACTGTTTCATTGTACTACGCCAGATCTTCGCACAAACAATGTTTTTACATACTTTTCTAATTTTGAAGCCACAGTTGTTCAATTATTCACTGTGATGATGAGATTCCATTTTTTTTCAATAATTTTTTTTTTCAAATTTATTTTCTCATGAAAGATCCTATCATGCGTTTTTGGAATGCCAAGACAGAGGTCTTTCAGGAAGGCGTCGATTGCAATTGCACCACCGTTAGTACATACACCGAAAACTTTGGTGTTGGGCACTGAAGAGATTATGAGAGGAGTAAGATTTACGCTTTGACGTAGCTCCAACATTTACGTCAGAACAAAACTGCTGTTTCTCGATGAAATGCTAATTGGAGCATGTTTACGCAAATATGATTTTACATGCCTTCCTGCATGTAATCCAGTGCCACGACAAAACCCCCCTCAGGAAAGAGAACCAAGAACTAAACCCTATCAACAAAATCTAAGGCAAGTTGTATTTCGAAGTGAAAATTTGAGTGGAATGTGAGAACATAGAATTATATTTTATGTTTAAGGAAAATTTATTCTCAATCGTTCAGAAAATAAAAGTCCAGCTGATCGATTATCAAATTAATTTTCGGACGTTACCGATTGAAATTTGATTGATTCTTTAATTTTTAGATGCCTTAAATGTTAAGCTTCAAAATATGATTAAAATATGAGGCCCGGTAAAGGAATGTCTACTGCCATCAATTGTAAGATTTTTTTGGTAGCTGGGTTCTGTCTTTAAGGTTGTGTCCAAGGGCGTTTTGTCCCACGGTCATTTCTGTTTAAGGCTTGCCCAAGAAGCATATGTTTCTGTGTCAATGGGCACACAAGTACAATACATGCAGATTATCGTACAATTTCTGCTTCAGTCGATTCAAATGCTAATACTTTGTACGCTCAAGGGAGATAGGTATTTATTGCTTGTGATCATATACATGTGAACACTTTTTGCTCTTTGCTACTGGCGTATCTAATTTGATAATCGAACTTGCTGATTAATATGTCGCCTACTTTTGCCTTTTTCATAAATAAAATCCAAGAGAGAATAATAGACGACGGATATATTAAGACATTCATTAATTTTCTAGATTTCCAAACAAGAGATTTCCAAACAAGAGATTTCCAAACAAGAGATTTCCAAACAAGAAAAATAGAATTTTGTATTTTTTACATCCACCAAGTACGCATTTGTGTTTGAGAAGGGAAGGAGAAAGATAGTTTAATAGTGAAATTCGATTAAGTAATGACAGACCAACACCTACTTATGACGTGAACAAACCTTACTGTACAAACGGCTGATGAAATCTGCTACTTGTTTAAGAGCCAAAAACTCCTCTTTGAGGGACAGACGGGATATCGAAAGGGAACCAGTGGAATTAATTACTTAAAAGAGAGCGAATACTTTTACAAACGCCATTGTCAGGGGACGTAATTGTCTAGAAATTCGATCTCTTCTCCCATGGCATATTCCCCTCTCTTTCACAAAATTCCATCGAAATTAATTCAGAAATTTTGGAGATATCGTGTGGGCTGTCATACATTTATAGCTATAGTATGTGGTATGGATATATAATTACGACGGAGGGGAGATAATTTTGCATGGATCCCCCCCACCATCAATAACTTCTTTCGTAACTCACACAAAATATTATTGAAACTCATTGAGAACCTTTGAAAATATCGTGTGGATACCCATGAACGCATACATAAATGTAAATATTTTAATCAACTTGTCGTTATCTCACGGGTAATGGAAAGAATGGGTTAAAATTTTGGTGAATATTTGGATATATTGTGTTGACAGGCAGATAGAAAGACAAGCGGAGATCAAACTATCGGTGGCCTGGATTATAAGGCTGGCAATATGGTTCTACAATGACAATGGAATTTTCAAAGATGCTGAAAATTGCAAAACAAGTGGAGTATTCCATAATGAAGCCAATGGAAAATTTGAATTGTGTTGAACAAACCGCCAATATTAGGATAAAAAAATCATCCTCAGAAGACACTCTCTATTTATCATAGCAATAATACCACAACAATATATTGCAAACGTGGGTATTTCAGAAGACAAACTCAATGAACTGCAGATGAATCAACATAAACATGGCTACGTAGAGGAAACTTTAAGAGTAAAATTGAATTACTCTTAATAAGATGGAACACATAAAATCTTTGGGGATAAGATTTGAGCGGATCATCCAATCCAGACTAGACGACCAAATAGAGTTGTAGTAAGCAAAAAAAAGATTGCCCGATAGTGGATTCCATTTTTCTGACATACTACAAGATGGAGTTGAAAGAAAGTGAAAAGTTGCCGGAGAGCTGAAAAGATTGTAGAACTTGACGGTGACAGTAGTACCAATCATGGCCAGACCTTTGGCAACAGCCTCGAAGGACGTAGTCCAGAGGTCGGGGGGACCAGGAACTTGGGGAAAAGCCAAGACCTCCATACGACAGCCTTGCTGAAACTGGCTTGAATGCAATGATGGGTTGCTGTCAATGTGAATCAAGAAAGCATGTCTCCTCAATATCACAGGATTTAGTTGATTTTAGTAATGCCGATGTCTGGATGGTCTTGGTTCTTTCCAGGATTTTCAGGTTCTGGGAACATTTTCGTCCCATATTCCAGACATGCACTTTCCGTTGCGCATTAGAAAAGGATAACTTTTTATAGTAACAAAAGATAATCTTTTTTTGTCCTCTCTGTTCAATCTCTTATAAGCATTAGGACTCGAGACAATGAAAAGAATACGTTCGGTATCTTACTGTCATGCCATACCAGCCATGGAGTGAATCACCATGGTATGTTTGGTTTGTCCACAAGGTTTACCCATGAGAATTTGCAAGGTTCTACATTGAAAGTGTGCTGAAAGCCTGGAAAGAGTAATTTTTTCCAAAAATCAAAAATACTACTTCAGAAAATGTCTCGTGCAGTATTCATACGAATGTGCAAGGTTCTGGAATAAATGGTATGTCTTTTAGCACAGACATCACAAAACAACCGGATAAAAACAGAAGAATACCTCTCCATCTTGCTTTTCTTTGGTCAGTCAGAGATCGCACGTACTAGGATAGAATAGGATAAAAATGGTTTGCTATTAATAAATGAAATATACATTGACAGGCAATCGTGTGCTTGCCATGCGTGGCAAGCTTAAATAGGACAGTGAAACAAGGAAATTAAAAGAATATTAAACTTTCTAAGCTATGGGAAATGATCTACTATGCTTAGCAAGGAAATGGTGTACTACGCCCGGCCAGGAAAATGACTGGAAATAGTGTACTACGCCTGGATAGGAAAACAGCAAGGAATGGTCAAGTAACCCTGTTTGGGAAACAACCGGGAATGTTCGACTACACATGGCTAAGAAACCAACGGGAACTGGTCTACTTTACCTAAGAAGGAAAAAATACGAAATGGTCGACTAGTCTTACTAGGAGGACCACAGAAAATGGTCGACTACGCCTAAGTAGGAAAACAACGATAAATTATCTAAACCCACCCACCCACCGCTTGAGAAAATAACGAGAAATTGTCTACTACGCATGGTTATGAATACAATAGGAAATCGTCTCCAATATTCGGCTAGGAGAACAATGGGAATGGTCATCTACGTCTGGCTAGGAAAGAACAGGGAATGGTGTACTACGCTTAATTAGGAAAACAAAAGTAAATAGTATAATGCGCCAGACAAAATAAACTCCGGGAAATAATCTACTGCGCCTGGCTACGATAACAACGGAAACTTACTAGGAAAACCACAGGAAAGGGTCTACTACTCCTGGCCAAAAAAATGTAATGGTACGCTGATTTTGACATACCCCATCCTTAAATAAACAAACTTTCGGAGATAATTGCGATCACCTTTAGTTGGATTGATGAAAAATAAAGGAAAAATACATTGTTGTGTAAGTTATATTGATGACAGTAGACATCGTTGAAATAACTATCAAATGACAAAATAGAAATAAAGGAAATATGAATGAAGTAGGAAGACACAAAGTAGACTGTGACAACTCTTCGTTTTATTAACTGCAGCTAAACATATACGATAGATGAGAGTTGGACGCCTTTGACTTGAAACTGGCACACAATAATAACTGTAGTTCTGTCACCGTAAAATGGTTTTTTTAAAAATACGACTTTACAAAAGATTTAGTGAATGATTAAAACAATGATTTATCAACTACCTTCAGTTCTTATTAACAGTGTCGACCAAAATTTTAGGTAAAAAGACCGTTCGTGAACAGTAGCTAGGAAATCACCCAGAAAGTTAGTACATACATTTTGGAGTACTACTGTTAACCAAAATACCGGGAACTACTCTCAGGATATCGGTAAATACCACAAAATACCTTTGGATTTTCATAATGCTAAATGAGATACCCAACAAGTAACCTATTTACGAACACTTGAGTCATAATGATATTAAAAACAAGCTCTTTGAATAAATCATACTATAATTGCAAGTTGATCGGCTATGATATCTAATTACAGGTTTTAGTTGAAATCCACGTTACTGCAAATTCATCATCCACACCACCATTATTGTACTTACGACAAGAGATCCCCATTGTTGTGTTTCTCGACCGCAAAACTTTATTTGAGCCACCGTCCCTGTATTTTACCGTAATTAATGACATTACATTTTGCTTTGTTTTTTACCAGGGTTGCCACTGGTTATTTGGCTGCTCTACGCATAATTGTTTTGTGATGTCCCCTCCCAAGAAAACACATACAAGTGCGATCTTTTGATAAATATATTTCACAAACTTAGTAAAGATAATACCATTATCAAGTTAAATAAGACAAAGATTAAAGATAAATATCGAATAAAATAAATATATACGAATAAGAAAACAGAACTATCCAATTGGTCACACAAGAAAAGTCACAAGACTTCCCAAACTCTGCAAAGACTGAGATATTCAAGTATACAGGTATTTTTCTGCAGTTGTGACAGGCACAACAGAGCTTCTTTAACAGACTGTCTCAACATGGGCCAGTATTTTATTGAGCTGTTCAACAAACAATTTGCAGTTGAGACCAGAGATTGGAGCTTCAACTCTCAATGAGGTGAGAAAGATAAAAGCCAAAAAAATCTAGAATAGCGCTTTCTTTGACAATGTTCTATACAATAAAAAAAACACAACAAAGATGTAACTATATCAGTACACAGTTATAATACTGAGACAACTTGCTATGGAGTCTTTTAACAGCCTTCAGCAACATTCAGAGAATAGAATTCCAGCAAACAATTTTGGCAATGTTAACTGTTGAGCCGTCATTCCTTTCGATTTTTCTCTTTTTCTGTTAACGTAGTTCTAGTTTCTGTAAATGGTCCCTTTTTCTCTGGTTGTTCGGCCATGGCGGCTATTACTACTCATGCTAACTTCCTCTGCTTAAACAAAACAAACAGTTATATCTACTTCCAGAAACCTGTGTACTAGGGGAGTTTCCAAAGAGAGATCGCCACGATGGGTGCTTAGACCAGAAAATGAAAAAGCTTCCACGTACCGGGTACAGACTCCAGAGATACATGCAAAATCTTTAATTAGGTCATCATATAACAGCTTTTTAGCGAGTTCTGCATTAATGCTAATGACAAAAAGTCAACTTAAATGTTTCTATGCAATTGATGAACGCAAGTATGTTTTGACGAGTTCAACTTTTGAAAATTTCGGTAGATTGATTTAGAAGCAAGTGTAACTCAGAGCAATTGTGGATTACACCAAGGGTATTTTGCATTATTTCTCAACTATTTCGGCAAATAGTTGAAGGGTTTATTGATAAATGCTATATTCTATAGATATATGATTTTTAACTTCATTTAAAGCGCTGCTTGTTTTCAATGATTAAGAATATTGATTTATGTGGGGCAAACGAGACAAAACTAAACCAAATGTCCCACAGAAAAAAAAACACAAAACACTACCACTCCAAATAAAGTTACAAATCATATATTATTGTGTTTCAGTCAGCGTATTTTGGTAAATATTATCATTTGCCAAATTATACTAACGGAAACATAACAAAATACCCCGAGAAATAAACCGAGATTCCATAACTAAATGAAAAGCCCAACAGAAATCAATATTTATGATCATTCAAGTAAAAATGATACGAAACAAGTACTTTAGAAGATTTTGCTGATATTAATTTAGTAATTGTAGTAATTACACACCAATAATAGATTTGTGAAATACATCGAATATAGACATTTGTTGACGGCAAGATGCAGGAAAGATGGCCCCGATATTGTAAAGTTTCGCACACCATATGTTGAAAACAGTGCACAAATAAGAACAATTCAACTATTCAATTCATTTAAAGCAATGATGATATAGTTTATGTATTTCCTCCCGTTTCTCCCTCATCGATTCTCTTATTTATTCATTTTTCTATTCTTGCAATAATATGCAATTACAAAATTCAGTCTATAATTGATATTACAACAAATTCATTATCGATATCGAAATTATGGCATAATATACGGAGGGTTATCTATATTGTAAAGTTTCACACCCGAAGTTGGAAATGGAGCAAGAATAGAAAAATGAATAAATCGGGTGTTTTTTTGTAATACATAAACAAGATATTGATTATTTGTTCTACAAGCTGTTTTTTCCTAATCTTTGAAGTGACTATTAAATGATTCTGCCAGTTAACAGGGTGAAATAATATCCAAAAGGATTCAAATCAACCCTATATTACTCCTAGTGCGAGCCCGTACTCGAACACTTGAAAATAGATAATCGCATAACTTTTGAAATGAACACATCTTCCCATACTAGACTCGACACAATTTCGAGACAAAAATAGTGAAAAGGCAACAAGATGATGAGTAAACTGATTATATGTTGTCATATATAAACTGGATACTAATTGTGTGTCCTGTAATAGGCTTCGGGAAAAGTGGGTTATTCCATGCACAATGAACTCCCTTACGTCGTCCACACCACGTAATATCGCCAAAATGTCATGTCTGTCCACACAATATTTTCGAAAAAGTTCTTTTCATACATTTATTCATACACTAGTGAACTCCACATGGTATATCTAAGAGTTCTCACAGAATTTCACTTCGATAGTTGCGTATAAGTCGCCTTCTGATCACTAGTAAGAAAAGGAAAGAAACTGAAGTCAAGAATGTGTTTAGTTTCTGTTAAGCATATACATTTTCCCGAGATCATAATGAAAATATTGAGAGTTACAAACATCACTTTTTGGAAAATAAATAAGAGAAAAAATTATCCGACCGATATTAGTCTATTTTACTAAATCTTTTTTTTTTCGTAAGGGCATCGATTAATGGGTTACGAATTGAGCTAATATTTTGAATGTTGCAGTGACAGCATTTGGTGGTAATAAATCATTCTATAGATAAAACCAGTGTGAAGATCAGAGATAGGATGCTGAAGCACCATCCTGTTAAAGTAATTGTCCAGTGAATTAAAGATGATATATATTTTATAGAATACATGTTTGATATGGTTGACTTGTTGATGGAATATTTTATAACGATGCAGATTCAAAGTAGTTGAAGATTTCCTTTCCATAATCAGTGAAGCTCCTTGGTGTATTAGGTTTGAAGACTTTTACAAGAAATTATTGAGCATTTTTTACAATGGCATTTGACAGTGATAGCATAGTTTTTACTTCCTGTTTTACAAGTAACATCACATCCAGCGAGACAGTGTAAAATTGGAAGAATGGCACAGAGTTGAGGATCTAGCTGTTGATAAAATTTATGAAGTGGTCATCGAGATTATAATCATTGAAACCTGGTATAAGTTGCATCAACTCCATTAAGATAACAGTATAATTGATTTGAACAAGTACAGCTTTGTAGCCACCAATAGTCTAAAACATGAGCAGGGATGCTAAGATCAGCTTCTCTATGAGTTGACTGTAATTGTAACACTGGAGTTTTCATATTGTTGTTAACTCTTATACTTTGCCAATCTTCACACTAACGCCCCCCCCCCCGCTCAAGATTCATCTGAATGATGAATCTTTACTTCTTGGTAAATCAGCTTTTGTGAGTTCAGCTTATTTTGATTCAAAGACCAAATGAGTCTATTTCTTTGGAAAAATGAGATGAATTTCGGAATTATGTAAAGGTGTATTGAGGTTAATTTTTTCTCCTCTGTAATTCACTCTCAAAGACGTAATTACATCGGCCTTGTTGCTCATACTTATTTCTATGCGTAAAACTGCTGATGAATTCATTAAACATTGCAATTATTGTTGGAAGTTTCCACATAACATTCATCACATCGCTATAGACGCAGAGATATTCTGCAAACTGAATGTGTGATCATTTCTAGTAACATGCTATCTAGTCCAATCATTAGTTGACTCTCACTTGGCTTGGACATGAAACTACTGTTGTCAAACAACATGCTTAATCATGGGCTAATAGTTCAGGATTGCTGAAATCTTGCTCTTTTACTTTTGATTTATCAATTATGTTATTCTCCTTAGTCATTGTAGATAGTTTCTTTGGGGGGGGGGGATATCTCTTAGGTGTTGCATGGTTTTCAGGTTACTCCTACGTATAGTTTCAGTAATCCTCGTACCTCTGTTTAGAAACCGATCACATTGGAATGCATTTAAATTCTTTGTCCCATTATCAGTGACATTCAAGATATCATGCTTTACTTCATCTGTCATAACTTTTTTTGTAACAAAATGCTGAAGTTTAGTGTTTGAAGTTGGAGATATTGGTGAACCCCTCTCTTCACTGAGTTTCACCATTGCTTGAGTTTTCGTTTCATGTTATCACGTATATCTTTGAGGACTCATAATGCTGATACACTTCAGACAAGGTTGCATAAACATTTGCATATTCTCCGTAGAAATTCTTAACATCTTAATTAATTGTTTTTGTATGGCATGTCCAGTAATACTATCACTACATTTGGTAGATAAGTTAACCCTCTAATTCAATTTCTCGTCACCTCCTACAGCATCGTAGCAACCATTTGTGTCCTCGGTGGAGAACGACGCTTTCATGAAATTTAGCTAGGTTTCTGGCTTCTTTTAATTAACCTGATCCCCATCTGCATATTCATAAAGTGTATATATATATATATATATATATATATATATATATATATATATATATATATATATATATATATATATATAATCTCGATGAAGCTTCCAGTTTCTTTCACAGTCTGCTCTGGGAAGATCTAGAACAATTGTATATCGGTATATGGATTGATTTCAATATTTAAACTTTTCACATTATTTAGACGGCACTGGATGTAGTAAAATTATTTATTTTCTGCCTACATTTTGATGTAAGTATTCTCATAAAGTTTTCGGTACTTCCTATTTTGTGTTATGTGATTTCTTCAATTGATTCTTATGGTTCTGTATAAACCACCTGTATGGTGTCCACCGTTGAATACAGAATTTTCTATTACTCTTGACCCACGTTTCTCTGAATTATTCCAGACAATTTCAGCTCCATTCCTTTCCAAAGACTTTGTATTACATTTCAGTCAGGTTTTCAACCCATGGAAGGGACCTAAACATATGAATAAACATTTCATCTGGGTGCACAAACTGAATACAACTTTCCAGTTTGGCTGAGTTTTCTAAACCAACTGAGAAACATATGACTTCATTTGTGTGTATACGACATCATATCTTGTTGTTGGGTGAAGCGGAACTAGCACACATTCGACAGTAGAACATTTTTATTTGTCCAAATAGATTTTTGTTGCAGACCAAGAAGGCATAAATTGGTTTACTGGATTTGGAATATTGGAGGTATGGGTGTCAATATCAAGTCAACGAACTGCACATACCAAATTACTAAAAAATGTTGGAAAAAATTTTGAAAAACTGACAGCCGAGTAAGTCCGTCTTATTTCCTAAAACATTCACGGCTCATTCCATCATCATCATCATCATCATCATCATCATCATCATCATCATCATCATCATGTCGAGAGGTCTTCTCGGTTGCTCCAAACACGTACCCTCGATCCTCTTTGGTCCTCCATCACAGAGGGGAGAACTTATACCAATATTAATTATCCGAAAAGGTATCCCAAATTATCTAAATATAGATCTCTTATCTGAAAATATCTTTTAAAAATACCAGCATAAGATCTGCGCATTGTTTCTCCAAAGCGACCATAGAGACCAAAAGAAACCCCGAGACAATTTTGAAAAACAAAATTTTTAGATGGTACCTGGTGGTGTACTGATAAGAAAATTTCTAAATTCAAGTTTATAGCCCCAGAAGTATAACCAGAAGTACCAGGCAATTTGTAGGGATACGGATATTTGATATAAGAATAGTGACACGCCTAGTCAGGAGGTTTACGTACCTCCTCTTAACAAAACCTTACCTCTTATTTCTTTTTGGGGGGGGGGGGGCATTGGGAAAATTGCGTTTTGTTCATCTCAGACACCCACCAATCCCTTAATTTACCCATTATTTGTATTACTTCGTGTCAACCCATCTAATCCATAACATTCCTCGAAGTTGAGTGGGTGGTTTGACGAAGCGATGGTTTTAGTATCTGTCTTCCGAGTAGGATATTTAATAAAAAATATTTTCCAGTCGTGGACGGTAACTAGAGAAGGGGCTGGCTTTTTAACAAGCTGGGGATGTAACTGTGCAATGTTCAATATTTTGGATTTTTTGTTTAAACAAGGAAGGGAAAACTGATGCAAATTTGGCAATAAAATTTCAAGATCCTACGGACAGACATGAATCGTGCAGGCAGATGATCGTACGGACGGACATAAAATCTGGGCGATATTAAGTGTTGACAGATAACAATCACGTAGGTATGGATCAATCTGAAAGTTTACTCACTTCTACTGTAGCCTATTACAGGATAAAAAATTGATATCTAGTTTTTACGAAAACATGTGATTGGTTTTCCCAACACCTTTTCGCTTTTTTGTTGCTTTTGTCCTGAAATAATATCAAAACGTGTTTGAATCTTAATGATAATTATGCATTTGAATTCTTCGGCTGTATTCATTTGTATATTTTTTACTTCAAAAGTTATGCAATTTTTTAGTATTCGAGTTTGGGTTTGCATTAGGTATAAAATGGGGTATATTTGAACCCTATCGGCCATTATTATAGTCAGAAACATAAAATAATTACTTCTAGGATTACGAAAAAAACAGATTAGAGGACAAATAGTCAATATCTAGTTTATATGTAAGAAAAAGATCTTCAGATTTTTTTTCTGTTTTTCCAAAAATAGATTAGATATTTGTTTGAATCTTAATAATAATCATTTTTCAAATTCTGCGATTCATGTGCTGTAATTCATTTACTTCTCCCTTTTTGTCAGTTCTAACTTCCCCGCTCTCTGAAACAGTTTACCCAGAAGATCTCCGTCCATACCCGTATCTATGTCAACCAAGAAAACCGATGGATCTTTTGGCAGTATTAGATTAACTTCTGGTTGAGCTGATATTGGTCAGTGCGAGCAGACCATGTCCATACTTGGCGGTACAGGGCTGAATAATTGATTTTAAAGGCATGTCTTCCAAATTATTCCGTTTATTATACAGTCATTTAACGAAATATCCACACAATTTACCGAAATAATACAGAATACTTTCAGAATATGGGATACCAGGGATTATCCTCAAGAAACTAAATGAAATGAAACTAAATTAATTATTATATGTATTTGACTCGTGATAGTATAAGAACAAACATTTTAAAAGGAGTTGGACAAAATATATATTGATTGAATATAATTTTTGTTAAACATATATTTAAATGTCGGCAAAAATAAAGAGCTAACAGCTGTTATTATTGTCATCTTTCTTTATCATCGTTGCATTAGCAAGAACGAGTTTTCCATCGATAACTTTCACTACTATATTTTATCATTATGTAATTTTTTTATTTACCAATTTTTCATTCTGTTTTTGTCCTGAAATAGTCAAAATTGAATCTTAATGATAACCATTTTTCTGAATTCCCAAGATCAAGATCATGTGGTAAATGTGTTAATTTTTCTAAATACATTAGCTGAGCCCTGAACCCCGTGCATAAGGTAGACTTAAGCCTTTCTTTAGATTCATGAATTAGATGATAACAAAAAGTTAACTTTTAGTAAACTTTCACCTACTCAAGCGATAACGATATAAGCCACGACCCCCACCAACGGAAGAGTACGAGAATTCAGGGATAGGCTAAACAAAAAATTCAATATCTTTAGAAATATACGTCACAGAAAATCGAATAATGTTTGTATTTAGGTATTCTATTAATTACACTAATCTTCATCCAAACTGATACATCAAAATAGGTCAGCAAAGGTCAAAAGGTCATTGTACTATGCTACAAGCGACAATCCCACTTTTCTTGCGAAAATCCAGCCAATGTTTAGAAATTAAAGTTTTTTTTACGTTACTGATGCACGGAATAATTAGAAAACATTCAATTAAAGATTGATCTAGGACCTCTTCTCATCAAAATTCAGCGAACCCAAATAAATTGTTGGAATATTGAACAATTTTACAACTAGTACTTTCATTTGCTTATAATTCTGCATATGATAAAAGTTGCACACTGAAATATTGAATCTATTCCTGTATATCTTAAAATTACTATGACACGCAATAGAACTAGAGAGATTCTCGCAAATATATATATATACACACACACGCACACACACACACACACATATATATATATATATATATATATATATATATATATATATATATATATATATATATATATATATATATATATATATATATATCACAGTTATATTTTGTACAATTGCACAAGATTGAATACTTTTTTGAAATTGACCAAACTGCTCTTCGGTGTAATTAAGATATTAACTGGTGTAAGGCAAAATGTGCCCTATTGTTGTGTTAATTTGTGGCATGACTTGTGTGAGAAAGTTTATCTAAGAAAACATGCTTTTCTGTGATGATACATGTAAATCTTTAGTTGGACCATTGCTGTGCATTTGCTGGTATCCTTTAGTATTTGTACTAGATATGCTCTACCAACCGACAAGATACTATTGGACCAATGCTCGTCAAGTATCAGAAAAAAATTTGCCTCCAAGGCAGCATGTTTAGTCCTTACGTGGTAGGTTTAATTGCATCCAACCAGTGTATGAATAGCAGGTAATACAAGGGTAGTACACGAAGTGTGGAAGTCTAAGGCATTTCTCTCCTCAAGATTTGTGCCAGAAGGGGCGACTGTAGTTTCAGTTTGTTATTTCTTGGGACCCAAAACATGTCAATTTCTACTGGCATTTTTTTCACTATTATTCAATTCAATCCCCGCTAGTACTTGACGGAACCTCCACTCAGAATCCTTGATGAATCTTTCAATGTACGAGTCGAATACCAAGTCAAGCCTGTCAGTTCTTTGTCCAATCTTTAAAAGGTTTTGAGCTCTTTTGTTTTTTTTCATTTTTCCCAAATTGGCCGACATATAAACTAAATGTGTTGTCTTGAGATCACTCGCACTATTTGTAGTTTTGGTCATCCAACATTCCTTTGACAAATCATACTGTAATAATTAGCCCATACGCAACATCAATGGCTCTCTTCATTTGACTTTGTTCTTGTTTTTTTGAAGACTTCCTTTTGGTCCCTATCATAGGCTTATGTAAGCGAGGGATTTTTTTTTGTTCAATAGCGAAAGGTGAGGAGAACTGTACTGATTTATCCACGAAGTGTTCTGCTTTTAGCTGGTGCTATGATGTAATTCCTAATTCACTTACGGTGAGTATTCAACATCTGATATCATCAGTCATCATTTCCTGAGTGAAAGTGTTGTGAAGCTTTACTTCGACAGGGGACACTTAAAACAGATTCTCATTTCTCTCTACGACTGCAAAGATAGCCGGAAACTTTTGTTATCCAGTGGCTGTCTTTTTTCCTTGGAGTATTTTCCACAGATAGTCTCTAAAAAGTGTTCATTCCACTCAAATTCCCATGTAGATTACTGATGTGTACTTCATGGTACATCAGTTCCCACATGGATACATAATTCTTCTTTCAGATGCTTCTGATGATGCCAGAAAAAACTCTTCTTAGTTCCAAGGCCATATAAGCTCCGACTGACTGGAAAGACCTTGGTCTTTTATTTCACCACAAAGCTGCTTTTCTGGAATGCTAGGTGTATTTCCGGTGCAGTGTCAAGCAGCTCGTAGCATATCTTCTAAATTTTGTCAAAGCAAAGATAGATATAACCCAAACAAACAGCAAACTTAGGTGAAACAGGCGAGATCGTAAACCACATAACCAGTTAATGTAGTCAACTAACCCAGTAAGAGTACAAAATCTGACACAACAGTGTTGCAAAAGTGATACACTCAGAAATGTGCAAAAAAATGGAATTTGACCATGCAGGCAAATGATATCAGCACAAACCAGAGGCAGCCCTTTAGATTTGAAGCTGCAAATTACACTGGGACTTTTAAATCCAAAGTGACCACCCCACCCAAGCGCAGAGACCGGACCTGATGATTGTGCAAATCCCCCACAACACAATTGTCTTCACTATAAATGCCTTTTCGAACAAACCATGGGAGATACCAAACATTGTTTACTTTACACACTCACATATATCTAAAACAAAAGATGTCAAAAAATGAACATATACAATCTAGTCTCTAATCCCGCCGTTATTTTTTGCATCTGGTAGAATCTGGCCTTTGACCTCTGGTGACCAACTCACAAAAATCTAAAAGTGTTAACTACATTATTACACAAATCCTAGAAGATAATATGATCATACATGAAATTAATTCAAAAAAGCATTGAAATGGATCTTCCTTTTCTCTTCCCCTTTCTCTCACACATACATAAACTCTGCCTATGCTTGACAGAAAGTCACATTCTTGACATTAGAAATCTTAACATTAAAAAGACCAAAGTGTCTGTGGTATTCTCCTCCTCCCCCTCTCTCTCTCTCTCTCTCTCTATATATATATATATATATATATATATATATATATATATATATATATATATATATATATATATATTTGAATCGTCCATAAATGGCCATCAATGAAGAGAGTTCCAACAACGACTTAAGAGGAATCATTACCAAAGAATGAACGCTGCTGCGGAACAATTTGTGACTTTGCCTTGTTGATCAGGATTTTGCACGGAATCAAACAAGTCGCTTGCCACCACGCCACCCAGAGCATTTCCTGGGGGAATGGAAGAGATTGATTTGTGCCTCTCCCAGGGGAAGTAACACCAGTGGATGCTTTGTATCACAGGCACCTCTTCATTGTAGCTAATAGTCGCGACTCTTATTACAACGAGCCTTGACTCAACATAAAGGGGTATTCACTTTTTGCTTTTGTATAGAACCTACAACTACACTACTCAAGAATGCAAGTAGAAAATGACAGTGAGTGTTTATGAGGAAAGACTGAGGTTGATGGATTATTATTATGGCAAAATGAGGGCGACTATAGATAGAAAAATGTTAAACATGAAAGTGTCAGGCAGGAAGATCAAAAACGTAAATGTTGGCAAAAAGAATAGAAAAGGAATAATTGGAGAATTAAGAATCAAAATTCGATTCATCTTTGATGGTGTTGCTTCTGTCCCTTAGGATGTAGTCTATTCCGTTTTTGTTTTCATGGTTAGGGCTCTTCCAAGTCCATTTTCTATTTGGTTTCTTTTTGAAGAATGTATTCATGATTTTGAAGTTGTTTGCAGTTGTAAAGTTCACAAGATCTTCATCTCTTTGGTTTCATCTTTTGTATCCGAATTTTCCAACGCATCTTTCGTTTCTTTATCCTATTTGTACGTTGAAATCTCCCATGATAACATTGAAGTATTTTTTGGTATCTTGTAATATGAAGTTAAAGTCATCATAGTAGTTAATTTCTTCTTTGGTTAATTGCGAAGTGGAAGCGTACACTTGGATGACATTTAGCTTTGAAACCTACTACGTTGTCTTTGATGTCCTCATTGATGAGAAAGCCTACTCCACTTTGTTTTAGTTTCTTTCTTCTGTGGTTGTAGAGAAGGTGTTTGCTCTTCGGTTAAATTAGTTTCCCCCCTGGTCTTCTCATTTCGCTAAAACCGATGATGTCCAACTTGATGTTTTTAATTTCACTTTCTAGATGGGTCAGGTGAAAGTCTGCAGAGACTGTTCTGACGTTGTCAGTAACGTATGATATTGTTATCTTGAGGGTTTTGGGGTTTGGGTTTTGTTTGGGTGGTCGCTGTTGGAGCACATCACTCCTACCCAAGGCAAGTGATATGGCTGGGCATTTTTGGACCGAGGATCCAGCAAGAACGGCTGGTATAACTTTCATTGTGCGAACCATGGGGAATGTTGGGCCATGCCTTGCTGCGCTGGCCCATGACGTGTCAAAATACTACAACATATATACAATTACAACAACTCCTTTATCAGGCAACATAAGGACTTTGAACCCATCCAGCTCCGAAAAGGAGTGAGACAAGGTGATACCAGCTCATCCAAACTCTTCACAGCCAACCTCGAGATGATCTTCCGAAACTTGGACTGGGAAAATACAGGAATCAAAATAAACAGCGAATATCTAAGCAACCAAAATTTGCCGACGACATCGCTTTTTCCGCAGAGAACCTACACGACACAAATGCTAGATGAAGTAGGAGAAGTTAGCCTATACAGGAATAAAAATTCTAAAAAGAAGAGTATACAACCAATGCATCCTCCCAATAGTCATTTATGGAGCCGAAACATGGAAAATAACCAAGAGACAGACTAGCAAACTGAGAACCATGCAACACGCACATGAGAGAATCATGCTCAACCTTACATGGAGAGATCACAAGACAGCACAGTATACCAGGGAGAAAACGGGAGTCAGAGACATCATATAATCTAGAGGCCGACAGAATACAAGATGGAGAAATAAATTGGACAAATTCAAAAAATACTGGCTCTGCAACACCCACGATAGAGAGGTGTGGTGAATTCTTGGGAAAGTCTATATCCAATGACGGACGTTGAAAGACGATGATGAAACGATTCATCCTCAGGTGCATGGAGAGCGCATTAGTGAGATCATTTTAATAGCTGTTGGGCAGATATCTCTACTTTCTCCATGGATCAACGAAGAAAATGACTCACAAATCTTCTCTGGATTACATTGTTTTGAAAAACAATAACACACATACACATGCACACACACACACACACACACACTAATAGGTTATGATATAAAGATATCGATATATATGATCAAAATACTCCCATTCATTTGGTCATATATATATATATATATATATATGTGTGTGTGTGTGTGTGTGTATGCGTGTGTGTGTGTAAGTATGTGTGTGTGTGTGTGCTAAAAATGGATATATGATCCAACAGAATGATCATGAATTGCTTCATGTTACATTGAAACAGTATTTGAAATGATATTCTGTAATTACAAAGGGGCTATAGCAGGAATCAAACTTGCATTACCAGCGGCTATTTAGTTTTCTGATAAGAGCAACGCGACGTTTAAGCAGTTGCCCTATCGATCGCAGGTTCCATTCTTGTAGCAGTCCCATTTTCTATGTTCACTTTATCTACGTTGTTTGGGCCGAATAATACATTCACCGTGTAATGACGGGAGATCATTTCAAATAGAGTTTTCATACGATATAATGTAATTTATAATCATATAAATATATACTTTATATATTTTTATATTGTATATTTCATTAGATTGGACAATTTTATGTACGATAGAATATATATTATCATTTATATTTTTATATATATATATATATATATATATATATATATATATATATATATATATATATATTTATAATTATATATATATATATATATGTTTGTGTGTGTGTATTATATTTATATGTAATACAATATACAAGTATATATATATAATGTATATAATGATTTTTTTAGACAATGAGAAGAGGACGCACCCACACACACACACGTATATATATATATATATATATATATATATATATATATATATATATATATATATATATATATATAGTGATTTTCCTTTTGTACGACGCAAAGAATACAGATTGTGAAAATAAGTATTTAATCACAGACGTTCCGTCAGGTGATCCCACCATATTATCAGCAAGATAGAAAATGAAGGGAAAATTCCAAGGGTATGGAGTTTTCTCTGTTGGTATTGGATGAGAGGTTTTCTTTTGAATGACAGCTGGTTTTTGTCGGGGGGAGAGGTCATACATCTACTAGTGAGCTATTTAAGTTTGATGGGGGATAGATAGGTGTGTTAGGGAGTGGTTATTGTTTGATCCTTTTTTGTTAGGAGAGTCTGTATGTGTGTGTATGAGAGAGAGAGAGACGAGGGCAGGTTAGTTATGAACATATACAAGTATATATCGGACTGTGTAACACATACATGTAGGATCATACATCGGAAAGCATAGCTTTATGAATAGAGCACAGCCACATAATAGAATATATGCTGCAGATCCATGGTTTGTATGTGTGCATCTATACTCATATCAGATGCAGTATCCATGCATCAGTGAATTTCGTACAGAATACATGTACATACCCTTAACTAAAGTGCATAGTGCATATCAATGCATCGAAATGGCAATATATGCATATGTTACATAATTGTATGCAAAGCATATACTCATGTAATCTTAGTTTCATTCATCCCATTCTTCTTCAAACAATGTTATTTGCATTCATCATTTCCCCATTGGACGTTTAACAATGAGGGAAACATTTAACGGAAGTAAATACAATCCAATTTATATATATATATATATATATATATATATATATATATATATATATAACTTGAACTTTAGGAAGTGAGACAGACTCAGGAGTGGAAGTGTATGGAAACTAAGTTTATTGATCTGTAAATATTTTCATTGATGGTCTAAACATGTTCTGGGAGGTATTCCCATTTTCAGCAGAATTTGCTATGTGTGTGTGTACCATTTTATTGTTACAAGTATACTGTGGAACGTAACTCCATCATCAGGAGTTTTGCTTTGTGAGTAAAAAATGGGATCCCATCTGCTAGGATCATCCTGCTGTGTGGGAGTTAGTTCAGTCTGTGATGAAGTCTGTGGTGTTAGCAGCAGTGGTAGGTCTTGGAGAGGACATAGAGTGTCAGGATAGAGGGGAGATGGTTTAGTTTTAGATTGTATGGGTAGGTTAGGGGTAGTATAGATGAAGGAGTGATAAGGTTAAGGCACTTCAGTAGCAAATCGAACGTCCGACCAGGTAAATGGGTAAGAGAATTAACGCTGTATGATACTCAAACCTGCATCAAGCAGGAAGCAGTCGTAACAGACTCTGCTTAATGTGACTATAGAACAGTTATGCAAAGGAAATGACGCGATATCAAGCTTAACGGCCAGCGAATATGGTCTTTAAGCAAGTAAATTAATAAAAGTTACTCTTCAAGGCAGGTTCAAATATCGAAATATCATTTCAAAAGAACGGACAGCTAACATGACCACTGTTCGCATATGTATACTTAAAAATATACATAGTTAGAATCAAGCTTTTTTATACTAACTACGTAACTATATATATATATATATATATATATATATATATATATTCGGTAGTTAGGCTCCCACAACCTCAAAAACTCTGATTTGAGAGTGTAGAAAAATGTTTGATCCTAACTTTTCATTGGTTCAAATAATCACTAATTCTAGTCACGTGGTGCTCTGTACACCACGTCCATGCGATTGATCAGCGTGGTGTCATCATTCTTCTGAATGGATGCACTTCATTTATTTTTAGTAAAGATGGTGCCCATAGATCGAATCTTTTGGTGAAATTTGGGTTCATGCTTGTTTCCTGAAATAAACTTATCCGGAGATCATTAGTAAAACAATTCAATTATTCAATAATGAATTAAGTATTATTGAGATGAGGTATTATTATTATTTCTATTATCATTTGGACCATCCTGTTATTTGTTTTGTGACCTCAAGCTCATCTAAGTACAACCAACAGGTAGATATTCCCGTAGATATGCCAGCATTCATCTCAACACTGGGGAACAAATGGGAGACCCATTTATTGAAATACCCCCAACTCACATTTTCTATCTGTCTGTCATCCTCTCTCACATGTACGCTATGGAC
Source organism: Thysanoteuthis rhombus (assembly GCA_963457665.1). Lineage (NCBI taxonomy): Eukaryota > Metazoa > Mollusca > Cephalopoda > Oegopsida > Thysanoteuthidae > Thysanoteuthis > Thysanoteuthis major. The sequence goes on from OY735211.1 coordinate 55,922,920, forward strand.
CATGGCGATGTAACTTTTATCCTATTCTTATTTTGATTTTTTTCTTTTTGTATTTTTAAATCCCTTTTTGACAATGTTTCAGTGGTAGTGACATGCGCAGAAACAAAAATCCCGTTTGAAAAGCCGAATGGAAACAATGTTGTAGAAAATATCATGTTTTCATTTGGAAGTAAGATAATTCAACATACAGATGAAATTTCACCAACCTTATGATATTTTATAATGGAAGTAATGGGATATGCTTCAAAAGAATATATGGCAAGGAAGCTTGATCTTTTCAAAGTTCTATTTGCTAACTGAGATGATTAAAACGCTTGCCTACATCAACTCCTTGTTTGCGTGGAAATTTCTGATCATAACTTCTCTTGTGTTTCATTTCATTTGTATTATTGCCAGAGTTTCTATCCGACCGATTCTCTCATTCTTTTTCGTTTTCTCTTTCACGCCTTCAATCTTTGCTCCCTCTTTTTTTCGGGTGTCGATCAATTGATAATATCAATTCAATACAACTGCAGCTGCTGCTATGAGTTTTTGATACACTTATTTATGGCTATTTGAGGGAAGTGAGCTGGGTACGTGGTTGAGTGCACCAATACTGATTGGTTGGCTGATGGGTGACAGGGATGGTCACGTGAGATAGTCACGCTGCGTTGGCGTGCGAACAACTCACTGAGCAGACACAACGTCGCCGTGAGTACCATGAGGTTATCTGAAGGTTTGGTGTGCTATGTACGCACGTGTGTGTGCTGTGTACTTGTATGTATGCAGGTTCGCAGCACTGGATGAGTATTCAATGCTTTATCTGGACATGTATGTGTATGCAACTTTGTGTGAGATTGTGTATGAATTATGAAGTTACTGTGCGTGTCAGTGGGGTTCATCTATGTCAGTCAGTCATTATCAACGGTTATCAATAATTATTAATTCAGTTTGTTAGAACGTTAAACGCTGAGTCGGAAATGCAATGGGTTTCAGCTGATACATGCGTCAGAGAAGGAGAAGGGGATATTCGCTGAAAACGTTGTCTGATTATAATCTGATGTCAGAATGTACATAAATTTCCTCAGAACAAATATATCGGCAATAGTGGATTAAAAAAAACATGGCCTGTATTAAACTCATATAAAAATTGATGTCAGAACAATTAAAACTGGAAGAAGTATTACGAATATCTAGTTCTAATGCTGAGTTTCACCGGTTTAGGAAAGATACTCTGTGGGGTCTTATTGCAGAAATCTTTGTGTAAGATTTCGGTAAAATTTTGAATCACGATGTTTATCATATTTATTTAAGGGAATACATTACTATATTCTTTCGTATTAGTAATTAAAGTTATTTCCATAGCCCATCCGAATATTTAATGAGTATAAAACATTAGCCATCATATGAAAAAATGTATTCAAGATTTTCTTCACGAAATTCAAACAAACTGTGCGAATTCAAGTTGTTTCTCTACAGATCTTAATTAACGCCGTTAAAAACAGTATGTATTCAAGTTATTTCTTTATAAAGCTAAATTACCCTCGTTACTAAATATGCATTTAAGTTCTTTATTTACAAAGCTTAATGAATCTAGTTATAAGTGTATATATTCGATTTCCTTCTCTAAAAAGCTAAATTAACCCCGTTACATGTATGCATTCCAGTTGTTTCATCATGAAGCTTTATTAATCCTGTTACAAACTGTAAGTATTCAAGTTCTTTGATTACAGAGCAAAATTAACCTCTTTACGAGCTGTTTGTGCACAAGCTCTCTTTACGAAGCTAAATTAGCCCCATTACAAGCTGCGTGTGATCAAATTGTTTCTGTTTAAAATTCAAGTAACACCTATATGAATTGTATATATCTTGGTTCTTTGCTGACAAACCTAATTAACATCACTACAGAGCACTTTATTTCAAAGCTAAATTAGCCTCGTTATAAACTGTATGTAATCAAATTCTCTCTTTAAATAGCGTAATTAACTTTGTTCCAAATTGTTTCCAGGTTGTTTCTTTGAAAAACTTAATTAATCTATTTACAAACAGTATGTATTCAAGATGTTTCTTCACAAATGTGAGTTGATCTCCTTACAAACAGTATGTATTTAAGCTATCTATTAATCAAGCTTGATTGATTCCGTTACAATATAGTAGTATTCTAATTCATCTTTACTGAGCGTAATTAAGGTCGTTACAAAACGTACGTATTCAAATTGTTTCTTTGAAAAGCCCAATTAATCTCGTTACAAACTTTGTGTATTCACGATATCTTTTTACAAAGCTGAAATAACCTTGTTAAAACTGTAAGAATTCAAATTCTTTCTTAAAAAGCTGAGTTAACTTCGCTACAAACATTTTGTATTCAGATTCCTTCCTTAAAAAGCCAAAACAACCTCGTTACAAACTGTATGTATTCAAATTGTTTCTATAAAGGGCTCAATCAACTTCGTTAAAAATGTACGTATGCAAGTTCTCTTTTTACAAAGACTTATTCACCACTGTATTTCTCTGAGATGTTCCTTTACAAAAAGGGATCAACTTCATTACAAACTGTATGTATTCAAGTCCTTCCTTTGCAAAGCTTAGTTTATCTCGTTACAACCTTGATGTATCCAAATCAATCTTTACTAAGAGTTATCAACTTGATTACAAACTGAATGTATTCAAGTTCTCTCTTTACAAATATCTATTCACTTCGTTACAAACTATGAGTATTCAAGTTTTTATCTCTTCAAAGCTCAATTAACCTTGCCACAAACTATATGTATTCAATTTCTGTCTTTACGAATCATAGATAAAATGTAAGCATTCATTATCTTTCTTCATAAAGTGTAATGAAACTCGTTACAGAGTGTAGGTATTCAAGTTGTTTCTTCATAGAGATTGATGAAATCGTCTCAAACTGTATTCAGATTATGTCTCCACGTAGCCTTGTCATAAACTTTGTCTTCAAAATGTTTTCTTACAAAGATTAATTAACTATGTTACAAAATGTATGCACTCAAGTTTTGGTCTATAAAAAGGTTTATTCACTTCTTTACAAACTGTATGTACTTGAAGTATCTCTTTACAAAGCATTAGTAACTTGAAGCCTAATCAACGTCGTTATGCACAATTTAAGATTTGTTTTACAAAGTTGTTTTTTTTTTTTTACTTTTGATATCGATTCAAATTATTTGTTCGCAAAACTTAGCTACTCTTGTTACACTCTGTACGGATTCAACTAATTTCCTTACAAAGTGTTGATCTCAAACTTTAGGAATTCAAGATTTCTTCAAAAGACTTTATTCATTTCTATAATTCATCTCTTTACAAAGCTTGATAGGCCTCGTTATGAACTGCTTGTATTCAACGTTTCTTTACAAAGCATTAAATTAACTAAATCGCCAACAGTTGGTATTCAATTTCTCACTTTCTAGAGCATAATCAACCTCGTCACAAAATACTTCACGTATTCTAGTTCATTCTTTACAAAGCTTAATTGACCACATTACAAACTGTATGTATTCAAGATGTTTCCTCATGTGGCTTTATTGACCTCGTCACAAACTGTGCGTATTTGAATTCATTCTTTACAAAACTTAATTGATCTCGTTTCTTATTGTACTTAGATTATTCTTTACAGTGATTAATTAACTGCATTACAAACTGTATACAACTGTATATATTCAAGCTCTTTCTTCACAAAGTTTAATTGACTGCGTGAGAAGCTGTATGTAGGTTAAAATGAAGAAAACTCAAAAACTGCATGTATTATAGTTTTTCTTTAAAAAAACTAATTGACTTTGCAAATTGGTATTCAAATTGTTCCTTTTCAAGGCCTTAATAATCTCGTAACAAATTGTGCATGTTTGAAGTCTTTCTTTTCAAAGTTTAAATGATCTCGATTCAAACTGTATATATTCATGATCTCTCCCAACAAAGTCTAATTAATCTCGTTACAAACTGTGCATATTCGAGTTCTCCCATCACAAAGCATAATGAACATTGCTTCACACTGTATGTATTCAAGTTGACTCTTTACCTAGCTCAATTAACCTCGTTTCAAACCGTACATATTCCTTTTATTTCCACACAAACTGGCATTAACGTTGTTGTCCCATACAGTATCTATTCAAGATGTTTTTCTGCAAAGCCTGCTTAAGCTCGTCGCGAACTTTTCGTATTAACTATCTTTCTTTACGAAAATTAATCAACCCTTTTTCAAACAGTGTATATTCGTGTTGTTTCTTGAAAAGGTTTAATTACCTTCATTACATACAGGTCGTTACTAACAGTATGTATTCAAAGCCATCACAAAGCTTGTTATAAACTGTATTCAACTTATTTCTTCCAAAAGCTCAATTCACCTGGTTACAAACGGTTACAAACGTAGTCTAGGAGATTATTCATAAAGCTTAATTAACCTCGTTACAAACTGTTTGTATTTAGATTATTTCTTCACGTGTATTCGAGTCCTTCCATTGCAAAGCTTAAATAACCTCGTTACTAACTGTATGTATTCAAGTTTGTTTTTTTTTCTTCATAAAGCTTAATTAAATTTACTTCTTTATTAACTGCATGTATCGAAGTTATTTCTCCAGAAAACCTCATCAATCTAGTGTGAAAATAAATGGATGACTAAGGAAAGATAAAGAGAAAGGAAAAAGCATAGGAAAGACGGAAAAGGTTGACAAGATGAATCGATGAAAGATGAAAAGGGGAAAACAAAACAAATGAAAAAACAAGTGGATGACCGAGAATCGATGGAGAGAACGGAAAAAAACAGGCCAAAAACGAACCAAGTGAGGAAAAATGAATGACCGAAAAAGATGGAAAGGAAAGAAAAAAAGGGGTAAACGAAAAAAGCGTAAAATGAATGTATGACTAAGGAATGTTCAACAGAAAAGAAAAAAGGGCAGACGAAACAAATGGAAAAATAAATGGATGACTGAAGAAAGATGAAGAGAAAGGAAAAATAGGGGAAAGATGAGACAAGTAAAAAAAAATGGATGACTAAGGAAAGATGAAGAGAAATTAGAAATAGGAAAGACGAAACAAGTGGAAAAATAAATGGATGACAGATGGAAAATAAAGAAAAACGAAAAAAAAAACAAGGAAAAGAGGGAACAAGTGGAAAAATGAATGGTTGACAGAGAAAAAAATGAAGAAAATAAGAAACGGGAAACACAAACAAGTGGAAAAATAAATAGATGCTGAGGAAAAATGAAGAATAACGGGAAAAAAGGGAAAGACAAAACGAATGGAAAAATAAATGGGTGACCGAGGAAAGATGAAGATAAAGAAAAAACAGGGGAAAACGAAAAAGTGGGGAAAAAATGAATAACTGAGGAAGGATTAAAAGACAGTAAAAATGCTATGTAGAGACGAAACAAGTGTAAAAAAAATAAATGTCTGAGGAAAGATGAGAAAAAAGAAAAGCAGCAGGGAAAGACGAAGCAAGAGGAAAAAATATTTGGATAACCGTGGAAAAATGAGCTGAAATGGAAAACAGAGGATAAACGAAACAAGTTGAGAAATAAATGGATGACTGAGGAAAGATGAAAAGAAAGAGAAAAAGGGGAAAACGAAACAAAGAGGGGAAAAATGGACAAATTAGGAAAAATAAAGAGAAAGGAACCAGCTGCGGAAAAGTGAAACAAGTGGAAAAATAAATGGATGACAGAGGAAAAATGAAGGGAAAGGGAAAAACTGGGGAAAGACGAAACAAGTGGAAAAGTTGATGGATGACTGAGAAAAGATGAAGATAGGTGACAACAGGGGAAAGGCAAAATAAGTGAGAAAATAAATGGATGAAAGATAAAGAAAACAGAAACAGAAAAAAGACCAAACAGAAAAAAGACCAAACAGAAAAAAGAAGACAAAAGTGGAAGAGAAAAAAAAGTGAAGCAAATGGAAAACCATGTGAAAGGTAAAAGGAGGGAAATGAAGGAAGTGGGAAAACAGAGGAAAGAAGAAGAGACTGAGGGAAGTAAAACAAGATGGAGAAACTGAGAAAAATAATGCAGATAAACAGAGGGGAGAAAAGCAAAAAATGAAAAAAATGAGGAAAGAAAAGGAGAATGAGAAAACAAGGGAAAGAAGAAATGATTGAAAAACAGAGAGAGGAAGAAGTGAATGGAAAAACAGAAGGAAAATGGATTGAATGATGTGAAAGAAATGTAAAACAAAGGAAATATAAAGAGATTGTAAAACAGGAAAGATGTAGAAAATATGAAAAAGGTGAGCAAGTTGGAAGCATTGGGAAAATGTTGGATATAGAAATTGAGTTATGGAGGAAAATGAAAACAAAGAAGTAAGGGATAAAATGTGAGACAAAAGAGAAAAGAAGGAAGTGAAAAAAAGAGGAGCTGCGAAGAAAATGCAAAACAAACTAAAAAAAGAAGGGATTATGAATCAGAAGAGATATGAAAGAAGTAAAAAACATAGGAAAAAAAGATGAAAATGTAAAAGGAAAGAGATATGAATAGAATTTAGAATAGAGGAAATATGAATAAAATGTTAAATAGAGGAGAAAAAAAGAAAATATAAAATAGAGGAAGGAAAAGAAAATGTGAGAAAAGTATTGAAGAAAAAAGTGTAAAACAGGAAAAAAGATAGAATTGAAAACAGAATAGATATAAATAAAATGTAGAATGCAGTGGAGAAATGAAGAAAATATAGAACAAAGATGGATAGATGAAAATGGGAAAAAGAGGAAATATGGAGAGAATAGAAAAAAAGTAAGAATATGAATAAAATGAAAAAAAAAGAAATATGAAGAAAATGGGAAAAACAGAAAAATATGAAAAAATGGAGTGAATAGGAAACAGAGAAAATGGAAAAAAGAGGAAATACGAAGAAAATAGAAGAAAAAGGAAATATGAAGAAAATGGAAAAAAGAGGAAATATGAACACGATGGAAAAAAAAGAAATATGAAGAAAACGTTGAACAGGAAATATAAATAAATGGGAAACAGAGGAAATATAAAAAAATGGAAAAAAAAAAGAGTATGAAGAAGATGGGAAAAAGAGGATATATGAATAAAATGGAAAAAAGGCAAAATATGAAAAAAATTTTTAAAAAAGGAGTACTAAGAAAATGGAGAACAGAGGAAATAGGAAAAAAAATAAATAAAAGACGAAATATGGAGAAAATGGAAAAAAGAGAATATATGAAAAAAAGAAAACAATGGAAATAAGAAGAGAATGGAAAAAAAGGAAATATGAAGAAAATGGAAAAAAGAAGAAATTAGAAGAAAATGGGAAAAGGAGGGTATATGAAGAAAATGGGAAAAGGGGGAAAAATATTAAGAAAAGAGAAAACAGAGGAAATAGGAAGAAAATGGATAAAAGAGGATATATGAAGAAAAAAGAAAAAAGGAAATATGAAAAAATAGAAGATAGAGGAAATATGAAGAAAATGGAAAAAAGAATAAAATATGAAGAAAATGGAAAACAGAGGATAAATGAAGAAAATTGGAAAAACAGGGAAAATGAAGAAAAAAGAAAAAAGGAAATATGAAAAAAGGGGGAAAAAAGGAATATAAGGAAATGGGAAAAAGAGGATATATGAAGAAAATGGAAAAAATGGAAGAAATATGAAGAAAATGGAATGAATAAGAAATGTAGAGAAAATGGAAAACAGGGGAAATAAAAATAAAATGGAAAAAAGGATATATGAAAAAAATGGAAAAAAGAAGAAATATAAAAAAAATGAAAAAGAAGGAATATGATAAAAATGGAAAAAAGAGGGAATATGAAGAAAAAAGTGAAAAAAGCAAATATGAAGAAAATCGAAAAAAGAGGAAATATGGAAAAAATGGAGAAAAGAGGAAATATGAAAAAAATGGAAAGAAGAGTAAATATGAAAGAAATGGTAAAGAGAGGAAATATGAAGAAAATGGAAGAAAGAAATACGAATAAAGTGGAAAAAAGAGGAAATATAAATAAAATGGAAAAAAAGAAACAAAGAAATGGAAAAAAAGGAAATATGAAGAAAATAGAAAAACAGATGGTATATGAATAAATACAAAAAAGAGGAGACATGAAGAGAATGGAAAAGAGAATAAAATATGAAGAAAATGGAAAAACAGAGGTTAAATGAAGAAGATTGGAAAAAAATGAAGAAAGAGAAAAAAAGGAAATATTAAAAAAAAAGAAAAAAAAAGGAATATATGGAAATGGAAAAAAGGAATTATGAAGAAAATGGAAAAAAGAGGATATATGGAGAAAATAGAAAAAAGAAAGATATATGAAGAAAATGGAAAACAGGGGAAATATGGAGAAAATGGAAAAAAGAAAAATATGAAAAAAATGGAGAAAACAAAAAAAATATAAAGAAAATGGAAAAAAGAGGAAATATCTAGAGAATGAAAAAAAGAGAAAGTATGATAAAAAATGGAATAATAAGGAAATATGAATAAGATAAAAAAAACTGAGGAAACATGAAATAAATGGAAAAAAGAGTGAATATGAAGAGAATGGTAAAGAGAAAAAGTATGAAGAAAATGGGAAAAAAAGGAAATAAGAAAAAATGGAAAAAAATGAGAAAGAATGAAGAGGAAATATGAAAATATTGGAAAAAAGAGAAAACATGAAAAAAATTTGGGGAAAAAGAAATATGAAAAGAATGGAAAAAAGAAAAAATATGAAAAAAATAGAAAAAAGAGGATATATGAAGAAAATGGTGGAAAAATGGGAAATATGAAAAAATGGAAAAAAGGAATACTAAGAAAAGGAAGAACAGAGGAAATAGGAAAAAAATGGAAAACATAGGAAATATGGAGAAAATTGGAAAAAGAAGAAATATGAAGAAAATGGAAAAAACAAAAAATATTAAGAATATTGAAAAAACAAAAAATATTAAGAAAATCAAGAACATAGGAGATTTCAAAAAAATGAAGAAGAGGAAATATATAGAAAATGGGAAAAAAATGTGAAAAAAATGGGGAAAAAAGGGAATATAAAGAAAATGGAAAAAAGAGGAAATTTGAAGACAATGGAAAACAGAGGATATATGGAGGAAATGGGAAATAGAGGAAACATGAGGAAAATGGAAAAAGGAAGGAATATGAAGAAAATTGAAAAGAGTGGAAATATGAGGAAATGGGAAAAAAAGATATATGAAGAAAATGTGGGGAAGAAGATATATGAATAAAATGGAATACAGACGATATATGAAAAAAATTGAAAGAAGAGGGAAATAGGAAACAAAGGAAATATTTAAAAAATGGGAAACAGAGAGAACATGAAGAAAATGGAGAAAAAAAGGAAATTTGAAGAAAGCGGGAAAAAGGGGGTAATATAAATAAAATCGAAAAAACAGGGAATATGAAAAAAATGGAAAACAAAAGAAATATGAAAAGATTGGAAAAAAGAGAAAATATGAAAAAAATTTGGAGAAAAGGAAATATGAAAAGAATGGAAAGAAGAAAAAATATGAAAAAAATGGAAAAAAGAGGATATATGAAGAGATAGAAAAAAAAGGAAATATGAAGAAAATGGAAAACAAAGGATATATGGAGAAAATTGAAAAAAGACAAACATGAAGAGAATGGTAGAAAGAGAAAATATGAAGAAAATTGAAAAAACAGGAAAATATGAAGAAAAATTGAAAAAAAGGAGGAAATATGAAAAAATGGAAAAAAAGGAAATATGAAAAAAATTTGGGAGAAAGATGAGATATGGAAAAAATGGAAAACAGAGGAAATATGAAAAGATTGGAAAAAAGGGGATATATAAAGAAGATGGGAAAAAAAAAAATACCAAGAGAATGGAAAAAACAGGAACTAAAAACTAAGAAATTGGAAAACCGACGAATTATGAAGAACATGGAAAAAAGAGGGAATATGAAGAAAATGTAAAAAAAAAGTAAACATGAACAAAATGGTAAAGAGAGGAAGTGTGAAGAAAATGGAAAAAAGAGGAAATATGAAGAGAAAAGAAAAAAGAGGAAATATGAAAAAATTGAAAAAATAAGAAATATGAAGAGATTGGAGACTGAGGAAATATGAAAAAAATGGAAAAAAGGGGAAATATAAGGAAATGGAAAAATAAGTGGAAATACAAACAAAATGGGGGAAACAGGATATATTAAAAAAATATATACAGAAAATATATAATAAAAAATGGAAAAAAGGGGAAATACGAAGAAAATTTTAAAAAAAGAAATATGGAGAAAATGGAAACAGAAGAAATATGAATAAAAATGGGAGAAAATGGAAAAATGAAGAAAGTGGGAAAAGGCGGGAATATTGATAAAATGAAAAAAGAGGGTTTATGAAGGAAATGGAAAACAGAAGAAATATAAAGAAAATGGGATACAGAGGAAATATGAAGTGAATGGAAAAAAGAGGGAATATGAAAAAAATGGTGAAGAGGAGAAATATGAAGAAAATGGAAAAAAGAGGGGATGAGGAGAAAATGGAAAAAGAGGAAATATGAAGAAAATAAAAACAGGGAATATATGAAAAAAATACAAGAAAGAGGAAACATGAACAAAATCGAAAACAGAGGAAATATGAAGAAAAAACAAAAAATATCAAGAAAATTGAAAAAAGAAAAAATATAAAGAAAATGGAGGACGGAGGAAATCAAACAGAATGAAAAAAAAGGGAAAATATTGAAGAAATTGAAAAAAGAGGAAATATGAAAAAATCGAAAACAGAGGAAATATGAACGAAATGGAAAAAGGAGGAAATGGAAAAAAGAAGAAATATGAAGAAAATGGAAAAAGAGTAAATATGAATAAATGATAAAAAGAGGAAATATGATGAAAATGGGAAAAAGAGGAAATATGAAAAAATGGAAAAAAGAAGAAATATGAAAAAAATGGAAAAAAGAGGGAAGATAGATAAAATGAAAAACAGAATATATGAAGAAAACAGAAAAAAAGAAAATATGAAGAAAATGGGAAAAAAAGAGGAAATATGAAAAAAATGAAAAAAAAGGAAATATGAAAAAAATGGAAGTAAGAAGAAATATGGAAAAAAAATGGAAAACAGAGGATGTATAAAGAAAATTAAGAAAGGAGGAAATATGAAGAAAATGAAAAACAGAAAATATGAAGAAAATGGAAAAAAGAGGAAGTATGAACTAAATGGGAAAAAAAGATCTATGAAGAAAATAGAAAAAAGAAGAAATATGAAGAAAATGTGAAGAAAGGGAATATGATGAAAATAGCAAAAAGAGGAAATATGAAGAAAATGGAAAACATAGGATCTATAGAGAAAATGGAGAACGGTGGAAAAAAGGGGAAATAAGAAGAAAATTGTTAAGAGGGAAAATGGTAAAGAGAAGAGATATGAAGAAAATGAAAAACAGGAAATATAAAAAAAATTTAAAAAAAGGAAATATGAAGAGAATGGGAAAAAGAAGAAATGTGAAGAAAATGAAAAAAAATGCAATATGAAGAAAATTGATAAAAGGGAAAATATGAAGAAAATGGTAAAGGGAAGAGATATGAAGAAAATGGAAAAAAGGAAATATAAAGGAAATGGATAAAAGAGGAAATATGAAGAGTATTGTAAAAGAGAGGAAATATGGAGAAAATGGAAAAAGGAGGAAATATAAAGGAGATGAAAAACGTGAAATATGAACAAAAGGGAAAACAGAAGAAATATGGAGAAAATGAAAAAAAAAAAATATAAAGAAAGTGGAAAAAGGAAGAAACATAAATGAAATGGAGAAAAGAGGAAATATGAAGGAAATGGAAAAAACAGAAGAAATATGAAGAAAATGGAAAGAAAATGAAGTATGAAGAAAAAGAGGATTTATGAAGAAAATGGAATACAGAGGACATATAAAGAAAATGAAAAACGGAGGAAAAATGAAGAAAGTGGAAAAAAGAGTAAATATGAAGAGCATGGAATAAAGAGTGAATATGAAGACAATGGTAAAGAGAAGAAATATGAAGAAAACGTGAAAAGGAGGAAATATGAAGAAAACGGAAAATAGAGGAAACATAAATAAAATGGAGGAAAGGGGGAATATGAAGGAAATGGAAAAACGGGAGAAATATGAAGAAAATGGAAAACAGGGAAAATGAAAAAAATGGAAAAAAGAAGACATCTGATAAAAGTGGAAAAAAGAGGGAATATGAAGAAAATGGAAAAAAGAGGATATTTGATGAGAGTGGAAAAAAGAGGAAATATGAAGAAAATGGAAAAAAGAGGAAATATGGAGAAAATGGTCCAATGAGGAAATATGAAAAGAATGTTGAAAAGAGGAAATACGAAGTAAATGGAAGAAACAGGAAATATGAAAATAGAAAAAAACAGGAGAAATACAAAGAAATTAGGAAAAAAAGGAAATATGAAGAAAATGGAAAACAGAGGATATATGAAGAAAATGGAAAAAAGAGGAAATATGAAGAAAATGCAAAAAAAAAACGAAATATGAGGAAAATGGTAAAGAGAGGACATATGAAGAAAATTAGAAAAAAAGGAAATATGAAGAAAATGGAAAAATGGAGAAATATGGAAAAAATGGAAATGAGAAGAAATATGAAGAAAATGGAATACAGATGATATATGAAGAAAATGGAAAGAAGGGGAAATGTTAAGAAAATAGAAAAAAAGAGGAAATATGAAGAAAATGGAAAACAGAAAATATGAAGAAAATTGAGAAAAAAGGTAATATGAAGAAAGTTGAAAAAAGGGGTAATATAAATAAAATAGAAAGAAGAGTAAAAATATGAAAGATATGAAAAATGTACAGGAAGAAAGAAGAAGATTGGAATCAGAGCAGATATGAAGAAAATATAAAACAGAGGAGAAAAAAATGCAAAACAGAGGAAATAAAATGTTCAAATTAGAAGATTTGAAGGAGATATAAAACAGAGAAGAAAAGAAGAAAATATAAAACAGAGAAAATATGAAGGAAATGTAAAATAGAGGAAATATGAAGGAAATGTAAAATAGAGAAAATATGAAGGAAATGTAAAATAGAGGAAATATGAAGGAAATGTAAAATAGAGGGAAAAAGAAAAAATGTAAAAGAATGAAGAAAAGAACAAAATGGAAAAAAGAGGAGATATGAAAGTAGAGGAGAGAAGTAAAAAAAAAAAAAAATAAAACAGACGAGAAAAGAAGAAAATATTAAACAGAGATATGGAGGATTGCAAAACAGAGGAGAAAAAAAGAGAATGTAAAACAGAGGAAAAAAGAAGGAGATGTAAAATGGTGGCGAACAGGAAATAAAAGAAGAAAATGTGAAACGGAGAAGAAAAGGCGAAAACGTAAAACAGAGGACGTATGAAGAAAATTCAAAACGGGAGACTTGTAGAAAATGTAAAACAGACGAGAAAAGATAGAAATGGAAAACAAAGGGAAAAATGTAAAACAGAGGAGAGGTGTAGGAAATGTAAAACAGAGAAGAGATGTAGATAATATAAAATAGAGGAGAGATGTAGAAAAACGTATAACAGAGGAGAGATATAGAAAATATAAAACAGCAGCGATATGTAGAAAAATTAGGAAATGTAGAAAATGGAAATGAGAGGAGAGATATACAAGATGGAAAAGAGTGGAGAGATGTAGAAAATATTAAACAAAGATGTAAAAAATAGAAAACATTGGAGAGATGTAGAAAATGGAAAACAAACGAGAGATTTAAAATGTAAAACAATGAACAGGAGTAGAAAATGTAAAGGAAAGAGATGTAGTAAAATGTAAAACGGAGGAGACGTGTACAAAATAGAGGAGAGATCTAGGAGATCTAAAACCGAAAAGAAATATAGAAAATGTAAATCCATGGAGATATCTTGAAAAGGTAAAACAGAAGAGAGATGTAAGAATGTAAAACAATGGAGAGGTGTAGAAAATGTGAAACAATGAAGAGATGTTAGAAATGTGAAACAGTGGGGAAATGAGCAAAATGGAAAACCGAGGTAGATGTGGGGTGTAAAACAGTGGAAAATTTAAAACTGAGAAGAGATGTAGAAAGTGTAAAACAGAGGAGAGATGTAGAAAATGCGGAAATAGAAAATAGATGTAGAATATGTCAGACAATGGTGAGATGTAGAAAATGTATGACAGAGGAGAAATGTAGGAAATATAAAACAGAGGTGAAATGTGGAAAATGTAAAACAATGGAGTGATTTAGAAAACGAAGGAGATATGTACAAAATCGAAAACCGAAGAAAATCGTAGGGTGGAAAACAGGGGAAATATAGAAAATAGAAAACAGTGGAGAGATGTAGAAAATGTTAAACAGAGAAGTGACGTAGATATGTAAAACAGCGGAGAGATGTAAAAAATGGAACACAGAGGACAGTTGTAAAAAATTGAAAACAAGAGAGATACAGAACATGTGAAACAGTGGAGGGATGTAGAAAATGTTAAACAGAGTAAAGATGTAGAAAACGGAAAACAGTGGAGAGATATGTAGAAAATGGGAAAGAGAGGAGAAATGTAGAAAATTGAAGAGAAAGGAGAGTTGTAGAAAAATCTTGAACAGTGGAGTGATGTAGAAAATGGAAAACATTGGAGATATGTTGAAAATGTAAGACAGAAAAGAGATGTAAAAAAAATGTAAAACAGGAGTGCGAATCGGGCGGAGATGAAGCAAATGGGACGCAGATAGGATGAAGCAAACATAAATCAGGGTGGGGATGATGAATCAAATAGAAAGTATTTGAACAATGAAGAAAATTGAGAATAAAAAACGATAATCTGCGGAGTGATGATGAAAATGGAAAAGTTGCATGATGAAACGAATGAGATCGATAAAGTGAAGGGGAAGCAGACGAGAAATGAACTGGGCATAAAAATAGAGAGAAAACAAATTAAATTGTCTTAGTCTCCCCTTTGCAGTGATTATGAGGCTGTAAAGTACAATTGCTGAGCATCTTTTTGCATAACCTTTTCTTCTACCCCTCTCATCACAGCACTATTAGAGACATAATCCAAGAGTCATTTGCCACCTTTTACCACTAAATCACTCCTGTGAATGGGTGATGAAGGGGGGGGCAGAACAGAAATCTCATCTCACACCGGAGCTGTTCCTCCTTGTAGTTCGTAAAGCAACTTCAAATTAATCAAACTTTTAGCATAAGACTATCCAGTTGCTTCTGACGAGGCGAGACCACCCTCTCGGTCTGCTAATTATCACAACGACCCGACCACCCTCATGAGATTAGTAATAATAATAATGATTGCATGCCAAAAATAACTCTCTTTCTCTCTCTCTCTTTCTCTCTCTCTCTCTCTCTGTCTGTCTGTCTCTGTCTCTGTCTCTCTCTCATATTCTTTTTCCCCATTGCATATCATCATCATCATTATCGTCATCAGCAGTAGTAGTGGCGGTGGTGGTGGTGATGATGGTTGAAGTGATAGCACCTATATGCTTCACACCAGTTGTAACGGGGTTTTTCATCTTATTGAAGTTGCAATAAGGCGCTTATGCAAGCATGATTTTCAGTATTCCCAGGGTTTTTAGTTTTACTCTTGTCTTAGTGGTTTCAATTTTTCCGTGGATTTACATCTCTTCCAACATCTTTGCAATGCCTCTTAGGGCTGCTTAAATGCTCTTTAAGACTGCTTAACAGCTCTTTTGGACTACTTAAAGGCTTTTCAAGGCTGCATAATGAAATTAAACAGAGTTTTTAATCGTAAAAAAGATTTACACCAACGTTTAGGCAAACAAAAGGGACGTACATTTAATTGATCGACAAATTAGACATTTGTAAAAAAAAAAAAGAAAATACAAATAAAGCTGAAAAGGAAATACATGTTAACCTTAGGGAGATTGGTAGTGATAAAAGAGGATTGCTTTGATGAGATTACTATATATTAAGGAAGGAGGTTGGATCTGTGATAGAATGGGTGTATACTGTAAGCTCTGAATCCATAAAGATTGATATTTCGAAGAGCAAGGAATATTCATGGACACCGGGTCATCAGTGGTATGCCTAAGTGCAAAGTTAAGGGCAATTTTTGACACCTGAATTTATGATCACCAAGAGCAACTCGGCGACTTGGGATATAGCTTCTACGAAAGATGGGAGCTTTATGCAGAGCAATACTAGTAGTCACGTGTTGGAGCAGAGGTGACTGAACTGCTATGAATCTATAAGGTTTGGAGCATACCAGAGATAGTTATGGAGACCAGGTATCAGTATACATGCTTAATTGCCGAGCTCTAGGCGATGTATTTGGGATTGCATGTGAGCAACTTGGGTGGCCTTTCTCAGAAGCTAAAAAACACACGATAGAAGGGCCAGTTAAGACACAGAAAACACGAGGGGCTTAGCCAATGTGCATTTCCCGAAGTAAGGAGAGTTAGTAAACAGAACATCGAGACTGTTACGTAGCAAGTGTTTCCATTTCATTCCTGACAGATAAAGGTATATACGCGTTTTCAGCTGGTGGCGAGGACACGGTTGTGTAGCTGTGTGTATGTGAGATGCCTTGACATTAAATAGGTAACGTTTGATACAGTGATTGGTCACGGTAGGAAAATTTGGATCGACTAGGAAATGATACCAATCCTTGAGCGGAGGAAGATATATATATATATATATATATATATATATATATATATATATATATATATATATATATATATCGGACGGGTATATTGACCGTACTCCTCTCTTAGCATTATTAGTAGATGTGGGATGTAGTATTGTTATATTGTCTCGCACTAGGAACGAACCTATAATCATCAGATTACTTTACACTAATTTGTCTGATGCTGTAACCACTGCGCTATGTGTCCATGTGGACAACAGGTGCTAATTTTTAGGAGTCTTAAACCTCAGGTGACAGTTTTGATGTTTTTGATGTTATTTGATGTTATTGTTTTCTGTCTTTTATTATTAGAGGTTCCTATATGGTATCCATTTCAATGCTAGGATTACTGAGGCAGTTTTGCTTGCCTAGCATATGGGCCGACTCTTTCAATTTTCGAATTTTCCAGTGTTCTTCCTGATCAATTATCTCAGCCTTGTTCCAGAGGGGTAGGTGGTCTCCCTTTTCTTTCTATACATGATCAGCTATACCCTATATATCCTAAAAATTAGCACCTGTTGTCTACATCTAAAAATTATTTTTGAATAATCGTAGCCAGTCTGTGGCAGGCACATGCAAAAGGGTCGGTGAGCTCCTGGTCGCCTGCAGGCACAGGGTTGAGAACCTCTGCCCTAGACTTTATGGAGTATACTTTCTTCATTCCGAAAATTAAACCGTAATTCTTCACCAGAAAATCACCAAAGAAATTTGTGGGTATCTTGATTTTTATCAACGAACGACTGACGGCAATAGGTTGCAAATTGTTACTCTTTGATTCTTCAATGATTACAAATAAAGTTTAAAGGTCAAGTAGAATGTAGTTGGCAGCGTCATAAATTAATTTCTTCAAGGTAAATTTTATAAGCAGCGAATGAATAATATGTATTTATCATCAAGGACAAACGTGAGGTTCTAGCAAGTCTGTTTGCAGTAAAGGAAATTGAAACAAGTTTAATGCTAATAAGAAATATTTTTACTTTTACAGAAGGACGATACTAGTCTTACAAACTATTCAGTAAATCTTATTCTCTATAGATGCCCCATGAATATCATCGCACTACGATAAGAAGTAGATCAACGCTACGTAGCCACCTCTTCTGCACCAAACCACCCACTGAGTTATCGAACACCAAGAACTGTGTATACTCATATAATAAATTTTCTGAGACAATTTAACCTGGGGAAAAACAAAGACTACACAATACAAATTACTTCATTTGGGAATTATATATCTCCCCCATCCCTTGTCTCTCTCAATTATGACTGACAAGTTGTCATATTTTGTTCGTCCATTGCTTCCATTGATTTTGCACTGGTGCAATTGGGGAAAAGGTAAGTGTGTGAAACTTTCCTGTGCAAAATAAATTACAACATAAATGAATAGCGATGTGTAAAATAGACAGTTTCCCTGCCAAATCAAGACAGAAATTTGGCTTGGTCTTGCTTCAGAAAATTGAGTTTCGCACAAATAACATTAGCCAATATTTCTTCACCTTTTTGGTTAGATCTGACACTTATCATTAACTATGTCATTGTGGATACTCACATGATAAGCATCTAGCGTTGGAGTATTAGAGAGTGTTTGAAAATGAAGCAAGTCAGAAAAACCTACAAACGAAAGTTTAATCTGTGATGGAAGAACGCATCAATTGTTTATATCAAGTTTTCTAAATAAACCCATGTCTTTCATTGTTTTGTTTGTACGGCATCTATTTACATATTTATACATTTATGCAGTTCAACCAAATTTGGTATGCGTAAGAGGGCATTAGGGAAGAATTTCAATAGGACATTTTTAAGAATTTTTGAGGGACGTTCTATTTACAAGTAACTGTATTGCAAAACTGAACCTTTACTTTCCGTTCAATGTAGATGAATAGATTATTTTAATCAAAAACTTTTCTATTTGCTTTTTTCTGCTCCTGGATAATAAGTGCCTTTTCTAATTGATTATGCTTGAAAGAAAATTACCAAAATGTCAAGTATTCCCTTGAAACTTTGCTTTTGGGTCAAGGATATTGATATTTGCAATCCATCTAGATTCAATTAGACAACAAGAGTAGGAAGGAGGAAGGCAATATAGTTTGGTAGTTTACTGAGGGGGTAGGAACATTTTGGCGTAGGGATCCTATCCATGTTTGTAAAACAATTTGTCGAAATCATTGCCTGACAACAAAGATTGGAAGGAATAAGGAAGACAATGAGAAGCTCCTATCTAGGTTTACTTTTAGTACAGATGTCAACAACCGGTGAATTTCCTCATGGTTACAACTAGTCTATATAAATGTTACAACCTATGAATAACTTGAATCCAACAAAAGTGTTTAAACATGTCTGTTGTGGGTAGTGGTAATTAATAACAGCAACAATAGTAACAGTTAAATGTACAACAGATGAAATATACATAAATGGTGGTTTTTTTTCTCAACTTCCCGGTGACCAATGGCTTCTGGCACCATGTTGTTTTGTAGTGATCAATCAAAAAAATTGAAAAAGGGGTGATCAATGAATAAGTTACTTCTTTTGCCTTGGGGATGGGGGTGGCATTAAAATGTCTAAATTTAAAATAAATACGTGGATACAAACTAAGGAACCAATGTAGCAGAAAACTGAATCCTTTCCCCTACTAAAATTTCATTTTGTGGAGGAATTTTAAAAAAAGCATTCTTCAACTCATTGAGGGGAATGTGTAGGTGCAACATTTCAAGTTTCTATTATGAACGCTTAGGGATGGTCGAAGTCTGGATATATAGATACATATAAATAACTAACCATAACCCAACAACAGTAACATGACCAGTATTGTGGATAGCGGCGATTATTAACAAACTCTACTTCACTAAATCTACCCTAGAAATGTAGTAGCTTACTTCATCAGAGAAAGTTACTACAAAATAGGTAAACAAGGACTATAACAAACTATGAGGGTATCTTAGGCACCATTTTGGACAAACCAATACTTAAATAGATGCGAGTACAAATATATTTCCTCATAAATTATTAATAATGATACAGATAAAGCATTTAGATTGCATACGCCTTATCCATGATATGTGTTGTTGATAGAGAAGCATTAGGAAGATCATGTATAAAAAAAATAGATCCGAGAGACCTTGGATTGAAAAGAAACACCGGCGACGTTTCTAGACTTATATGTCAAAATTAAAAATGGATATATGTATATGAATTGTTCGATAAATATTTCTATTCCATATAATTCGAATGCCACAGAAAAGTAGAAGTATTCCGCAACACATGTATAATGATAGCCAAACAAAGAATTTTTTTATAGAAAATGTCGAAATTTCAATATGCAGAATGGAGAAACAAGGTAATATATAAATGATGCATATAAAGCTGTCAATAATCATCCGTAGACTTTCAGAAATTATCGATATAGAGGAAGTGATAAGAAAGATTGATGTATACCGCAGCAATGATATAAAATAAAAATTACATGCAAATATTGATATGTGAAAGTGTGTAAACATAAGGATGTAAGTTTGTACCTGTTTAAATCAGAATAATTATACACAGATATACATATATGTACTAAATTAAATAATGTACAGAGGGATGAGAGAGAGCCACAAGCAACACATATGTATGCGTGTGAATTGATGTACATATGCGTATATACGTGGCAGCCATATATACAGAAGTGTAGGAACACTGGCTAACATGGCAATTTTAGCAATGCACTCTTGTATATAGATACAAGTTTGTGTGTGTGTGTGTGTACACGTTCGTCGGTGGTCAAGGCGGTCGTATGTATATATATATGTGTGTGGGTGGGGACGGAGGATACACACGCACAGTTTCAAGATTTTTATCAAATAGTCGAGGCCAGTCAGACCATTTCTGGACAAGATATGCAAACCCTCCTTCTTTTTCCTAACCTGGACATATTTTATGTAGTTCTGGGTGAGAAATAACTGTCAGCGTACGGAATTAATTACATCTAACAAACAGATTAGGCACACCACTTCGTTTCGCCATAAGAATGAACTTAGAAATAAAGCAAGTATTGAGAGAGACATTTAAGTATATCAAAGGAAAATGAAATTTTTGTCTCCAAATATAATCTGTCTATTTGTAAACATTGTTAAACAATGCATATTCATAAACATAACTGTAACAAGAGAAAAATGTTTTTCACGGCGAATTAACCTCCTACTTATGCACCTTGTAAACATAGGTATAAATGCAGTGGTTTTATAAAAACAAACAAACGTGAATATAGCTGGTACTGCCATAGCAATAAAACTGTACCAATGCAATTGTAAAACAGCTGATGAACCCCAAAATGAAAAATAAAAATGTAACCAAATTACGTACACAAAATTATAAAATTTGAAAAGGGTTATTGGAAAACACATTGAAATAAGATTGATATGTGGAATGAGACAATCACTATTAATATCACTATTATTTATTTTCCTCTTACTACGTTAAGATGACAAATGGTGATTTTACTTACAAAAGAGTCCACACTTTTCCAAACATCCTTACGGGGTCAGGATCACTCTGCCACTCGACACGTCCCCAGGTGGCAAATGGTGAAGGCCTCATAGATGTATGGGGCACTGTCTAAGACAGCGTAGACCATAGACTCCCTGAAGATATGTAGGGACCCACCAGATATACTGAATGAGGAAGCATCAATGAATGCTCAACAGAATGGGAACATATGAGCTAAATTCTCCACCACCTTCCCAGATCTTACATGACAACACAACCTTACAAATATCGGTGCATCCCTTTTGGATCATCGTAATTAAAGATTTGACTGAATTGCTTCGTATGCCGGTGGACAATATACCACCGATGGCGAGCAGATACTGCCAAAAGCAGTCTTGGATATCTAAAAAAACTTCATTGAAATAAGAGTGGAATATGTGGAATGAAACAATCACTATAAATGTTACTACTATTTAGATATTTAGAAAAAACGAAGATAGACACTTACAATGCTCACATACTAGATCAACGGACGATTAAACTGGACAACATCACCTTGAACATCGGAGTTATCAGTGAAATACACAGAAAAGAAGAGAAGCTCATTCACTTTAAGTTAAGCAACCATCTATTCTACTATATAGACCAAGAGGATAACAACTTCAGTGGCATTGGAATTGTAGTCAGTAACAAGTTTTGACAGCATATCAAACAGGGTAACTTGGATAGTAATTTGACTAAACTAGACGGAAGATATACACTAATACCAATCAATGTTTATGCATCAACCTTGAAAGGTTCCTACCCAGATATTGAAGAGTTTTATGAAGACATCAGTAAGATTGTGAAGAGACAAATGACACAATACTCATTGGAGCTCTCGATGTCACGGTTCATAAGAGAAAGGTTGGGGAATCTAGCTTATATCATGGAATATCCCAGAAAAATAAGAGAGGGGGCAGGCTAATGAATTCCTCAGAGAAATTCGGGTTAGAGATAACAACTGATACAAACGAGTGGACCAAATAGTGTAACCAAAACGAAATTGACCTCATGAGAGTTGACAGTATCAGTTGACAAGGCAGATATAGGAAGTGACCATAAAAGGATTTAACTCTGAAAGGAACAAAATTAATCTTACCAAGAAAAATGCCAAAAGATAAAGATAGAAAACGATATTAATTTTCGAGTAACAATAGAGAAAAACGTTGTAGAGTAGCAGCAGTCACGTAAAGGAAACGATTGATAGCTTGACAAACATAATTCAGGAATCAACAAAGATGGAAGGCAATACAAACGTAAATGATAACACGGGGAAATACTCAATAGTGACATTAAAACTTATCAAACAGAGGACAAATATAGGGATAAAATCCAAAGTGTACGAAAACAAAAGAATGGAACTTGAAAAAAACTATTAAACAAAAGAAGGGAAGAGGGAAAATATGAAAACGATGGTCGAGGCTACCAAAATATAGCTGCAGATAACATCGGCAAGTAACAGATGTTTGCACTAAAGGACAGAGATGGCAAAATTATCACGTGTATGGATAAACTAACAAAAACATCTGAAGAATACTATGAAAATCTGTAAGCTGCAAAAGTAGTGATGAGTTGATATATGTTAATCTCAGACATTACAGAAGACGGAGCAGCGTTTGCACTACGGAATATATAACCTGGAAAAGCTCCAGATGAGGATGGCATAACAAGAGACAGAAGATGAAGGAGAAATCTTTCAGAAATGATTAGCACAGCTAACCATACAGTGCATCCAAGAGAGAAAAGTACTTAAAAACTTATGCTTGGGAGTAGTGATACTCCTCTTTGAGAAAGGAGATAATACCGACCTCGACAACTACCGCCCTATTACACTATGTTAGGTAATAGTACAATGAGTAAAAATTATTCACAGAAATACTCACCGACTAAGAGTCACTTTTGAAAATCTACCACGCAAACAGACGAGCTTCGGAAGTGGCTATCCAACAATAGACCACCTACGTACAATAAACCAATTATTCAAATGTCATTTGATACAACTTTTGTAGATTTTGACTCAGTGCAACATACAGCAGTCTTCTACTCAACGTGTGAACAGGGTGTTAACGAAAATTCATTAAAGGCATACAACATGACCTAAACTATTCACAGTGAGCCTTGGAACCGCCTTTTGGAAGTGAATAAACATAGACAGAGAATATCTAAAACCATTTGACATGGGTTAGAAACATGACAGAAGAGTTGACTGATCAATTTAGGAAAAGTAGAAAGAATGGCTGAAAATCAGCAAAACAATGTTCAAAGATTGTATCCCCCAAAAGACCATAAAATAGAGATCGAGGATCTATGAAGAATTGACAAATTAGCCTGACAGATAATAAATTTAGAGAAAAACCATGAAAGCGAAATAAAACGATTTATAAGGATAGTACCTTGCCAATGTGCTCAAAGCAATAAATACATGATACGAGCTATCACTTTCGAATGCGTAACATGGAACTGAGCGTAACTGAAAAAACAAACCGAGAACTAACTTAGAATTGCCAAAAGAGTCATGAAAAGAGCAATTCGAGGGATGCCGGCGAGACACAACAGGGTTTAATACAATTGCAGTCATCATGGAAGGAAATGGGACCTTTGCCCAGCAATGGACTGATGATGATGATGATGATATTGAAAGCATTATTATTATTATTATTATTATTATTATTATTTGGAATCTCACACCAGTTGCCTGGCGGTAACCGCTGGAGCAAGTCTCCTCAAGTCTCCAGCCCTCCTCCCCTAGTAATCATAGGTCGCAGTAATTCTGCGATTAACAGTTTCACACCGGTTGCCCAGTGGTTATCACTGAAGGCTGAGTGACAATAAGTCTCCTCAGGTCTTCAGCTAATGTCTCCTCTCTTTCGCATATCATGACAGAGCTACAATTCGTTGCAGTACTTATATCTCTAGCACCTCCTCAGTATCCGTGCAGTTCCCAGTAGTGCTGTGGTCTGTACGGTCTCTATCCTCCTCCTAATCCCGATCTCATCCAGTCTCTCCCTCAGCGTTTTGGGGACAGTTCCTAGTGCGCCCACTATGACCGGTACTACCCTGGTTTTCATGTTCCACATTTTTCTTAACTCCCTTGCTAGGTCCTGGTATTTTTCCCTTTTTTCACCCTCCTTCTTTTTTACTCTATGGTCTGCAGGTACAGCAACGTCTACTATTTGGCAGGCCTTCCTTTTTTTTGTCTACTATTACTAAGTCCGGCCTTCTTGCCTGGATGAGGTGGTCAGTTTGGATGTCAAAGTCCCACAGTAGTTTGTGGTTGTCATTCTCCAAGACTGCCTCTGGCTTGTGCTGATACCACTTTTCCACATGGTTGAATCCCATTTGTTTACTTATTATTATTATTATTATTATTATTATTATTATTATTATTATTATTATTATTTGGAATCTCACACCAGTTGCCTGGTGGTAACCGCTGGAGTTTGAGTGACAGCAAGTCTTCTCGAGTCTCTAGCCCTTCTCTCCTAGTACTCATAGGTCGCAGTAATAATGCGGTGTACAGTTTCTCACCGGTTGCCCAGTGGTCACTGACAATAAGTCTCCTCAGATCTTCAGCCAACGTCTCCTCTCTTTCGCCTATCATATCAGTGCTGCAGTTTGCAATTCTGCTTTCATTTCCCTTCCTCTGTTTGGTCACTGTTGACAATTAACGTTGCAGTCTTTATATTTTTAGCACTTTCCTCAGTATCCGTGCAGTCCCAAGTAGTGCTGTGGCCTGTACAGTCTCAATCCTTCCCCTTATCTCGATCTCCTCCAGTCTCACCCTCACTGTCTTTGGGACAATTCCCAGTGCACCTACTATGACCGGCACCACCCTGGCTTTTACGTTCCACATCTTCCTCAGTTCTCTCACTAGGTCCTGGTATTTTTTCTGTTTTTCACTCTCCTTCCTCTTTACTCTATGGTCTGCAGATACCGCCATGTCTACTATTTGGCAGGTCTTCCTCTTATTGTCTACAATTACTAAGTTTGGTCTTCTTGCCTGGATGAGGTGGTCAGTTTGAATGTCAAAGTCCCAGAGTAGTTTGTGGTTGTCATTCTCCTGGACAACCTCTGGTTTGTACTGATACCACTTTTCCACATGGTTGAATCCCATTTGTTGGCTTAGTTCCCAGTGTATCATCGTTGCAACTCTATCGTGTCTGTATTTATACTCCTTCTGGGCGAGTTGACTACATTAACTAGTTATGGGATTTACGGTCTCATCTCTTTCACCGCACATGCAGCACTTGCTGTTTGTCTGTGTTCTGTCGATTTTTGTTTTTATATAATTGGTCCTGATGCTTTTATTTTGAGCTGCCATGATGAGCAACTCCGTTTCTCTCTTCAGGTTTCTTTTTCGTAACCATGTCCATGATTTCTCGTCTGCCTTTTAAACTCTCCACACAATTTTTTCTTTTCCAATTTTTCTTTTCTTGTTTGCTGTTGCTGTTCCGTTGTTTTCTACTTTGTTGTTTGTTGCGCTGTCTCGTGCTCTCTTTATGGTTTCTTCACTATTTGTTTGTACATATCTCTCTAGGTCTGCTTTAGCTCTCTGAACATAGTCTTCTATGCTGATTAGCCCCCTGCTACCTTCTTTTCTCTTAATGTATAGTCTATCTGTGTCATCTCTAGGGTGTAAGATTTTATGCATTGTCATAAGTTTCCTTGTTCGCCTGTCCATTGATTGGGACTCTTCCTTTGTCCATCCCAGGAATGGTCTTGTGTATCTAACTACTGACACAGCCCAGGTGTTCATTCCTTTTATTAGATTTCTGCTGTTTAACTTGGTCTCTAATATTTTCCTTATCCTTCTAAGGTATTCTCTCTTTATTTTCTCCTTCATCTCTTCCCGTTTTATCGTGTCACATTCAAGGACACCAAGGTATTTGTATTGGTCTTGTGCGGTCAGTGCTCTGATCTTACTGTTGTCCGAGAGTTCGATTCCTTCAGTCATTGTAAACCTTCCTTTGTGCATTACCATGATTGCACATTTTTCTATTCAAAATTCCATTCCGATGTCCTCACTGTATTCTTTTACTTCGATGAACAGAGTCTCAAGCTCTCCCTTGTTTTTTGCAAACAATTTTATATCATCCATGTACATTGGGTGGTTGACTTTTCCTTTTATTTTGGAGAAATGGTACCCTTTACTGTTCTTCAGAATTCTGTTGAGTGGTATCATAGTTAGAACAAATAATAGTGGGGACAACGAGTCTCCTTGGAAGATTCCCCTTTTTATCCTTACCTCTGCTAGGTTTTCTCCTGTGGCTGTCAGGTCTACTTTCCAGTTTTTCATAGAGTTTCCAATGAATCTAACCACCGGTTCACTAATCTTGAACATTCTAAGGCATTCGAATATCCAGCTATGTGGGACCATATCGTACGCTTTTTTGTAATATATCCATCCCATTGCGATGTGTTTTTTCTTTTTCCCCACTTCTTTCAAGATCATCTGGTCTATGTAGAGTAAGTCATTTGCCCCTTTGGTTCCTTTCTTGCAACCTTTCTGTTCTTCTGGTAATAGTCCCCTTCTTTCCATTGATATATACATTCTCTCCGCTGTTTGTGTGGTCAGGATTTTCCAAATAATTGGTAGGCACATGATTGGTCTATAATTGCTTGCCACACTCCCCTTTTCAGGGTCTTTTTGGATGAGGGTGGTTCTGCCTTTGGCTAACCATTTAGGTGCCTCACCTTCGTTTATGCAACTTTGGAGTAGGTGGATGAGTCTATCGTGTAATGTGGTGAATTTCTTGAGCAAATATCGATGGATCCTGTCGGGACCCGGAGCATTCCAGTTGGCTACTTTCCTAAGAGCTTATTTCAATGTGGTTTCATTCAATGATATTGGTTCTCCATTGTCTATATCTTCAAGTTCTTTTTTCATGTTTCCTAACCATTGCGGTGTTACGTTGTGTCTTTCCAGGTGCCCCTATATACTGTCCCAGTAATTCTTGGTCTCTGTGGCGTCTGGTTATATGTTTTGTCTTCTTCCTCCGTTTAAATCTTGGTAAAACTTTGTCTCGTTGTTTTGGAATGTGCAGTTTTGTGTGTATTTGGCTGTTCTTAGTTTGTATCTCTTCAGTCTTGCCTCTTTGGCTAATCTCTTCTGATGTATCTCTTCCACGGCAGTGGGGATTCCTTTTTGTGTTATCTTGTATTTGTTCCAAAGTCTTACTCGTGGTCTGTCTGTATGTGGTGCATTTCTCAAAGTTTGTATCTGGATTTTTTCTTCTTCCGTTGGGGTTTCGTCGTCACTCTCTGTTGCATGACTTTCTTCGGGGGTTTCGGGTGGAATTCTTCCAGTTTTGTCGTTTGTGTTAGTTGTGCTGGGGGAGATTCTTCCGGTGTGTTACCTTCTTCCCTCTCTACTTTATTGCGGATCTCTTGTAGTTCAGTCTCAGAGAGCAATTTCTTTTTTGGATTTGTTTTACTTAGTCAGCCAGGCGTTGGCTTGATACCTCTACAACAGATTTTTCCCTCCATATTTTGCGCATGCACTCCCTATAAGATCGTACTGAAGGTTTGCTTATCATTGTTGTTATTATTATTATCATTATCATTATTATTATCATTATTATTATTATTTGCATTTGTATTTGCATTTGCATTTGCATTTTCACACTAGTTGCCTAGTGGTAGCCGCTTGAGACTGAGTGACAGTAAGTCTCCTCAAATCTCCTCAAGTCTCCAGCCCCCCTTTTCACATACTCACAGCCCATAACAGTGCCGTTGATTACGGTTTCAGGCCAGTTGCTTTGTGAAGGCTAACTGGAAGTATCTCCTCAGGTCTCCAGCCCTCTCCTCATATCTTCCTCGCCTATCACAGCTGTGCGGAGATTTGTAACACCTCAGCTATGCCTTCCTCGTTGTTAGACCATTGCTACAGCTGGGGTTGTAGGTCTCATATTCTCAGTGCTCTCCCCAGCAGTGATGTGGTCTGTATAGTCTCAATCCTACCTCATCCCCAGTTCCTCCAATCTCGTTCTCAGTGTCTTTGTTCATGTTCCCAGTGCGCCTGTTATCATTGGCACTGCATCTTGCCTAGTCCTGGTATTCCCGTATACGGCTACATCTATCATTAAGTAGGTTCTCCTTCCCTTATCCTCGATTACCAGGTCTGGTCAACTTGCTGGTGGTCAGTTTGGATGTCAAAGCCTCAGAGTAATTAATGGCTTCCATTTTCCGGGCTGTCTCCGGTTTGTGTTGATACCAACTGTCCATATGGTTAAATTCCATTTGTTCGCACACTTCCCAGTGGATCACTTTTTGCTACCCTGCCGTGTCTGTTTTTGTACTCTTTCTGTCCTAGTTGATTATTATATGCATTATCACACCAGTAGCCTGAGTGACAACGTCCTCTTAATTCTTCGACCCTCCTCTCAGCACTCACACAGCCTCCTCCTGCATTGCTGAGGTTTGAAGTTTCATACCACTAGCCTGGTGGATGTTGCTGGGAGCAAAGTGACAGCATGTCTCTTCTGTTCTCTTGCCCTCCTCTCAATGCAGTGGTTTATAATGTATTAACTATGCCTTTTTATCCTTGCAGTTCGGTTATTGCTTACAAGAACTCTCATTGGTATTACTGTGTTCTGTATAGTCTATTATTGGTACTTCCTTGAACTTCGTGTTCCAAACTTTCTTTGATTCCCTTGCCAATTGATTGTATTTGCCTAGCTTTTAACTCTTCCATATCATTCTGTGATCTGCAGGCACAGTCGTGTCTGTTATTTGGTAGATTCTCTTCCCCTTGCCCACGATTATTTGGTCTGTTCTGCGCTTGAATGGGGTAGTCGGTTTGAATGTCAAAGTCCCAGAGTAATTAATGGCTTCTGTTTTCCAGGACTGTCTCTGGTTTGTGTTGATACCATTTGTCTGCATTGTCAAATCCCAGTCGTTTGCTTAGTTTCTAGTGCATAACCATCTCGTGTCAGTTCTTGAATTCCTTCTGGACTTGTTTACTACACTCTTTGGTTATATGGTTTACGGTCTCACCCCTTTTCCTACATACGCGGCATTTGCTGGTTTTGTTTTCATTTCGGACGCAGGTTCCTGTCAATCTTCGCCTTGACATAGTTTGTCCTAGGGGATTTTTTTTTGGCTGCTATGATGAGCGATTCCGTTTCTGTCTTCTGGTTTTCCTTGGATAGCAATTTTCATGATATCTCGTCTGCAACATTTTGTATCTGTCTTTTGGATTCGCCGTATAATTTTTTTCTTTTCTTGCTGTCTGCTTTGCCACTCCTTCCCTTGCTACTTTTGTTGTTTGTTGCAATGTTTCGGCCATTTTGGATACTATCTTCGCTATTTGCTTGCATATACCTTTCTAATCCAGTTTTTGCGCTTCAGACACAGTCTTCTGTGCCGATGAGTCATTTTCCCCCTACGTTCTTCTTTTTATACAGTCTATCTGCGTCGTCTCTAGGACGTTGAGCCTCGTGCATTGTCATAAGCTTCCCCTTTCGCCAGTCCATTGATTGGCGCTCTTTTGTCGATTCAAGAAATGGACCTGTATATTTTACTACCGATACTGCCCATGTGTTCATTCCTTTTATCAATTTTCTGCCACATACTTTGGTCTCTAATATCTTTATCATCTTCCTAACGTATTCCTTTTTTCATTTTCTCTATCATTTTTCCCGTTTTATTGCGTTACATTCGAGAATTTCTTTTGTGATCGGCAATTCCATTTATTCTGTAAGCCTCCTTCTGTGATTTACCATTAGCAAGCATTTTTCTATTCCCAATATCATTGCTGTTTGTTCCAATGTGTGGAACAATACTTCAAGCTCTTCCTTATTTTTTTTTTTTTTTTTCAAACAGCTTTATGCCGTCCATGTCCATGGGATGTTTGACTTTTCCGTTTTGGGGAATTGGTATCCTTAGCTGTTTTTCAATAACCCATCTAGTGGTATCATGGTTAGTATAAATAGTGACGGGGACAGGGATTCCACCTGGAAAATTCCCTCTTCTTATATTTACTTCGGCCAAGTTTTCTCCTACAGTCAGTTTTTCCAGTTGGCTATGAATCTTAACACCTGGTCGCTTATCTTGAATTCACTAAGGCATTTTATTATCATCATCTGGTCAATGAAGAGCTATGATGTGATAGGCACATGATTGGCTTGCTTAGTTCCCTTTCTCAGTGTCCTTTTGGATGGGGTCGTTCTGCCTTTGGTTATTCAGTCTGGGACTTCACCTACATCTTGGCAACTTTCAAGTTGGTGGATCAATCAGTCATGTTGTGTCGTGAATTTCTTGATTCAATATCTGCATATTCCGTCGGGTCTTGGTGTTTCCCAGTTGGCTATTTTTCGGAAAGTGTTTTCCATGTTGTTTATTCCATATGCTTTGTTCTCCGTCATCTATGTCTTGTCTTGAAGTTCTTCTTTGATATTATCTAATCATTCTGGAGATTTGTCTCTTTCATTAAGCCCATGTCTTGTTCTTGAAGTTCTTTACCTCCGTAGCATCTGGTTTTGTGGTCTGTCTTCTTTCTCTGTTCTTGTTTTGGTAAAATGTTTTGTTTTTTGTTTGATTGTTATTTGTTTGATTGTTTTTCGTTTGTTTTATGTTTTTTCTTTTGTTTTTTGTTGTTTTTCTTTTCTAGACTTGAGTATTGGCCAGTCCTGTATCTATTTCTCTTTAGTCTTGCCTCTTTGGCTAGTCATTCTTGATGTATCCTTTCCACTACCACGGAGATACCTTTTTGTCTTATCTTGTATTTGCTACCTAGTATTGCTCGTGTTATATTCATAATCCTTATTCTCTATGTAGCTCGTAGATCTGTTTTTCTAATCTGATTTCAATGACAGATTTTTTTCTATTTCTATATGCTATGTTTTCATCACTAACAAACTAAAGGTAATTGCAGGTTAATTTGTAAAATCGGGGAAGTAGACAAAATATCTTAGGAAAGAGGAAGAAAGAAACAAAAACGCGTCTGGCAAGCTTTGCAGGAAAATCCTCTAAAATTGAAGCCATCAGTGCAATAAATTTCTGCAGACAACCAAGTCTGGAACTTCTAAGCGACATTTGATTATTCTATCGTAGCTAAGTAGGGAGAGTGGGGCACGTCAGTCCCATTTTTTTAATATTTGTTGACAGTTAACTGATTTTGTGACTATCCTAGATTCTTACACAAAGTGGCTGTATTACATTTTGCTTAATATTAACCAGTATCAAGTCCTTCCAAAATAATGTTGTAGGAGGGGAAATTGAGATTCAAAAATATTTGGCAGAAGGTTCAAAATGCCCCACACTGAATCAGTGACAAGGACTGAGAGAAAATATCAATTCTGGTTCTGAAACCTTAAAAATTTATCCCAGCTCTACTCAGAATTACACGATTAGCCCACTGGCAGTTGAATGGTATTAAGTCAACAGGAAAATGTAGAATTGACTTTGCACATTTGGGACTTCCAGCTGAGATGGGTGGAGGTAGGCACATGGCAATATTTCCTTTGTCAATGTTATAAATTTCGATATTGGGAGGTTGACAAAATTCGTCTGGATTGCTTCGTATAGTCGATAACCAATTCCTAATCATCCTTGTCGATTACATAATGAAACTGTTCAGTTCTCAGGAACTAATTTCACTAAAGCATGGTCTCCAATATCTGGCACCACCTATCCAAAGTGGTCCAACCTAATCCGAACCCTATAGTGCTCAACAGCAACATTCCAGCATCTTATGCAAAATGCTCAGGGAAAACAAAGTGTAAATACAATAAAGCAACAGCCAACTGCACACAACTTATCACAGATTACATAATAGTTTAGATTATCGGAAATTACACCATATGTGAAATTACAAAATTTGCTTTCGGAACCTCAAATTACAAAACTTACCGTGGAAAACTCCTAAAGGCTGATTAAAAAATGTAAAAGGGCTCAGAATCATCATCATCAGTCTTAATCTCTGTCGTTGGACATAGACCTTCCCAAGGATTTGCCACACTTCTCTATCATAGGCGTCGCAGAGCCAGTATTTTCTGAATTTGTCTTGTTTATCTCTCCATCTTGTATTTTATTGGCCTCGGTTTTGCATGTGATCTCTGGGGATCAGTGCGAAATAAATAACTGCAGGACTAATGTACTTTTATTGATAGAGTTCATCAAAGCTTTGACATTTTGGTAGATTGTAGGTCCTTTTTTTCAACTTATTCTTTTTCTTTTAACTCTTCAAATTTTGTCATTAATCTTCTCCTCAATTTGAAACTTCTTCCCTTCGATCGTGCAGGTGAGTCTCAAGCTGTTATCTTCTTCTTCTTCTGTTTTTTCCCTCACTTTCTCCTGTCCTCTCCCTTTTTTTTCCATTCCTTTCTCTCACAACATTGAATCAATTCCATTACACACCTTTTCCTCTTGTTTACAGCGAATGCCTATTATTCTAAAGACTTTTCATCCTTCTATTCTTCTATTGAAATACTTCTTTTTACTTTCTTAATACCTCTTTCTATATTTACGCATTTTTGTTGACATTTCCTTTTTTCATCTTTTTCATTGTCATTTTGATATATTTCCTCCTCACCTCGCCTTACCTTCTTTTCTCTCGTCTCTCCTCCCTTCAATTTGTTACTCTCCCTCTCTATATCTCATTTTCTGTTACTACCCTTCTTCCTTTTTGCACATGTTTTATAATTCAGCTATTACTTCTGTCTTCACATTCGAAACCTAGTCCCCACCCCTGCCGCCAGCCTTTTCTTTTGGACTTTTTCTTGGGTATGGTCGGTGTACATGAGCACGTGCGATTCCTAAAGCTAAATTTACTGATAGCCTTTGTATATAATTACTCACGAATTAGGAATGATTTTGTAAGTGCGTACCTAAGGAAGTGTGTGTATTTGTTTGACACCATTTCACAAAAAGACACAGAAGATATGAAAATTTTCAACTATGGCAAATAAAAAAATAAGGTCCGTTCTTGAAAAATTAGCAAATCCTGGTCGCCATTATAAGTAATCTTACACTTCCATCTAAAAGTGCTTTTTCATGTCAATGGACTGTGTTCTTCCCATGATGCGCCAGCTGGTGTGCACAGGGAAAAATTTACTGGAGTAAACGAGAGAGACCTGTATCGATAATTGCGATAATAACGCCAAGATGATTACAGAGACACTCACAGCCGAAAATTCGGTGACTCCCCAAGGTCAACGAAGATGAACATTTGCCCGTCTTGGATGATGCTAATTAGGTCAAGGTACTTGTAGAAACAAAGCAATATACGATGTATTGACTCTGCTGATTATCATTCAAAGCCACCTAGTTTCACCTTTTGTTAATCTATCATCTCTTTAGTCTTTATCGCATCTTTTCAATGTGGTTATTTTTGTTGGGTCCTTTTATTTTGTTCTATCATCAAGAATTGAAACGGAAATTCTTCCTCTCGATTGGTGTCTTCATTGTCTTTCGTTTATATGCAGAGCTATAGAGATACATAGATATTGCAGAAAATTTGAAAACAAAAAACAGGAACTCGAAATGAAAATGCATTTACTCCTTATAAATGGAGAAATACAGGGTAGAGTGTTGCATAGTTGTGTGTAAATTCATATATTTGTAAAATCTGAATTATTGAAAAGTAAAGCAAAGAAGAATACTTGCTCTTGTTAAATTCTTGAAAATTAAAGATAGCGTTATCCATCCGATACATATGAATTTCAATTGAAGTTGTAATGAACTTATTCCTGTTCATATATTTCAAAATGAAAAATAGATTTGAATTCATTTGGGGAATGGAAGTCTAATGATTTCATAATCTCAAAGTAAACAATAAGTGAACAAATAGAATTGTTTGCTGTAGAGATATATTTAAAAGAATTTATACCATCCTTTCAAACAGAGAGTATGGTGTTCATGCTGCTATATAACCAACATTTTAATCTAATTTGAACAATGCCACAATCAAACTCTAAAGTAACTTAATCGAGTAAAGGATGAAATGTAGAATTCATACCCCTTTGGCTACATGGAAAAAATATTGTGGGGAATATTGTGAAGACCCAAAAGTGAATGTTTCAGAGGGATAAAATTTGGGTCTTTGAAAACGTTGTGCCCAAACGTGGTTCCACGCTACGCAGAAACTCCCTCACTGGATAAGCACAACTTGAGGAAATGTTGCATAATGAGCGATTTAATAATGGAACCACCATGATGCACCTATTGTGCAACTATGTATGTGCACATATAACAGATTCAATTAAAAAGTCCGTTGTGATTCGGACGGGAAGAAAACCTTGAACAGCGGAAAGCAAGGAACGTGATATCCGAAACTGAGTTGGAAACGGAGCGAAATGTTCGAACAGGGCTAGATAAGAGAAAGAGGAAAATGTGAAAGGACATAAATGTGCATTCCTTCGCTGCTGAGTGTTGACAGAGATCGAAATAACACCTTTAACTCACTCCTCCTCTTGAACAATCTATTTTCATTGCCACGGCTGAATTTCTGCAATTGACGTCTAATTGGATTTAATACTAATGACAGGTACATGCTTCACCAGGGAAGACCCGGCTCCCTGTTTTGATCACTGGTTTCGAGACAGCATTGTTCCCATTGGGGGAAGGTAGGCAAAGTCCTTACTGGCATGCACCTCATTAAGTGGTTCAGCGGAAGACTCCCCGATATGTATTCCTCATCAACGTTTATACCATCTGACTTAAGTAACTCGGAGATTTTTACAATATGTCATATGTCATATATCATATGTGGCAACAAATCATGAGATTTTAAATAGCATCATCCGACTTTTGACCATGATTTGTCTACTTTTAATTCAAAATCCATTTCTGATTGTTTTGATAATTAGAACGTACATATTCAGAACTTGAACTAAACATTATCATTTGTTCATACTTTTAGATTTTCATTTTCGTTTCACAATTTCCATTATATACGCAGTATAGTTTTCAATGATACTTTTCAATCTAATTATTTTAGGTTTACTTCATCAATAAGAAATTAATTTTCTTTTTGTTGCTCTATATATCCATCTCCTCCTTATCTATCTATTCTCTCATTATTCAACCCCTTCTTTGGGGTACTATGGTACAAATAGGCAAGGGAGAGAAGAGATTTGACCTGAAGACCTGAGGAGATTAATTGTCACTCAGCCTTCAACTGGGCAACTGGTGTGAAACTGTAAACCACAGTATAACTATGGTCTATTAGAATGAGGAGAGGAGGGCTGGAAACTTGAGGAGACTTGCTTGTCTCTTAACCTCTAGCGGCAACCACCAGGCAACTGGTGTGAGATTGCAAATAATAATGATAATAAGGTCTCATTTTTAAGGTGGCTGCCATGTTGGATTTTCTGTTAAAATTT
The DNA here is from genome assembly GCA_963457665.1 of Thysanoteuthis rhombus. NCBI lineage: Eukaryota > Metazoa > Mollusca > Cephalopoda > Oegopsida > Thysanoteuthidae > Thysanoteuthis > Thysanoteuthis major. The sequence goes on from OY735211.1 coordinate 55,958,222, forward strand.
CTTCGGGCTTTTAGTATAGTGTTCAGGAGACTTCACTGAAAGGCATTGAAAAAACAATTTGTTTTAATTTTCCCAATTTTGAGCTACAAAAAATATATTTTTTATCTACTGATGGGCATTTTAAAATGCCTTCAACGTTGACTAACGTGAATGACGTCAGTGGCACATAACAGAAAGTACAATTAACGTTTTTGTCTATAAGTTTGGAAAGAGTCATTAACGTACCAAATTTCGTTCTGACAATCTAAAATCTTCTTTACGTCTACGTTTGGCCGATTCACTCTACGGAAGTAGGGTCTGACAAAAGATTGCATATATAACGTCCCATGCATACAAGGGAAAAACAAGAACATAGGGAAGGCATAGCCGAAGAAGAGATGGAAAAACTTGGTATGGCGAAACGCATCTGGCTTGAAAAAGGTACGCATCATCTTTTTAGGGATGAGGTCAAGATAAATGATAAGGAGTATCGCTGGAAAGTGGGGAAAGCGAAGGAAGCAGCGTATATCGGCTTGTCAAACGAATGCATAAGTCTTGCTTGTACGGATTTCAACATTACGTCGTTTTCTTTAATTGTAACAACAGGTGTTGGACAACTCCAACGCGTTTAATTTTGGGAATGACCAAAAGGATTGTTGGTATATCGATTGCCATAATTTACTTAACATGAGACGGCATTCTCTCAAAGAAAGAAAATATTAAAAATCATGGAATAAGCTGCCCTGCATGCATTGCTGAGAATATTTGCAAGCGTTGCGGTTAACGTTTGCAACTTCTGTTTGATGCTATTTATTGTGTCTATTTGTTTTTTGCTTCGCACCACCAAAGAAAAAGACCAATAGGAGAAACTCTCTTCCCTCAGATATCACATTTACACCCAAAGAAGGTTGTAAAATTAATCGTCCGAAACGTTGCACCTATATCAAAGATGGGAAGAACAATAAGAGTTGGTATATACTGTTCTTAACAAGCACCAAGATTGATACGAACAATAGCAATACAATAGTTGTACTTTTTAATCATAATACGCATTACTTGTAGTAGAGAATTGCCAAAGATTGCCATAAGTACTCGAACAAACAATACAATGAACTTTGTTCAGTTCCTATATAATTTGGATCTAGTTTTGAAGCAACTTACATGTCGACAAGAAAAACTGATCGATAAACTGAACAGCACGAAAACATTTTCGATTACCCTAATTTGATCCACCCGAAAGATTCATTTATCTGTCTTCACCAGTTGTCAATTCCGATTTACTTTTTCCTTTTGAAATATACGTATAGAACTGAGTTTACAACAAATTCAATCGTGAACTTTCATCTTGCCAACAACTTTGAATATAAAGATAAAGAACCTTTATAGTCGGTATAGTTTCGAAAAGGGGACATGTGTTTTTTTATTTTGTTTTCTTTATTTAAGAAGTTTTAGAGAATTAAAGAAAGTAGATTAAATGAGTGGGTCCTCTTTGTAGACTGAAAAAATATTGTTTGTGAATGAAAGTTTACGATTGAAGTTGTATCAATTTTGTTTGGAAATAAGTTAATCACAATGGAATCATATAGTCTAGAAAGCTTTACTGCTTGAAACACTAAGGACATCAAAATACCTTTCCAAAAGATTTTAGATCACTCCAGTCGATTACTTCCAAGTACCTGTTTATGAAATTTATATAACTTTTGTGGGTAGATTCTTTAGTAGTTCAGGTTAAGGAGTAGGTAGCGAGAAGATGTTGGAGAGTAGGGATTGTCTCCTCGTAGATAGATGTTGCGTCCTGGAGATGTGGAAGGTGAAAGGGAAATGTGCGAAGAGAATGTGCGCCCAGTATGAAATTATACGCAGGGATGAAACGAAATGAAAAGGAACACATACAAGGATTTGGATTGACAAATAAAACGTACATTTAATTCAAGGACATTAAAGACAAATGACGAATGAAACGTACATATAAGAACAACATAAATCTGATCGATCGCGTTAAGAGATGAGAAGAGATAGCAAAAGGTGGGAGCTTTCTTGTCCTTGATAGTTCTGGCGTCGGGGTTGAAGCGGAGATGTCTGAATTGTTTGTGATTCCGTATGGCTTGGATCATACCAAGGTTTCTATTACGCTGATAGACTCTCGATGGACAGACCATGAAGGACACAGAGCACAGAGTTTTATCCATGCGTGTTTCCCTGAGTGAAGAAAATTAGGAAAGATTATCGTTACTATCGGATAGTAAATAGCATTGCAATTTCATTCGCGAGAGTGGGAGTTGTATACGCGTTTGGAGCATGTGACGAGGACACGGTGTAGCTGTGCGTAAGTGTGATACCTTGACATCGGTGAAGTGAAATGGGCAAAGTTAGTACTGAGATAGGTCAAGGTGGAAAATGGCAAAGATCGGATCGACCGAGAAGTCGGCGAAATGATAATGATCTCATGGAGAAGGAAAGAGAGAGAAAGAGTAGTCGGCAATAAGTGCCGGGGCCACTGGCCTAAACAGCAAGGGAATGCTGACGTTAGTGAGCATTGGACCATGTGCGTCCAGGGTTTTTATAGGGGTCGTCGGAGGAAGTGACGTTAAAAGTTTAGGGGGCGCTACAAAACCTTCTTCAATGTCTTTTCTATTTCTATATCATTTTTGTTATTATAGTACTATGTGTAATTTTTTTATTTTGTGGGGATCATCCGCTGTTTATCTCAGTGGGAGCAGACATACATTGTGAGTAAACAAAATGAGAATTTGGAGTTGAAACAGTTACTTGGGCCTTTGTATGACCGGCAGCTGTTTAGCTCAATGGAAAGAGCTAAACAGCTACCCTAGCGGTCGGAGGTTCGATTCCCGCAGCAGCCCGATTTTCTTGTTTATTCTATTTACGTTGTCTGAGTAAAATGATACGTTCACCGTGTAATAACATGAAATTATTTCAAATCAGAGTTTTGATGTATAATAACTTAATTTGTAATCATATATAACTGGCAGGAATTTGAAGTGCATTTGAAGTTATTTTCCCGGACCACGTCAGTTATTCCTGCCAGGAAAATAACTTCAAATGCACAGGAAAACAAATTACATTTCAGAAAGTTTTCTTAAAATTTAGACAATTATTTCATACTCCCCTGTCAAGTTTGGCATTATAGTTACATTGTAAATAGAAGCCCCTTCCAAAAAGCTTGAAGATTAATTGTTCTCAAAAGTGACAAATTGCCGGAAGAAACAAATCAATGTGTACTGAAAGCACAAAAAATTATTTGCAAAGATTATTTCATTTCAATCTTTTTCAAGTATTAGATTTTTTCAAATATTTGCGCATGGGCCTGTCCAGAAGTGTGTATAGGTCTGCCCTGGGTGAACGACACCCAGAATGAATGGAAAAAATGCAAACGTACCGAAATAGCATCACAGATGCGCATATACATTGTCAATTGTTTTCGGCTCCGTGGTTTGTTCTATGAAGGAAGAATATATTAAATGATATATTTTTTACTGTGTTGTCAAGTTTCCAGGAATAATAAAGAAGAAATATCGTGAAAAATTTGTTGGGTAAATCACCGTAAAATATTGGAATGATACTGAAAAAAGAGTAAATATCAAAACAAAAATTATCAAATGAAAATCTAAAAAATTATTATGAATTTATTGGGCACTATTTAAATTCATGCGTTAGAATGCTTTCAAAAGGAAAGGTTCAAGGATTTATTTCAATTATCACCAATTTTTTTTTACATTTGAGAACAGTAAGCTTTCTCCTTTACATTTATTTTATTTATCTTATATATCTGTATCAAAAATGGATATACGATCCAACGGAGTGATTAAAAATTGCGTTATATTGAATTGAAAGTCTTTTTCGAAATGATCTCCCTTCATTCATCATCATCATCAGTCTGTTAGCGTCTGTCGTTGGAAAAAGACCTTCCACAAGATTCGCCAGACCTCTCTATCATGGGCATCACGGAGCCAGTACTTTCTTAATTCATCTAGCTTGTTACGCCATCTTGCTTTCTGTCTGCAACATTTCCGCATATGACCTCTGGTGATCCACAGTGTGAGTTATAGAGTCCAGTGATCGTCTAACATTCTTGCAGCCCATTGCAATTTGAGTTTTCGAACAGTTTCCTTGAAGTCTCAGACTCCTGTCTTCTCACTGATATACTGTACTGTGTTATGATCTCACCATTTGGTCATTTGGTCATATACATTTACTGGCAGATTTTTCTAATCAGTGATTTCTTTAAATAAAAAAAAATCCTAGTATACAGATAAGTGGACGTTGTTTTCCTAAAAAAGCAAGGGAATGCGGTTCCTATGGTAGAAAATAAATATACTAGAAGTTTTGCCCGGCGTACGTGTCACAAAATATCAGTCCATGATTGTGAATGAAGCAAAGGGAGGAATACCAGGGATAAATTGTTAATATGATCTACTAAGATTCACTACCCAGTGTTTCGGCTGAATTTGTAGCATAATGTCTTTGTGAAGTCTTTAGTCCAAGGTGGCCTTCAGATTTTCGTTAATACCTCCAGCGAAAAAAATGGTTGCCAGAAAGATACTCACATGAAAAGAGCTAACACGAAAATTCCCCACAACAAAAAATTCAAATGAAATAAGTCCACACGGAAAAGAGTCCACACTGAGAGGGCCCACGCAAAAAAAGCCCACACCGCAGGATGTTACATTTAAACCTACAGCAATAAAAGATGATAGATCATTCAATTCAAATGAACTTTAAAGATATACAAGTGAAAATGAAGATGTCTGGGCGCTAAAAGATGTTAAATGTTTGCATTCAACCATTTATATTGCATTTCGACACTTGACCGCAAGAATACGTTTTATTGAGTTTATTTTCATTTAACAAACATTTTATCATAAATACAAGGCTATTTTTTTACATCCAACCGTATATTTTAAGGTCGGACATTCGACCACTAATATATGTTTCAGCAAATCAATATTTTATTCAACAAATGTTGTATCAAAAATACTAGAAAAAAGAAAGAAAAATGAAACTTTTCGATTTATACGTTTTAAAGTTTTGTTTAGAATTTATCATCTTTCAGAGGCTGAAAGAATTGATGCTTTGAATTTCAATATTCAACCACTGAATTAGGTTTTCTAAATGGCTACTTATTAAGATTTAACTTCTTTTCAAGTACGAATGTTTGAATTAATTCAATCTTCCTGTGCCCGGTTCCAACAGTTTTTAATTTTGAAATAAGACATATCTTTGTGGTGGAATGTCAAAATTCAAAAAAATGAAAATTTGAATTGACTCTATATAAAAAAAAGGGAAAGATTATTCCTAAATTCAAACCCCTTTGTAATACTGAGGGGGGGATCGAACAGAATCATTATATACTCCCCGTCCAAGACTTTTTATTCATCATCTTCATCGGAAAAAATAAATAAATAAATGATTTCGCTGCCGGATAGATTCGATCAAAAAAAACAACAAATATTTACTGCTGAATGTTTTACTCCACTGCACCATGGAAACATTGGTAGAACACCTTTATTTGTACCTTTATTTGTACACATAAAACACATCAAGTGAAAATGATATAAGATAGTTCAGACATGATTGCATTTATGTTCATTTATCGTTATTTTTTCAAACACGGTGTAGTGCCCACCTTTTTCCAGCTAAAGAAAATCATACATATACCGAGTTATCTGCCCTTTGGAAAGGTAAATTTGGTAAATTCCTTGTTCCCCTTTTGACGTCACACAGAACTGTCAATCAGATAGCTGATTGTTTTCTTTACGATATTTAAACTGCAGCAAATCTCTCTCTCTCTCTCTCTCTCTCTCTCTCTCTCTCTCTCTCTCTCTCTCTCTCTCTGTTTCGGCGGCCTCGAGGTAAGCTCTTCTCTTCTCCTTTCACTCTTCAGTTAGGATGGTTTATACAGTTTTTATACACACTTTCTTTCTTCACACGCATCATCACATATTCATCTCAAGAACTCATCCTATCCAAGCTAAGCACTCTCATCGTAGTTAGGTCGCACTTCTTAAGATAACTTCATGGTGGCTACAACTAAGATGACCATACTGACGGACATTCTATAAACTATATCTCACATTTACTTACTGACATTCCTTTCCCTTCATCTTTCCTATCTCTACATCTTTATCCTGGTATATCCCTCCACATATCCGTGTCAGCAGAAACTCCGGTCCTCATTTATTTTAATTCACTCATGAATTGTTTACTTCTTTGTTTGTTCTTATTTCTTCGTTTTGTTAACAATCCAACTGACTGTACACTAATCTTGTTTTTGTGCTTAAGCAGTGAACACGTTACTTACCAGGATTTATCTCCTTAGATCAATTCTGGTTATTTGTATTTTAGGGGGGCTAATATAATTAGCAGCTCTAAAGCAGTATAAGATTGAAAAATATTGTTTACGTCGATATAGCTGCAGTAATACCAATTTCGTACGCTGACCTACCACTCCGGGCAGCCACTCTGCATACGCTCGGACAGACACATAACATCGGATAAGCCCAACGAAAAAAAAATTGACCCTTAGAAACGCATATTTCAGTTGTGTGTCTCAAGTGCAAAATCATTGTCGCCACTGCAATTCCAAATGATACATCCGGGATAGCTTTGGACGTAATATTGTGCCCAACTCAAACTTCTATGAACTGAAAAAATCGTGTGAAGAAATTCTGGTTCCAATTTAGATGATATTTGAAATTATTAAAAACTGAACATCAGGTGTCGCAGGGAGGACCATAAAGTCAGTGCCTTTTTTTTCAATTCACTCATTTCACGTTAGAAGGTTGTTTGGGTTTTTTATTAAATAAATGAAAAAAAAACTGTTTAAGAAGAAAACAAAGAAAGAATTAGTTAAATTAGTCAAGTCTGCAGTGGAAAATTATCTTTTTATAACGATTCTCTCAATTCCGATTTAATGAATCTTGACCGAATTTTCCGTAATAGTAAGTGCGTCTTGACAATGTTAATACACAATTTTCACTTGATATTTGTTTTTAATAAACTATTCATTTTAGTCATGCAATTTCCCTATTTTCCGCTTGTACCCTTTTCCCCTGAATTCACACACACACACACACACACACACACATGCACGCGCACATGTATATAAATGATGAAGTGAATTATTCGTCACACAAACACATTTATGTCTCGGCCCTCTTTGGGCTTCCTCGGGTAAATGATTCGGTCTATTTAGAACTTTTGGGGGTGCCTATCCTTCTAGGGTGTAGGATTTTCTTCATATTCTATTTATATATCTTCTTTTTTCCCTTTTCTCTGTTTTGTGGTTGGTTCTGTTATTCTGTTCTATATAGTGGAGATGGTATGTTTGTTGCTAGTTATACATTATAAATTAGCAGGAGAGAGTGTAAGCATTTTCTCTATCAGTATGTTGTCAAAACATCTTTATGATACGTCTCCTCTCTGAAAGTGTTTTATTCTCACTTAAATCTGTTTCCCGATCTTAGGGTTCCCTTTTACATGACATTAGTCGTTGGTTTCTTTATTCTAGGTCTGTTTCTACATGTTCAAGATAATTATGGTGATTTGGGTTCCTACACATGAACTTCAGTAAAACGAAAATCATGTGCAATAATCATGTTGAGAATAAGAACATAACTGTCAAGATAGAAGATGCAAAACTCGGCAAGGTAGACCACTGCATCTACCAAAGACAATGAATCTCCATGAGACCCTCAAAAGAGGAGGAAATCAAGCTCAACTTTCTAAAACCAGATGATCCAAAAAATTCTAAAAAGAAGAGTATACAACCAATGCGTTCTCCCGATATTCACCTAAGGAGCTGAAACATGGAACCTAACCAAGAGACAGACTTACAAATTGAGAAGTATGCAACGTGCACACGAGAGAATCATATAGATAACAAGACAGCACAGTATATAAGCAAGAAAACGGGGGTTCGTGACATCATAGAAACTATTTAAAAAACTCAAATGGCAATGGGCAAGCCATATTGCGAAAACAAAAGACAACCGAGGGACATCACGTGCCAACTGAACACAAGATGTAGAGATGAACTAGACAAATTCAGGAAATACTGGCTCCGCGACGCCCATGATAGAGAATTGTAGCGAATCCTGGGGAAGGTCTATTTCCAATGGCGGACGTTGAAAGAATGATGATGATGATGATGATGATGATGATGATGATGATGGGTTGTTCTTTTAAATGGCTGGAGGTATAAAATGATAATTTTCATAGTAATAATGAGGAGAATACGATAACTATGGTGGTTAAGTTTTAGTATACCTATATGTAGGGTGTTAAATCATGTTTTTCAAACAAAATGCTAAATGGAGCTAACGCTACTTCATTTTTTCTATCTAATAATTCAGTTTTTTGTTGTTTTGTTTTTTGTTTTTGTTCTATTGGCAGGAGTGTGGATTTCAAATTTCTCATTCAGGCGTAGGTAACGTGGGGGTTTCAATGTTCTAGCCTACGTGTGTTTGTTTAAATATTGTCCATTTTACTGTGGATTTGAGGCTGCTATCGGTTAATCACCAATTATATGTCGACTGTGATGTACTGTTTTTACATCTTTCGTTTTTAAATAGTGATATATGGTTGGCCCATCTTAGTTCATAACGCGTTTTTGATATTCCGATATATTCACACAAGGGTTTCTCTCGGGTTAATATTTCGGCTTGGTATACAATATTTGATTTGAGACATCTGTTTTGCAAAGGGTACACTGATAGAGAAGTGCCTACACTATCTCCTGCTTATTCGCAATTCATAACTACCGACAATTGCAATCTGGTTTATTTATGCTCTCTCCATAAGTATTATTTCTAATTACTTCATTATTATGTTTTGTTGTGAATTTATTGATATTATCCGTACAACTATTGCAGATTTTCAGTTCATACTTGTTAAATATTTTACTCAGTGGGTTGCTCGGGGTAAGTTTTCCTCTATCAATTGGAGGAATATTTTTCCTAAGTTGGTTTTTACTCGTAGGCTGAAGGCAGTGTATACTGTATGATTTTTCTACCTCTACTATTTTGTACTCTTTCCCATTTTAGTTCTGCTGAGCCCACTCCCGTGGCCTGAATCGGCGTACTTCTATATACCATCAGTGCTTGAAATGTGTCTTGTTGTCTCAGAATTCTTTTTACCATTTATTGTGCTTTCAGTGTCTCCGTTGGATGTGATATGTGTAAATCCATCATTTGTTCGCAATTTCTTCGAAAGCATAAATTGCTCTCTGTTATCACTTGACTACTTTATTGGGTATTTCCCATCGAGCAATGGCATTTTCGATTTGCCTATGCCAGAAGTAATGGTCATAGAATCTACTTGTGCTATTTCTAAATTCCTGGAGTAATAGTCGATTACAATGTGTAAGGATATCTATGCCTAATCTTTGTCTCTGCAGATGTGGTGCTAGTTTAAACTTTTCTTTCGCATTTGTTGGGCGTTGCTTATTACACTTCTTCATGAAATCTTCTCACTCACAGAATATTCTAGGCCACCACACCGAAGTCTTTATTGACTCGCGGCATTTGTTAAACCCAAAAGAACTGTTATCCAATACCACTATTATATCAGCTCTGGGTAATTCTGGGATCACAATCTTCCCTTGGAACCATAACAACTCTTGGTACACAGGCGATTCGCTCCTACTGGGGAAGTACGGTTTTCCTTTAATCTATTTCCTCGTCTGTCCATCTGTTTACTGTTAGGTGCTTCACTTCCTATAATGTGTGATCTAACTTTGTAGCATTTTTTTTATTTCCATTAACCTTTTATCTGATGCTTGTAAGATCATTTCGCCTTTTTACTTGTATTCCATTTGGTCTTCTTCAGCAGTCTATCGATAAAACCAGTGATTTTCCAGGTACGTGTTCCGCTGTTGCATTATATCTCCTGATCTCCTCATAATCAGTCTCTGGCATCTTTTTAGATCTTACGTATTTATCAAGGGTAAAAGTATTTTGTGATCCGTTAAAAGTTGGAAGTTTTCAATTCCAACGACTTATCAATCGATCTAATCACATAACCAGACCGCTGCCAAGCATTCTTTCTCGATATGAGATCATACTTTCTTCTTGCAGTGTTGAGTGTGTGTGAGGCAAACGTCACAGCTTCCATCATGCGTTTAACTTCATTGTTTAGCCCAATCCATAACTATCTGAGTCTGCACGAGTCATAATGGGCTTTGTTGGATCATGAGACTAGTTCATTTGTTTTTTTAATCCAGGCACAAACGATTTTTTTTTGTTATTGGTACGATAGGATCACACCAATTTGAAGGTATCGTAACCTTTCCAATGATACACCCTCTAATCAAATTTATTCCTCTTCAACCTTGGGAACATATCGAACGGTATTCTTCTCGCTGTTGTTTATCATTGTTTTGTTTTTTGTTTTGTTTTTTTTTCTCTCTTTCCATCAGCTCTCCCCCAAAATGATCATTTCTTTCATCTATTCTCACTGCCTGTATTTTGATGATTTTTTATTCGGTTTGTCACATTTTCTGCAAGATCTTCCCTTCGCCAGACAGTTGTTAGGTTTGTGCTGTCTCTTACATCAAGCACATGTGCAGTTTTCAGGTCTCAACTTTCCTTCCGTATTTGTCAGACGATGCTTATTACAAAATGTACACTTCCATATGGAATCCTTGCCAACAAATAATGGATTTATACATACCACGTCCAGTCCACACTGTTCCCAAGCTAACACAGGGATTGAAAGTACTGTGAAAATAGTGAAAAAATGATTATTCTGTTTCTTTTCCAGTTGACATCTAGAGTCTTCCCTGATTTGCCTTTATTTCATCGACGGTTTTACTCTGGATTTCTTCCAACTGGGATTTGACCTGGTCACTGCCCTTGTCATCTTCCTCGCCTTTTTTACTCAACGTAGGGAATTAATTGCAATATTTCCAATAACTACTTACTTTGCATATCGATACCCAAACGATCCCTGATTATGTCATTTTTTTTCTTTGGAAATCGTTATTTTCTGCTTGTTCATGTAATGCACGTATGAATATTTCAATTAGTTCACCTGGGAGTAGGATTCTCTAGTAGAACTTCGCTCACTCGTTTATTATGCTTTATTGTTTTATTTTTTTGTTTTTTTGTTGTTGTTTTTTGTTGTTTCTTTTGGCATAAAATTTCTCTAAAACAGTATCTTAAACGTTTCCGTTTTCGCGGGTAACAACTTGAGTTGAAACAAACAGCGAGGTATATTGTTGTTGGACGAGGAGATTTGGTCTCCTCGTGGTTTGGTGTGTTTGTTTTCCCTCCTCGTGATTTGAAGTGTTGCACATCAGCCCTGTTTTTGTAGAGGGGGAAAGGAAGATATACGATGAGAATAGGAATGTGCTCAAAGTATGAAATTGGATGCGCATTGAAATAGCAGAGTAGAATGAAGATATACACATATTTTTGGCCACAACAAGAGACGTACGTTTAATACAAGAATGAATTGAGGTACATGTAAGGATAACATAGGTACAATCGATCGTGAGAAGTAATGTTAGAAGAAGAGTTGACGAAAAGGCTTTCTTGTCTTGATACTACTGGCGTCGGTGTCGAAGCGGAGTTTGAACTGCTTGGATTCCGTATGGTTGGATTGCTCCAAGACAATACGTGGAAACCGGGTTCAGTGTGCGAGCCTTTCTGTCAAGTAAGTGAGTTAACTTGGGGGCTATTCTCTGACGCTGATAGACTCTCAACGAACAGACCATGAAAGACAGACAACATGGAGTTTTATCCAAGCCTATTTCCCGAAGTAAAGAAGTTCAGGAAAGATTATCGTGACTATCGGATAGTAAAAAGATTTTGTCATTCCGTTCACGATGGTGAGAGGTGATACGCGTTTGTAGCACGTGTTATGAAGTCACGGTAGCGAAGATGCGAGGCTGTACGTATGTATGGGGCTCCATATGGGTAAAGTGAAATGGGCAAAGTTATTACGAAGATAGGTCACGAAGGAAGAATAGTTAAGATCGGATCAGCCAGTGGGTCGGCGAAATGATAACGATCTTAGGGAGAAGGAAAGAGAGAGAAATAGTTGCCGACCACAAAGGCCAGGGCAAGAGGGATGACCAGCTAGGGGTTTAGGTGCCCATGAGTCTTGGACCAAAGTGGAGGAAAGAGAGAGAATCATCATCAAAATCATCAGTCTCTCAGCATCCGTCGTTGGACATAGACCTTCTCCAGGATTCGCCACACTTCTCAATCATGGGCGTTGCAGAGCCAGTACTTTCTGAATTTTTCTAGCTCGTCCCTCGATGTAATATTCTGCCGGCCTCAGTTCTGCATGTGATCTCGGGGGATACATGTCGTGAGTCGCGATGTCCATCAGTTGTCTACCATTCGTGCAACATGGCCAGCCCACTGCCATTTGAGCTTTTTAATGGAATCTATGATGTCCCTGACTCTTCTCTTTTCCCAGATGTACTCTGCTGTCTTGTGGTCTCCATGTGACGCTTAGCATAATTTTCTCATGTAGCACGTTGCATTGTTCTCAATTTGTGGATCTGTCTCTTGGTTGCGTTCCATGTTTCGGCTCCATAAATGACTATTGGGAGGATGCATTGGTTAAATGCCCTTCTTTTCATGATTAATGGGATCTTCTTACTTTTGAAGGTTGAGCTTGCTCTGCCAAAGGCTTGCCATCCTAGTGTGATTCTTCGCTTGATTTCTTCTTCTTTTGAGAATCTCATGGAGATTCGTTGTCCGAGGTAGATGGAATGATCGACTTTCTCCAGATCTGTTTCTCCAGTTCTGATCTCAGTGTTTTCATCTGCGATGTGGTTGTTGCACACGATCTTCGTCTTGCTGAAGTTCACGTGTAGGCTGACTTTCTTGCTCTCTTCGTTTAGTTCATCTATCATTAGTTGGAGGACGTGCAGGTTCTCTGCGAAAAGGGCAACGTCGTCTGCAAATCTAAGGTTGCTCAGATACTCACCGTCTATTCTAATCCCTTTACTTTCCCAGACAAGTCTTCTGAAGATCATCTTGAGGCCGGCTGTGAAGAGTCTGGGTGAGCTGGTATCACCTGGTCTCACTCCTTTCTAGAGCTGAAAGGGGTACGACTCTTTATGTAACCTGATAAAGGAGCTATTGTGATTGTATATATGTTTCAGCACTTCGACATCTACTGGGTCTACACCTTGCCGCCTGATGGCCTCCATAAACTTAGAGATTTCTAAGTCGAACACCTTTTTGAAGTCAATAAATGCTATGGCGGGTGGTTGTTTATATTCTGCTGTTTTTCCTTTCAGCTGATTCATCGAATGCTGGTGGCCCATGGTCGAGTAGCTTCTAAAGCCAACTTGCTCTTGTGGTTGGTATTTATCAAATGTTTTTGTGATTCGATTGGAGATGATTTTCGTGAAAAGTTTGTATACGCAGTTGAGTAGACTTATAGGCTTGTAGTTGTTGAGGTCTTTCGGGTTTCCTTTTTTAAATAAAAGCATTATGATAGCTGTATTCTAATCATCTGGGATTTTATTGTGTTTTAGACACAAGTTGAAAAGGACAGCCAGTTTCCTGGTGATGATTTTACCTGCTTTTCAGAGTAGGTCGATGGTGATGTTGTCTAGTCCAGGGGCTGTTCCTTTCTTCGTCTGTTTAATGGCTTGTTTCACCTCCCACGGGGTTACTTGTGAGAAGTCCTCGAGTTGATTGTTCACGTCTTGCGTATCCTGTTCATTGTTTTGTAGTCCTTGTTTGGACGAATAAAGATTTTGGTAAAATTCTTTGGCACGTTTGGCAATCCTATCTTTGTCTGTTGTTAGGTTTCTATTTTCCTCGAGTATGCTGGTTATTTGCTTTCGTCCCGAGTTGAGGCCTTTGTTTATAACTTTGAAGCCACAACCTCTTCCAAGAGTTGATTCGATGACTGCTATCGTGTATCCTCTTCTGTCTTCTCTTCGTTTTTTTCTTGGTTAATTCATTTAGTTCGGCCTCTTCAATTTTCTCTTTTGTTGTTGTCGATGGTTTGAAGAAAGTTTCATAATTTTGAATCTGTTAGCCGTTGCAAAGTTTGCAAGATCTTCTCCTCTCTCGTTCCGTACTTTGTATCCGAATTTGCCGACGCAATCTTCATTTCCTGTGCGTTGAAGTCTCCCATGATAACATTGAAATGTTTTCCGGTGTCTTCGAATAGGGAGTTCAGGTCATCATAGAAGTTGTCTATTTCCTCTTGGGTTGATTTTGAAGTCGGAGCGTAGACTTGGATTATATTGAGTTTGTATCGCTTTGAAAGTTGTATGGTGACGCTAGCTATTCGGCCAGAGACCGCTTTCAAGCCGGTTACATTGTCTTTGAGGTCTTTATTGATGAGAAAGCCTACTCCGCTTTGTTTTACTTTCTCTTTTCCCTAGCTGTAAAGACGATGTCGGCTCCCCAGTTCGATTAGTTCTCCGGGTCATCTTACCTCGCTAATGCCTATGATGTCCCATTTGACATTTTTGATTTCACTTTCTAGATCGGCTACGTGCATGTCAGTTGACAGTGTTCTGATGTTGTAGGTAGCTATGTATAATGTTGCCCTTTTGGTCACAATCTTAGGGATATGTTTACATGGTCGCTGTTGAACCGATGACCCAGTAAGAACAGGTGTTTTCTTGGTGAAGGGTTTGGGTTGTCGCTTTCGGAGCACATCACCCCTTCCCAAAGTAAGTGATGTGGCTGAGTCTCCAGGGGTTGATAACCTAGCAGGAACAGATGCTCTCTTGGTGTAGTGTTTGGGTAGTCGCCCTTGGAGCATATCACCCCCACCCAAAGCAAATGATGTGATTGGGCCTTTTGGTACCGAGATCCCAGCAGGAACGGCTGATATAATTTTCAGTGTACGAACTATGGGGAGTAACGGGCCATACCCTGCCACGCTGGCCCATGACGTGTTGGAGGGGATCTGGTGGATTGTCCTCTGATGATGCTGGTCAGTAGCCTCAGAGCTCCACCGGTTCTTAGCACCTATCCCATCTGTTCTTGTAAGTGAGGAATGGGTGTTCGAAGCGATGAAAAAACATTTTCCGTTCATCATATTTCTCCCTTATTTTTCCAAGTTTTTAACTTAGTTTAAGTCCCAGGATTTGATTTTTGAAAAATTTACTTCTAGCCTTACCTACCTCACCTGGTAAAGGACAGAGGGATCTTTAGGCATGGAATCTACATTCAAATTTCTAGCAAAATATAGGAAATATAATTAGAAATAAAAATCGAGATCAAATGCTATTTATCCGTGGTCAGACGTGGCTTTTGGGTTGAAAGTTGAGTGATTTTTCCATACGACAGTCACAGTTCGAAGTTTTTAGAATTCAACCATTTACTATTTTGTCGAGGAGTCTCGCTTCCTTATCAACCTTACCTGGATGTCTGAGGACTTCTCCTTTCTTTTTTATTGCTTGACCTTAAGAGTCTATCTCTAAAATCCTTTCTGTTGGGGGGACATTTATGTACTACCACTATTTCTTGCTTTGTTTTGGTTTGTTTCAAATTCACAGTGATAAACAATGAGGAATTTCAGTCCTAGCCTCGCCGACCTCATCAGATCGGGGAATGGCCGGCTACAAAGGCTGGGGCTAAAAGCTTAACCAGTTAGGGGTGCTGGAGCTAGTGAGCATTGGACCATTTGCGTCCTGGGGTTTTATAGGGGTCGTTGGAATGACATTTTGGATATTTGGCTAAAAGAAGAGTTTCGTATTTAATTCCTAACTAAAAGAATGGGGGCACTACAGTTTTGGTACGCTTCTAGCCCCGGTCTTTGCAGCCGGCCATTCTCTCTCTTTCCATCTCCCTGGTCCAATGCTCATTGGCACAAGACCCCATTGCTGGTCATGCCTCTGGCCCCGGCCTTTGCAGCTGACCACTCTTTTTCTCTCTCTTTCCTTCTCCCTAAGATCGTTATCATTTCGCCGACCCACTGGCTGATCCGATCTTAACTATTCTTCTTCCGTCACCTATCTCTGTACTATCTTTGTGCATTTCACCTCACATATCGAGCCTCACACATATGCATAGCCTTGCAGGTACGCAACCGTGTCTTCACCGCGTACAACAAACACGTAAACGAAATGGCAAAATCTTTTTACTATCCGATAGTCACGATAATCTTTCCTGAACTTCTTTACTTCGGGAAATAGGCTTGGATAAAACTCCATGTTGTCTGTCTTTCATGGTCTGTTCGTTGAGAGTCTATCAGCGTCAGAGAATAGCCCCCAAGTTAACTCACTTACTTGACAGAAAGGCTCGCACACTGAACCCGGTTTCCACGTATTGTCTTGGAGCAATCCAACCATACGGAATCCAAGCAGTTCAAACTCCGCTTCGACACCGACGCCAGTAGTATCAAGACAAGAAAGCCTTTTCGTCAACTCTTCTTCTAACATTACTTCTCACGATCGATTGTACCTATGTTATCCTTACATGTACCTCAATTCATTCTTGTATTAAACGTACGTCTCTTGTTGTGGCCAAAAATATGTGTATATCTTCATTCTACTCTGCTATTTCAATGCGCGTCCAATTTCATACTTGGCGCGCATTTCATTCTCTTCGGACAGCATCCTCCCTCCACAAGAACAGGGCCGGCTTGCTACACAGCCAAACCACGACGAGGACCAAATCCATCCATCACTATTCGTTTCAACTAAAGTCACATTTGTGAAATAACTATTGTTCTTCCATGTATTTTTATTAATTGATTCTCATACCGACTTTGGCACTATCTCTCTTCCAACAGCTCCGTGAAATTTTGTGGAAAGGTAGGCAATGGTTAGAGGAAGTATGCTTATAATTTGGGGTGGATCCTGATTTGGCTGTCAATGAATTCCATTGTAATTGTGTGGAAGGCTGAGCTATGGGCAAAAGAAGATATGTTTGAATTTGGATTCAAGAATTTCTCACGATCACCTTCCCTACTTCATAGCTATATGCTCACACCACAATAAACATTCTCTATGAATTTAAGTGAATTTTCGTGGTGAGCAATTGGCCGAGGAAAAAGTGTTCAAATTCGAGGGCAGATCCACGAATGAACTACATTGAATAAATCCTTTTTCTAAAACACGAATTCTTTAAAATCCATCTTTTGTTTGGTGTTCTATATACGATGTTTATATATACACACTATTCGATGGGCCCTCTCTTCCGACCATCGTACGTGACTACAGCTTCGTTGCTTGGTAAAACCCCTATAAACATGCGATTTATTTCTCTAACATGCTACACACACCACACATATTTTTCTACATACAGACAGATAGGTTATCTAAATTGCCATTATCCTACCTATTAAAACGTATGGGTAGAATTTCTATTTAAAAAAAAATTGGTATTGTTTAGAAAAAAATCATAATTAATCCGTCATTGTTCATTTGGTGGAATAAAATAATCCTAGTCGTTATAATTGGATTGTGATGGTGCAATTAATGTTCGTCTTGACTTTTAAATTATTCGCTTTTCTATCTTCAGTAATGATGAATATCAATTCTCTCATCTCAGGTTTTCAAATCCTTGAATAATTTCCATATCTCATTATATAGAGGAAAAAAATGAGTTACAATGGAAGGGAGAAAACTCTTATTATAAGAACACGAATCTCAAGTTGATAAATTTTTGTGACACTAGGCTCGGTCGAACTGTTAGTACAATTCTTATGCAGCAATAAAGGAACTTGTTGAAGAAACAGTAAATAGATTCATTATAGTCCCAACCCGATAGCAACCTTATGCTATAAACATGGAGCTACAACCTCAAGACAAGACAGACGTTGAATTACTTTGGCACAAATTCACTTTACCTGCTTACCGTTTTAGTCTTTTGCCAGCTGCCGAATTGATAAAACTATTGAACTAACAATAGTTCGTTACTTTTTCCGCGTTAAACGCAAAACGTTTCCGCTTTAGGTTTTGCCGTGCTATATTTGTATGGTGACCTTGGAATGCCATAATTTCATTTAGATTTTGAAATTTACTCTGACTTTTTTTCAGCCTGTGTATTTATTTTCAAAAATTTCATTTTCAAATGAAAGCAAAAACTTGACCATTTAAAAGTGTATTCTATTACATTTACAAAGTGTAGGGTTAAGGTTAGGTTAAACTAATGTTATTGGGATAGTAGTTTTGCCTCTGAAAGAAATTGCTTACGTCGTCCATATTTTGATTTCTACGCTGGAATGGAAACAATCGCCAAGACTTGAAAATTATTTTCTACTTTCATAATTATAATCATTCTTTATACATAATTAATAAATAAGTATTAGTTCATACAATATCATTTTTATCGGTATAATGACCACTTGCTTTTTTTTTTCATTTAATTCAGTTTTTTTTTTCAATTATTTTACTTTTTTCGAGTCATTTTTTTTTACATGCAAAGCATGTAGTGAAATATTTCCTTCTGTTTTTCAGCATAGGAATTGACAAAACAGCAGATAAACCATTGAGTGCACTTGTTTTTCACCTTGAACCCCCCCCCCAAGAATAATCAAATTTCTAAGAAAGCCGATTACCTTACTAGAAGTTAGATTCGGTCTACTCCCAATACCGACTATGTAAAGTTTTGTGTGTGATTTGAGGACTTGGAAATTTCAAAGGGATCAATATATTCAAGATGCCAATGGAGTGTCCTGACGGGAATAATTAGACTTCTGCTCACAACGAACAATGATTGCTTGCTTAGATTCATTCAACAAAAACGATTCCCCTCTTTAAACGTAAGGTTTGCAGCATTACTCAGTGTAACTTCAGAAAATCGAATTTATTGTCACAAAATACTAACCATAGTGTGTTGGTATTTCTTCTTGGAGCTTCTTTTTTTTTTTTTTTTTTCCAAGTTTTTATTTTATCGAAATTCATAAAACCACTTTTAAAAAGATGTTTAGGATGACTATAATGTCGACATAATTTAGTAAGAGTAGGCACCGTACCTTCTTTAAAAAGTAATTTAATGAATTTGGCTGCTGTCGGGAAAAATATCAACATAAGTGAAGTATGTGGGTACCAATTTTCGTTAAAGAATTCAACTTTTTAAGTTGCGCTTGATAATACAGCAAAGAAGAGGGGAAATATTACTGAATAGGAGAGAAGCGATTAGAAATGAGTGACAGTAGTACCAACTAAGCAAATAACCACTGTAAACCGTTGTGAACATAAACATCACAATAGTCCCTAGGCTGGTAGCTTGAATATATTTATCTTGTTGAATGTTTCCCGTCAACAAACTCCCAAAACTTTAGACAGTTGATATCATTAAACTGACTGGCCGAATTTACAACACCACATTAAAAGAGTTGTAATATCGGCCATGTTTTTAAATGAGGTATTCACAGAACTGGAATCAGTTATCACCTGAAAAGTGTTTACACGTAATATTCATATTCTGATCAATAAAAATTATGGGTTTGGTGGGACTTTTAAAATCCATATATTCTGGCACAAATTGAGATTATGCTAAGGTTGCCCAATATAAGTTCATTTTTGTTAAATTTAGTAGTAGATGCGAGAAACATAAGCTGTATCCACAGACGCTGGTCGTAGCCCCGGCAGTCGTCGCACTAAATAAAAAGTAGCATATCATTGGTTGAAAAATAGATGTCAAAGGTTGAAATGGCGACTCACAGCAAACCGGTGACACTCTCATATAGCTGCTATGAAATTGGTCACACTTGGACCCCTTTTTGTGCACACGCAATCAAAGATATTGCCAAAGTGGGCTTTAAAGAGTCCCTTAAGATTTACACCTCGTTATATGTGGTAAGTGTTGAAATTTCCTTTTGGTCTGATCATTTGAACCTGAAAAGATGAAGCACTGAATGAGTTGTGATTGTCGTCAATAAGTGGGACTGACTAAACCGGAATTCTGAGGTGTAAACAATCATCACACACACACACACACACGAACGTATTCAAACAAAGATTAAATGAATATCATGTGACTTTAGATGCAACACCAATTTTTTATCCTGTACTGTTTATTTATGTCCTTTCAGCAGCACATGTAACTGTAGTTTTACCCAAAACAAAGAAATGTGTAGTCGATAGTATGCGACGTAAGTTTTTTTTCTCGATACGCCTCCTACAACAGGTACAAAGTTCAATGGAAATCAATAGGAAATTATGGTGATGTTGCAATGTAAAAATTACATTACATTTTAGTAAAGTAAATCATTCATCTGAAGTTTTGTAAATATTGTTACATTGTATAAGTTGTAGTCTTTCATGTGATCGACATGGTGAAAATTCACAAAAAATGTAGGATTACGTAGAAATAGGAATACAAACCATCTCACCTGGATTTAGATTAATTCAAAACGGCATCAACATGCATGCATTGCATTATTGTGAACAAACAGTCTATCAATGTAGTAGAATTGTTTAACTTGAATTAATTTGAAACTTCATTGAAAGTTTCAAAATTATTCAGTTCTTGTATTGACTGCTGACTTTTGCAATTTATTAAAAAAAATCTTAATACAGGTCATTTGAGTAAATCAGAGCCTTGCAGAGGATAGGCCTGCGGGGCCATCGATTTTGAGTGGATCTACTCCAGATACTTTGTTTATCTTTTTCTGAATGGTGGACTCGGGGGAACGAAGGAGTCCTCATTGGTAGACATTAATTTTAGATTTTAAAAAAAATATTGACTCTTCTGCCTAAAAATGAATCACCGTTTCTACATTTTTGTTACGTAAGTCCTGCTGTATATCTTACCTCTCTCCCTGACCCACCTACTCGATAGTCTGACACCTGGCAGTAATCAAAGTGGTCGATACGCGGCTGATTGAAATTGTCAGTTTCATTTAAGGACGGGTGTTGAAAATGATGTCATTTTTTTTTTTTAGATAAGAGATTGGATCATATATACTCACTCACTCTCTCATTCTGAATAAGCTTATTGTGAATAATAATCGTAGTTGGACAATTTACAAGCATTATATTTATGCAATGAAGTTCGTTGGAATTCAAAAAAAAAAGAAAATGACAAAAATGAGGTAGCCAAGTCAAGGATTTATAATCGATAACGGTAACAGATATGCAAAATTAGCTAGATGATCTATCACTAATTATATCTTCATGTATAAGAAGTAAATGTTCAAGTGTTCGGCCCTCTGGCTCCGTTGTTGCGACCTGTATGCGTGACGCATACATACAGATATAGCCTGCCAGACCAACTTGAAAACTGAAAAAAAATCTTGGTTGATAGTTTCTAATAATTAATTCAAACTAAAGTGCCAAATATTGCTCATATGAATTAATGTATCTACTTTGATGAAAATCTATTCGGTTACAAAAGTACGTATTAGTTATTTTATTATGTTCTCCCAGAATAGAGGTACTCATTAAATGCAACCTTTTCAACATTTTTCGTTTTATTGAAAAAAAAAAAAAAAAGACTGTCTCCAAGATATGGACACTGAACTTTTATTTTAAAAAATCAGTTAGTTTTCTCAACAGAAGTAGAGAATGTGAAATAAACCGATTTCCTTATTCACATATAGAAAATTTTCACAATTGCTAAAAAATTACACACTGTGAAACACATTTCAAAAAAGTTTCAAATTTCCCAAGCATCGATAATATTCTGGTGATTTGGAACTTCAGTTATCAACTGTCAGTAGCCTGCTACATGTGCACATTCTAACTTTTTACCACTCATCTCTATTTTCAGTGTGCTTTTTTACACTTGCGTTATCACTTTTAACATTGCCTTAAAGTATGATACATAATTTTTGATCTGCAATTAACATGCATATATCTCCTTATTGACATCTCATTTTTTATATGATCCAATACGTATATTTTCATTTTTGTCCTACTTGTATTCCTCTAACGTGTTCTACTGTTATTTTGATTGAAGCATTTTCAAAATAGTATTTAAATACATGTTTACTATTCCAAAAACCCAACGAACATTACATTTATTTCTATTGTCAGATGATAATCTAATTGATCAATGAACAAAATAGTATATGTTTTAATGTAAAAAAATTTAATCTGGAAAAATGATTCCTTGTAATTATTAGGCTATTTTTTTCTCAAAAGAAATCTATTTTCGTATGCGTGTTTAATTTGTAAAATTGAATCAAACCAATAGTATCCCATTTACTCTCTTTTGTTTCAACAAGCATTGAACTTTATTCATTCATCTATTTATTTTAAAGTTATTGTCTACGTAGTTGGAAAAATTTAATCTTCTTACATCAGGGGTTTTACATTATAGAATGAACATCGTCTCAAAATTAGAGAAATTTGCCTTTTGGTGAAATGAACAAAATAGTATATGTTTAAATGTAAGAATAATTGATAGTTTTTTTAAACCTATTCCCTTACCTTCCTTATATAATGATAAAATTTGAACAGAGAACTTATTATTTTTCAATACATTTGAATAATTTGTGTTATAGCGTTTGTTTGTTTTTTTTTGTCAGTTTTCCTTTTTTTTTCATTCAGTACAACTTCCTTAAGCTATTAAGGTTACAGCCTTAGATACTTCTAAACCTTATCCTCAATCCTTTTTGATTTGTGAAATTGTGCTTGTAGTAATGTTTAATTCTATGATGATGTTTACAACACTTAATTTTCCATGGAACATTCTGGAATTGAAAAAGAAAATGGTGTTAATGTCTGATAGAAGACTATTTGAAAATTGATTTTTATGCTTCCAATATTCTATTTTTTTTTTTTTTGTGTCCTGTTAGTCTTTATTTCTTCAAAATAAAAGTCATGATCTACCATACAAAATGAAACATTTCTTTTGAGAAAGATGGATCCAAATAGAACTTTCATTTTGCAATTAAAATTGCTCAAAAAATCTAAATTCACAATAACTTCATTCAGCTTTAAACTATTTATGATTCTAGTTCCTTAACTTACATGAAAATGTATATGAGAGAGAGAAAAACAATGTTGTCAAAATATTTTGATTTTTCAAATCCCATATCAAATCACTTGGGTCTATATTTGTTATAGTTTTTAAAATAAAAATCTTGGAAATTTTACTCAATTTTATACATTTTGCTGAAGAATTTGTTCCATCCATCCTCCAACCTCTATAGCTCCTATAATATGGCATGCTTAGCTTTGGAATTTTGTGAATTGGGCTAACTTATTCTGTAGAATTCAAAATTGTTATCAGATCAAGTTTTCTTCATGCACTTTTCTTCGTACAAGACACTGTGAATAGCCAGAAACCCCAAACAAAAAGATGATGCCCATTCTGAAAGCTTCTCACTCAAACAGTATGCTATATAGAACATTCATACTTTTTTCCTGTCAATCATAACATAGTACATCATGTATATGCAGTGATCATGTTATTACTGTTATAGGAGTGTCTGAATGACCGTTATGTTCATGTCTTCTTGTGACCATGTGGGCAGTTAAACAGTATTTTCATATTTTTACCATGTGTCTTCATATATCTGAAGACGATATGACAAAAGCTTGGTGCTCTTGCTGAACTTCCTTGAAGAGTATTGACTTTTTGATACACATGGAGTGTGGTGAAAAGTTCTTGCCTTGAGAAACAATGTTAACCCACACCACAAAACCTCAGTAGTATTTTGTTGCTGTAGCTGAAAGGAGGACTTTATTGTTAAGTCTCAATTTGCAGGAAGTTAGTGCTTGTTCTTAGAAAAAATTGTTCCATTCAATAATCATTGCTCCAAAAAGAAACTCAGCAGAACTACCAAACTTTAATCAGAGTTATAAATGTCGGAGGTTGGAGAGTAAGGTTCATTCAGTAAAATTTCAATGATTTTTTTTCCCCTAAACTATTTGAGATACAGACCCTATATTTTGGATTTCTCCATAAATTTATTATAGAAGCATGTGGGATTTTTTTTCCAGCAGAATCTGAGAAGGTGACCCGGGGGGCACTGGTAGATTTAATGTGGAATGTCTCCAAACTATTCTTTCTCATGGATCAATTTATAGCATGCTTAAAAGGTATGGGTGCATCTCTTTGTCCCCTGTGACATGTCTAGTTTTCTAAGTATTATCTTGTGACTTACAGGCCATGATATGCCTAAAAAAAGTATTCTCATTTTACCAATTTGAAAATTTTCAAAATGTTGATATTTTTGGATGAGTCTTTAAATTTTAGCCATTGTACCCTGCTGCTTTCCTCAAGTGTCTGATGCATTCTCTCCATGTATTACTATTTTCCAATATTTTCTTTAAGAACTTTTTTGAGAGGCAGTTGATTTTGCCTTTACATTCTTTACCACAAATGCACAAAATGTTTTATATACAGTTCTTGATCATACATTCTCTTGGTGGCTATTCAACTCTAGTGAGGTGTCTACAAAGAGTGGAATTACTATTGAATACTGTCCATATGCAGTTAATCTAGATTTTCTCTGTGTTTTTTTTAATATTTGTAGTTGGTATGTACCTATTGTCCTCCAAACTTGTATGCCAGCTGGTATTATGTTTGCAGAACATTTTTTTCAATGGAAGCTGTCTTTTATGCTGATCATCTCTGAATCACAACTTATGAATTTTACTTGTTAATGGATAATCCATTTCTTCACACTGTATTGATGGTGGCGTCGTGTCAGGGGGAGGGCAGATTTAAGGTTGCTAATATATTAGCCCCCTAACACAAGGAAATAACCAGAATTGATCTAAGAAGATAGATCCTGGTAAGTAGTGTGTTCGTTACTTAAGCACAAAAACGAGGTTAGTACACAGTTAACAAAACGAAGAAATAAGAACAAACAAAGAAGTAAACAACAGTGCCAGATTTAATTCATGAGTGAATTAAAATAAACAAGGACCGCAGTTTCTGCCGACACAAATATGTGGAGGGATCTACCAGGATAAAGATGTAGAGATAGGAAGAATGAAAGGAAAGTAATGTCACCAAGTAAATGTGAGATAGAGTCTATAGAATGTCCATCAGTATGGTCAACCCAGTTGTAGCCACTATGAAGTTATCTAAGGAAGTCCGACCTAACTACGATGAGGGTGCTTAACTTGAATAGAATGTGTTCTTGAGATGAATATGTGATGATGCGTGTGTAAGAACCAAGTGTGTTTAAAAACTATACTAACTATCCTAACTAAAGAGAGACAGGAGAAGAGACGAGCTTACCTCGACGCCATCAGAACACTGAGAGAAGGAGAGAGATTTGCCGCCACAGTTTGAATATCGTAAAGATAAGAATCAGCTATCTGATTGGCAGTTCTGTGTGACGTCAAAAAGGGAAACAAGGAATTTACCTTTTGGGCATTCTTACATAGTTCCATGTACTGCTGAAAATGAAGGATATGAAAACAATGAAATTGTATAAATTTTGATAAAAGATCCATTGAAGAATTTCAATTGTCAGTCAGTCATTAGCAAGATCGTTGTGCCTGCGTTTTCGCAACAAGTTCATTGATGTGAGTGGAAACTTTTGCAACTGCCCAACAAAGATCATGTTCAGGTATTTTGAGAGTTGATATGTATCTTGATTCAGTTCCCAACAACATTGAAAGTGATGATTTATTTAGTCATCTTGGTGAAAATTGTAGAAGTGTTTGGGTAGAAGTTTCAGCTGTCTATTTGTAGGAATTTCAAATAGATAACAAAAAATCATACGTCACATGTAAAATCATCATGTTCCTCTGGCATACCTCTTCTAGCATGCACTACTTTGGCATTTGCAATGAAAGGATTCCAAATGTACACAAAACCATTGTCACCAAGATTTAGAAAATATCTTTCAGGTTCCTCTTCCAGCTTCGTAAGATGCTCATGGATCAATTCTTTGACTATGTAGATCTTATATTGTGGATTCTGATCCAGAAATTCTGTCTGTTACTGTACTGAATATTTCCTCTCCACAGGCAAAGTATTACAAGAAATACCCTGAGTTTGGACACTAATTTATAAATTGTTGCATCTTTTTCTTGACTTTAATTTATCATATTTTGATCATCGAAGAGATCAACAAGGTAGCAAGATTATGGAAGAGGAAACGGTCTTTCAAGGAGGTGACAAAATCCTGTTTGTTAGATTATTGAAAAAATTCCAGCAATTTTCCTTGAGATTTGTATTCACGTTCAATGACATTTCTACAGGATAGCCAGCAAACACTAATATGGAAAAGAAGTAAGCTGTGAGCAGCTTCAAGATCTTCATGCAGCAATTCAAGTAACCGGCTCTGTAGAGCTTATCTTTTATATGATTAACCAATGCATAAGGCAATGCATGAGGAGCTAATTCCAAGATGCAAGCTCTGAAGCCAGACCTTCTCTAAGCCTTGCTGATGTGCCATCAGCGCTACACCCCTTAAGATTCTCCCTTTTCAAAACCTATTGTTTTGACGTGAATCTAACATTTTAGAAGTATTATCCCCTTTAGATGTTGCTCCAAGTGCTGCATCCATCAATAACTCTTCATTAATGCCTTTATCCTCTTCATACTGAGCAAATACAAGTAACTGAGAGAAATTGTGACATCTGTAGACTCAAGTTTAGTTGAAAATCCAAACTCAGATTGACAAATCTCACCAATCACTTAATGCAAAATATCTATCAACAATTCTTCTGTACGTATTTTGACTGTATCATTTGATGGAGATAGAGTCAAGTTTCTTTACTGATTTATCACTCTGAATGCAAAGTACCATTTCTTTTGCTGCTACTACTGGAAGGACAAGGTCTTCTCCGATGGTATAATCTTTCTTTGGTTTAAAAACTTCAAAGGATACCATTGCAACTGCACTGGATTGTTGAAAGTACCGCTTTACTCCAGTCATTGTTCCTTGAGCACTGATTCTTTACACTAAAAACGTCAAGATTTTATTCCAGATGAGCTTTCATTGTACTCAGTCTTTTTAACAGTCTTTATGCCCTTACCTTTTCCAAAAATGCTCTCGATGACAGCTGTCATGTACCTTATTTATTCTTCTCATCTTTTTTTGATGGTTTTGTTCAGCTCAGTTGCTTCAATCTTTTCCCTTGTTGTAGTCGGTGGCTTGAGAACTGTGTTTTTCCATGAAATTCTTTGTTTCTTTTGAGAGTTTACTAATAGTGGTTTGTTTGCTCTTTGGCTTAAACATATTTGTAACTTCAATTAGATTGGCTATGTAGTTGTTGAGCTTAGTATATACTCTTTTCTATTTTTCAGTTTGAGCTTGAAGGGATAAGTGAGCTCTCTTTTGTTATGCAGTTTGATGGCGAACATTTCCCTGCATTCTATCTTGGTGCTAATTTGCATCTTACCATTCTGTGGTTGCTTCCTACATTAACTTGATTTGGGACCTGTATATCTTTGATGGTGTCACTCTAGTCTGTCAGGATGTAGTTGATTTCATTCTTGGTTTCATGATTGGGGTGCCCCAAGTCCATTTTCTATTGGCTTTCTTCTTCAAGAAGGTGTTCATAATTTTGAACTGGTTTGTTGTTGCAAAATTTCCTAGATCTTCACCCCTTTCATTCCATATTTTATATCTGAACTTGCTAATGCAACTTTCATTACCTTGTCCTACATGAGTGTTGAAGTCTCCCATAACAATGTTGAAGTATGTTTTGGTATCCTGGAGTATGGAGTTCAAGTCATCGTAGGAGTTGTCTATCTCCTCCTTTGTTGACTGAAGTGGGAGCATATACTTGACTGACGTTCAGTTAGTATCTCTTTGAGTGACACTGTGATCTGAGAAAGAGCATTGAATTCTACTACGTTTCCTTTGAGTTTTTCATGAATTAAAATGCTGATTCTGCTTTCTTTCCCTTTTCCTTTCCAGATCAGATAGGTGTGTATCTATAGAAAGTGTTCTGATGTTGTAGGTATTTACAGTTTTTGCTCGGTGTGTTTGGGTAATCACCCTTGGAACACATCAAAGCAAGTGATGTACTTAACCCATCAGGAATAGTCAGTATATTTAAAATCATGTGAACTTTAGGGAGTGTTAAGCCATGCCCTGCCATGCTGGCGCTTGATGTGTTGGTAGGGTGGATTGGTTCCAACTGATGTCAATCAGAGTAGCCTTAAAGCTCCTATGGTCCTTAGCACCCATTGTATCCCCTCTTAGTGAAAGATCAAAAATATCAAATTTGAGTTCTTTCTAAGGATGATATTTTTCTCCCATGGTTGACCTCCTCTCGACCCTTGGATTGAATGACGTCTTGGTATGTCCTTCAAAATAGGAGCTGCAAAATGTTAGGTTAGTGTTTTAGGATTATTTATAATGCTCCTTTATTTTCCCAAGTTTTAACTTTGAAAGAATCCTCAGCTTGGGGTTTTGAAAAGTTCATCTAGTTCATCTATGTCTTCTACTTATGGCCAACAAATGACATGAAACTTTTCAGACCCTCGTTGTCAGAGCAAGGAGGTGGAGATCTCTCATATAATACCCCACCCTGCTCACATGCACAACCTGTTTCTCTTCCTTAACCAGTCTTGCTGTTAAATCTTCTTGGAAATATTTAGGTTGTTTGGGGAAGTAGAACAGAAAAATGAGAAAATGACTTCCAACCTATTTTAAAACACAGTAGACTTTGGTGACAACAAAAAAAAATTAGTTATAAATCAGGAAGGGATTACTTAGTGGTTTCAAAGGCTGGCTTCTATTTTCTTCTTTGGTTTATTCCTCCAAGTTCTAAAGCTATGTGTAATTTCTGGTCATTTCTTACAAATTTTCCAAGTTATTGGCCATAATATACTAAGGATGTGGAAATTTTGTACAGGGGTACATCTTCACATTGTGAAATTTACAGGCAATGTGAGGTTGATGCTAGAGATTACCTAAGGTCATTTATAGAATTTTTAAGAAGGCATATGGACAATCTCTCAAGATCAGTGGCTTCTGCTTGACTTCTCCATGCTTTTCCCATGGACAGGTCTTTTAGTGGTCTTGGGTTAGATCCTTAAAATGACCTTTTCATACTGGCACCCAATGGGAGAAACTTATATGGTGTATCCAGAAGCTCTGTCAAACTAAGTGACATCATTTGTTTTTTTGTGTGCAGAAGAATATTTCTTGTTTTTTCAGGTTTACGTAGTGGGAATAATTATATTTTTCCTTCACTGAGAAGAAATATATCTATGTACATTTTTATGTGTTTTGTTATATTCTAAGTTATTTTTCCTCCAAACTACACCAAGTATCTATACTAGTATTCAATATAACATGTAGATCCAATGTAAAATACACAAAATAAAACTTATTCAAATACAGTAAAAGTAAAACTTATAGAATCATTACAAAATGAATAAAGTTCAGGTGTGTATGAAAGAATGTATAAATGGTGCTGTAATGAGAGAAATACATTTTGAAGACAAGAGGTGACCAAATCAAATGCAGCTGCATATTTGGAAGGTGTTGTAAGCTCCCAATGGGTTCAGGGGCAAAGTCCCATGAAATTTTGAATTTCCTAACATTTGTGGACCCACCTAACTGTATAATTTATACTGGGAAAATGTCTAAAAGGGACAACCTAATCATAAAATTTCTGCCTGGAAAATGTGTGAAAGTCCAAGAATTTCTGCTGAAAAAAATCTGTAAAGTGGCCCATCTAATCCTGAAATTTCTGCTGAGAAAATTTGTAAAAGGGCCTACCCAATCCGAAAATGTCTACGATGAAAATGTGTTAAAGAGCCCATCTAGTCTTGAAATTTCTTACACGATAATGTTTTATATTTTGAAAATGTTATGAATTACGTGACAGAAACTGAAGCTGTTCACAATGGTTATACTCTCAGATCCTTGTGTACCCCTTGAGAAGTGCAAATGTATCCCCGGTTGAGAATCCCTACCCTAGTAGATTAGAGGTGTGTGTCATGCTTAGGACAATATTGTGCTGACATACCAGAAGTTGGTCCAACACAGTTTAAAAAGGTGTGGGTATTTTCTCCCATGGGTAGTTGAGTCGGAAAAATAGCAACTGTGGATTAGAGATGAAAAAATATGGATCTCTTTCTCTGTAAAGCAGATTAGTTAAAGTGGCAGCTTTTGGAGCAAAACAAAAGCATGTGATCCTCTCTTCTTTCACCAGCAGATAAGTAGATCTTAATTTTGTTGAAAAACATTTTTAAATCGACTTTTTTTTTGCTTCCTTCAAGTTATAGTACACTAAGTTTTGTACATAGAAATGCAAATAGATTGTTGTTTATAGAAATCCATATTGTTTTGTTGGCTCCTTTGATATTACCCTTGTTTTTCCTTTGGTTCACATTCACAAGCATGTAGTATTTATTGGTAAATGTTTGGATAGTAGTTTGAATGAGGACTCTATCATACTTTCCTTCTCAATAATGAATTATTGAATATCTTGTGAAGTTTACATGGTTCAGCACTGCTTGTGTATCATCCTGGTGAAGAAACTGTCATCTATATATCTTAGCCTAAAAGTTGGTCTCAGTGGTGTCCTTCTCAAAGCTATTTCCATCATTGGAAGCAATGCTGATGCCATAGTTTTCATTTTCTTTCTGCTGATTAAATTATAGCATCCAACGTGCACACAGTTATGTCACTGCTGATTGAGTCAACCATATGCTATACCTCTTTCATAAGTAAACTTCTAAGTATTGAATCGTTATTGATTCTACTCAAGTTTTTCAGATATTTTATTGAATAAAACCTAGGCAGAGTCCTTTGCATTTGTTAATCTCAGTGGGAATGATATCATTTGCACACAGAATGTTAACCTTTCAATTGTCTGTTGTGCCAAGTTATAGGTTTGGTCCTCTTTGAACAACTAATTGGGCATCATCTTCTTTGCTAAAAGGGCTCATCAACATCTGGATGTACTGAATGAAAATAATTTTACTTCCATTAAGAGTTCTTTACATAGGATGAAGACTAACTTCTCAGTTGGGTCACTATATCTTGCAGAGATCTACTGAGCCTTGGCAACTGCCAATAGATTACATTATGATTTTGAAGAGACCATACTTAAATGTTTAGTTACAGTGACCTTTGTTTAGTTGTCTATACTCATTACTTATGATTATGAGAAGTAGGCAAGTACTGCTCCGCAGAATGTGAGTTAGTGTCTCAAAGAGCAAGAGAGGCAGGATGGAGAAGAAAAAAAGGACGAAAATCTGGAATATTAAAAAAAAAAATGACGGGTATATTTGTTTCAACATGAGAGGAAATGAATTAAATGAAACACAGATGTTTGCTACTCTACAGATTTCAGTAATCAAAAAAAATCAAGAATTTAATGAAATTTTGAAGTAAAGAAAGAAAAAAACCCAAACTGGTATTGAAAAATCCAGATATGGATTTAAAAACTTGGTGCTGAAACCTTGCTAGTACAGTACCTGTCATTTATGTCTGAGTCCATTATATAGCTGATTATCCACATTGTTAACCAGTCAAGTTATTTTAAAATGCTGTAAGAATAAGAAAGCTGAATGAAATTCTTATCCGAAAACAAAAAAAAGCAGGTTAATAAGTTCAATTTCAATGCGCTCACTCTCTTAAAAACAATGTGTCCACCATCTTTGCCTTTTCTTTTATTTTGTTTCTGTTGCCACAGTACCTAATTAAAGAAGAAGAATGAATTTTCGATCTGCTAAACTTGAGCTTTTTTCCACAAACTTAACCCCTGGAAGCTTTGAAAATTTGCGCTCTTCAGAAACTTGGAATTCTCTTAAGCCCTACTTGTACGGTATTATTCAAGATTTGAAACAGTTTTGTTTCAGTTTTTAGAGTTATATTTTTTAGTTTGCAATTAATAATGTCCCCATCTAGTTTTGCTAATTTTTTTGATTAATGTAACTTGTTCATCAAAACCATTGCATTACGGTTGTGTGCCATAAGGAACCCTGGCAAAAATGATGGAATTGGACGTTTGAAGGATGTTGACCATACGTTTTGTTTTTTTTCTTACTTTGTAACAAATCAAAGATATACCAAAACAGTTTTTGTTCCATAGCAGAATATTCTGGCTTCTAGAAATGTACCTCTAACAAATTAAATTAGATTATTTGGATTAATGGCATTTTTTTCCAAATCAAGTTCAGAAAAAAATGATGGAATCATAAATAGAAAAAATATTACAATTAGTTCTTTGTTGCTCCAGCTTGGGCTTTTAAATTACATTCTCCATCAAGCTTGTTACTTGGACCATATTTTTAAAGATTGCCACCATAGATTTTCAATCGGATTGAGATCCAAACTATTTGCAGGCTAATTCATTGAGTTGATGTGCCTTTCCTGAAGAAAAGCTGAAACACTCTTTACTTTATGGCAAAATGCATTATCATCCTGAAAAATAATCATCATCTCCAAACTTATTTTCTATTGATTGAATCAGAAGAGTGTTCTCAATTTCATTGTGCCACATTGCATTGACTGTTGAGGTAATGATCGCCATCACTCTTTTGCTACACTCCATATTGGACTTCCTTCTCAAAGGAGTTTTATTATCTTTCCCATTGTTCCAATTAACGGGTCTCTTGTTGGAGACATGTTTCCTTTCAATTAGCCAAGCCCAACAACTTGTTATGGTCTGCAGTGTAATTTGCACATATAGACCTGTACAGGGTGATTCTATAGTATTTTCCTATACTTGGTCCGGGAAAAAATATGTCCTTAATTTAAAGAATTCAATCTAATTTGTTTGAGGCATATTTCATGATACTAGAATGTTTGGCTAACAAACACTGTTTTGTCTCATATCTGTGATGTGTTTATTTGCTATGAAGTAAAAAAGCTGGGTGAACATCCTAAAGCCGACTGATTCCATAATTTTTTCCTGGAGTAGTGGTATGTTTATACTAGTATCATCCTGCAGGGTTTGATAGCCATTCTTCTCTCTACTCTCTAGTAACAATCAGTCTGGGAGGTCTGGAATTCTCTAATGTTCACTTTTTATCTCAGCTCATCTGTCTGTGGATTAGAAATCTTTGTGACATCTTCACTGACTGGGACTATCAAGTCTGATATGGTTTCTGTTTGATGGTAGTTTTGAAAATCAAACCTTTGTTTAACATCAATTTTTCAAGTTTACTTTACATGTATTTGCTCAGCTTGACAGTTGCTTGAATGGGTTGATACTGTAAACAAAAACAATTCGCCTGGCAACATAAAAAGTTTATTTTTCTCAGTTTAATAATTGACTGTTTGATTTTTGGCTGCTTATTGTTTTGTATTTTTGTTCATTGACATCTTATAGATGGGCTATTTAAGACCTTGAATTTACTTTTTTATGAATTAAGGAAAACTTTAAAAAAAACAAAAACATTTGGCACCTGTGCATCTGCCCAATGCTATCCTTTGCCTGTCAATCTTTGGAGATGGAGTTACAAAAAATTATGATGAAAGATAACCCACTACAAATTCACATTATGAACTATCGCAAACACAGATAAGGAATAGAGTTGATTGCCACTGATTAAACATCAAAACTAATTATTTATTCAATTCAATGTGTATTATTTGATACATTTTTAATAATTATTTTTATAGTCTTGTCATATTTCATAATGGTCACAACTTCCTGAGGTAGTATAGGTAAACATAGCTCTTATAAAAAAAGAGCTTCCGCTATGATATCTATGACTTATACACCCATATAAATGGGTAAATTTCTATATAAGGAGTGGATTGACATGCAAGAAATTCTCCCACTAAGAATGTTGAGAATCGACTTGGTCAAAAATACTAAGAAAATTATTTTACTAAAACAGGAAATAAAGATCAACTGTTACTGTTTGGTACGTGGATATGAAATGCCAAAAGAAACAATGCTTCAAAACTAGTTGAGCAAACAAAGATTCTTGAAGCAACAGACAAAGCAACAACAATTTTTTAAAATGTAAATAAACAGTTTCTGAAAAAAATTATTCCATATGAAATATCGGGAATGATTGCGTTAAATACCAAGTCTCATATTTTAGCTGAGTTGGTTATTTCACCTGCATGCTGAGAGTCAACAGAATCATTATCAGTCTTTTAATGTCTGTCGTTGGACATAGACCTTCCCCAGGATTCGCCACATTTCTCTATCATGGGCATCATTTCTGAATTTGTCTAGTTCATCTCTCCATCTTGTATTTAGTTGGCCTCGGTTTCACATGTGATCTCTGCGAATCCATGCGGTAAGTCATGATGTCCATCAGTTGTCTGTCATTCTCACAACATGACCAGCCCATTGCCATTTGAGTTTTCTAAGAGATTCTATGATGTCTCGGACCCCTGTTTTCTTCCTGATATATTGTGCTGTCTTGTGATCTCTCCATGTGAGGTTGAGCATGATTCTTTCATGTGTGCATTGGATGTTTCTCAGTTTGCAGGTCTGTCACTTGGTTTTGTTGTATGTTTCAGCTCCATAAGTGACTATTGGGGGGATGCATTGGTTGTGTAGTCTTCTTTCTAAAATTAATGGGATCACCTGGTTTTTGAAGGCTGAGCTTGCTCTGCTAAAGGCTTGCTATCCTAGAGTTATTCTTCTTTTGATTTCTTCTTTTGTGGGTTTCATAGAGATTCATCATCCTTAGTGGTCTACTTTCTCTAGTTTTGCATCTTCAATTTTGACAATTGTGTTCTTATACTTGATGTGGTTGTTGCACATGACCTTCATTTTACTGAAGTTTATGTGTAAGCCAACTTGCTTTCTTTGTTTACTTCATCTAGTATTAGTTGGAGTTTGTGTAGGTTCTCTGTGAAAAGAATGATGTTGTCTGCAAATCTGAGGTTGCTCAGATAGTCGCCATCTATTTTGATTCCAATATTCTCCTTGTCCAGGTTTCGGAAGATCATTTCAAGGCAGGCTGTGAAGAATTTAGGTGAGCTGATATCACTTTGTCTTACTCTTTTTTTGGAACTGGAAGGGTTCGGAGTCTCTATGTAGTCTGATAAAGGAGTTGCTGTGTCTATATATGTTGCAGTACTCTGACATATACAGGGTCTACACCTTGTAGAATGATGGCTTTCATAACAGTGGGGATTTCCACTGAGTCAAATGCCTTTTTGAAGTATATAAATGCTACAGAGAGTGGTATTTTGTATTCTGATGCTTTCTATTTCAACTGTGATTTATTGAATGGAGATGGTCCATGGTCGATTAACTTCTTCTAAATCCAGCTTGTTTTCGTGGTTGTTTTTCATCTAGTGTTTCAGTGATCCATTTGTAGTTTGTAAGTGCTGTTGAGTAGGCTTATAGGTTTGTAGTTGTTAAGGTCTTTGGGATTCCCTTTTTTATGTAAAAGCGTTATGATTACCGTGATCTTATCTTTCGGAACTTTACTCTGTTTCAGACACAAGTTGAATAGAATAGCTAGTTTTTTATTAATGATCTTACCAACTTTTTTGAGTAGATCGATGGTGATATTATGTAGTCCAGAGGTTTTTCCTTTTTTTGTTTGTTTGATGGCTTGTTTAACCTCCCATGCTGAAACTTCTAGGAAAGCCTTGAAATGATTATCCTTGTTTTGCATATCCTGTTCATTGTTTTGTTATCCATGTCGTAAAGAGTAAAATTCTTGGTAGAACTCTTGGGCACATTTGACAATTCTGTCTCTGTTTGTTGTTACGTCTCCATTTCCTTTGAGTGTGCTAGTTATTTGTTTTTTTGTAAAATTGCATTAACACATTGTGTAGATATGCATCTTTTTACTAGTCCTGTTTTCTGTAAAATTTTCTGATCTTTTTGAATGTTATTTATAACTTCTCAGTAGACTATTGAATTATTTTAATTTCATCATAATGATTTTTTTGCTGATTATTACATATACATAACATTAATAGATCAGCCTGCCAGAATCACCCATCTCAATAAAACATAACAGATTTTTTTTAATTTACAAAAGTTGTGTGTGTGTGTGTGCTTGTATTAAATAATCTTAAAATGTTTGAAAAAGCAAGTTTTTCTCTCTTTCAAAATTGAAAATGACTTTTTGAAAATCAAGCCCCAATTTTTTTTTTTTTTCGAAATGCTGCTGCAAAAATGTAAAGAAATAAGAGAAATCATAAAATGAATTTCAATAAAAGGGAAAATGATTTATATAAGCCATACTTCTGAATAAATGGCAGAAAAAGGATCCTCCCTGAAACCTTAAAAATTCAACTTTTTCACAACTGACAAATTCTCTGAGAGAACAAAGGTCTGATAGATTGAAAGCAGAAAAATTACTTGTAAAATTTTCTAATCTATCTTCAAGAAGGTGCATTATAAGTGGCCAATTTTTTTGTTATCTTATGCAATTCAATTAGTAAATATGTGAACCAGATAAAAAATAATTTCAAAGTTTACCTCAATAATTGAGTACCATGTTTTGAAATTTTTATTACCAAAAAAAGTAGAAAAAAATATTCGCCCAAATACCCACATAAAAAATGGATGTGTATAAATTTTTTAAAATACAAAAAAGAGGTAAGGAAAACTCAAAAATGTGATTTAAACATTCATAGGGAAAATATTTTTTCATAAATTTCTGTTTTAATTAGTTGAGACGATTTTTTTTATCCTTCATGTACTGCAATTTTCAGCCTCAAAAATTGATATATACACATGACTATGGAAAAATTTGTCCTCAACTATAACTACTATTGTTTTTCGAAGGTATTGCTCCCAGGGTGGATTCAAAGCACCACTTCTCAATTCAAGACAAGCGTCCTAATTGTCTTAGCCACAGAAACATATGAAGTAGTAAAAACTTTTTTGTAGAATGACTGTTTTTTCAACTCCCTTCCTGTAAAAATTTAGCAATGTACTGTTCATGGCATGTAGAGGCTTAAACAGTGAGAAAATTATCACAAGTTACATACACTCCAAGTAAATATCCTGTAAGTGCATCCATAATACAAAATGAACAACAATCCTGGTATTGTGTTTAGGACACCAAACTTAACTTAAGCCATTCTGGATTACCCAAAAGTGTTTTAATTTGCTCACTTTGAATGAAAAACTATTTTTTTTTAAAAAGATCCATTTGAGAAAATTATGGAAAAGTATTTTCCTATATTTTAGTTTGTTAGAACATCTTTTGTATTGTTTTGAGGAGCAAAATCTGATAAAACTCTTGCACAGTCGTAACCAGCTGCAAAACATGAAGGTGTCTGGTTGTCGTGTTAAAAGTGGAAAACGACTGTTGAACACTGAAAACCATTTAGTCAACCATCTTGGTAATTGTTATATTCTGTACCGGACAATAACTATAAATTAAAAACGGTCGAGCAAAACTGTCAACATAGGTTTCTTCAGTTTTTAATTTAGCCCAGCTGGCTCACTGGGTATGTATGTATCATGCATACAATGGAGCTAGAGGCCTAAAAAATTCAACATATAATCTTTATTTTGTCTAGAAAAATCTTTTTTGTTTTTTGAAAATCTCCCCCGATAGGTTTTTAGTGGAGAAGGGGGTTCAATTTGAATTGTAGGTTTATGCTAAATTGATGCCCTTGTCCAGCAGCATTTAAGCTAGTTTTTTTGAAAATTCAGACTTTTTTGGTGATCACCACCCAGCAGAAGGTGAGAGAAGTAATTTATTCATTAATTATCACTTTTCCTTGTTTTTTGATTGCTCACTGCTAATACAGTATGTTGCCAAAAGATATTTGTAACATGATGGTTTCTGTCAAATGACCTATCCAACCTATTATTATTTTTATTCATTCTGTTTTTATGAGCTTATATTTGAGTGTTTGTTGTTGGAATGCAAATGGATTTGCTTGTGGTTGCATCCATTTCAAATCTAGGTTGTTGTATTATTGAATATAAAAGAATATCAAGCTAAACAACTAAAATGAGTATTCCACAATTAGCTGATACGCTTAGTTAAAAGTTTCTCTTTTGAAAACAGACTCTTTTCATTTTACCATCAAGATCAGATGATTGGTCACATAGAGATGTGGCCAGTCATCCGATCTTGATGGTAATAAGAAAAAACGAAAACCTATTCTACCACTCAACAAAACACATTCTTCTTTGTTAACATCTAGTAGTGGTTTTTGTAGGTTGACTGGTATGAAAAATTCTTTTCCTGTCTCCGTCATTTTATCATCACTAAAAAAGAGGAGGGATGTCAGTGATTTACAAGTCTGAGGTGTCTGCATTCTGGAAAGCTAAGATTGATTGTTATAACTCTCATGATTATTTCTGTCAAGCCGTACACTGTTTTCCATTCACTGCTCTCTTGTTTTGAGGCCATTTATTTGGTTGAAACATTAAACTAGAAATTTACTTCTCCACCTGACTCTAAAATATTGGGTGAAGGAAAGAGGAAAAGAATAAGAAAATTGCATCAAGCTTTTCAAGGATAAAGAGTAGATAGAAACAAAGTATAAGACTTCTCTGAAACGCAGCCCCTCTCCTCAGATTCTGTTGCTTCTTCAGTCTGCTGTCAGTATCCTTCCAGTTTTTTTTGTTGTTAAGTTGAATCATTCTGCTATATTCAATACAAATCATAAGTTCTTTGCCTGATCCATCAACATTCATGTATATATGTCGATAAGCCTATGTATGGAGGCATATGTTCTCCTTCACTCATATACACGCATAGTAAATTCTAGTTAATTGGGACACAATGGGAATATAGCCATTACGCAGATGCCCAAATTATGCCAAGCAACAGAAACAATTTAAATATACATTTTCTATTTTACTATAAAATATGTTTAATACTTTTGGCAAAAGGCCACAAGCATGGGGCATCCAGTGAGGATCAAAGTCACTATTCAATAGTTATAATCTGTGAGACTAGTTTGTAATGATTAAACCATGTGAGATACCCATGGAATACCAGTCACAAATATAAAATGATTTTCTTCCGTTAAAAAAACTTATTGAGTGAAATTTTAAACAAATTCTGTAAATTTTTAGATGAAGAAATTTAGCATTCATTTATTTGTATTGATTTGATTATGTACTAAACTGCTGTAATCCTTGATATTTTGACATTTAAAGAATTTACCAAGTGTACTTCGATTATGATGTCCGCATGAGGTATCCATTGGCTGATCATAATAAAAGCCAAGCCCTTCAGTGTCAAGTTGTTAACTGCTGACGTTGACAATGACTTTATTGGTCTACTGATGTCACAATCTTGTATTCTGTGGAGTTTTTTTACCTGGCATATTTTAATTTCCTTGAAAACATACTTGTATGACATTTTTATTGCTCCAGAGGCTCTTATTCGGTCAGCATTAGATGTTAACAAGGAGAGATTTTTAAATTTCTCTGGATGTTTGAAGATCACTAGGGTTGTTTGGACAATTGAACTTATTCTTTGTGTTGTTTATATTGCTACCATAATGCTTTGGTCAACCCATTATATAGTCTTCTTCAGGTGTTTTATTCATATAGAAAGAGACTTCTTTTTTTCAGTAGATCAAACAAAAAAAACAGTAGCAGACAGAAAACTCAAAACATTCACAGCGATGCTTTTCATATAGGTTACTCCATATTTAACTGTGCAAGCAATGCTGGTTATTCCATAGGTTATGCATAGGCATATTCTCAAATTCTTTCTTTGTGGAGCAATACTATACTGAGTATATTTGAACAACAAAAGCCATATTGTGTTCAAATTCGCATTGATCTGACCATGCTGATATATGCTGATTCTTTAAATTTTTTTGCTCTTCTGTGGTTTATCTATTATTCAGAATTTACTCCAGAAAGGATAATGGATGCCCTCATCTTTCCAAATCTGATATTTGATGTGACCAGATTTGCTTCCTTCTCCTTTAGATATGGCCTTTCTATATTCCTACAATGTGATGGCTTATTTCTCCCTTATATTCTTCACTACCACTTCTAGTGAAAAAGTTACTGAAAATGAAAAACCTTTATTGCAGTGAATGTTTTGAATTTCTTTTTGCTATCAATTTCTAGTTTGCACTGTCTATGTGAAGAGTGCTCCTAAATAAGGTTATTAAATAGTCCAAACAATACCAGGAATCTTCAATTATTAGAGGAGCTCTCATTGGAATGATAATGACTCATCTTAAGAATGACAATTATTGGTTGTGGTGTATTCTCTTTTACTACAATATTCCCTACTTGTTCCTGAATAATCATCACTTTCCTGCAGTATATGTTCACTTCATGCAAGGTTGCAGAATTAATCAGTCGTAATGTTATAGCAACATCAACGACAAATAAGATCAGTAGTCCAAACAACTCTTCAAAGATAGTCAAATTGTCTACAACATTGTGGCAATGTCAAAACTCCCTTGTAATTTACCTGTTTTAGGCCTTTGAAGCATTCAGTTAACACCCCCAACAAAATAAATATGCCATGATTTTTAGACTGCGTAACTTATGATCTCATGAAATATTCAGCAGACCAGAACTACCCATAATATTTTGTCTAGAAACACAAAGTAATTCCAAGCATATCATTGATTATTATTTTTACTATTGATATTGAAGTGACACATGTATAGTAAAAGTACTTTTGTTTGAATTTTTATCAAAGAGCAAAAATGATCTTCATATTAGTTTAGAAATTGATGTAAATGACTAAAAAATATTTGTGAATGTCAGGTCATATAGAGCGATCAATAGATACTATCAGATTTGAAAGCGAGAAAACATATCTATCATCATCATCATCAGCCTCCTTCATTGGACAAAGACTTTCCTCAAGTTTCACCAGACCTCTCTATCATGGGCATCGCAGAGCCAGTGCTTTCTGAACTTGTCTAGTTCGTCATACCATCTTCTTTCCCAACAGCTACAGTTTTACATATGATCTTTGGGGATCGATGTTGTGAGTCGTGATGTCCAACATTTGTCTACCATTCTTCCAACATGACCAGCAAAATGAGTTCTGTAGTTGATTCTATGATATCTTTGTCTTCTGTTATGTGGTCTCTCCGTGTGAGGTTGGGCATGATTCTCTCCTGTGCTCATTGCATGATTCTCAGTGTAAGGGTTAGTCTTTTGATCAGCTTCTATGTTTCATCTCCATAGGTGACCATTGGGGGGATGCCATTCTTTTAGAACTAATGAAATTACCCTTCTTTTTAAGACAAAAGGAATTTTCTTGTCCATTAAACTTGAGCTTGCTCTACTGAAAACCTGCCCACCTTGCGTCATTCTTCATTTAAGTTTTTCTGCTTTTGAGGATTACATGAAGATTTGTTTTCCTTGGTAGATGTAGTGGTCTACTTTCTTCAGCTCTGCATTTTCGATGTGGATCTTCGAGGTTTGTATAATTACTCTTAAATGATTATTCTCTGGATGCATTTATAGATGAATATGATGTGAGTTGCATAGATCCCTCTCTCTCTAATGGAATTATGTATACACATGTGTTATAGATTTGCAAATTCGCATTTTTTCACAAGCATACATTTGAATTTATACGTGTTTGCACGTATGAAGTATATAAATTTATTTCAATTTCTATGTGCTTGTTGATATGCATATTCATCAGCATATCTTCTTTGTGTATGTACATATTTCATTTTCAGCATATCTATTTATGCAGAAGTTTTATATGTATGCACTTAATATGACCTTGTGTGTACATTAATTATTATGCATGTGTATTTTTGTCTACCAAGACGAATACATGGATACATATACATGGTGTGCATATATTTGTGTATATAAGCACTCTAGCCATCTTTTTAAATGGCTGTCAATGTAGTTCTGTAACCTTCATCTTGATATATATATTTTTCTCAGAAAATTCAAGGTCAGTAGTTTAATCATTTATGCTTATAGTAGAAGATCAGAATTTTCATGTTTTATCCAGAGCATATTTGTTGTTTCTTTCCCATAATCTCCAGGTTAAATTTAACATCTTTTTCTTTATTTTTTATAAAGTGACTGTAATGAATTGAAATATTAATTGATTAATTGTTGAGTTTAGCAGACTTGTCGGTTTTAGAATGTTTAAATTGTCATCAGATGTTTGGTTTTTTTTGCTGTTAATCAGATGTATTTGGCAGAGGCTCCTTTTTATTTATAGACTTTAGCTGCTTTCAAAGAATCAAATACACAGATTTTTGTTCCAAAAAGCAAAAGCAAACTAAAGAGTTTGTCTCCTAGCTATGCCTAATAAGAGGGCTTCTCTGAAAATATGGCTGCCTCTCAAAGCCTAAAACATACTGCAGCCGAGAATAATCAATACATTTCATATTGAAGCGAACCATTTATAGTAGTTTCAGTGCAAATGTGAAGAATATGGGCGTTACATTTGTACTGGTCACTCCTAACGCTGAGTCACCAGTGTTCAGTCAATCATTGTTGGGAACAACCCAGATGTAGCAGATGGCAGCTTGATCACAAGTTGTCGAGTAGGACAAAATGCCAATGGAAGCAGTGGGAGGAAAAAGTAAAAGGCCACTGTTTAGAGGAAACAGGATTTTGCTAGGATAATCCCAACAACAAATGTTCATTGTTGAAGTGATGAAAATCGTGTGATGATCAGGAAGGATACTATCTGATAAACATGTACTGCATTCTTTTTTATCTTCCAAAAAGACTTATCATTTACAATATTTCCTTACTACTTTCAAGTTTTTTGAAAGATGAAAAAATGCAATTTAGTTTTCTTTCCAGGGGTAGAGGGGAAGGATCATACTTTGAAATAATGGGAGTTAGCTTTTGGTGGGGACTAACTAAAAAGGCCCTACTACTACGACTAGATTGAAGCAGTAAATGTGATTATTTGATTAAACATTCAGTTTTCTTGCTGATTCTAATTTTATTTTCTAATTTGTTTCTTTTTCTCAGTATGTGCTAGCCTTAGTTTTTGACCTGCTTGCAATAGTCTTTGATATGTATGTCATAGATGAAGATTTGCTTACTCTATTTTATGATTTGCTTGCTTTAATTTTTAACTTGCTCAAGATAAGGTATATAATTGCTTTTATTGTTCAGATTTTTATACTATTTAATGAGAAAAATATGTAGATACTGTTTTAAGTTCCTTTCCATGGCCAAATTTAAAGATCTTTTCCAGTAAAACAAAAACCGTTTTTCTCTTTCACATTCTTAGTTTTTTAAAAATTCAGACTAAAATATTTGCATTTCTTATCTGTATCACTTGTACAGCATTAACCATTCATTGTAAATACTTGAAATTTATATACACTCCTTAATTATGAGAAAGGTTTTTGTCTCTTGAAAATTCAGTCTAGCGGCTTAAGTAGTTGCATTTTTCTACCTATGTATGTGTCACATGTATAGGCCACACCAATAAAGCTAGAAACTAAATGCATTTACATCATGTACATTTTTAGTTTTTGAAAATTTGGACCAATGGCTGAAATAGAAATAGGGGTTTGTTGGGACTTAATCTACCATGCTTACAAGGCTAGTGGCAGATATAAAATGAAAGTTATCAAAGACGGTATTGCAGCTAGAGATATGAGGGTCTTGGTGGTAGTCAATTTCACTGTGTCTTTTTGCATTTGCTTAGACATCTGCTTGGTTGCTAGTTTGGATTTTTGAAATGACCACTATAAAATACATATTTTGCACTATTAGCCAAGGTTACTATGTATTTTTATTCAAAGTTTTTGTAGATTAGCCAAACTATACATTTTTTTGAATTCTCTGAGCATGGGGAATCAAACAAATAATGTTAACATTTACATGGACATTTGCATGGCCACCATTTGTATTCAGTTTCCTCACATGATTTGCGCTCTCTCAGTTCTAGTTCAACTAAGAACATAATTAAGTATATGCTGATCTTATGTTTTCTGGATCAAGAAATCCAGTAAAGGCCAAAATAGTGCTCAGGAATATTTAAAAGCTACAATGGAGTTATTGAAAACTGATATCTTTACATTTGTAATATAACTTTATTACATAATACATGTTGCAAGTCCTCTGAAGCTATAGTTATGGATTTATAAGGCAAGAAAACAGCCTTATCAGTTATCAAGCTGAACTATAAGTTATACTGTATGCATTTTCTTCATAACCGTCCTGACTGTCATTTACGGCATTTCAGTCTGCGTCACCCTCAACAAATGTCTGTGCAAGCCAAGTTGTTTCCTGCATGAACACCTTTGGGTAGTGCAAATAGGCCTTACACTGACAATTGAACAATCTACAATGGCATACGGGACAAGTAGGTGCCTAAGCAAATGCCAACATTGATTTTCTGATTCTCCATTTGCTTTAGGGATCCTCTCCAATATTTAGTCAGATTTTTATTTTTTAAAGTTAGTAGAAATGCAGGTGGTGACCTATTATTCAAAAAGATTGTAGATGTCTTTGCTCAATTTGGGACTTGGGAGTGGGGGGGGTTTAAATCACCCTCCCTAATCCAGGCTTGTTAATGTAGAAGAAACTTTGCTCTTTATGTGAAATTTAATTATACCATTTATCTTTTCATCAAAAGTTATTTAAGTTAAAGTTATCAATGTTTTTGTAATGTTCATGAATACATTGATGCTATACTATGATTCATATATAAGCTTTTCTTAAGCTGACTATACATTACC
This sequence comes from Thysanoteuthis rhombus, assembly GCA_963457665.1. Classification (NCBI taxonomy): domain Eukaryota; kingdom Metazoa; phylum Mollusca; class Cephalopoda; order Oegopsida; family Thysanoteuthidae; genus Thysanoteuthis; species Thysanoteuthis major. Next base: position 56,002,559 of record OY735211.1, read on the forward strand.
TTATATGTGATTAATTACAGGTGTACTTTGATTAGTGTGGTTAATTTGTTCTCAGATTTTCAGTGCTGTTCAAAATTTTATCATGATTTAATATTTTTTCTCAGTTTATATGCGGACCTCTGGAAATTCATTTAAATAGACTGGATCCTTAGTGATAAAAAGCTTAAAAACCACCAGTCTTATGAAATTTAATGAAACCTGCCATGCTTACAAGACTAATAGCGGATATAAACTGAAAATCATCAAAGACAATGACATAGGTAGAGATTTGAGGGCCAGGGTGGATAGTGGTTGACTCCTTGAAGGTTTGAACTACTTTTCATAAAGCTTTTAGAGGCCCCTCCCTACTGGGAGCTCAGGAAGTGCAAGATAAAATGTCCCTTCCCACTCCTCCTTCAGCTACATCCTTGTGTACACTTACCTTTTTGCATAGATTCCAACTATTTATTAAAATGGGTTTTAAGGTTGTTACATTCATAAGGCATATATGTATGCATTTTAAATGCGTGAACAATCATTTATACGGTCTGACACTCGGACTGCTTATTTTTCAATGGACTGGATGTCAGTTCCTCATCTTTATGCTAGATGCTTGGAATCAATAATTGAGTGGCCTGCTTGGTTGTTTTGATTGCAAATGCTGAAATTTTATTGTTGGAAATGTACTACCTATGAAAATTTATGCTGGTTTTCAGAATGGAAATCTGTAACATGACTCTGGAATAATAGAAATTTAAAACAAAAATCCTCATATATCATTGGAAAGAGTATTTTATCAGTTCTAACAGTGTATCTTGTGTTTAGCTAAAAAGGATACAGGTAAAAACAGGAGTATCAAACATACATTTTAAATGGAGCTAACAAAATTCCTTTCCTGATATATATATGTTTATAAAAACCAGTATTTATACTGATAACATGGTACATCATTGGAATGAGAATTTTATTGGTTTTCTAACAGTGTATTTTGGGACTTTATAACATTTTGGCTAAAAAGGATACAGCCAAAATATGGTTAGGTGTCCAAGCATACTATTTAAATGGTGCTTATAAAATTCTCTTGTCAATATATATTTCTTATAAAAAAAACCAATGTTAGTGCAGATAACTCATATCGCTGCAAGGGTAATTTTATCAGCTTTTTAACAGTGTATCTCCTTTTTTGTTTATTAGGAAAAAAAGTCACAGCACAAAATGTGAACTTGAGAATCAAAATTCTCTTTCTGGTTTATGTTCTTATTTAAACCAAATGTCTATACACGTAACATGATTTTTTGCAATGACCTTTTTTTGCCTAACTGGTACAAATTCACAAGATACACTTAGAAAGCTGATAAAATTCCTTTCTCCAACAATATATCATCATCTTTTCAGACTTTGGGTTTTAAAATCATATATTTCAGAATGAATATTTCACCAGAGTTAACTTGTAAATTTCAATACTGAAAATCTGCACAGATAGCAAGGTCGAAACACAAAGTTTCGATGTTTGCAGTCGAAATGCCCAAGCAAGCCTTTTGATTATTGATCTTAAGCATAAAATGATGCCAGCAAAGTATCAGAAAGGTGTCTTGTCCATCAAGAAATAAGGTTCATAAGTATTTTCAAGTGTGTAATTACGGGATTATATTTGTAATTGTTGGCATGTATATATGCCTATAAATTTACATGCTTAATATAAAGACATTTTATAAGCTTGGAGATCTGTAGTTGTGTATTTGTCTATACTTATAAGAGTGTATTTGCGTTTGCATGAATGTGTGTTTTTGACTCCTTATATGCATGTATTTTATGCATATATTTTTTTTATAGAGAGAGTGATTTTAGTAGATTTTCTGTTTTATGTTCATTGACTCAGAACTCTTTGTGGTCGAATCCATGATTTGCCTCCAATAAAATTATATAATGCATATATTTCTCCTCTTTTGAGCACAGGCATAATTTAGTTGTATGCACACTTTCGTACTCCGAGTACATTTTGTAGACTCCATAATTATTTGTCTTGCCATATCTTTGCAAGATGAAACATATATCCAAACCTCCCCAATGATTGCTGACTTTGCCTGTCAACATTTGTCACCAAAATTCAATTCAGTATTATATATATATATATATATATATATATATATATATATATATATATATATATATATATATATGTATATAAAGAAAGAGGATATGGGAAATGGTTAGCTCAAGCACCAAAAAAGTTTGCTCTGTACCCCTTGAGACTAGCATGCTTACCACAGACTAAGTCATCATCTTTCATTAGTCATAGACCTTCCATAAAATTCACCATTCCCCTCTATCATGGCATCACAGAGCTAATACTTTCTGAATTCGTCTAGTCCATCATGCCATCATATTTTTTGCCAGCCACAGTTTCACATACAATCTCTGGGGATCCACAGACAGCCAATATCTGTTGTGGAAGCATGATCCTCAATAGTCTATGATACATTTTTCTTCCTTTTTCTTGTCTCTAGTTGACAATCAATTTTCATTCTTTCTTCTCTGTGACTGTTGTTTTAGATTTCAATATATCTGCATTTTGATTTTTTAACCGGATAGATAAATTTCTATCCTAGTAATGCCTAGATTTTAACTTACTACCAATGGTTTGTCAGAACAGTGGACTTTCCTTGTCATATTTTTCCTAGTATTTTTCCTTTATAATCTCTGTATTGCATCTTGATATTAACTAAACTGAGCTTAAGGGGTGGTTGTTGCAAGGTTGTGTTATACCAAGTAGGGATTCCTAACTAGCCTCAAAAATTATTTGCTCAGCTATGAATTGGGCCACTAAACTTAGACTGGCACAAGGCCACAGTAATAGGGTGTCCTATCAAGATCACATGAGTGGATTGGTCTGTGAGATTAACTGACTAACCATTGTGTCATACCCATTTTGGTTTGGTGTTGTGGTGTGGGCCAAATTGGAGGCAATTAAGAAAAATAACTATGCTGACCAGAGGAGATTTTTTGTTTTTGATTTGGGTTTTCTAAGAGATGTGTGTGGCTTATCATAAAATCAAAGGGCAGACAGCAAAAAATAAAACAAAACATTCAGAGAAGGACAACGAACAAATGTGGATTTTTTATTAAAAAACAGAACGGTTTATATACTGAAAAATTGTGGAAAGAAAAGAAGGTCTTGACAGCAGAATCCCGGTTTTTGTCATTTATGTTTTTTGGAGGGAGAAAGACACCATCTACTGTACTGGATTGTAAAAAAAATTACAGCAAACAGGTTCATCACTATCTGAAGTCAGCTTTTATCAAGAGAGGTCAGAACAGTAACAAAAATAATCATAACAAGTCCAAAATTATGCTTGCTTTGCTCATAAGACAGATTATTTGAGAGAACTGAACAGAACTCTCACATTTTTCCAGAAGTGCTTCTTCTTGTTTGTGTTGATAACACAGAGATTCATCCAATCTATTTGATGGCCTTCTTCAGGTGTAATATCTAAATGTGGTGGTGGTAAACAGAAATTTTTCTCTTCAATGGTAGCATTGCTTTCACGGATCCAGGTGCTTTCCTCTCTTTATTAGGCCTGGATCCCTATACTTTGTCCTTGTTGAGTATCAGGAGCCATGTTGATTTGAAATTTACTCTTGTCTGAATTCTATGTTATAAGCATTACTACCATTTGAGAGAGAACTTTTCTGTTTATTACCATCACTTTTAGATGATACACCTGAAGAAGGCCGTAGAATTGGTCAAGATGTTGTATGAATCTTCATCATTTTTATAATTTACCTTGCTATTACAAATACTTCTTGTTTTATATAGAGTGTTTCTAAATTTTTATTCATAAAACATAACACAAATGGTAATTAAGCCTAGGTAAAAAAGAAAGTATTTTTTGCTATTAAAGATATTACAAATTTAAAAAAAAACAACTTTTCAACCACCATTTATTCTGATTACAAATATTTCTATATGCAATGAATTCATATCACTCAAAGGACTTTGTATTACAATAAATGGTCTATAATTATTTTATTGGTATCAGGCATTTTCGAAGTATATGAATGCAGCTTTTTTCCACTTAATCACATACTGACTCCTCCTTAAAGATAAACCACATGTATATATATGTACGTATGTATTAAGGTATCATCTTCTTGTAATCTTTATCTGCTTCCATTTCATTACAGCTTGCTGCCATCCTTAAGAAACGTGGTAAGAAGTATTATTTGAAGAAGTTAATCCCCGAGATTCTGCAATCAACCATCTTCTTAGCCACCAATGCTTTTTCATTTGTTGCTTTCTTCTGTTTCTGGCGGTGAGTACCTTCTAAAACTTTTGACAAGGGGTTATCCACATCTGGCTCTTGTTTTTCCTGAATTGATTAATTAAATTACTGTATTATGTTTGGAATTTTGGTTTTACTTATGTCACACCCAGTTTTTGTGAAAGCTTTTATTTGGTAAATAACACCTTGGTTGTTGAAAGAATGAAAAAATTCAGTAAGATGAAAAGAAAGATTATATTGTTAACAATGGGATTTAACGATCCTTCTCCACTGCTAACTCTTTTCAGTTAGCTCTATTCATTACTTTTTAATTGCTTTTAGCTTGCGTACTGAAGAACACAATTAATAAATAAGTAGAAATATATTATATAGATAAGTATACCACATGAATGATGTACAAATGTAATTAATATAAATAAATATATGATAGAATAAACTGTATTTGTTTATATATTCTTCAAATGTACCAAAATGCACCAATGAAGCAATTGACTTTTAATATAAAATGTTTCATGAAGAAACTATTTCTTGGTGGTTGAACATGTTTATATTTAGAGGATTCTACCTGGTTACATCTTTTGGCTCCGGGACTTGTTGCCGGCTACGCTTTCTCTCTCTTACCTCCTGCCCAAGATTGGTATTGTTTTGCTGACCCCCCAGACAATCTGATCCAAACCCTTTTTCCCGTTTGACCAATCTCTGTACTAACTTTGCCCATTTCAGTTCACCAATGTTGAGGCATCTCAGATATGCACAGCTACACTATCATGTCTTCACCACGTGTTCTAAACACATATGCATGAATGAAATAGCAATGCTTTTTACTATCCAAAAGTCATGACGATCTCTCCTAATTCTTTTTACTTTGGGAAACATGGATGGGTGAAACCCTGTGGCTGTCCATCAACAACAAAGCTCCCTGCTTTCACTATCTCTTCTTATCCCTTTTTACGAACGATCATATTAATGCTATCATTACATGTATTTCATTTCCATTCGTTATTTGTCATTACTGTTCCTATATTCAATGTACATTTTATTTGTCCATCCAAATATTTGTATGTGTTTCATCCCTGTGTTTATGTTGGTACTTGGTGCGCATTCTCTTCGTATATCTCCCTACCTCTTTTCACATCTCCAGTGTCGTTGCCGATATACCAAACCATGTGAAAGCAAAATCCTTTGTCAAAGTATTATAGTAGTATAAATATACCATAGCTGTTGGTAGTATTGAATATATCTGGCAATTGTAGTATTGAATATATCTGGCAATTGTAGTATTGAATATATCTGGCAATTGTAGTATTGAATATATCTGGCAATTGTAGTATTGAATATATCTGGCAATTGTAGTATTGAATATATCTGGCAATTGTAGTATTGAATATATCTGGCAATTGTAGTATTGAATATATCTGGCAATCGTAGTATTGAATGTATCTGGCAATCGTAGTATTGAATATATCTGGCAATCGTAGTATTGAATGTATCTGGCTATCGTAGTATTGAATGTATCTGGCTATCGTAGTATTGAATGTATCTGGCAATCGTAGTATTGAATGTATCTGGCAATCGTAGTATTGAATGTATCTGGCAATCGTAGTATTGAATGTATCTGGCAATCGTAGTATTGAATGTATCTGGCTATCGTAGTATTGAATGTATCTGGCTATCGTAGTATTGAATGTATCTGGCTATCGTAGTATTGAATGTATCTGGCTATCGTAGTATTGAATGTATCTGGCTATCGTAGTATTGAATGTATCTGGCTATCGTAGTATTGAATGTATCTGGCTATCGTAGTATTGAATGTATCTGGCTATCGTAGTATTGAATGTATCTGGCTATCGTAGTATTGAATGTATCTGGCTATCGTAGTATTGAATATATCTGAAAATTGTAGCATTGAGTATATCTGAAAATTGTAGTATTAGATATACCATAGACAATCCAATCAGTACTGAACAGCACTATCTGATGATGTTCTCATTCCTACATGAAGAACAGTTGGCAAACACTACTATCGCTGTATTGCCATATAATAACATGAAACCCACTTGAAAAAGATTCATGGATCTGTTGACTCCTTCCATTCCTATCAAATATGATGTGAAGTTCAAAGAGAACATCCCGTTTAGAGAGTTAGATGTTTTGTATATCTGTAACTACCCTAGTTGTAGAGATGTTCAATATCATATCAAGAAACCTACTGGTGGTCATGGCTATTAAAGACCATACCACAATGGTGCTGAATATAGACCACAGTAGAAGAAGAGTAGCAATCCCTCAAATCAATTTTGTAATCCACCAAGATGCACTAAGGTAGTATTAACCATTGGGTTAACAAATGCCAAGACAGAAAAAGTAAATTAACAGAACAGGAGATATATTTTATCAAGTTTGTGGTTGCCAAGTGAATTATTTGTGTTTTGGATTGTGGTGCTGATGAAACTGCATGTGTTAAAATGTAGTTTAATTGCTACTATAATTCTCTGGATAGTGTTGATAGGAAGAAAGTTGTATATGAACAGTCAGCCTCCTTTCCTTGCCTTGCTTTGCATTTAGATCTCCAATCAGAATTTTGGTAAATTTCCGAATTTAACCTATTATTATACCTTTGCAAAACTAAATTTGTTTCATTATGTGAAGGGAATTAATTAAAACACAAGATTTGGTTGTTATACATATCCAAAAACATAGGAGATATCCTATATAAGATATAATTAAAGAACTGTTTTTATAGTGAAGGGACATCAATTTTAGCGGTTGAGGTGGGGCATGGAGCAGTAAGTATTGAGAGCCACTGGTTTAAGCAAACTTCAGTATGAAGGTTCAGACAAACATAAACAACAGGGCCCACAAACATAGACTAGATCATACAAAAAGCACCCTCTGTTGAAGGGAATTGGATAGACAGCTAAAGAATAACATGACAACTGACCAACAGGAATCAACATTACTAGAGACAGAAAAGAAGAGGTGGTGAGATATCCTCAATCACTGATTGGCCATCACTCTCTATCTCTCTCTTACCTCAAAAAAATTGTCTTCTTAGGGGCTCTTCTCTGTCTCTCTCTGTTTTGATAGTGTAATGATTAGCACATCTGCCTAACAAGCAAAAGGTCCTGGGTTCGATTATTATTATTATGAGCAAAGAGTATGGAAAACTCTTCAGTAGGACAAATTTTTTAGTGCACTCGGCAGCTAATCGAGTACACTCTAAGCTGTATCATGAGAGTAGAGATGTCTTTTCAATAGATTTGCATCTTGCCAAGGGGAGTGTCATAACTTGCAGGAATCTCAACCAGACTTGAGCCTTGCAATGATCACTAAGCTGACACATGCAACAGAAACTGGAACGAAGCTGTCACAGGTCTTCATATTCCAGTGGGAGACAGAAAATGGGAATTTCTCTGAGGAAGTTGAATTCCTGAGCAGATTTGATTCTATAATGGAAAATCACTGGGACAAAGTAAAGGATATGAAAATCTGGATTCTATCTCAGGCAGCAGACACAAAATAAATTGATCCAGATCATTTCAATGAAAACAGTAGAGACCATTGTTTTCGATATCCATGGTGCAAAATATTACCCTATCATTCTTGACTGTACCCCAGATGTAAGCCACGAGGAGCAAATGTCTATCATTGCGCGGATTGTCTGTTCATGAGTACAACTGGTTTCAGTCTGATCAATGTCGGTCTTAACAAGTTGAAGGTTGCCTGTATTTCCTTTGAAAATCGTAGAGGTTAAGTTGATGACAATTGAGCAAATATGACAGGCTAGGAGCAAGGTGTCCAGGCCTGACTGCTACAGCTAAATTCAAGAGCACATTCTGTTCTCTATTGATACATACAATGAATCTTATAGCTGAATGCTGCAAAGTCATCCCAGGATGCAATTGTCTATTTTGGGTATTTGCAGAAGCTCTTCTCTTTCTTTACAGGAGCCACACAGTGATGGGCCATCTTAACCAAGCATGTTAATTGGATGCTGAAATTTTGGAGTGATGTTAGATAAGAAAGCAAACTTCAGAAAGTAACCAACTCAGAGAAGCTTTCATGGAGGCTCGGCAATCTTTGATTGTGAGTGATCCAGTTAACAAAATAGAGGCTCAAGCATTTGCAGAAGAAGTGCCTCATTCAGATTTGTTATTTTTTTCCATTTTATGGTGCAACATTTTGGCAATCACAAACCAGGTGAACAAGTCACTTCAGTCAAGTATAATACAGATTGATATTGCCATCAGACTGCCAGACTGGGTTTGCAAAGGCTGTGTCCGCTGCCAAGGACCCCTGTGACATCATGAACATGGAACCAGAGACGGAGGAGAAAAAGCCCAGGAGTGCTGGAAAGCAATTTGATTGTTGTGTAATGAGATACCCAGGGAAATAACTAATCACTGTTTTAATTTCAAAGTTTCTTATATCCAGCAAGAAATGATGCCATTATCTATAACAGTAGATTTTTTTTCATTTAGAATTCTGTTGTTAAAGATATGCTCAAAAAAAGTTGTTGTCAAGTGTAGATGATTTATCAAAAATACCTAGTTTTTTCATCGGTCAACTAATCTGCACTAAGAATGACAAACATTTTGCATCAAAAAAAAATCACTTAACACTTTCCAGGGTGGTTATCAATATTTGTGATCAAGCATTGACACATAAGGTATTTTCTGCTGACTATAGAAATCTGAAGGGACTTACAGTAGAATTTACAACATTAAAATGCACCGTGCTGTGTCGTTTGCATCAATTGTCAACCTCACATATTTGAAATAGAGGTCAATTTACAAAGTAAAACTGAACAAAATATGTGAAATATATATCATGAAAATATTTTTTTATCATTTTGCTATTTTTAATTATTCATCCTTGATTTGATATTTTTAGATGATATAAAAAGAATAAAAAGTATACATTTAAAAAATATGGGATCAATCAAAATAATTGGTAAAAATGATGAAAAATCTTCTTTTTTTTTTTAATATTTAGTAAATTTCTCTTCCTCCCTGATGTAAAGTCTAAATTAGATTAATCAAATGAAACTAAAAATGTATAGAGAAAAAATATGTTACTTAATTTTCTTGGTTTTTTTTCAATCACAAAGTTAGATTTCCATTTCATTTCCTGGATACCTTTCTAAAAAATTGTTCACTGAAATTTTGACAAAAAAATGACAATATTTGTCCTTTAATGAATTGGTATAAAAAATTTCATTAAAATTAGATAATATTCGAATTTTTGCTAGATTTTTTAATTTCTCGGTTGTCAATTGGATTAATGTCTGATGATTGGAAATGTCATTTCATTACCCTAACCTTATCCTTCTGCAACCATTCTTAGGTGGGTTTTGAAGCACATTGATTGTATGTACAGAGTTTCCCCCCCTGTTAAAAGAGCTTTCCAAAGATAGTGAAGCCAATAAAAATGAAGATAAGAGATCCTTACATGCACTCAAAAAAGCTAAGATATTTTCTCTGTTTATCTCATTCCGTTCTGTATTGTATGGTTCAATCCTTCAAGTCCTTTTTCATAGTTATCAGATTTTAGCACTAGGTATCATTTTAGTGACCACTCATTACCAATATCACTGTCATTATATTTATTCAGTAGGTCACCCAGCAATAGTTAGCATGTTTAATTGAAAAAATAAGTCAGTAAATTCCTGGCCTAAAATGCTTAGTGCTGAATATCTGGAATTTCATCTTGTAATGAAACCAAAAGTTTAAAATGTTACCACGATTGTGTTTCTTCAAGTATATAAATGTATCTTTTATCAATTCATTTTCATATTTTGATTTCACTTTCATTGGTGAGCGCTTCTTACAATGGAAGCAACTCTGTCCATACAATTAGCATAGTTATCTTTTCTTGTGGAATGATTTCTTTTTCTCAAAATACCATCCCAAAACAGAAGCATGATGCTGGAAATGTCATTTCATAGGCTTTCTCTAGCACAGGAAGCTCACTAGGGTTATGGGGAAAATGGATTCATTAAAATATCATTGTATCTTTTTGAAAAAATCTTTTACTCCCTGCTATCCAGCTTAGACTTAGGAGGCAATTCATCTTCCAAGATGGTAATGAGTGAAAACATTTCAAACCCATCTCCGAATGGTTTCAGAAGAACAAGGTCAGAGTAATGGAATGACATTCTTAATCTCTTGATAATTGGATTTATCCAAACAAATATTTGTGGCACGGGTAAAACGTGTGTAGAGGAGTGCATTTTCTGATGATGGATGTGTTAATGATTTAGTTAGTGGATTTCTGTTTGGAGAGGTTTGTCTAAATTGTGCAACTATGTATCTTGCTCTCCCAAGCATAGATTGAGTTATTTTGAACTGTACTGTTTTGATTGAAATGATCTGGATCAGTTCATTTCGCATCAGCTGTCCAAGATAATGTGTCTGAGTTTTTCGTACTTTTCTTTGTCTAAGTGACTTTCCATTACAGTCTTCCCCCGGAGCTCAACTTTCTTAGAGTTGTTCACAGCTGCTTGCACTGGAAAATTTGTCCTAATGAAAAGTTTTCCACACACTTCAAACTGAGAATCAAACCCAGGACTTTGTGTATTAAGTAGACAGGCCCATCATTATGCTATCCAAGCAGCTAAAGAATATGTAATTTTGTCAATTTTACTCTTACAGGAGAGCCTGGTGTCATGTGCTATCTTGGCACTTGGGATTAATAGTAAATGTAAAAAAAGATTTTTCCTGATGCTGGTGCTTTATACAGCATGCAGTCCCTGTTTCACAACAGTATCTTGACTTCATAATTCACCTTCTTATTAGGCAAAAATGTTTGTCCTGACCACCAAGTTGCATTCCTGAAGCAAAACCACAAAAAACTGGTTACTGCAACTACATAATAGTGATGTAAACATTAGATCATACTAGAAAAAATTTGACCCAGAAAATGTCAACAAATATACAATATTGAATATGTCTGAAAGTAAGTTATTAGACCTACAAAGAATGGAAGTTTAGAAGCAGTTATTTCAAGCAATTAAAATGTAGATGTCACTAAGTCATGAGACCATATGCAATCCACCAAACAATCTCGCACAACCAGGTAGACAGGTTGGCACACATATTGATACAAAAATCTATAATTTTCAATATTCTTCATTCAGTTGTTTTTCAAGGTATTGATTGATTGGAGGAAATAGTTTCTTCACTGAAAGTATTCCATGGTTTCATCACTCCAGTGGAGAGGAAATTCTCCCTTAGCACAGTTGTCTGTACTTGTATTTTTTTTACTATGTTGTCAGGTTTTAGTTGATAATGATGAAAAACACATGCCTGTCTGGACACAGAGATATATGGAAAGATAAAACTTATCTACTGTCAAATCTAATTATTTAACTAAAATATCTTTAAAGGCCTGATACCTTTCAATATTTTTGGTTACTGTTTACATAAGTTTATTTCCTGACAACAAAATAAAGTTTTTATTTGCTTTTGTTTTTAATTCACCCCAAAATTTCAACATTGAAGTTTTTGCCATATTGAGATGAAATGCCTCATGTAAAATATTAGGCTCTCCTCTGGTACTGAAAAATCCTTCATGTGGACCAAGCATTACTAATCAATCATCTAGTACTGAAAAATGCTCCATGTGGACTAATCAATCATCTACTACTGAGACACGCTTCCTTCTAAGCACACATCTAAAAGTAACATTCCAAACTACTGGTGATTGATCAATTACTTAGATATAGTTGCTTATTGACTCTTGGAACCTTGCAGTATTTAGAAATTGAATTTTTTTACTTTTGAAATATTATTGGTATGATCAACTTTGATTATGTTGTGAGTATCTGGTCCCACTCTATAAGAAAAATGCTAAGGGAACACACCACTCCACAGGGAGATAATGATAGATAAGCGAATCACGCTGGAAAATGAATAAGATGAGAAAGGTGTCACAAATGTGTTTGTCAAAATAGTATAAGTAGACAGTGTGAAAATTAGTACCATATGAAAACCAGTACTCAGTAGAGTTGAAGGACTATGATGACCATTAGAGTCTTCTATAGACAGTATGATGGTCAAGGTTTTCCATACATAGCTGTACAAAAACTGGCATGCATACTGGTCTTTTCAGTATACACACTTATGTACAAAAAAATGAAATAGGCAGATTTCATTAATGAAAAAGTTATCTTCAGTGATGAATTTAGGTTTGAATTGTTCATCCAACCTCTTGAAAAGTGTCTCAGGTGTTCCAGGGGAAAATATCGTCTAGATTATCTTTCCCTGTAAAACTTGATGAGGGTGGCCTTCTTCAATGGGTTGCTTTTTCAGCCAAGAATGTTTCATTGGTGATTATGTGTGAAAAACTTTTGAATGCTACAAGATATTCTATGTAAAGAGCAGCTACATTGATTTTTAGAAAAAAAAGTTTCACTGCATGAAAAAAATTTAAGAAATGTTATCCTCGGAAAATTCTTGACTTCTTTTTGGACGCAAATAAGTAAAAGCAGGAACTATGTCAGTTTTGAAATATTTCATTTTCTTTCTTCTAATGGACAATTCTGTCTATTCCCATAGTCATTCTAAGGATTCCTTTCCACGAATTCTATCTTGATGGAAGGGGATGGGATTCATGGGGTTTGCATCAGTTCATGTGAACTGGTTACTAAAATTTCAGAAATTCGTAGAACCAGGTCCTGAATTTCTGTGCCTACTTGTATGTTACTGTTATCAATTATAACAAAAATCTGTTGATAAATAAGCCACAGGCTTTTCCCTTTCCATTAAGTGCAAGGAATTCCAACACATGTGAAGTTGAAAGAGACTTTTCAAGTATTTTGAATTCATTTAAGACAAAAAAATAAATAAATGATGCAGCCAATTTCAAAATTCATCACTGTTTCTGGTGTTTAAAGCAATACTGTTGAGTATTGAGTACAGAATTTCTATTTTACCTGTGCTTTCAAAGATGATGGTATTTATGAAACTGATATTTTGTCAAGTCCAAGGTTTTAACATTGCAATAGATGAAAGGAATGTGTGTGTGTGTGTGTGTGTAGAGATCATTGTTTTTTTGTTTGACCTTGGCCACTGTATTGTACCAGCACAAAGCTACCAAAGTATTTACTGCAAACAGATACTACACCTTGATTCATATTCACTTGCTTCCCCACAACATAAGGTCATTTTTAATGCAAGGTTCCAGTTACAGGATAACTGCAAAAATTGCTCCTGTCCTCACAACTAGTGTTGCGAAGGTGTCAAGACAAGCCCGACCAATCCGTTTTAGTGTGATGGGACAATACTGCCCCTGGGGCAAACTGCTCCCCCAAGACTGCGCCAAGTTATTTTTTGAGGTCATTGGACAAATCCTGGGCCTCTTGTGCCCAGCATTACCAAGCCTAAGCAAGCCATCATTAGCCACAGAATTGCATCAGTGCAAAACCAAAACAAGTTCTGCAAACAGATACTGAGTTTTTTGTCATCCAAAATGCCAGGAAGTATTGATTTGATCCTAAGCAGAGAGCACACATTTTCTGGTCTGAAGCAAAAGTGCCAATCTATGCAAATGGTAAATGAAATAATCCTATCATTTTCAACAGGTTCCTTGCTAGTTAGATTGATGTTTGGTGCTACTTAAGAAAATGGATCCACCATTAGAAAATAGATTTCAAAATTTTCATAAGTAATCCTTTCTGCATTCAGTTCATAAGACCTTTTTTCCCTCAGGAAATTTGTCAGTTTTGAAAAATGTTAATGTTTTTAGCTTTTTTTTTCTTTGTAGGGGGATCTATTCTATTTACAATGTAACTATGATGCTAAACTGGACCCTATGTATTCAGTTACTTGTAGGCCTTGTGGTTGTGCATCTTGTCAACAGTTATATGCCTCAAATCGGATGTTTGCTCAGGCCCCACATGGTATAAATTTTAGTACTGATGAAGTTTCTTGTATCGATGTTTAAGCATCTGACAATAGAATACATGTAACTGGTGAATACAAAATGGACTGATAAAATCAAATGGCCATAGTGAAATCATTGATAAAAAATGATCAGAAAATCTCTTGTACTGAAAAGCTTGGCAGACCCGTGGCAGATTAAAGGAATGAATAATACTTCCCACCCAGAACAGACCTGTCCTTCAAATGTTTGTATAACGTTCACGCGCAGTACACAAACATTGAGTCAAGTACTGTTTGCTTGTAAACATTCCACAAACAGTTGGGCATAGTCAACGAACAATGCTGTTTGTGTCCGAGCATTTATTGCACACCAATATTTTTTATTCTGTTTATCAAATGAAAAATATCTTTAAAAAGTGTATCAAATAATGATATATTTCAATTAATTTTTTTTGATGAAACATCATAAACCATTATTGCTAATTTGTATGATTACTGCTTACCTTAATCTTAATTTTTCATTTTTTTTTTACTAACCTGAATGAAAGTCATCTTGAAAATTTCTTTTAAAAGACTCCAGCCTTTAAAAATCTACTTAAGGTAATGTTATTATGCACAGCAGACAGGAATAGAAATTTAATGCTTGTTTGAAATTCAAAATAAGAAATCTTTCTTGAATCATGGTGGAAAAGAAGAAAAAGTAAATAGATCTTTGGATAAGTTTTCGTAACCTTTATTCAGGATGTTTAAGTAAAATAAGGAATAAATCAAGTGAAGCTGAAGGTAAAAAGTAGTCAGTCATAAAAATGATATTGGTTTAGAGTACTTCCATCAGAAGAAAATAAATGAAAAATATCTTTATTTTCCCAGTTATGTCACTACAGTTTAGCCACCCTCAAATTAAGATGAAGACTAAGAATTTTTTTCTTAAAATCTTTTATCTAATCATAAACTGCACTTCCATACATCTTTTGTCACAACACTGTCTGAAAGACAAAATAAATTGTACAATAGGGGTGATCCATTAATAGATTAAGTGTAGGATTGAGAATTCTACTTGTAAAAATAGAATTGAATAATAATTTTAACTGGTAACTTAAACATTAGAATGCATATCATTTCTTAAAACCCAGAATCCAGTTACAGAAACTGTTTACCAAATTATGTAGAAATTAATGAGATATGGCCTTATAATCATCTGATCGATAAACCTCTCAGTGCCAACTTTAGATTTGCTATCATAGCTTCAACTATGCTCTCATAAGCCACTGTAACATTCTAAATTTGGTTTATTAAGTATTAAGATACAATTTAACATGTATAAGAATCATATGCATGTAGTTGAGTTGAAAATAAAAAGCTTGCCACTTCATTGATTCAAACAGCATATTTAGATTAATGATTACATTAAATTTAGCCAGTGTTCAACTTGAGAAAATAATGTTTTTTTTATTCTTTTTCATGGAAATGATTTGTAACAATTTTCCTTGAGATCTTACACTATTCATTTAGTAAGGGTCAGTTTGCATTTCATTTGCTGAAAAAACATTGTACAAATGGTTAGAAACATAAGATGCATGTTTGAAACAATCCAAATATTATACTAATATTCATCTGCTCGTCAACTGGCTGAATGTCAGTTAATGAGCAATCGCCTGCTGATCATAAACATCTGTTTCTGCATGGGTTGTTCCAAAGCTATTAGATCAAACTCAGTCTTCAATTTTCTTGTATATCTAAGTATATATTGCAAATTACATGCAAAACTAAACCATCTGTGCATTCTTAACTTCTGAGGGGAAACTTTCCACGACACCAGTTTTTGTCTCCAAAGTGGTCTCCTTGATTCCCAGCACGTTTTGGATTTCAGCTGCAGGATGTTATGTCTAATAGTTATTGACCCTGGGATCAGCTATTTCAAATTCAACTTTCAATTCTAATGGCAGTGGGCTGGCCATGTTGCATGAATGGCAGACAACCGATAGACATTGCAACTCACGACATGGATCCCCCAAGATCACATGCGGAACTGAGGCTGGCAGAATATTACATAGAGAGACAAGCTAGACAAATTCAGAAAATACTGGCTCTGCAATGCCCATGATAGAGAAGTGTGGCAAATCCTAGGGAAGGTCTATGTCCAATGACAGAGGTTGAAAGGCTGATGATGATGATTCAAAAACTGTAGGATCATCTACTTGTTGATTTTTATTGCAGAAGGTAAGCAATTCAATGCTTACCAGGATTGAGCAATTAGTTGTTGCTAGAGATATTTTTGGTAGATATTATTCTATAGTATTATTATACTGTCTCATATGCTTATCCTTATGGTGCATTTATGGTACATTAATTTTTGAGTTATAGTAAATGTGATATGATTGGTAGATATTGCACACATACAAAAAGGGGGAGAAAATGTACATAGAGAATGAATGATGTTGATAATAGCTGAGATCTGTCTGCAAGCCAATTGAGTTGTCTGCCCGTTCTTTTGGACATCAGAAAGTCTCAAGTCATTGAAGGATCAAATTCGGTTTAGGCAATTTTTTTGCCACCTGTGCCCTGGAATAGCTGGTTAAGTGCTATTATTACTGAAGTAAGACTCAATTGTATTGGTTCAAACGACTATGGTTAATGGAAACTGCCTAGATTTTTTCACCCAGAATTTCTTCAATCCAACTGAACAATTTATCCCTAATGTTTGTATCTATTAATTGTTATATTCAAGAAGGTGGCAGAACTTTCTATAACTCAAGGATAGGAAGAGGACAATAGAACACACATGAAAACTTTGGGTTGGCATTAGCAAAAATAAGGATACTAGTACCTTCACTTGTATGATATCATTTTGCTAAAGAATAACAATATATTATCATGGATCATCAATAAATGCTTCTCCTTGGCTAAAAAAAATAGCTTCTCTCCAACTAGCTACCCTATTGCAAAGTTTCATATTTCTCATGATGTACTTCCTGTTATGTGGGAAGAGTGATATGAATGCTCAATTTTGGAATGCTCACACTTATCATATTCCTGTCACAGTCTCATTACATACTATGCAGAATTTTTTTTTCAATTACCGAATATTCCACTCTCCAATCTACTAAGGCAAGAGCTGACTGGATGTCTTTTTCTGATATTATGGATAATGTATTACTATAAGCACAAATTATATAAAAATTCCAAAAGTATGAAAGTACTTGGGCAAAAAGATTTTAACAGAAAATTGACCTCTTTGAAAACTAGTGATTAAAAATGCTTCTCACTAGAAACAAAATAAAATTGTTTCCTGTTGGAAATAATTGCAAAACAGCCTGTTACATAAAAATTTGCAGTCAAATAGTATTTTGAACTTACCAATAGATGTTGTCATCCTAATTTTACAAGGAGGGTAGTTTACACATGCTATTGATGTAAAAATGTTATATATACAGTATTTTCTTTATCAAGCTCAACCATAACACTTGATTAGTACACTGAAACTGCTCTAATGATCCTATCCACAGGCTCGTTACAAAATTGATGCAGTTTTTTTTAAAAAAAGTACTCATTTATTAAAAATGTTTGAACATGAGTAGTGTCCATATGACGATTGCACTAAAAGTTGTTGAGTTGCATATTTTCTGCCTTCATGCTCACACTGATATAGTCTTGTAATAACCACAAAAAAGGGTGAATGTCAGCAGATTAGGAATTAGTACCCTTGGATTATCCTATTTCAGCTACATAACAAATTCTGCTGTAAAATGGTTGACTTATATAATTAATCACTAATTGGAACCAAATTATGAACAACTTTCCATTTAGATAGTGATTTGTAAGGGACAACATATTGGACTTTTCCCCCTGGTGATTAATTGCAGTTTTTGCAAGAATTGCTCATCCAAGCAAATTCAACACTGCTCTTCCTCAGATCTTGAACAATACACATACTGTTTATCAACTTGAGACAGTGCCAGTTTTAAGACAAGAAATGCACTTGACTTATTTTCTGCATACATTTTTGTATTGATATTAAAAATATTTTTGCAAGGAATTGTAGAAATGTTTATAGAAATAACTTGCTAGAAAATTGTTTTCCAGAAGTTTAAAGTTTAATGGTTAATCTGAGAAAAATATGCAATGTTCAAAATGAGGGAATATGTTTAATGATATAATGTTCATAGTTACATTGAAAAGTTTTTAAAGAAATGTTTCTGTGTATAGAAAAATCTAAAAATAGCTTTAAGAAATCTAATGTGTGAGTAGAATAAAGTGTGTGCAAAATTTTCTGTGGAAAAACCTTGTCTCATTTGAGGCCATAGCAGAGATGAGACTTCTGCTCTATTTTTCGAAAATGAATTTTGTTTGCTAATCAAAAATAGATAAGGAAAACAAGATTTTTGTATGAAATGAGGCTTGATTCAGCCCACAGGCTAGTAACTATCTAACAGGCAAAGGGGTATTTCATATATTTTATTATCCAGTATTTTTGTTTTTTCCATAAATAAATGAATGGGACATTGATGCTAAATTCCAAAGTTCAAAATGTGTAGCAATATTTTAAACCTTGAGAATGTCTTTTTTAAAATTTTTGGCATAAAATCAGGTGTGTATGTGTGTCTATATGTATATATATCATAATTATGATAATCATAATAATTCTAGCTATTATTGTCATCATCATGAGTCTTTTAATGTCCGTCGTCAGACATCAACCTTACCCAGGATTTGCCAGACTTCTCTATCATGGGTGTCGCAGAGCCAACCCTTTCTTAACCTATCTAGTTTGTCTTACAATCTTGTATTCTGCTGGCCAGGGTTTCACGTGTGATCTCTTGGGATCTGCATTGTGAGTTGTGATGTCCATCAGTTGTCTGCTATTCTTGCAATATGACCAGCCCATTGCCATTTGAGATTTTGAATCTTGTGTCCAACATATGTGTAGTAAATGACCTTAGTTTTGCTGAAGTTTTCATGTGATGACCAACTTTCTACATTCAGTCTAGCATTTGTCGGAGGTTATGAAGGTTCACTGCAAATCTAAGGTAATCGCCATCTATTTTGATTCCTTTATTTTCCAAGTCTAGGTTTTAGAAGACCATCTCGAAGCAGGAAGAGTCCAGGTGAGCTGGTATCTCCTTGTCTCTGAGTCTTTGTGTAGTCCGATTAAGGAACTCCTGTGACAGTATATATATTGCAATACTCTGACATATATGGGCTCTACACTTTGTACAGTGATCGCAGCAATGACCTTG
>OY735211.1:56045683-56088183 GCA_963457665.1 Thysanoteuthis rhombus
AAGAAAGAAAAGCATATAAAGTGCTTTACTATCTTATGTATCTTTCATTCATTAAACTGAGGGAGAATCAGACACAAAAGGTATAGTACTGGCTGTAGCTAACATCTCATGTCCCAAATTCTGTTACTAGGTCAGTCATGTTTTTTTAATTCTACACACACACATATATATATGTATATATATATGTAAAAATATATATATATATATATAAATATATATATATAGATATAAATATATATATATATATATGTATGTGTGTGAGATATATATATATATATTCTGTAAGGCAGAATCAATTATCCCCAGTGTAAACTCAAACTCAGATATCAAAATGATAGAAAATAGCATAACTTTCAGAGAAAACTGACCTAACCAAACAACAAAAAACATAGGCTAGGTATTCATCCTTTTTAATATCTGTCTGTCCATTTCAGTACAGGTCTCATCTTTTGGCATAGATCTTTGAAAATCTACATGTGTTGTCTAATAGCCAATTTTAATCTACATTTTAAAATTTGTATTTTTTCATTTTTTATCATTTCTATTCACAATAATGATAATCCTTGGTGAAACAGACACATATTCCACCAGTACCACCATGATGTGGCATTATGACATTCAGGACTTAGTGGAAAAGCTTGATTGGAATGATAGGGAGAGAAAGAGAGAGTATAATAGAGAATATGGTTAAATTTCGAAATTTTTCAAGTAAAAATTACATCTTTTTGTCTTACTGGTTCATTTACACATGTCAGGATGGGGTAGGTGGGTCAGTGAAATCTTGGGTGATGGAGAGATAAAAACTTATGGAGAGAAGCATCATGAGAAATATGAAACAACTTGGCTACAGTCATTCATTTTTAGGCAGAAGTGGCAATATCATTATTTCTATAGAAACTATCTGCTGAATAGTTTGGGGTGGGGAGTAAAGTCTGAGGTGACAGACAGTGGGGGTATTGGGTGGGGAATATCTGAAGGCAGCTGTGCTGTTTGTCTTCCATCTTTCTTTTCTTTTCTCAGATTTAAAAAAAAAATGCAGCACATAATCAATTTCAGTTCTGTAACTGAATAAACAAACAAACCAATAAATATGATATGAGCATTTGTATAATAAAGAGATAGTAATATGGTCCAATATGGCAAACACCTTCAAAATAATGGTAAAAGATAAAAAAAAATCATTGATTATCAGAGACCATTATTTTTAAGTTGTTTGTCATATCGGACCATCTTACTTATCTCTCCTTATCATACATGTGATATCATATTTATTGGTTTGTTTGTCTGTTCAGTTGTGGGACTGAAATTGATAATGTGAACATTCTAGCCAAAATATGATTCTGTTGTGATAAAACTACACCAAATGTAAAATTTCTGATCTCAGTTCATTGGCAAGTTGGATTCGATAGCATAAATCCAGTAGAGCCGATTTTTGAATTGAAATGTTTGGGGTAGAGGAAATATTTTGTCCTTATCTCATGATTGAAAGAC
This sequence comes from Thysanoteuthis rhombus, assembly GCA_963457665.1. Taxonomy (NCBI): domain Eukaryota; kingdom Metazoa; phylum Mollusca; class Cephalopoda; order Oegopsida; family Thysanoteuthidae; genus Thysanoteuthis; species Thysanoteuthis major. Next base: position 56,047,175 of record OY735211.1, read on the forward strand.
TAAAGAGGAGAAAAATTACCGTTTATTTCTTTTTTTAGAATTTCAGCTTTAAAATGATATTCAATAGCATTCAATTGGATGACATTTGGGGTCAGGAGAAATCAAAAGGTCACAGAAAGTAGGCAGAGCTAAAAATTTGGGGTTTAAATCAAACGCATTTCAAATTTGCTACTATGTTCTTCACATCTCTTTGATGTTTTGGAAAAAATTGGGTTGGAGTTGATAGATATCTTGCTATTCTATTTTGAATATGTTTTAGGTGATATTTCATGATAAAACCCATAAGGAAGTATAATTGAGTGCACATTTGAAATAGTGATGTTTACCTGTTAAATGTCATTATATCACAGCAGAATAATTTCAGACAATCTTTGGAGTTTTATTTGGTCTCATATCTATACATAACAAAAAAGAAATTACAAAAATATACATTTTCTATATACCTGTATTCATTTCATCATCATCATCAGTCTTTTAGCGTTCGTCTTTGGACAGAAACCTTCCCCAGGATTTGCCACACTTCCCTATCATGGGCGTCGCGAAGCCAGTACTTCCTGAACCTGTCTAGCTCGTCTCTCCATCTAATATTTTGCCGGTATGTAGTCTTGGGGGATTCATGTCGTGAGTCGCGATGTCTCTGCCATTCTTGCAACATGGCCAGCCCACCATCATTTGAGATTTTTTTATGGATTCTATGATGTCTCTAACTCTTGTCTTTTCCCGGATGTACTGTGCTGTTTTGTGATCTCTCCATGTGAGGCCCAGCATTATTCTTTCATGTGCACGTTGCATGGTTCTCAGCTTACGGGTCTGTCTCTTGGTTAAGTTCCATGTTTCAGCTCCATAAGTGACTATTGGGAGGATGCATTGGTTATACACCCTTCTCTTTAGGATTAATGGGATCTTATTATTTTTGAAGGTTGAGCTAGCTCTGCCAAAGGCTTGCCATCCTAATGTGATTCTTCGCTTGATTTCTTCTTCTTTTGAGGGTCTCATGAGATTCGTTGCCCTAGGTAGATGTAGTGGTCTACTTTCTCGAGTTCTGTGTCCTCGATTTCGATCTTAGTGTTTTTATCTCCAATGTGGTTGTTGCACATGATCTTTGTCTTGCTGAAGTTCATGTGTAGGCCGACTTTCCTGCTCTCTTCATTTAGTTCATCTATCATTAGTTGGAGGTTGTGTAAGTTCTCTGCGAAAAGGGCTATGTCATCTGCGAATCTGAGGTTGCTCAGATATTCGCCGTCTATTTTAATTCCTTAACTCTCCCAGTCTAGTCTTCTGAAGATCATCTCGAGGTAGGCTGTGAAGAGTTTGGGTGAACTGGTATCACCTTGTCTTACTCCTATCTGGAGCTGGAAGGGGTCCGAGTCTTTATGTAGCCTGATAAATGAGCTGCCGTGATTGTATATATGTTTCAACACTTCAACATATACTGGATCTACACCTTACCGACTAATGGCCTCCATGACCTTAGGGATTTCTACTGAGTCGAACACTTTTTTGAAGTCGATAAATGCTACGGCAAGTGGTAGTTTATACTCAGCTGTTTTTTCTTTCAGCTGATTCATCGAGTGCAGGTGGTTCATGGTCGAGTAGCTTCTTCTAAAACCAGCTTGTTCACGTGGCTGGTTTTCATCGAGTGTTTTTGTGATTCGGTTTGTGATGATCTTTACAGTAAAGTCCCAGATGATTGGAACACTGCTATCATAATGCTTTTATATAAAAAAGGAAACCCTGTATTCATTTACTTTTGATAAAATTCAAAATGGATGACTTTGAAAGTATGTTTCTTAGAATTATTTCTAAGTTTTTGTGCATGGATTTGTCCCAAAATTTAATCACTCCTTCTGTAGCCTATTGACTATCCTTCCACAAAATTCATTTGAAATTTATTGAGAACCTTTGGAGATATTTGATGGACAGACAGGACCAAATATAGAAATGTATGAAGAAAATGCAAAAATATCTCTCAATCCAAAGTGAATTCCTGGATCAGTCAAAAATAAAAACATATCTTACATAATACATGCTTCCATGGAATTCCATGGAAATTCATCAAGAACTTTAGAGATATTGCTGCGACAAACGGGAGCAGATACATAAATTTATGAAACAAAAACGTAAAAATATCTCTCAGTCAAGAACTAATTCCAGAATCACCCAAAATTCAATCTTATCTCATGTAATACGTGCCTAACAGTTCCACAAAATTTCATTGAAATTCATCAATAACTTCTGGAGATATTGTATGAACAGACAGGGGCAAATTTGTTTGAGAAAAAATTCTCCAAATTAAAAATGAATTCCTGGACCAACTCTACAATTTAATTACATCTTCATTGCCTCGTGGCTTATTTTTCAACAAATTTTCATCGAAATCAATTTTGGAAAGGCAGAAGTGAATATGAAAAAAATACAGAAGAGGAAATTAAATTTATAGATGAATCCATGTGTAATGTGTATTCCCAGTTGTCCGTTTTGAATTTCAAAAGTTCATAGAAAAACTGGCCACAATTTTCTTCTTAATCTGGACAATTTTTTAGATATGATTTAACTTTGATTCTACACTAAGAAAATGATAACTCAAAAAAATATACCAGAAACCAAGTTTTGATCCAGCAAAAAAAAATGTTAAGTAGACCGTTTTGAGAAAATTAGTCGAATTTCTTACACATAAATTTATTAGTTGTCACAAGTATTTTGACCACAAATAGAAGAAAAGGAAATAACTTAGCCTAATTTCCACTGTCTATGTCAAAGTTGTTATCTCAGGCATATATGCAGTAACCTCATACATTATCCAAGAATCCATGCATTAGAATATGTTTAACACCACCCATGAGTTAGCTTATATTTCTTTGATATATTTCAATTTTGAGGAACAGGAAAAGTTTCAGTGGGTAGATCAGATGAATTAGGAGGAACAGGGAATGCTTATCATGCTTTTGGAAGCCAAGAACTGTCTAACAACATGAATGATGTGTAGGAATGCTTTTTGTGGCCACAATGATTTTGTTGATTTCCACTCCATTGACAGCTGCTGTCTTTTAAGGTCATAATCATAAAGCCATGATTTATAACCATGATGTTGGAGTAGGAGTCATCTCTGATCTTTGACTTTTCTACAGACAACAATGAGATTTTTTTCTAGGCATCACACAATCATCTTAGTACATATCACTATAGCAATGTGACTTGTATTGAAAATATCCTTCAAAATGCATTCAATTGTCCCGTATGACGATCCTACAATTATATAAACATCACGGATAGTTTATCTACAAATCGCATGGATAGTCTCATACACTTTTGTAATGTTTTCTGGTGTCAATATTTAACAAAATTTGATGCAAATGAAATCTATCATTTCATATGGAAATATTTAAAAAATTAACGAATCATTAAAACACAGCCCTATAAATGCACTCTCATTAACCAAGAACACAGACCTTCAGTTTGTTGGCGGTTTGTACATTGGCTAACAAAATTCCGTACTACATATTGTTTAGAAACACGGTTCGAATTTCCAGGACTTTTAAGTAGCATTTCAAACAGGTATCCTCACCTATATCTTTGTTATGATTGTCTGCAATATTCCATTGTGCCTTCAATTAACTCTTTTTCAAAAGAAGGTCTGACAATTGGATTAGCTTAGAGAAATGGCAACCCTGGAAGTTCTTTTCTTTGTGTATGAAATTCTCAGCTGTAAATGTGTGAGGCACCAGCACAAAGAAATATATAATTAAAAAACAGTTTTATGCTGTGTAACTTCTCATTCTCCACATATTTTGGGTATTGAATTGATTCAGTAAGAATTATCATCTCTATCTTTACTCCTAAATATATATATATTTGTATAATATGTGGGCATGTATATAACATTTGTCATCATGATTTCAATTTGTATTACTGTTCTGGGCTATTTCTAAATACAACCACTGTCTAAACTTCTAATCTGTGTCCAGCCTTTTCTACTCTACATGAGCTCAAATCAAGAGTAATTCTCTCATAATCAAAACGATCTGAACTTTTGGCAGACTGCAGTATACACTGCTAGTGCAGCAAAGTCCACTCATTAAATTTACACTGGACAGATAAGGTTCTGATGTAGACAAAAGTAAAATCTTTGCAGGCAGAGCAAAGAGAAAGCACTGTCCAAGCAAATATCTATAAATATGCATAGAGATAGATTTGTGAATAAGTGGTAAAGATTTATTCTTCCTTTTCCCTTGCAGTGAATTGGTTGTTTGCTAAAAATTCTCAAGTGTAGCCATGATAAATCTATGTATGCCAGATTGATAGATGACGGAGTGTCAAGTTTATAAGAGCTGTATATCAACTTTTAAAACAGCATCACTTTACCAATAAACTTGCTGTGTAAAAGCTGATTCAGTATCCAGAAATGGAAGTGCCTGATTCCATTCCGTCCTGTCATAAGTTTTATAGCAGAAGTATTATGAAATTAGGGCAAAACAGTGAAATTTTGGACAACTCAGGATAATTTGGGAAAAATCAAGCCCCCCCTCGCCACTTAATCAAAGAGTTCCCATATGCTGATGACTGACAGTATGATTCAAACTTAAGATGGGAACAGATCCACACAAGTTCTTTTTGCATTGCTGACACACCTTTTGAAAGGAAAAATTGGTGCAACGTATCATTCAAGTTTTGTTAGCAATGCCAAATATGTAATTTGGAATGAACATAAAAAGAGGAAATTCATAGAAAACATTAGTGAGTAATTAAAGAAAGAACAGGTAATTATGAATAATTAGTAATACATAATTATGTCATATAAATTTGAATAAGTTGAACAAAAGAAAATAGCTCACAATTTCGATGAAATACACGCATCTGTTTTGAAGAACCATTTTTTTTTAATGTCTGAAAGACACACCTGCATTTCATCATCTACCTCTTTTGAACTCCTACGTTCCAATGTCTTCGTATTTGTCATAGTTGTAAATCCAATACCAAAGAGTACATTGTATGAAACAACAGAAGTATTTTTAATATTTTTTTTTCTTAGCTAGATTGGGATGCATTTCTAAAACATAAATCGAGAAATGATCTAATTCATTCTTTTTATACATCATTTTTAAACTTTTTTTTTCTAATTTCAGGTCAATTCTTCAATCAGTGATAAATTGTTTGTTTCAGCTGAAATAAATGCATTTCTGATCTAATCATATTCTTTTATTAGGATATTTGGGAACTACACATGTACCCCATCTCTCAAAGCAATGGTAAATGATCAAAGATTAAAGAACTAACATCGCATTTCAAGTTCTACTCATCAGTTTAGAGTAAAATTAGGAAATTTTCCCGTTCCACTTTTGTTTTCTGGACCATTATTTTGTCTCTTATTGTACAAATTGTATTGATCAATGGTAATATCTTTTTACCCCTCCCTTGCATCTTGGTGTTCATTTAATTTGAGTGTTCAAATATGCCAATTCTTTGCACCAAAGCTTGTTTGGAATTAAGTCACAGAATTCATTTTACTGATGCTCTTGAAAAAGTTTTCTCTCAATTCAAATACATAATGGAGCACTCAACCTCTTCAGAGCCAACAAATTTCAGTTTGCAAAATAAGGTTTTGAAATCCAACTCCCACTGCTTCAAAAATATGACTTGATAATTTTAATTTCAACATAATTGACCATTTCAACAACTTTTCCCATAATTCAATTCACTTCTTCTTTGCATAACTGGTGCTCTGTGTGAAGAAGAAAAAAAGTGGTTTAAATATTCTCATTCTCTTTTTTTTTGACTTTGGATGATCCAGGGTACACCATCTGTACATAGTCCTACACAATTTATTCATTGCAAATTGTTTTCTTTCAAAAACGTATCAAAAGTTTTAAATATCTATTTGCAGCTAGTTTTTAAGGGAAATTTTCAACAGCAGAAGATATGTTCTGTAATTTTGTAATTCTGAATGAAATATGAAAACCAATAGTTGTATAGACTCACTAACATCTCATTGATTCATCTAGTTGCAATGCAAACATCTTATCATTTTGATATCTCCAGACATGGCTTGAATGTGTCTTCCAATCATTGAAAGCTTGAAAAAGAGTTAAGATAAAGAAATACTACCTCACCCAAACTCTTTACAACCTGCTTCAAAATGATTTTCCAGAACCTAGACTGGGAAAAAAAGGAAACATAATAGACGGGAATACCTAAGCTACCTCAGATTTGCAGACAGCATCGTCCTTTCTGCAGAGATTCTCAATAACCTCCAGAAGAAATCAAGCAAAAAAGAATCACACTAGGTTGGCAACCTTTTGGCCGGGGAAGCTCAACCTTCAAGAACAAGAAAATTCATCTAATGTTAAAATGAAGGGTATACAACCAATGCATCCACCCAATAACCACCTATGGAACTGAAAGATGGAACCTAACCAAGAGAATGACCTTTAAACTGAGAACTATGCAACATGCACTAGAGAGTAACATGCTCAGCATAACATGGAGAGATAGAGAGTGCTTTGATCAAGTGATTACGATGGTGTATATAAAGAGAGTGCATTTGATTAAATGAGTTTGATGATGTATTCAGAGAGAATGTAATTGATCAAAATATTATCATGGTGTATGTATATAAAGTGAGTGCATTTGATCAAATGATCATGATGGTATATACAGAGTGCATTTGATTAAATGATTATTGTAGTATCAGTAGAACAAATGTCATATACAACAAACATTGAAGACAAAGACACAACAATCCAATGGAATAGTTGACCACTACATCAACCTAAAACAACAAATCTCTACAAAACCCTCAAAAAAAAGAATAAATCAAGCAAAGAATCACTCCAGATTGGCAAGCTTCAGGTTGAGTAAGAAAAAAAAAATCCCATTAGTTTCAAAAAGAAGGGTCTACAACAAATGTATCCTCCTGATAGTCACCTATGGAGCTGAACATGAAACCTAATCAAAAGATTGACCCTCAAACAGAGAAGCATGCAATGTGGACATGAAAGAATCATACACAAGCTCACATGGAGAGATTGCAAAACAGCATAGTATATTAGAGAAAAAAAAAGAAGTTAGGGATATCATAAAATTCATTGGGAAATTGAAATAGCAATGGGTTGGATATGTTGTTAAAATGATAAACAATGTGGATCCCAAGTGGTCATATGCAAAACTGAGGTTGGCAATATATATCAGATGGTGTGACAAAATAGTTCAGAAAGTATTGGCTCAGTGACGCCCATAATACAGAGGTCAGGCAAAATGTTGGGGAAGGTTCAACGATGGATGCTAAAAGGCTGATGATGTAGAAAGATTGCATCTGATCAAATGATTATGGTGGTATATATATAGAGACAGTATTCAATCAAATGTTTATGATGATATATGTGCATAGAGAGAATATCCAATAAAATGATTATGGTGGTATATATATATATATATATACATGTATATACAATGTATATATATAGAGAGAGTACTCTATCAAATGATTATTATAGTACATATACATACAGAGAGTATTCAATCAAGTTATTATGGTGGTATATATATATACATAGAGAGTATTCTATCAAATGATTATGGAGGTATATATATATAAAGTATTCAATCAAATAATTATAATGGTTTATATATATATATATATATATATATGAGAGAGAGAGAGAGAGAGAGTGAGTGAGAGAGAGAAAGAGTGAGAGAGAGTATTCAATCAATGATTATGGTGGTATATATATTGAAATAGTATTCTATAAAATGATTACGGTGGTTTATGGAGAGAGTATTCAATCAAATAATTATATATATATATATATATATATATATATATATATATATATATATATATATAGAGAGAGAGAGAGAGAGAGAGAGAGAGAGAGTATTCTAACAAATAATAATTGTGGTATATACATAGAGAGAGAGAGAGAGAGTATTATATCAAATGATTATATTTTTAAGAGGAGTGCATTTAACTGAATGATTTTGATGGTCCATATAAAGCAATTAATCAAATGTTTAATGAGGTATATCTAGAGAAAGTGATATCGATCAAATAATTATGGGGATATATATGTAGATAGAGTATTTGACCAAATGATTATGGTGGTGTATATATTTAGAACGATTTTGATTAAATCATAATCAAGTATATATAAAGAGTGTGCATTTCATCGAATGATTGTGATGGTATGTATAGAGAGAGAACAATATTTTTGGTGGTATTTATAAAAAGAATGTACATGATTAAAGGATCATTAGAAAATTCAACAATACTCATCTGAATTTGCAGCAATTTTAGTTAGTCTGGGGACTTCATTTTAACTTTTTCAACTGCTAGAATGAAGTCCCCAGACTAACTATGCTGTTGCAATTATGTTTATAAACTTAAACCTCTGTGAGCTTTATTTAAGTTAAAAACTTAATATATAAGGGAGAGGTATTCTCCAAGGCTGCCCCACTGGAATTTGCATCCAACTTTTTGGAAAATGGATCGAATTGTGCAAAAAACATCGAAATTTTTTATTTCTTATTTTTACCCTGGTGCTCTGAACATCCACTCTCGTTTCACAAGAACAGTTTGGATGTGTATCAAGAGCCGGTGGAGCTCTTTAGCCACTGACCCACAGTGGACAATCCACCAGACCCCCTGCCAACACGTCATGGGCCAGCGTGGCAGGGCATGGCCCATCACTCCCCATGATTTGCACACCAAATATTATATCGGCCGTTCCTACAGGGACCTTGGTACCAAAAGGCCCAGCCACATCACTTGCTTTGGGTGGGGGTGATTTGCTCCAAGGGCGACTACCCAAACACTACACCAAGAGCACGTCAGTTCCTGCTGGGTCATCGGCCCCGAAAGACTCAGCCACATCACTTACTTTGGGTAGGGGTGATGTGCTCCGAAAGCGACTACCCAAATCCTTCACCAAGGGACCACCTGTTCCTACTGAGTCACCGTTCAAACAACGACCATTTCAACAGAACTCTAAGACTGTCAACAAGAGGACAAATTTATACATAGGCACATACAACGTCAGAACACTGTCAACTGACATGCACCTAACTGATCTAGAAAGTGAAATCAGAAATGTCAAATGGGACATCATAGGCATTAGTGAGGTGAGAAGACCCGGAGAAGAACTAATCGAACTGAGAAGCAAGCATCTTCTTTACAGCTACGGTAAAGAGAAAGTAAAACGAAGTGGAGTTGGCTTTCTCATCAATAAGAACCTGAAAGACAATATAACTGGCTTCAGAGCCATCTCTGACCGAGTAGCTAGCGTCACCATACAACTTTCAAAACGATACAAACTCAATATAATCCAAGTCTACGCTCCCACTTCGCAATCAACCCAACAAGAAATAGACAACTTCTATGATGACTTGAACTCCCTACTCCAAGACACCAGAAAACACTTCAATGTTATCATGGGAGATTTCAACGCACAGGTAGGACAAGGAAATGAAAATTGCTTCGGCAAATTTGGATACAAAATACGCTACGAGAGAGAAGATCTTGTAAACTTTGCAACAGCTAATGGATTCAAAATCATGAACACCTTCTTCAAGAAGGGACCCAATAGGAAATGGACTTGGAAGAGCCCCAATCACGAAACAAAGAACGATACAGACTACATCCTAACAGACAAAAACGATATCGTCAAGGACATCCAAGTCCTAAATCAAGTCAATGTAGGCAGCGACCACAGAATGGTACGATGTAAAGTACAAATAAACACCAATAAAGAACGCAGGAAAATGTTCCATACAAAACCACAGCCTCTAAACATACCAAAAGAGCACGTTCAATCTTTCAAGCTCGAATTGAAGAACAGATTTAGAATTGTTACTGAACAAGACAACACCAACATCAACGAACTAAGCAACAAAATGACAGCATCAATAATTGAAGTAACCTCTACATTCAAGCCAATGAGCAAACAACCCATTAGCAAAATCTCGGATGAGACTAAAAATCTCATGGAAAAACGCAGAAACCTCAAGCCACCGACAACAACGAGAGAGAAAATTGAAGAGGCTAAACTAAACAAATTGATCAAGAAGAAACGAAGGGAAGACAGAAGGAGATACACGACGGCAGTCATCGAATCAACTCTTGAAAAAGGTCGGGGCTTCAAAGCTATATACAAACTTCTCAACTCGGGACAAAGGCAAATAACTAGCATACTCGAGGAAAATGGAAACCTAACAACAGACATAGACAGGATTGTCGAACGTGCCAAAGAATTCTACCAAAAACTTTATTCGTCCAAACAAGGACTGCAAAACAATGAGCAAGATACGCAAAACACGGGCAATCAACTCGAGGACTTCCCAAAAGTAACCCCGTGGGAGGTGAAAGAAGCCATTAAACAGACAAAGAAAGGAACTGCCCCTGGACCAGACAACATCACCATCGACCTACTCCGAAAAGCAGGTAAAATCATCACTAGGAAACTGGCCGTCCTCTTCAACTTGTGTCTAAAACACAGTAAAGTCCCAGACAATTGGAACACTGCTACCATAATGCTTTTATATAAAAAAGGAAACCCGAAAGACCTCAACAACTATAGGCCTATAAGCCTACTCAACTGTGTATACAAACTTTTCACAAAGATCATCACCAACTGAATCACAAAAACACTCGATGAAAACCAGCCACGTGAACAAGCTGGCTTTAGAAGAAGCTACTCGACCATGGACCACCTGCACTCGATAAATCAACTGAAAGAAAAAGCAGCAGAGTATAGACTACCACTTGCCGTAGCATTTATCGACTTCAAAAAGGTGTTTGACTCAGTAGAAATCCCTCAGGTCATGGAGGCCATTAGTCGGTAAGGTGTAGATCCAGTATATGTTGAAGTGTTGAAACATATATACAATCACGGCAGCTCATTTATCAGGCTACATAAAGACTCGGACCCCTTCCAGCTCCAGAAAGGAGTGAGACAAGGTGATACCAGCTCACCTAAACTCTTCACAGCCTGCCTCGAGATGATTTTCAGAAGGCTAGACTGGGAGAATAAAGGAATTAAAATAGACGGCGAGTATCTGAGCAACCTCAGATTCGCAGACGACATAGCCCTTTTCGCAGAGAACCTACACGACCTCCAACTAATGATATATGAACTAAATGAAGAGAGCAGGAAAGTCGGCCTACACATGAACTTCAGCAAGACAAAGATCATGTGCAACAACCACATTGGAGATAAAAACACTAAGATCGAAATCGAGGACACAGAACTCGAGAAAGTAGACCACTACATCTACCTAGGGCAACGAATCTCATGAGACCCTCAAAAGAAGAAGAAATCAAGCGAAGAATCACATTAGGATGGCAAGCCTTTGGCAGAGCTTCAAAAATAATAAGATCCCATTAATCCTAAAGAGAAGGGTGTATAACCAATGCATCCTCCCAATAGTCACTTATGGAGCTGAAACATGGAACTTAACCAAGAGACAGACCCGTAAGCTGAGAACCATGCAACGTGCACATGAAAGAATAATGCTGGGCCTCACATGGAGAGATCACAAAACAGCACAGTACATCCGGGAAAAGACAAGAGTTAGAGACATCATAGAATCCATAAAAAAATCTCAAATGATGGTGGGCTGGCCATGTTGCAAGAACGGCTGACAATCGATGGACATCACGACTCACAACATGGATTCCCTGAGACCACATGCGCAACCGAGGCCGGCAAAATGTTAGATGGAGAGACGAGCTAGACAAGTTCAGGAAGTACTGGCACCGTGACGCCCATGATAGAGGAGTGTGGCAAATCCTGGGGAAGGTCTATGTCCAACGACAGACGCTAAAAGACTGATGATGATGATGATGATGATGTGGTATATATAGTTTGATCGATTGCACTCCCTGTATATACACCTCCATAACAAATTAGTTGAATGCAAATATATACCACCATAATCATTAGATCAAATGTACTCCCTCTATATATACCACCAAAATCAGCAATCAAATGAACTTCCTCTCTATATAGCACCATAATCAGTGATCGAATGCACACCCTTTAAATTTACCACCATGATCATTTAATCAAATGCGCTGTTTCTATACACACCAAATAGTCATTTGATTCAATGTGTGGCGAATCCTGGGGAAGGTTTATGTCCAACAACGGATTTTGAAGGACTGATGATGATGATGATGATGATGATGTCTCTCTCTCTATATATACTCATATTATCCTTTCATCAAATGCATTCTCTCTATATATAACAATATGATCATCTGATGAAAAGCACACTCACTATACAAATCAAAAATGGAAAAAAAAAAGTTTTTTGATACTGTTTGAAATCATCAGCATACTTGACCCAAAGGACAAAACCAGGAATTGTATAAAATGTAGAGATTATAAAGTGACTACAACAAGAGAAAAAAATCAAGCAATCAAACTTAAGAAAAGATCCAAAAGAAACAGAGAGAAAATCACAGAAGGTATATAACAACAATTTTCAAGGGAATCATTGGAGAAAGAAAAGGTTAAAAAACAAGTCTGTCTACTGTAGGGTCAGCTCTGGTCCCATCCCAACTGAAGATGACTCAACAAGTAGCATAAATTTATGTTTGAATGAAGATATATTTTATCACCAAAAACTTTGATTTAGAAAAAAAAACTTTTTATTTATTTACTTTTCGTTTAAAGTTTTGAAAATAACCGACCTTCCCAATCTTGAAGTTTCTTACCCTCCCCAGGTTGATATTAGAATTGCACACAAATAAAAAAAGATTTAACAATTCAAAACAATGACGATATACTTTGAATAGAAATATTTACTTCTCTTTTTCTTTCATCAATTCTCTCATTTTTCTTCATTTGTACACCATCAAGTGAGAAGAGGTGTGAGCTTTACAACTTGCCGCAGATTGGGAAATGTTTTTTTTTTTATTGACAAGTGTATCTTAATATCTTCACTTTAACTGGGTAGGATGCAAATGGTAGGAATCTGTTGAGTCTTATGATGGTTTAGCTAATTTACACTCCAGCTTATTTTTAAAGTGGAATTATTGTCTAGTGTCACGTATGCTTTTAGTTCCTTGGTTATGCTGCCTTGTAGAATGAGTCAGCTGAATCATGCTGAGGAAAAAAACATGCAGATAGTCCAAGAATCCATAAAATGTCACAGTTTCACAAAAATATGAAAGTCAATAATTCACATAGGGGGGCAACAAGTATTTATATGGTAGGAAAAATTGAATATTTTATCCAATAACTTCCTCCATATATATCTTATCAAGTTCAAACTATGCCACCACAAAGATACAACAAGAGCAACTGTATATACAAAATATGAAGTGAATTTGTTCATTATTGAAAGAGTTTGTAACAATATTTGAAAAACAAATAGAATGTTTTTATACAGTCGATATAAATCAGGATATTTAGATATAATGCCTCTAACAATTGAAGATCAGTAATCTGTTGAGAATCATTTTTGTTTATGGTGATTATCAAAATACTTTTGACATATTTTTTAGTCTTATCAGAAATTTAGCAACATTCTTCTTTGCAAAACTTCTCTATATCTAATATGGTTTTGGGGTTTATTTTCTAACATTTATTCATAATTCACATTAAAAAGTTTCAATGGATTAGTCAGTGTGGCCAATTCAATGCATTTTGTGCTTAATTTAGCGCATTTCTTGTTTTGACAGTTAGAAAATTCAACATTTAGCACTATTATTAGCCTATATTTAGTGCTATTCTTTTATAATTTTAGCCAATTTTCTGGTAAATCTAGCCATCCTTAGCAATTAAAAATGGCCATTATATGTAAGATTATTTGTTAGTGTGTTTTGGGATTTTTTAACAATTTTTAATAGATCAATTTAACAAGAAATTTTTCTTTTAGTTGACATGTTTAGGATCATTGTCTTGGAATATCTATTTTCTTCTCATACACAAATTTTGTGTTGAATTATCATTAAAAATATTCCAATAGTTTTTTTTTTCATGGTTCCTTCAATCTTTACAAGTTGACCAATACCTTTTGCTTTAAAGTAACCTCATAGCATTATGGAAGAAGTTTGCTTCACTGTTGGGATGGTGTTCTTTAGCAAATAACTTTCTTTTCTTTTTTTGCCACGCCTACAAATTGTTTAGTTCCATCTTCTCAGACCAAACAAACTTTATCCCAAAATACTTTATCTTTGTTTAGATCCTTTTTTTGCAAAATTTAGTCTGGCTTTCAAGTGTACTAGGTGGAATTATCTTCCTTGTTCTATGCCTTTCCAGTCTCACATGGTGCATTATATTCTGTGCTGTACTCTGACTAACATTCACACCATATAATATCAAATTTTTAGTCATATTTTCAATGGATCTTTACTGATATACCTGACCATCTTGCACAGGGGTCTTGTTGAAACTTTACAAGGGCGGCCAACTTACAGGAGATTTATCACATCACCAGCCACATTGAATTTATTTGTCATCTCCTTTTCCTATCTTGTGCTTGTTAATAATTAATTGCCTCAAATCAATACTGAACTCCTTTGCCTTCCCCAAGATGAGGCTCAACGATGCAATGTTGCATGAATATTGATCATTTTAGTTATACGAGTGTATCAAATTGGTCCTATGAAGATGGAATATAAATTATATTCAAATATTCACCAAATTTATAATAATTTATATCGACCGTATGAATATTTAAAAAAAAGTTTTTTTCTTAAATATAGCAGCATAACATTTTTAGTAATTAACAAATTATCTTCATATTTTGTGTGTATCATTGCCTATATTATATCTTAGTTATAGCATCATTTGAACTTGGTAGATCATGTATGAAGAATATTATTAGATGAAACAATTTTCCCCACCGTACGAATACTTATTGCCCCCACCATGAGTCCTCATTTCATACAGTCCATGTGCTGTAATAGGGTGTAATAGAAATTTTTGAATTGAATAATGTGATATCATAATTGCAGGAAAAGTATTCCCTTCCAAAATTTCATGACTGTGGTCATAGCCAATTTTGGAGCTAGTGTGTGAACAAAAAAATAAACTTTTGAAGATATAGTGTGGGGTGGACAGATGGTAACAAGGTTAGGGACATATTTCATATGGATCCGCTCCAAAATTTATCACTTCTTTCATAACCTATCCGACATTTTTCCACAAAATTTCATAGAAATTCATTGAGAACTTTTGGAGATATCATGTGTACAGACAGAACTTCTGAAGATATTTTGTGGTTGAAAACAGTTAGCTAGGATGTAGTGAAAACAATTTTTGATAGATTCACTACAAAATCTTATTCCTTTTAAAACACTCTTCAACAAATTTTCATTGAACTTCATGGAGAACTTTCAGAGATATTGTGTAGACAGAGAACTTTTGAACTTGATGCTTAATGTAGATGGATAGCTCGGATGTAGGGAGACAATAGTGCATGGATCCACTCCAAAATTTCAATTACCAACCCCTCTACAAAATTATACTGGAATTCATTAAGATATTATGTGGACAGATAGAGAACTTTGGAAAATATTGTGTGGGTGGGTTAATTGTGCATGGAAAATTTAATTGTATCTTTCATAGACACTTACCCACTCCTTCACAAAATTTAGCTGAAATTCATCTGAACTTTGCAGATATTGTGTGAACAGAGAGAGAACTTCTAGAGAAATTTTGTGGTTTCCCACACTTTCAAATAATTTAATTGAAATTCATTTTCAACTTTTGAAGATACAAAACAGCCAGGACTGAATAAATTACTTGGATCTGAAATTTTGATATAGTTCTGATGACACTAGAGAATTTCAATGAAATTTCGTGGAATGGTGGGCAAAAAATTAGGAAAGAAGTGAGTAAATTTTTGAGCTGATCTATACATAATTATCTCCTCCACATCCTCGGTGTCTGCAACCATAAAATATATTCAAAAGTTTTCTATCTGTCCATAGTATCTCTCAGAAAATTCTCAAAGAATTTCAATGAAATTCCATGCAAAGGTTGGCAATAGGCTACAAAAACAATCATGAAATGGAGCAGGTCCATGAGCAATAATTTCCTCTCCTAATTGTCTGTACCACCCAATAGCTTCAAATCAATAAATAAATTCCAATGAGATTTTGTGCAAGAGCAGGCAATAGGTTATTAAAGAAGTGGATAAATTTGGGGATTGGATCTATACGCAATTATCTCCTCCACATTGTAGCTACCGGTCCACACCACACTATATCTTTAAAAGTTCTCTGTCCACACAATATCTCCACTGACTCCCAATGAATTTCAATCAAATTTTGTTGAAATGTTGGCAATAGGCTAGGTCCTGAAATTCTTGAGTGGATCCATGATGATTCCCTCTACTATGTCATAACTATCATAGTGAGGGTGCAAATCCCCACAATTAGCACCTGTGTGAATTTGCTGTTTAAAGCAATTATTTTATTGATTCTATCAGTTAGCATACTTAGGTATGTGAAAAGATGCTTGGCTTTTTTTTTACTCAGTTCATGATATTTGGGCATCAATAGTGATTGGCTCCAGGCTTTTGTGGGCCCAACATGGTCAAGTTTTCCATCATTGAAGAGGTATAGAGCTGATCAATTTTCACAAAAGGTCCAGGGGTCTAATATCAAAAGAAATGTTAAATGCATTCATATATATGATTCTTATGCAAATTTCTTCGATCAGCCAACCAAGCTATTTTTCAAGTAACTATCCAAACCACATACTAGACATGTACCTATTAGAAAAACTATATGATGGAGGATATCAAGGGTGCATTGTACGTCCCTCTGGCTCTCCGTATACCTGGTTAATCATAATTTTGTGTTTGGTTGGCTAGTGGAAGAAATATGCATAAGAATGATAAATAGAGATGCATATAACTCAATTTCTGTTGAATTAAGATTCCTAGTCCTTTTGTAAAATAATGATCTGCTATTATTGACTCATTTCCAATTGAAAACTCTCTGAACTATTTTTGAGCAATCACTATCTTGGCCAATGCTGATTTCAGTGATTACCCACCCAGAACCAAGCATTTACAATCAGCAGCCAAATGTTCATCTACTGTTTTTCTGATGTTTGACGACTGTGCAAATGTCTTAGTAGCCATTTGTATAATATATGGGTTGTTTGTAAACTTGTAATTAATGTTTTTAACAATTTGAATAACGTTTTTCTGTAAAAAAATGCAAAGAGACTGAGTCTGAAATAGTATATGTATTATAAGATTAAAAAAACACTTTATTTCACATCTGCATACAAATGTCAAATAAACAGTAGTTAAATTAAATGTGATTGATAATCTGAATATACTGTTTGCACAAATAAAACAAGTGAAGAACTGTCCACTTCCAGGTTGAAGTGAAATTTGGCATTGTAATTTATCTGCATGGTAAATGAACGTTCTGCAAATAGAGTTTGTACAATGAAGACAGCTAGCTGGAATTAGTTTGCTTGAAACAAATCTGTCTTTTTTTTCTTCCTTTGTATGACAAGACTTATTTTCTGGTCTTTAAATTCAATCTGTTTGGTTCAACATTCTTTCTTTCCATTGATATTGAAAAAACAAGTGAGCTACTTAGTGAGAAGTTTGTGTGCCACCGAATTTAGTTGAAATCATTGAAATGAATCATCACTACCATGATAAATGTAAAAGCTTCCAACCACATTCATGTAATTGCAATCCAGTAGCTGTTTAATGTAATTTAATTTTATGTGAATACATGATAAGCAAAATAAGAAAAAAATTGTATAATAAATTGAGTACCTTAGCTTGAGAAAGCATAGTCAAAGTTAAGATAACAAGCTTTAATCCAAAGTTAGCGACTGAAAAGTTCATCAAATAGGCATAAGGCCATGCCCCATGTACATAATTTGTTGGTTTAATTTCTAATTAATTCATGAGATACAGTTTTTATAACCAGACTAGGATTATAAGTTATTTTCGATATTCTAGCATAAGTTACCAGTTAGAATAATTAATGAAATTTTTTTTTTACAAGCAGAATTTTTATTTTACTACAACTGTCATGTAAATTTATCTAAACTGTTAGGCAAAGAATCAAAATGTTCTCTTTGTCTCTTTACTGAAATGAAGCAAGAAAGACGAAATTGAATAAGTAAGTTAAAACTAGGATATTGCATTTGGTAATAACAATATGTGAAGAAATTTCACATACCAACAACAAATAATTGAGGAGAATGAAACATCATTTTTGTCAACTGTTTCAAATATTTAGAAAAGAGGCCAGTGAAAAAGTTATTTTTTGAAGAAGAGAGAATCATCTTTTTAGTTTATGCAAAACGTGTTAGTCCTTATAAATATGTAGCATTTTTAATCCTAGTCACTTGGTTTATTTAAGTATCTCTTTAATTGATCAGTTTCTGTTTTAAATTATAGAATAAAAATAAAAGCATGATTTATTTCTTTTTCTGACTGTGTTGCAACATGGACCAGAGTTGTTATATTATGGGGGGAAGATCAGCTTTTAGTTAGCATTTTTGTGACATACTAGAAGTATTATTGGTTGTGAATAAAAGATTTCAAGAAAAGAAAATGTTATTGTCTTCTTATGATCTGAGAGGGTGTACATCCTTTGTTTATGTAAAAACACCCAATAAACATTTGGACACAAGCCTTAAGCAACTATTCACTGTCTGTTTGTGGAATGTTTGCAAGCAAATAGTATTTGTACCCCGCTTAATGTTTGTTTACTGTTTGGGTACTGTTTGTTAATAGTCATGTGCAACCGTTCAAAGAACATGCCGTTTCTAGGTGGGTGTAGGTATATTTTTCTGTGTGATAGTAAAAGATTCATGTTGCTAAAAATGATGTTGCTATATAAAAGGTTTTCTTTTCTTGAATCTGAAGAACAGAATATAAAAAAAAACACAAATTTTGGTCATCTGATTGTAAGTTTTCCAGTGAGTAATAAAGGAACTCAACAGCTGAGAATTTCATGTAAGAAGGTTTTATTTTTATTTTATCCAACCTTTTTCCTCGTCCATTATTTAAGTAATGGATTTTCCAGAAGGAGACACCAGAATGAAGAAAGGATAGAATGGGATGCAGTGAGAAAATATGATTGAAGGAAAGAAAGTATATTTCATAAGAAAGAGGGTTACGAAAGAAATTGATCAGAGATGGAAATAAAGGAGAGAAATAAAAAAAGAGTACAAGCAATGAGTATACTTGATGGAAGAGAAAAAAAGAATCAAAAGATTTATGTTTATTTGTTTAGTAAATATTAACATTGCCAAAATGTCCAGAATGGAGTGTGGCACTTGGGAAAACAAAAATAAAGGAAGATCAATATGGTCAATAAGTATGAGTTCAATGTTAGCTGTAGAGGTAGATGCCTTCAACTATCAAAAAGAGCTTGGCTCAAACCAAATGTCTGCACTACATGCTGGACAACTACTGTGGATAGACAAATTTGTTCAAGTTCATTCAGATCATATACTAGCCAAATACCTGTCCCATGGATTGGGTATTCATCTAGCATACTTAAAACCTTTCTATGAATTTATTTCATATTTTTATTTCGATTTTTAAAACATTGTTTCAGTCATATGAAATAATTTAGATTTTTCTATGTTTTGATACAATGACAAAGAAAAAGTTTTGAAAAAAAACCCAAACATCTACAAGGAAAATTACACTTACTGGCTTTGTAAGCAATGTCAAGGGTTATCTTACCAAAATCCACATACACCATGGAATTTATCAATTCATTTTTTTTTTTCAAATTTGGATATTCAAAACATTGCTTGTTCTAGTTACACAAAAAACGCTGTTTCATTATTCCTCATTCTTTAGCTAGATATTGATTAGGCCACACATTAGCACAGAAACCACAATATTCAGTTGCAAATGACCCAGAGTTTTTTTTTCTTAAATTCTCAAAGGTAGCATATCTTAGGGGTACTTTTATTCAAAACCTCTGGTTCCAATGAACCTGATAGAAGTAGGACATACTGTCAATTTAAGATAAATTTATGTAAGATGTAGAAATTATTTAATGGAACAATGCAATTTTTCATGTTGGAGAAAAGATGCACATAAAAGGAAGAACCCACTAATAAAGAAGGATAGTCTTTATTGGAACGTGTTGATATATGTGTTTTTTTCAATTTTGAATTATGCTTTCGACTACTACTTTTTCAAAGCTTGCCAATCTACTATAAACACCGACTACTGATGTTTCGCTGGTAAAGTTAAAAAAAACCCAGAAACACTGGATAGAAACAACATGATTCTACGTAATCATTATTGACAATTTGATTTCCTTTTTTTCATCAAATATTTTGACTTTTTTCTTTCAAGCAAAAAAAAAGAAAAAAAACAAGAACAGAATATCTTAAAATTTTTTTCAAAAGTCTATAAGAGAAGCTTATTGATGGAAAAAAACAAACTGCAATCAATCAAATCCATAAATTGCAGGTCTGCAAAATTGGAGGGACGACTGTAATATATTTTCGGATGATACTTCCCGTTCTGGAAAAATGATCCCCCACTAAAGTAAATTTGAATAAAGGGAAGTAAACAAAGAATTGCAAAGCCATAATTTGGTTGATGGAAATTACAGATTAGAGCCCTGTAGGAATTTTTGTATTGACTTTTGGGAACCAATTCAACATGCAAGAACGATTTTAAATGAGTAGGAATATTTGAGGGAAGATATAAGAGATCAGTTTAAAAAAAACTTTAGCACTATTTTTCATAATGGCAGATTACCAGAGAAAACCAAATTATCAAATAACCACTATGTAGGGAAGGTTATTGTTGATGGATCCAGTCCAAAATGAAATTGCATGGATGATTGCCAACCGCTCTGTGAAATTTCATTGAAATCCATTGGGAATTTTTGGAATCATCATGTGGAGCAATAGAGAACCTTTGAAGCTATTTTTAGGTACTGACATTTAGCTAGGAGATATTTAGATAATCATGCATGGATCCATTCTAGAATTTCCTGACTTATTTTGTAGCGTATTGAAAAATTGACAAAATTTAATTGAAATTCATTGAGAACCCCTGTAGATATTGTGTGTAAAGACTGAGAGATTTAGTAGATATTGCATGGTAAGGACAGATGCACTTCTCCACAAAATTTCATTCGAACTCAGTGGGAAATTCAGATATTGCATGGACAGTCAGAGAACTTTTTGAGACATTTAGTGGCTACGTCAACTAAGCCAAAGTAATTGTGCATAGATAAGCTCCAAAATTAATTTAGAATTTTTGGAGATATCATGTGGATTGACAGATGGAAGGGGAATTTTATTTAATCCTGGCTGTTCTGTATCAATGAAAATTTCAAGGAAATTTCTAAGAAATTTTGTGGATGCGTGGGCAAAACGCTACAAAAATTCAGGAAATGTTGGAGCCAATTAAACAGTCAAGTGTCTTCAAAAACAGTCAATAAGTTAGTGTCTTTAGAAATAGGCAGAACATTTTGTGCTTGTATCATGCTGTTTTGTTATTTGTCTTTTCAGGAACTGCTTTTTTAATTATTTTCTTATTTGTACGTTACGAAATATCAATAAATCTATTTTAGATTTTTATACAGGTCCAGATGGATATATTTATTAGTTGAAGTCTCTAGTCATGTCTTCGTCAGATTGGTTTGAGTGAGAATAAAATCTGAAATAGAAAAAACAAAAAATCTTCATCTTGTTTGTATGATATAAAATTCTGATAACCTACATACAAAAGTTAATGAAAAATCAATAAGGGAACCAAAAGAGGAGTTATAGAACTGAAAGATATTTTTCCGATGAAAATTTGTTGAAGGATAGGCAATAGGCTCTGGAATTAAGTGATAAAAATGGTAGCAGTGGCAGTGATAAACATATGATACCAAAATGCAAGTTGAAAGCTTAAGACTCAAATGTTTCCAGCTGTCCAAACGCAATCTATTTGCCAGAAACCAGGTCAGCAGTGTGAAGAAGAATAAACATTTTATTTCAATGAGAAGTGTCAGCCACTGTTATCTTGGAGAGAAAGAAAGAAAAAGATTGGATTAGCAAACTTACATAGAAATAGAGGGAAAAGGTGAGGAGTAAATCATTCCCTTCCCAATATTGCTAAGTCGTTAATACTCTTTCTTTTTATGCCCATGGAACAACATTTTCTTTTAAAATTGTGTATCAGGAACAAGAGGGTGTGTATGTCTATAGAATAGGGGAGGGTGGGGTTAAGAATAGTTTCTTTCATTGCTCACCTACATCCTAAAACTTTTCAATATCTTCATCTTGCCCTACCATTTCTTGAAATACCTTTTATTTCAATGGATAGAACACTTGAGACTTCCAAGAAATGTGGTCTGGCTTATAGGCCAGATACAAAAACATGAAGTTATAACTATAAAGTTCTCAAAGGCCCCTTCTTTTATGCATATGATTTCATGTTAGTATCACCAAATCAAATAAAAACAGAACTATTATGGGTCCAATTTTCATTATACGTAAATTTTATGAGATACTCTACTGGGAAGCTGGTACTTTTGAAATAGCTATTTTTCATTTTAATATGATGACTACAAATGTATAGCCACTAAGGAAGAAAACTGAATCAATGGCTGACTGCTGCCACTTTTCCATGAATGGAACAAAAGTATATATTTCCTGGGAATGGAATATATTTAGGTGGCAACCTTGTAACATGATAGGAATTCCATTCATGGAAAAGTTCTAAATACTGAACAAATCCATCCTACTGCATAATCTTAGATAAAATAAGCATTAAGGATTACAGTTAAGCTTTTTAAATAAAAGGTGAGAAAGGAAAAAAGATGATGAAAGAAAACCAAGTGATTTGATTGGAGGATAGAAAGAGAGAAGGGGAAAAAGAAGTCTAGGTAGTTAATTAAAAGAGTAGAAAAAGGGGGACAAAAGAAAAACAAGTAATTTGATAAAAGGGTAGAGAGAGAGGAGAGAAAAGAAAGTTGAGTAGTTTGATAAAAAGGTAGAAAGGAGAAAGGGGATGAAAGATAACTAAATAATTTGTAAAGTGGGTATAAAGATAGTGGAGAGAAGGGAAAGTTGAATAGTTAATTAAAAGAACAGAAAAATTGGATGGAAGAAAATCAAGTAATTTGAGATGGAAAAAAGAAAGGTTAAGCTGTTTAATAAAAGGGTGGAAAGAAAAAAAAAGGACAAAAAAGCAAACAAACAAGTAATTTAATAAGGTAGAAAGAAGGAGGGGAGAAAAGAAAGTGAAGTAGTTAGTTGAAAGAGAAGAAAGAAGCAGGTGAAAGAAAACCATATAATTTGAGAAGGGAGAAAAGAGAGTTGAACAGTTTGATGAGAGTATGGAAAGAAGAAAGAGGAAAACCAAATGATTTGATAAGAAGGTACAGAGAAAGAAGGGAGAATAGAAAACAAGCAATGTGATAAGAGAGTAAAAGGAAGGAAAGGGGGAGAGAAAGTTAAGCAGTTTAATAAAAGAGTAGAAAAGAAGAAATGAAAGAGAACAAAGTAATTAGATAAGATGGTAGGAAGAGAAAAGGGAGAAAAGAAAGTTAAGCAGTTAAATAAAAGAGTGAAAGAGGGGAAGGAAAGGAAACCAGGTAATTTGATGACAGGGGAAACAGACAGAAGGGAGATGAAAAAGTTAAGCAATTTAATAAAAAGAGTAGAAAGAAGAAAAACGATGAAAAAGACAAATAATTTTATAAAAAATGGAAAGGGGGAGGGGACAAAAAAGTTAAAAGGTCCATCAAAAAGAGTTGATGATAGTTGGAAGAAAGAAGTTAGAAAAGAAGTTAAGCTGTTTAAAAAAAGGTGAAAAACAGAAGAAAAACAGGAATGAGAGAAAACCGAATGATTTGATAAGAGGATAGAAAGAGAATAGGGGGAAAAAAAGTTAATAAGAGGGTAAAAAGAAGAAAGACAATGAAAGAAACCATAAAATTTGATAAGAAGGTAGAAAGAGAGAGAGGAGAAAAGGAAGTTATGTAGTATAATAAAAGGGTAGAAAGAAAAATGGGAAAGGAAGAAAACCTAGTAATTTGATGAGAGGGTAGAAAAAGAGGAGAGGGAAAAGAAATTTAAGCAGTTCAATAAGAGGGTAGAAAGAAAAATAGAGGATGGAAAATACCAAATGATTTGAAAAGAGCATAGAAAGAGAGAAGGGAGAAAAGAAAACTCAATAGAAACATGAAAAAGAAGAAAGAGGATCAATGATAAGAGGGTAGAAAGAGAAAGGGGACTTAATAAAGTTAAGAAGTTCAACAAAAGGGTAGAAAGAAGAAGGAGAATGAAAGAGAACCAAATGATTTGATAAGAGGTACAAAGATGAGAAAGGAGAAAAGAGTGTAAAGCAGTTTAAAAAGAGAGCAGTAATAAAATTGAGGATGAGAAAAAAATAATAATGTGATAAAAGGGTAGAAAGAGAGAAAGGAAAAATGTTAAGCAGTTTGAAAAAGGGTAGAAAAAAAAGAGGATGAAAGAATACCAAATGATTTGATAAGAGGATAGAAAGAAAGAAGGAAGAAGAGAAAGTTGAATAGTTCAATTAAAGAAGGAAAAGAATAATAGTAAACCAAATAATTTGATAAAAGGGTACAAAGACGGGAATAGAGAAAAGAAAGTCATGCAGTTCAATAAAAAAGTATGAGGGAGAAAGATATCAGAGAATTGAAAGAGAGAAGGGAGGAAAGAAAGTTAACCAGTTCATTGGAAGGGTAGAAAAAAGAACGAGGATGAAAGAAAACCAAGTGATTTTATAAGAAGTTTGAATGAAAATTAAGAGAAAAGAAAGTTAAGCAGTTTAATAGAAAAGTGGAAAGAAGAAAGATGATGAAAGAAAACCAAGTAATTTGATGGAAGGATTGAAAGAGAGAGAGAGAGAGAGAGAGGGAAGAGAAATTTGAGCTGCTTCATAAAAGGGCAGAAAATAGAAAGGATGAAAGAAAAGCAAATGATTTGATACGAGGGTAGACAGAGAAAGGGGAGGGAGAAAAGCTAGTTAAGCTGTTTCATAAAAAAGTAGAAAGAAAAAAGATAAAAAGAAAACCAAAAAATTTGATAAGAGGATAGAAAGAGAGAAGAGAAAAAAGAAAGTTAAACAGTATAATAAACACGTAGAAAGAAGAACAGATGGAAAGAAAACCAAGTAATTTGATAAGAGAGTAGGAAGAGAGAGGAAAGAGAAGATAGTTATGCAGTTCAATAAAATGGTAGAAAGGAGAAAGTGGATGAAAAAAAAAACAAAAAAGTATTCCACTAAAAGGATAGAAAGAGAGGGAGTAAAAAAAAGTTCAGCTGTTCATAAAAACAGTAGAAAGAAGAAAGTGGATGATAGAATACCAAGTGATTCGATAAGAGGATTGAAAGAGAGAAGAGAGAAAAAATTAAGCTGCTTAATAAAAGAATAGAAATAAGAATGTGAATGAAAGAAAACCAAATGATTGGATAGAAGGATAGAAAGAGAGTAGGGAGAAAAGGAAGTTAGGCTATTCATTAAATCCATGAAAAGAAGAAAGGGGACGAAAGAAAACTGAGTTATTTGATAGGAGGTAGAAAGGGAGAAGGTGAAAAAAGTTGAGCTTTTTAAAAAGTGTAGAAAGAAGAAAGATAAAATAAAACCAAATAATTTGATAAGAGGATAAAAAGAGAGAAGGGAAGAAAACCCAAGTAAAACCCAAGTCTTTTTCAATTAAAGGAAAACTGTTCTTACAAATGTTGGAATATTCCCTAAGCTTGTCAGCAGAGTCATTAAATCTTCAGTTAGTGTGGAGTTTGACCCTGAAGGGTAGCCAGTCTTGTATATCATTCTAATTATTGGTATATACAATCTTGATGCTTCCTGATCATTATTCTTCTCACATCAATAAAATTTGTTCTTGAGTCTTATTACTCTTTTGCCCTTTTTAAATTTGGGTAAAGAAGGACAGGAGTCAATTGTTGTTCACTGAAATCAAATGATAAGATAATTTAAATTCTTCTCCCTCTCCATCCACCCTTACAATATAATTAACAAGGTTAAGAATGGAAGTCAGTGCATGTATACCAGAGTAATGATAATATTTTAGATGTCAATGTTGAAATCAACAACTTGAGCCACTAATATTCTTCATATGCACCCTTTGGTATGACACGATTCATTTCCTTAGTGACTGTTCAAGTCTAACATTTAAGTTTCTTGTTTGGAAAATGTATATTAGTGAAAAGATTGTGAGGTGTGAAAGTGTGGGTTTTTTTTGTGCAAAATTAGCTTCTAGCCCAAATAAAATCAACTGTTATTCCAAAGAGATTTACCTGAGAAAATCTCAGGCCCCCTTGAACCTCAGAGCTTCCTTTGGACTTCTGGGCTCTGAATGTATATAAAAATAAAAAGCACAACAAAAATAAAATTTGATCTCCATTCTTACATACTTTAAAATGAGAGGTCTTCATATCTTAGTCAAATTGGTGATTTAAAATACCCTCCTTATGGATTTTTTTTCCAAAATTACCATCTATGTTAAGTGTGACCAGAGCCAATCTACTTTTATATTGAACAATGATTTTCTTGGTTCTCTAACTGTAAGCATAGACTGTTCTACACCAAGGTATCAAGTTATCAGAAAAATATCTCCTACCCATCATTTTAAACAATGGACTCCTCAACTGAAAAAAAATTCTTTTTGATTTAGTTTCTTTTGGAAAAAATTAAAATCATCAAAGAGAATGCAAATATAGGTAACGAGTGCTTTCTGAAAGGTTGCTTTACACCAACTTGATGAATTCAATTTATCATTTATGGATTTATAATATGCTCTATTTTATTCTTATAAAAATGAAGCATGGAAAAAATCTGGAAACTGGGCTGCTACATACTTGTATAATTCTCAATTCAATCAGAAGAATGTAGAAGGATTCCTCTTATCTAGACTTGAGTTCACTCTCTGTAATGTAGACTACAGTAAAGCAGAGTATTGGGTGGATCATTATTAACACAGACTATGGTAGACAGGATTTTGGATTGCTCTTCAATCTAGTTTTGCTATTTTTCAATCATAAAATGCTTCATGCTAATTGTCCATACCAAGAAAATTTGAAGGAGAAAATTTGATTTCCTTTCAAAAGATGAGACAGCAAGCTAGCAGATAGATACATTTTCAACTTCTTTTAGGATAAAGCAATACTCTATCCTCCTATATCTTTCCTAAAAATAAAGAAAACCAGGGTTCTAAACATATAAAAAAAATGATATAATGAATAAGCCATATTCTTCAATACAATCTTTGTAGAAGTTACGGAATGGAAGTTTATGGAAAAGTAGGTTGAAAGATGTCATTAAAACAATTTTTTTCAATTTGGACAGATAATAGCAAAACAAATCTAAACATTTAGATGCCACTTGGAAGCACCACAGCCTACTTTTAGAGTTGATAATTATAAATCTTGTGTAAACAACAAGAAATGTCTGAAGAGCAAAGATAAGTGGCTTATAAGCTTTATCTTTTCAAATCAAAATCCCTTTGGCACTTACATTGTTTACTTCAAAGGATAGAGGTGTGGCAGGCCATATGAATAAAACTGGCCATCAGAATATTTACAAACGACAAAATTATTCAACCAACTTGGATTTGTTAGCTTCTAATACAACAGGGTTATGTTTACTTTAGTCTCCTTCAAGTGGAATATTTTATAGGCATTTGCGGCAAATTTACTGATTTAAGTGTTGATTGCCAAATGTATTTTACATCCAGTGAGATGAAGAAGCCAGGGTGAAATCCATGTCTGTTCTTATTAAACTAAAATACTATGCTTGCTATTGTCTTTCCCAGTTGTATTTTAAGTGAGTGTGTGTGTGTGTGTGTATGTATGTGAATGAGGTGTCACCCAAAAAGTTCAGCGAGTTTGAACAGCATGCATGCAGATCAAATGTAACAGATTTTCCACATCTGCCTGCATAATCATTGTTTGACAGTTCTCGGTTTCTTAACAGTCATCGTCCATATACCCCTATTAATATGATTTCACCCAATGCACCGTTTTTCTATTTAATGAAGACAAATAATGTTACTGACTATTATTTAAAACCAGGTCCCAACATTTAACTACATACCAAGAAAGATACAACACAAAAAAATTTCTATAAGATTACTTTTTAGATATGGAATATGGTCTGATTAACACAAAAAGGATTTTTACAAAGACATTAAATTTCCATAGATGTGATTTACATAAAAATAAAAAGTAAAATATGCATGTATTTGTTATCAAATTGAAAATTGTAATATAAAAATGCATTTCTGGGCATTTACAGAAAAAAGCCAAGTATTAGTTTTAATTTAATGAGCTGCAATTTAAGTGCATTGAATAGAAGTAGATAACTGCTGAGATGGGATCTTGAGTGGGTTTTCATTTGAGGAACTATCTCAAATTACAATTAAAAAATTATTTGCAAAGTAAGAAATGAAACAAAAACAATAACAGCAAAAAAATGGAAAGATTATCAGGAAAAAACCTTAATTTAAAGTAGATTGAATAATTCAGTGTAATTTGACCATAAGTAATTTTGCTAAATATTGATTCTGTTCCTGACAGATAGTTAGACTCCAGTGAGCAACAAATTTGATTCACTTTTTCACAACTAGCATCCCCTGAAACCAACAATAAATCCAGAAAATCAAGTGATTAAGCAGTGCAAAAAATAGACCATGTGATGGGAATTTTAGAGATAGTACAGTAGGAAGGAGGAAAGAGTAAAAATGGGTTTAGACTATTTATGTCCTGACAGTGGGTTCAGAGGCAGGGGTAGGATGAAAAATGTACTGGCTATAGATAAGCATACTGTATTTTGATGCTAACATAGCTAACTGAGAAGTTATGGACTGATTAGTAATAAATTCAATGCATAAAATCTACATTAAATACTAAACATGTATAAACAGATGTCTATATAACCAAGTTTCAAAGAGTATAAAAAAAAGGACAAAAGTAAATGGTGAGTGAAACTGCAATTCAGTGTCATGAGTCATGAATATCAACTTGCTCTATTGTTGTACTTCCTTTTTTGGGGGCATGTTTTCAAGAATTTTTTTCTTATCATGTATAGACTCCTTTACTGGTAGAGGTGAGTGCCCATTTAATCATTTCGAATGTGATCAACGATATAATCATGCCATACCAAATGAGCTACTTATTTTTGGTACAGTTGTCAGAAATTTATCTAGTCTGGTATGCCAGCACTACAAAAGATTTCACTTTGATCACTTATCTTTCTTTTTGAATTGTAATTGATCAGATTTTGATAATAAAATACATTACTTTCCATCAAGCCCAATAAGACCCACCTCACTTGTATTGTGGCAGCAGAAATATCAATTTCTTCTTTTTAAGAAGAAAAGACTCAGACAGCATGCCGAGAACTGCAAGTATGAAGCTGTGAGGGAAGAGCTCATTAAAGACAGGCTTGCAGTTGAAGCCCATTCGTCAGAAAGAATGCTGATGGATGAGAACATTGGAGAGAGTCATAGAAATAGCCAAGCAAACTGAGGCAGTAAAGCAGCAGCAGTCCAATCCGTGGGGAGAGAACTCTGAGGAAAAGTGCCTCATAAACTGATACAGTCAGAAAGGGTAAAAAAGGTTGGAACTGGATTCAGCACCCTATTGCGCAGTGTTAGGCTAAAAATCAGAAATGCTACACCTGTGGAAAAGCAACCACTTTAAGCAGGTACAAAGATCTAAGGCTGTACAGGAAGTATAAAAAGACCATAGTACCTTGATCCTGGAAGCTGTGGCAGCATGTGGGGACACATAGACAGAAAATTTGATGGTGGAAGGCAGAAAAATTAGTTTCAAGATAGGCACAGCGTGGATTCCCAAACTATATATTCAGGTTGGTGTTGGGAATAACATCCCAAAACTGGAAAAAGCAAGGAGGCCAATATTTGGAGCAGGTCTCTCTCCATTGGATATTTTGAGGGTTATAGATATAACCCTGGAAAAAGATGGGTACAAGAGAATGTATACGTCATAAAGATCTTACAAGCACGGTTACTTTCTATCACTAAATCAGAAGCCTTGGTCAAATAAAAAGCCTGCACACCATCAAATTGAAACCTGGAAAACAGGTGTTTTCATTAAAAAAAAGTGCCATTGCTGATGATCGTAAAGGCGAGAAACAAAATTGAATGCATGGAACTGGACTTATCAAATGGAAGAATGAGCCCACTGAATTGTTCCGAGGAATGGTGGTTGCGCCAAAAAAGTGGTGATATATAAATATGCGTTGACCAGACACAGCAAAGTAAGTCTAGGTTTTCTAGCTGGAGCATAAACTTTTACTGCCAAGATGGGATTTTGGCAAATTCTTCTAGAAGAGGAATCAAAAAATTAATGACTTCCATTTCACCTTTTAGTTATTACTATTTTAAAAGGTTACCCTTTTGAATTGCATTGCCACCTTCAAAATAAAATAATTTTGGATGTCACACAAAATCTAGAGGGTGTTATCTCTTGAATGGACAGCACATTGATATTGGGGCACATGCAAGATGAACATTTCTTCAACCTACAGGTTGTGCTGGAAAAAATTGAGAGGTTAGAAAAATTCTTAATTTATAAAAAAGGGAGTTCTCAAAGAATGAAATCAAATCTTGGGACACACTATTGCAGTTGAGGGGATAAGTACTGACCCAAACAAAATAGCGTCAGTAAAAGACATGCAGAGCCAATTAATGTAAGTAAAGTTTGTAGTTCTTGGGAATGGTCAACCAGTTAAAGAAATTTATTCTTTAACTAACTGAAAAAGGCCAAACACCTGAGAAAGTTGCAGTAAAAAAAAATCAGTGGTTTCTAATTTCTGATAGGTCAGCATTTTAATCTAGAAATCACAAGCCATTTTTAAGCTTCTTAGGGGGAAAAAACATTTAATGCCTTATAGCAGAGAATCCAATATTACAGGTTAAGATTGACAATATATTCATAACCTTATCTTATGCCTTTGGTAAAAGTTTCTGTGCTGTGGACAAGTTATCATGGGCTTGAGTATAAAAAAAACAAAACACGTTGGACGGAGCTCATGAAGAAAAGAAATATATACATCATTAGCATGGTTGAGTGCTGAAATTTGATAATATTCAAAGGTACGTAAATTTTAAGATCAGAATTTCCAAACAAATCCATAGGAGCAATTCTTTTCACATTAAAAGGGAAAGAGAAATTCTTAGTTGAGAATTAGCAAATCCAACAGTAACTGAATCCACCAACATTGTGTATCATTGTCATAATGGCTCTCCACAAGTATTTTGAAACTATAATAATGGATAACAGGTCATAATTTTCAGGAAAAATTCTTAAAAACCTGCAAAGAACGGGAACTGAACCATTCAGGGATGGAAACAGTCCTACCCAATTACTAATGGGTTGCAGTCAGCACATTACTGTACCAACCTTTCTATTGTTACTGAACTCAGCACCACTAAGCGTGATTGTAGTCAGGTAGAGGGAGAAGGTCCAGACGAGTGGCCATTTGGAAAGCCAGTGTGGCTGACCGAAACTAGAGTCATTAGGACCATGGTGGGGGAACACATGGCAGCATTACATTTGGATCGGGGTCTGTTGGAGGCAAGTACTACCCGGAAAAATTGTAGTTAGCATTTTCAAATCGGTATACATATTGATATTCAGAGATGTGATGGTATATGGTGATCTGTGGGTGGATATGGTGAGGGGGGAGATTTATCTCAGGCATGTAATACCATTAGGTTAGATATTCTTGGGGCCAAAAAAGACCCCTTAGTGTACACCCACGACCCCTAGGGCTCTATAAATAGGGTACTAAAATGTTCTTTTGGAAGTCCTTTTTCAGAAAAAAGACATTCCCAGTGCATGTAGCATTCTTGGAAAATGCTACATACCAATCTTCACAATTTGAGCTCAACTTCCCAAATACAAGAGATAGTTTTGTCAAATACATCATTAGAAAGCTCATAAAATCTTCTTGGTCCATCATTGATAATTTGGTTCATTATATTGTTCATTGGCATCTCTAAAATAGGACTTTAGTTTTGTGAATACATAGGTGCTGCAGTTGCACAACGTTGTAGCTGCATATTTAGTATCTTTGAGAACAAGCATCTTTCCATTATTTTCACCAATCCAGCTGGGTAAACTTGATCAATGAAAATAATGTGTGCTATCATCTGTTAGCCTTTTCTTCTTCCATCCAACTCATTATAGGGGGGGGGCACCAGAAAATCCCAACTCTGCAGGGGAGAAAAAAGTTTTATATCAAATAATAAATGGACTTGTCTTCTGACATTCCCTCCCTGTGCTAGATTAGTGTTGCCAACTAAAAAAATATTTTGCAAAAAGGGCTAAAAATAGCCAATCCAAGCCATAAATTGCCAGGTGACTGCTTAATTTAGCATGAAAAATGAAGTAACAAAATAAGAACAATTGCAATGAACCAAAGCATTTCAGGAATCCACTTGCCATATCAGTTAAAACAGAATTAATTATAATCTTTGAACATGCTTTGAAGTATCCTGATTGTGCAGTTCCCCTCATTTTGGCAAATGCAAATGGATCTCCAAGGAAGACAACAAAAAGTGTCAAGATGTTGTTGGTTCACTATACAAGATTGTCACACTTAAATCTCCTTTTGGAGATACTGATATCAATGTCATAATGATAAGTAAAGTCATTGAACATGAGCAATATTACATTGATTATGGAAGTGGCAAGACTCATAGAGGTTTGATATTACACAATATTGACATGCAACCTGAAGTGAAACATAACCTGATTGGTTTCCAGGTATTTACTAGAAATGATTATGTGCCATCATTTTATCAGGAAGGGAAAAAAAATGCTTGTTGGTTTTTGGGAGATAAGGTTCAGCTTGGGATCTTTCTGAAGAAATCAGTAATCAACTGGAGGAGTTTGTTTAGATACTTGATGGCTATAAACAGAGAAGTGTGGTCAATGTTCATCATCAAATGTTCCAGAAGAAATACAACAAATATGATAAAATTATCAGTTTGTTGTGGAACTTTATTTGTAGAGATCCAACTTAGTTGAAAAATGTAAAAATCTGTTGATGAGGCACAACTGCATGGTTGGAATGCCATTTGTGAGATTAGATGGCTTGAAACAGAGTTCCCACAAAACAAAAGAACTTTTGTTTGATGATATGTTCAATGATGAGAATGGGCAGGATGTGACTGGGTGAGATGAAGAAAGTGAAGATGACTAGGACTATTAACCAGGTATAATTTGTTATAATTTCTAGTGGTACAACAGGTGGATTTAGATATTTTTATTCAGGAACACAACACACAAATCTAACTTAACATGTATTTACACTAATGTAAAACAAAAGTGATCATAAAAGATTTGGAAGCGAGTAGATTTTTGTGATTACAATTTTACTGTAATTCACTTTCCTCAACCATCATAATATTTTATATGATATGATATAATTGCCCATCATGACCTCATATTTTCCTTCGATGAAGTGTTTAAAGTCCGGAATATCCTAGTCGAAGAACTTGTCATGCTTCTCTGAATAAGCTCTCATGTTCTCCTTGAGTTTATCAAGATAAGTGTCAAGGATATGGACTTTGAGGGACAGCCTGCAGCCCATCTTACCATAGTTTTTTTTAACCATAATTTTAACTAGCTTCACATAGTTTTTGCCTTGTTATAGCCTAGGAAGCCCCAAACTACTGTGATGAAGCTGTACCAAGCTAATTTACTCTTCCTAGTGAGCTTCTTTAGGGATAAGTCGTACTTTGGGATCTTCTTAATCTGTGCTCCAATGAAGACAGCATTTGACCTTTGGCTCAGATAATATTCAATGGCAGCATCTGCTAAAATGCTTGAGGCTTACAAGGGTTATACTTCGGCTGAGGATCAAAATGAATTTTGGGCATCTCATTCCACCTGAAAGAGTGTCTGGACCTTGCCAAATGCCTTGAAGTTGAAGTAATGAATATCTCTGGGAGGTCATTACAGACTTCAAAATGGTGGAATTCCTGGCAATTTTACAAAATTTTTCTGCTATCTTTGCTTTTGAGGCAACAGGTACATGTTGAAGCACTACAAATGGCAGGACTAGCTATAGCTGTCTGAATTCTATGTGGAGATTAACAACAGCCACAGGTTAACCACCGAAGATGTTGATGCCACCTTTGCAAATAGAATTAGGCCTTATGAAACAATTTTTCACAGCTGTAGATCAGGAGTTCATACCCTTCAAGTATTTTCCAAAAGCCGTCTGCGGCAAAATGAGTAAATTACAAAATATCAATAATCTGAACACAAAAGCAAAGTTTGAAGGGAATAATAGCCATTTTCTAAACTTTTTAGAGATAATCAATCAGAAAATAACATTTATTACCCGTAAAAAGTATCAAAGATTACACAATCTAATCTGAAAATACATTCTTTTTAGAAAGACACTTCATTTTAGCCTTGTTGTATTGATTCACAAATTTGTTGATAGTTGATTTCAAAAGATTGAAAACAAATTTACCACAGGGGAAAACATTGTATATCATAAAATTTGAGAAAGATCAAAATGAAAAGTTACTGAATGTAAAAGGCAGAATTTGAAAACAAACAAAAAAACCAACCAACCAACCAACCAACCAACTATTTAAAGGGTCACAGTAAGAATAGAAAGATGAATCTGCATTTTTATCATAAAGTTAAAAAAAATCCCCATGTTGGAAGCAATTTCTCAGCAAAACTAATTTTTTCTCTTGCTGAAGGTTCATCTTACAGCTGAATTTTATGAAATGCATCCATTACATAAATCTGAATTCTTTTTTTCATAAATATATCTCGCAAATGAATGGACAAACAACATGAAGAGCTGAAGACCCAGGATAAAACCCAAACTGCCTTTGAAGTTTGTTGGCAGAAGTAACAATAGACTTGAGTAAATGTAAATACTCACAGTCAAGCAGACAGCTAGAAGTGAGTTCTATTCTCGACAGGCATGCTACACCAAGATATTAGCACATTGGGAGAAAAAAAATCATTTACAGATTGAATCACTAATTTTACTCTGTTCTGTTACCATAGCATTCAAGATGAGCTATTGCTCAAACTTTAAACAAAAACGTCTTACTGCAAGATCCAGAATAAAAAAGAAAACACAACTGGTCAGTCACTCAATAGAAACTGTCATGTGACCAAACATCTTTTGGCAGCATGCTATTAGGATGATCAATCAGATAATTGGAAATGGAAAGGGGTGATCAGTGGATAAGTTACTTTTCTTGCCTTTTATTGGACAGTGATCATGATAAATGTCTAAATTTTCAGGGGAAAAGAGTGGATGTTACTGGACTCAAAGTAAGTGATCAATTTAGCATGAACTTACATTGCAAATCGAACCCTCATTAAAAAACCTATCTAGAAGAGAAATTTAAAAAACAAAAGAAAAATGTTTTTATTACATTACTTTTATTACATTTATAATAAAGAGTAGATGTTAAATTTTCAGCCCTCTAGCTTCATAGTAGCAGCCAGTATACATGATAGATACACAGCCAGCTAGCCTGCAATATCAACTTGAAAACTGAAGAAACTTATGTTGACAGTTTTGGTTGATGGTTTCTAATACACAAAAAGAAAAATGAAGATACCAAAGGTTTGCTAATTTGTGTTTGCTTATCTTCATCAAAAGCTTTTAACAATCAAACCAATTGGGGACAAAGTGCTGACATTTGGTGGTAGTGATTTTTAGATGCAGAGAATCACGTTTGTTACTTTTATTGTGATTTTTTCATTATTTTGTCAGCAATTTTGCACATTTTGTCAGTATAGGACAGCCAGTTTATACTGAATTAGAAGATTTGAAAAGTTATGGTCATTCAATTAATTTTTCACAAGTATTTTCCTTCGGAAACTTCAAGCAGTTCAGAATTGATCTCCATATTTTTGCCAAGATTGATCAGTTAAAACATTCTGTAGTAAATATGATTATAAGATATTGCATATAAGATTTTGAAAGAAGAAGCTTTTACTCAAGAATTCAGCAGTGTAATCCAGGGCTCCTCAAAGTAAGGGTCAGGACCTTTGTTGTGCATAGATTACTAGGGGATGCTGAAATATTTGGATATCTTTTTTCAAAGATAAGTTATATAATCAGTGTTTTCTTGCAATGGAAATAATGAAAAAACTAATGAAAAAAGAAAAAAGTGCAATTCTCTGTATGTAAAAACACTACTGCAAAATGTTTGTTTAGAATCAGGGCTCCATTGCTGACATCAGAACTTTGCCTGTCTATTATACATTGTTTTTCAATCAAATATTGATCCAATGTAAGTATGTTCACTGGAATACCTACCAACTCCTAAATGAATGATTTAGTTAAACCAAACAATTTATCTACCTACCTTAGTCATTTTATATTCATCGATTAAACACTACTTATTGTTGGTGTCATCCTCTTCATCAGGCTGTCAAAATCTCCAATCATTAACTGTCACTTATAAAGACAACCGATGGACATCATGACTTACAACATGGATGCCCAGAGATTACAAGCAAAAGCGAGGCCAACAGAATACTAAATGGAGAGATGTACTAGAAAATTTAGAAAGTACTAGCTCTGCGATGCCCATGATAAAGAAATGTGGCGGATCCTGGGGAAGGTCCATGTCCAATGATGGCGTTTAAAGTCTTCTTCTGATGATGATGATACTTCAAGATGAGTGACATTTGAGCATCTACTCTGAGAATCTTTAGAAAGACATTTTTATTCTGAACAAATGTTACAAACATTGGGAACATTAATCAGACAATATTGCTATGAAATTACTATTGAATTACCTGCAAAGCTCATAATTTAATTTTTTTGCTTTACTTTCTTTCTTGAAATGTTATTGATTCCCTTTTCTTGATTTTGTCCCTGCATTAATTTGAGAAGTGTCATATGATCTAAGCTGCTTTCCTGCTTAACATTGGTCACCATAGTGGCAGTGGATGCAAGCATTGCATACAGACCCCTCTGCCAAATTGATTCTTTTAAGATGGTTTATTTTCTAAGAACGCACTCAAGGATTTTCTCATGTCAACTGACAACTCTTAGAGAGGAAATGGAACAGTGGTTTAGTGCCAATCTCATGATTCATCTGTTTTTAACTCAGAGATTATTTTTTCTCTTCCCCATTTCATTCCTTCCTTTCATAAACTAAATCTTTCTTCCTTTTTATTCAAATATAGAATTCTACACTTATAATATAGAATTCACACACTATTGACATTTTGAGTCAAAATGGCAACATGATCATTTTTCTTGACATTTCACTAGTTGCTGATCAAATTGTATTTAAACTCTCTTCAGTCCATAACCCTCCCTAAAACCTCTGAGAACTGTGGTATAGTAAACAGGTTTATTAAGGGAGAAAGAGTCTGAGAAACATAATAGAAAATACAATAAACAAAAAGGAAAGCATAAAATATAAATCAACGCAGATAAAAAAAATGTGAAAAATATAGGCAAAACTCGGAAAACAAACAAAAACACAAAATTAAAGATTTTGAAAAGCACCTGTTTGATAATGTACCTTGGTGTTGGAAGAAAAATCTTCTCAGGATGAAACATTACTTGCTGAGTCATTTTCAATTATCTACGATTCCAGTGAAAGCTAGTTTTGGTACTTTAGTAAAAGGGGTAATCCGCATAGTCATTCAGAGGAAGATAGGAAAATAGCAATATTCATCATTAGAAAGAGAATTTAAGTGGGAGAAGAAAAAGTAAAAACAATTTACAATGCAATCATGATCTGACAGAGCATAGACAAAATTTCTGTTTACTTATACTTGTATTTATCATTGATTTTTGACTGGTATTTCTTACATATTGATTTCAGTTACTTTTTATCAAAACAACTAAATCATCAAACATTTGTTAGTATCAATGTGGAACAAAATTAAGAAAGAAATGGTCCTCTGACATATCCCGTCTTTCTCCAGGATGCCTACCTTAGCAAAGCAGCTGCTCTACCGCTTCAACCACAAAAGCCAATGATTATAGAAGCTCAAAGAGCTTTATTCCTTATTTCCTCAGCATGCATGGTGCTGCCATCTTTGATGTTCGTTTACATACACTAATAGTAATATTATCTTGAATTTTCATCATAAGATGAAGCATTATCAATGATCAACTAATATTTCTTTCATCCTAATTTCAGTAGCTTTTTGTTTTTTATTTTACTCTATTTTATAAAGAAGACTCATTCTTTATTTTACGCCTGCACTGTTCACTAACAGCCACTTAAACATTGTGTCGCTCTTACGATCGAGCTAAAGAGTCGCCGGTAATGTAGGTATTTCTGCCTTTGCATCACCAGTGACTGTTTAGGCAAATGGTAAGGGCATTGCTACGTTGAAGCGGCTACCCTATTGGTTGCAGGTTCAATTTTTGCAGTAGCCCCGATTCCTTTAATTGTTTATTTCATGTATGTTGTCTAGGCCAAGTGATATATTAAGCGTAAAATGACAGGGGATCATTTCAAATAAGAGCTTCAATGTAATATAGCACAATTTATATAATCATATATGTATATATACACACATATATATGCATATATATATATATATATATATATATATATATATATATATATATATATATATATAAACATATATAAATATATAAACATATATACATATATAAACATATATACATATTTATACATATATATGTATGTAAATTGGAATAATTGATTGTTGAATCCAGGAAGTGTTTTTTGTCATGGGTGAATGGTTATATAGTATTTTGGTAGAGACAATTCTTCCCCAATTCATCAGTAAGAATGCTAAATGACTTGAATGACCGGGGTTTTTATGGTAGATTTTGTTAGAGCATTTTGATGCGAGTCTAATGCATCTCCCCACGGTAATAGATTGATCTATCCCTAGTTTATATTTATTGGAAAACAGTGTTCTTCTCTGAAACAGAAATAGTATAATGTTTTCTATGTATTTTTTTTTTGAGATTATATTAATGTGGTGGTAACAAAGATTACATGGGGTGGAGTGGTTTGGAAGGACATTTTGTTGTGGTTAAAGGTTTTTTTTGTTTTTTTTTTTACTGCAGTATAAGATATATTGTAAATGGGTATTTTGTTTTATTGTTTTCTGATTAAGCTTATAATTATTTCTGTAAATTTTCTATAGGTTAGCGATTAGTTTGAATTAATTCTTACAGATAATTTTTGATTATTTTCTATTTCTAATGTTGGTGTATAGACCCCTATTGTGATTTTAAGAGTTTAAGCTTCTAAATTTCATTTTCTGAGGATCATATTATCATTGTATCATCTTAAGGTAAATTTGGGAATCAATCATATTTGAAACAAATTAATTACAGTTACATGGGGTGGAGTGTGGATTTCTATCAGGTTGATGGTTAGGTGCCTTGGTAGTAGTAAGATGAGTTTTGGATTATGATTATATATATACATATCATGAGTTGTATGAACTAGTTATTGAGTTTCAGGTAATATTTGATTAGTTTATTTTGACTCTCTCATAGTGTGTGGTGTATTTATTTTATGAGTAGTACTTGATGCTAATTGTTTTTATCATATTATTCTTTCATTTAAATGTGGTGTTAATCAGGTCCCAGTTGAAATTTCCATTCTGTCAGCATTTTGACATTTTATTTTTCTTATACAGGAAGTTCTTTCAGTCTTCAAATTTTAAGATTTTCAATTTCTGGTCTGAGTATTCGTCTTTGAAATTATTCGGAGGTCTGGAGTTAACAATGATAGCCCATTTAAAAAAAAGTGAAAGTTTTCTTTCGTCAAAATGCCATGAATATCTACGGAGTGCAGTTTGGAATTTTAGTATCAAAATTCAGATGGATCTAGTGTGGTTGTAATATCTACATTCCCATTGGTCCTTAAAGAACACAATGTGATATTTTTTGTCGTGTGGTTGTCAAGTTGTGGTGAGTGTTGCTAAGTGAATGTAGCTCTCAGCAGGACGTTCATTGGTTACAGGGCATGTGCTTTTTTTTCTGCTGTTATATCTAATTATGGTGATATCATTTATGTTGAAATTGTGATTGCTGTTGTCCTTCTTATTTTTGCTAAAATCCATTACTTTTTTTATAATGTGAATTCATAATACTATTCATATTTTTGGTAAAACTTTCACTGATAAATAGTAATATAGATAAACTTAATAAAAGATTAATGAAGACCAACAACAATCCCATGCCGAGCATAAAAAAAATAATACCAAAGATAAATGTAACTGGAGGAAAAAAAAAAAAAAAAATATATATATATATATATATATATATATATATATATATATATATAAACATATGTAAGTATATATATATATATATATATATATACACAGACTCATATATAAGTATATACATATATACACACATCATCATCATCATCATCAGTCTTTTAGCGTCCGTCGTTGGACATAGAACTTCCCCAGGATTTGCCACACTTCTCTATCATGGGCGTCACGGAGCCAGTACTTCCTGAACTTGTCTAGTTCATCTCTCCATCTAATATTTTGCCGGCCTCGGTTGCGCATGTGGTCTCGGGGAATCCATGTTGTGAGTCGTGATGTCCATCGATTGTCAGCCGTTCTTGCAACATGGCCAGCCCACTGCCATTTGAGATTTTTTATGGATTCTATGATGTCTCTAACTCTTGTCTTTTCCCGGATGTGTTGTGCTGTTTTGTGGTCTCTCCATGCGAGGCCCAGCATTATTCTTTCATGTGCACGTTGCATGGTTCTCAGCTTACGGGTCTGTCTCTTGGTTAAGTTCCATGTTTCAGCTCCATAAGTGACTATTGGGAGGATGCATTGGTTATACACCCTTCTCTTTAGGATTAATGGGATCTTATTATTTTTGAAGGTTGGGCTAGCTCTGCCAAAGGCTTGCCATCCTAGTGTGATTCTTCGCTTAATTTCTTCTTCTTTTGAGGGTCTCATGAGATTCGTTGCCCTAGGTAGATGTAGTGGTCTACTTTCTCGAGTTCTGTGTCCTCGATTTCGATCTTAGTGTTCTTATCTCCAATGTGGTTG
>OY735211.1:56100683-56105683 GCA_963457665.1 Thysanoteuthis rhombus
CTGCTGCCTCGATTGGAGCTATGATGTAAGGGACTCGTTTACTCGGGATTGCGGAGTTGAGACCTTTATTTAGTATGGATTCTTCAGAGTTTGATAGTATCCGTTGACTCAAGTTGATCACTGCCTTTACGGGTTGTGGATTATCGCTCTTGGACTTTAAGCATCGTTCTTTCAGCTTTGCTAGCTTCCTTATTTGTATGATCTTCACATTTTTGCATTCGGTCATGTACGATTTTTGGAGACAGTTCTCGATTCTAGCACTGTCTTTGGTCTACGCTAGGTCTAAAGCGCTTGCTTTCGAGTAATGATCTCATCCTGTAGCTGCTTTTTCCTCCATCTGTAGTGGCATATTCTCTCTTGTACTAGGACATGACCTAGTTTTTCTGCAGCCAGTTGAGCTCGCTTCGATCGTACTGGGGGTTTTGTCATTAGGCCTGTTGGAATGAGCAGTAGGTCCCGACATCTGAACAGGAATTTCAGGTGATGTGACGTTTTATCCAGTTTTTAGTGGAGACGTTCGACTCGTCTCCATTCTTTAACCATTTTGGGTCCGTACCGATTAGTTAGTACACCTCGGAATTTTTGAGATGAGGTATTATTATTATTTCTTCCTCATCTTTGTTGTTTTTCATACAACGTTTCGGCCATTGCACTCTACGGCCTTCGTCAGGTATCATCAGATGACGGCCGAAACCTTGTATGAAAAACAACAAAGATGAGGATGGTCCGAATATCAATACAAATAATAATAATACCTCATCTCAAAAATTCCGAGATATATATATATATATATACATATATATTTATATATATTTATTCATATATATATATATATATATATATTTATATATATATATATATATATCTATATATATATTTATATATATATATTTATATATATATATATATCTATATATATATTTATATATATATATTTATATATATATCTACATTTATATATATATATATCCATATATATATATTTATATATATTTATATATATATTTATATATATATTTATATATATATATATATATATATATATATATATTTATATATATATATTTCTATATATATATATATATATATATATATTTATATATATTTATATATATATCTACATTTATATATATATCTATCCATATACATATATATATATGCATATGTATATATATATATTCATATATATATATCCATATATATATATATATATAAATATATATCCTTATATATATATATCCATATATGTATATATATCCATATCAATATATATATATATTCATATATATAAATTCATATATATATATATCCATATATATATATATATATATATCCATATTCATATATATATATATATCCATATATACATCAATATATACATATATAAATATATAATTCATATAAATATATATATATATATAATTCATATATATATATAATTCATATATATATATATAATTCATATATATATATATAATTCATATATATATATATAATTCATATATATATATATAATTCATATATATATATATAATTCATATATATATATAATTCATATATATATATAATTCATATATATATATATAATTCATATATATATATAATTCATATATATATATATAATTCATATATATATATATAATTCATATATATATATATAATTCATATATATATATATATAATTCATATATATATATATATAATTCATATATATATATAGATAATTCATATATATATATATATAATTCATATATATATATAGATAATTCATATATATATATATATAATTTATATATATATATATATATAATTCATATATATATATAATTCATATATATATATAATTCATATATATATATGTATAATTCATATATATATATATATAATTCACATATATATATATATAATTCATATATATATATATATATATAATTCATAAATATATATAATTCATATATATATATATATATATATATAATTCATATATATATATATATATATAATTCATATATAAATATATATATAATTCATATATATATGTATATATATATAATTCATATATAAATATATATATATAATTCATATATAAATATATATATATAATTCATATATAAATATATATATATAATTCATATATAAATATATATATATAATTCATATATATATATATATAATTCATATATATATATATATATATAATTCATATATATATATATATAATTCATATATATATATATATATATATAATTCATATATATATATATATAATTCATATATATATATATATATATATAATTCATATATATATATATATATAATTCATATATATATATATATATATATATAATTCATATATATATATATATATATAATTCATATATATATATATATATAATTCATATATATATATATATATATAATTCATATATATATATATATATATATAATTCATATATATATATATATATATAATTCATATATATATATATATAATTCATATATATATATATATATATAATTCATATATATATATATATATATAATTCATATATATATATATATATATAATTCATATATATATATATATATATAATTCATATATATATATATATATAATTCATATATATATATATACACATATACGTATATACTGATCCATGTATATGCATGTTTCCAAAGGTACATGCTCCATTGAAATTTATAAATCTGACAGTGAGCGATAGTCTGTATTCTGTTTCTTCTCTTTTTTGATTTAATGAATGCAGGTGGTCCATGGTTGAGTGTCTTTTGCCAATCCTGCTTTTTTTAGGTTGGTTTCCATGTAGTGTTTTAGGATTTTTGCCAAAAATTTGTATACACAGTTTGGTAAGCTGATAGGTCTCTCGGTATTGTTTACTGTTTTTTTTTATATATATATTAATGTGTTATGATTGCTGGTTCCAATCTTCCAGGATTTGTTCCAGGTATTATGAAAGCTGTTGCTCTTCAAGATGCTGACCCCCATATATGTCAGAGTGTTGCAATATATGTACAATTGCAGCAGCTCCTTTATCAGGCTACATAAAGACTTTGACCCCTTCTGGCTCAGAAAGGGTAAGACAAGGTGATACCAGCTCATCCGAAGTCTTCACAGCCTGCCTCGAGATGATCTTCTGAAACCTACAATGGGAAAATAAAGTAATCCAAATAGATGGAGAATGTATTTGTATGTATATACATACATATATATGTATATATACATACATACATGTATATGTATACATATCATTGTCGTCATCATCCTCATCATCAACCATCTTTTATCATCCATAGTTGGGCACTGACCTTCCCCAGCGTTCACAAGGC
Organism: Thysanoteuthis rhombus; assembly: GCA_963457665.1. NCBI lineage: Eukaryota > Metazoa > Mollusca > Cephalopoda > Oegopsida > Thysanoteuthidae > Thysanoteuthis > Thysanoteuthis major. The sequence goes on from OY735211.1 coordinate 56,104,029, forward strand.
ATCTTTATTGGCATTGAGGAGCCAATACTTTCTAAATTTGTTTGGTTTGCTGCTCCATCTTGTATCCTGCCAGCCTCCAGTTTGCAGGTGATATCTTGGGATCTATGTTGTGAGTCATGATATTCATCATTTGTCTGCCATTCTTGTGACATGACTAACTTATTGCCAATTAAGTTGATTGTATGATGTCTTGGAGTCCCGTTTTTTTCTCCCCAAATACATTGTACTTGAGATCTCTTCATGTGAGGTTGAGCTTGATTCTTTCATGTGCATGTTGCATGAGTGTCAGTTTGAGGGTTATTCTCTTGATAAGGTTCCATGCATGACTATAAGGTGGATGCATTAGATATATGCTATTGAGGATTTCATGGAGATTTGTTGTCTTCAGTAGATGTAGTGGTCTGCTTCCTCCAGTTTTGCATTTTTCAGTTTTAATCTATGTTCATTTGCGATGTGATTGGTACACATGACCTTTGTTTTGTTGAAGTTCATGTGAGGGCCAACTTTCTTTCTTCTTTTCAATCAGGTTGACTCGCATGAGCTGGAAGTTGTGAAGGTCTCTGCAATGAAGATGATGTTATCTGAAAATCTGTGGTTGCTCAAGTATTCACCGTCTATGATGATTTCTTTATTTCAAAGTCTAGGATTCAGAAGATCATCTTGAGGCAGGCTGTGAAAAGTTTAGGTAAGCTGTTATCACCTAGTATTACCCCTTTCAGAAGCTGAAAGAGCTCTAAAACTTCATGTAGACAGATAAAGGAACTACTGCGACGATATATATATGTTGCAGTACTCAAACCTATACCGGGTCTATACATTATAGAGTAATAGCCTCTATGACCATCGGAATTTACATGAGCCAAAGGTCGTTTTGAAGTCAATAAATGCTATAGCAAATGGCACAGTATTCTGCTGCTTTCTTATTTTGTTGAATTATCAAAAGTGGATGTTCCAAGGTTGAGTAACTTCTCAAGCCAGCTTGCTCCAGTGGTTTGCTTTCATCTAGTGTTTTGGTGATTTGGTTGGTGATAACTTTGGTGGAAAATTTATAGATGTAGTTGAGTTGACTTATTGGTCTGATGTTGTTGTGGTCTTCCGGGTATCTATATAATAGTGTTATGATGTAGTGGTCAAATCTTCTTGAACTTTACTTTGTTTTAGGTATAAGTTGAATTGAATAGCTAATTTCCTAGTGATGATGTTACCAGCTTTTTTGAGCAGATTTATGGTGATATTATCTGGTCTAAGGGCCTTTCCTTTCTTTGTTTGGTGAATTCTCCGACCTCTCATTGCATAATATCTAGGAAATCTTCGAACTGATTGCTAGCATCTTTCACATCCTGTTTGTTGCTTTGTGGTCCTTGTTTGGAGGAGTAGAATTTTTGGTTGAATTCTCGGGCACGTTTGACAAGCTAGTCTGCTCTTAGGTTTCTATTTTACTCAAGTACACTAGTTTTTTGTTTCCATCCTGCATTGAGAGCTTTGTTAATAGCTTTGAAGTTCCAACCTTTTTTAAGAATAGTTTTGATGATTACTTTAGTGTATCTTCTTTTATCTTCTCTTTGTTCCTTTTGGATAGTTTTATCTTGTTCAGTTGCTTCAATTTTCTCTTGTTGTTTGTTGATGGCTTAAGATTCCTGAATTTTCCCATGAGG
>OY735211.1:56118183-56123183 GCA_963457665.1 Thysanoteuthis rhombus
CCAATACTTTCTGAACTTGTTTACTTTATCAATGTCAATTTTGAATATTTTAAAGTGACCAATGAATTATCTAAGGGTTTAAGTATTTATCAACTTATTCAATTTAAACAACTGTAAAATTCTAGCCACTTTTTGCCTTTTAGAATTGCCAATATAAAAATGACCAATCATCAGTATTAAGGTTAGTAAGTAGATTAAATGATAGGGTTGGTTGGTAGATTTTGGGTTTGGGTTAGTTGGTAGTTTAAAGTTAGGACTAGTAAGTAGGTTGGGAGTAGGGTCAGGAGGTAGGTTTGGTGTTAGTTTTAGTAGGTAAGTTTTGAGTTAGTGTTTTTGATTTCTCAAATATCTATCTGTGTGTTTTGTTATGGTGAAATAACATCTACTTAATAGCCAGTTTATCTAGAAATATCCAACCATTTTTAGCCATCTAAAATGGCCAATTTCATAATGGCTGTATCTGATGCAAGGGTATTCAAACTTATCTAATATTTTTCTACTGTTAATTGTAACCACAACGCAGATACTAACCCTAACACTAAAAATTATACCCTTTATATGTGCTGAGAATTCATCTCACTTGCAAAATATGAACAAAACATTTAATGAACCTATTCCTAATAATTACCAAAATATCTTATATAATAATCTTTTTACATAAACTATTACTAAACATATTTTTCACTTTGAATTAGGTTATACTTTTAACATTTTTACTCTCTACCAGTACTTTTTTTATACATAATATCAATGGCTATTTTTCTCACATAAGAATAATTCATATCTGAACAGCCTTACAAACTGGTTTGATTTCAGAGACTTCAATACATCTTACATTTAGTAAATTACAATTAATACATTTAAATTACTCACTTCATTGGCTTTTGGTTTTTTATGGCCAATCCATTTTTAGATAGATTACACTGTCATGTGATGGGTAATATTTTAGTAGTGCAATAACTTGGAATTTCTATACATGTTTAAATCCAGTTAGTGTGAAAGATGTATATAGATACAACTATAATGAGGTTGATTATGCTATTAAGATGGTGCAAAAATAATTGTATTTTTTGTTATTTCAAACCTTAGTGCTTATTTGAGAATAAACTAATATTCAACTATGTTCATGAGGTATACAATTTTAAAGCATAAGTTTAGCTCTTTTTACTTATGCCGAATATTGCTTTTCACTATTCATTCTGGTTTAGTTGAGGCGGTCAAATCAAAGATGGAAAAGAAAGCAAATTCAAGCAATTTTGAATTCAAAATGGGTTGTAAAGAAGCACAAACTCTTCCAAATATCAGGCCAGAGAACCATCAAAGAAGACAGAGCATTGGTTCTAAAAATTTCGAGACTAAGTCAAAAAGCATTTTGTGGTAGTGTTCAATCCATAGAACAAAAGTATCAAAGATCCAAGAGACTACGCCAATAGGACAATAACTGACTAATCAGAAATAGTGGCCAACATCTCACACCAATATTTGAAAAAAGCAGCAGATTATGAAAAAGGGGACCCTTCATATATTCAACCCTCCCACTATAAATTTCACATTCCCTAAGGACATTAGTGACTTGAGCCAAGATAGTAGAATAAAAGGGAGTCAAGCAAGCAGTGTTTTAGCCCCCAAAATGTTTGTACTTGATCCAGTTTATGATGTCTCTTTAGTTAGCTACTCTGAACAGACAATACCTGAGATCAGTCAGTGCTAGATCAGTTTGCAGTCTTCAACACCTCAGAGAGAACAAATGCTGTATGCAATTGATACATCTGATTGCCAGTGGAAATTCTGTTTATTAGACTATTTTGATTAACGAAACAGGCTCATTTCTTAGTTAATTTGTTTCTTGTTATATGCTTATTTTAACTCCCCTTTCAGTGAACAGGCTATGCATGGGAAATGTTACTTAAGTAATTTTTACATTTCTGGTTTAGGGCTCAATAATGACAGAATGCATCAAGGTGGTTTGTTTTAGTTGGGGATTTGAAATCTATATTTGATTCAAATCTAAAATGTGAGGATGCTAAGCCGGGTGATTGCAGATGAATGTCAACACATTTCAGGACTTCATCAACAGGTGGGACAGAGTAAATAAGACCTTAAATGAGTATCCAGCAAAGTCAGCATGGATTTAGATGGCTACGGTTTACACTGATTGGATACGTATTTGATTGGATTTTCCAAACCTTAAAGTGATCAAATTAGCAATGTGCATTAGCTTTGCTGAAAAAGAAGATTTTGGAACCATTAAAGAGTGACGGAACAGACAGGCCTCCCTTAAGAAGGCTGTTGCACATCCCTTTTCTGGCAACAATCTACAGCTGGCTAACCAAGGGGTGTTTTCTCCAATGCTTTACCAGAAGTACAGATGAAGACGCTGCAAAAAGGCAAGCATGGTGAGGGTGACATTAGCAATAATCAACCTTTTCATTATATCTTTGTACTTGTCTTTGAATGTAAGAGACTCTTGTATGAGTTTAGTTTCACTTTGGATAACATCTAAAATTTCTAATTTGTTCCCATTATCTGTGTCATTAAAATTTGGAAGCCACATTTTGAATTCTTTTAATTATGCTAATCATAACAAAATCTAAGAAGACTAAGTTGGATTCAAATATGAGTTTCTTTCGAGCATCAAATATTCCTCCATCCTGAGCAATTTCATCATGATTTTGAAATCTTTTTCAAAAAGCTGAATCAAATGAAAAGCTGTTATCAGATCTAGACAAGTTTTCCGTAAATATCCAGATAAATTGAAAGCTTTGTCTAACACTTTACTCCAGAATATAAGAACAAGTAAGGATTTGTAAGTACTGAGTATTTCCAGTAGTATATGTTTTTTTTATCTCACCATCCAGAATTATTTGAAAAGCAACAACTAGAGCTGGTAAATTCTGTTGACTTTCTGGATGCTTATCTAGTATGTTTCTTAGAGTCACTGCAAGATATATGATATTGTTACATAGTTCTTCTATAAATGCTGGAAGACCAGGTGAACTGCCGGAAGAAATACTCTCTAGAATTAAAGGAACCTAACTTGCTTTAAATATTGGAGCTTACTGCATCAATCGGAGCCAAATTTCAACAGATCTTGTAAGTCATTCAGTAGTTACTATCATGTGAACTATGTCTTTTGGAGGCATGTCGTGTTGAGGTTAATCAATGGAAATTTGGGAAAAAGGCTGATCAATAGATCAATACTTCTCTTGTTTTTGATAGACACTTAAGGATTTGAAAAGCATGAATGGAGCCAGATGAAAACAACTGATCAATTTTGCATATATTTACATTGTAAAGAAACTTATTTTCATTTTTTTATGAAGCCTTTTTTAACATAAAGAGTTTTTATCAACATTTCTTTCAGTTATGAATGTGCAGAGTACTGATACAAGACCTTCATAAAAAAAACAGAATGGAGCTGGGGCATTGCTGAAACCACTCACTTTATTTTCTTCTCAAGTGTTGGATCAAACTTTCTTTAAGCCACACACAATTAGCTGACAAAAACTCTTTTGCTGAAATGATGTTTTGCCAACTGGGCTTTCTCCCAAAACTGTTTTGTTGGAAGGATATTTTTATTTCAATTTTTATTTACTAATAAATCCACGTTTATTGTCTTAAAATGTTCTTATTTCATACTGCAATGAATAAGTTAATTTAAAAATCAGAGGTACACTAAAGTGTCACAGCACACAATTTAAAAAGCTCTGTCCTGATATGAATGTACATTATACAACCAAGAAGGTATGTTTTATAATGAAAGTAAGTAGATATAGAATTAAACTAATAATAGATTTAGTTTATCTATAGTTTTATTAATTCACATTGATTATCTTTTTTGGATTACTAGAAAACATATTGAAAATACATGACGATTATAATAAATTTCATTTTTCAATATTACTCTGGTCTTCTTTCAGCTATTGACATTGTTTCCCTATCCATGGACCACTGAAAGGAACAATTAAATTTCTCAAAAACACTTTTATTTCTTTAACATCAGTTACTCAAGTACTTGCTGTCTATTCTAATTCTTTTGTGAACAAAATGAAACAAACATGAAAGTTGGCCATTAAATGAACTTCAACAAAACAAATCTCATGTACAACAAACATGTTGGGGTTAGTGGCACAACGATCAAAATCGAAAATGCAGAGAAAGTAGACCACTACATCTACCCAGGATAGTGAGTCTCAATGAAGACATCCAAAGGAGAAAAAATAAAGTGAAGAATCATACTACGTTGGCAAACTTTTGATAGAGCAAGTTCGACTTTAATGAACAAGAAAATCTTATGTCTGAAAAAGAAGGGTATACAACCAATGCATCCTCCATTAGTCACAAACGGAGCTGAAACATGGAACCTAATCAGGAGATTGACCTTCAAACTGAGAACCATGAAATGTGCACATGAGAGGATCATGGAGAGATAATAAAAGAATATAGTATAACAGAGAAAGGGACAGGAGTCTGAGATATCATGGTAACTACTAAAAAACTCAAATGGCAATGTGCTGGACATGTTTCAAGGATGGTAGACAACTGCTAGACATTACAACTCAGAACGTAGATCCCAAGAGATCAGGTTTGAGGCTGTTGCTGACAGAAAGTAAGATAGTATGATAAGCTAGATTAATTCAGAGAGTATTGGCTTCATGATGCCCATGATAGAAAGGTCTGGTGAATCTTAGGGAAGGTCTATGTCCAACGACGGATGTTAACAGATTAACAGTTAAATGAATATGATAATATGAGAAAAAAATTTTCAAATGATTAAACATCCAGCAGGAGGACATAGACATTTGATTTGAAAAACATACTCATAATAGAAACTGTCAAAATGGGTTTCTCCAGTTTTTAAGAGGGTCTGGCTGGTTATGTAGGAATGAATATACGTGTGTATCATGTGTACAGGCTACATCATTTATAGAATCCCCCCTCTTTTTTAGGTATCAATAACACTGATAAAAAGAACAAACAAAACACTGAATTGAAACATT
>OY735211.1:56158479-56705979 GCA_963457665.1 Thysanoteuthis rhombus
TATATATATATGTATGAATATATGTATATATATGTCTGTATGTATATATATACATGTACGTATGTATATATATATATATATATATATGTATGTATATATATATATATATATATACGTATATATATCTTTATATGTATGTATATATATGTATGTATATATATATATATATGTATAATCCCCAAATCAAATGAAATGATAATCCTGCAAAACATACTATTTTTGGTATTTCTCTGTACTTGGAGAAGAAGAATTGTTCTACACTTTTTTCTGCTTAAACATCTGGTTATTCCAGATCAAATGTAAATGTACAGTGCTGAAATGCCTTGTTTGCAACGATCCTAATCTCAATGAAACCTATTTTGGAGACAAACCGTAAAATTCAGTCATAGTTTTTGCTGCTTTATCTTACAGGCAAAGGGGAAAATTTTGACTTAGTTTTTGCTGCTTAGTCTTTGAGATGAAGAGATAGATCCAGTTCGGTTTGTGCTGCCCTATCTTGAAGATAAAAAGTAAACCAGTTCCACTTTTTGCTGCTCTATCTTATAGACAAAGTGAAAAATTCAGACATAATTTTTGCTGCTCTTTCTTAAAGAGTAAAGAAAAAAATTCAGTCCCAAATTGTGCTGCTCTATTTTAAAGACAAAGAGGAAAATTCTGTCTTAGTTTAAGATGCCTTATCATAAAAATGAATACCAAAAATTTAGTCCCAGTTTGTTTTGCTCTATCTCAATGTCAATGATATAGATCCAATCTTAATTTGTGCTGCCTTATCTTGAAGACAGAGAAAAATTCAGTATTAGTTCACTGCTGCCTTATCTTAAAGAGTAAGAGAAAAATTTAGTCCTAGTTTGTGCTGTCATATCTTAGAGACAAAGAGAAAAATTTAGTGTTAGTTCATCTTGCTCTGTCTTAAAGACAAAGAAAAAAATTTGGTCTTAGTTCATTGCTGCCTTATCTTACAAAGAGGAAAATTCAGTCTTAGTTTTTGCTGCCATATCTTGAAGACAAAGAGCAAAATCCAATCCTAGTTTTTGCAGCCCTATTTTGAAGACTAAGAGAAAAATTCAGTCATATTTCATGCTGCTCAATCTCAGAGAATAAGAAAATAATTTATTCCTAGTTTGTATGGCTTTAAAAGACTGTGACAAAATCCCAGTTTTAGTTAGTGCTGCTCTATCTTAAAGAATAAGAAAAATTCCATTATTGTTTGTACCGTACAATCTTGAAGTCAGTTAAAAAAAATTCAGTCGTTCATACCATTCTATCTCAAAGATGAAGAGAAAAATTCAGTCTTAGTTTCTGCTGGTCTATCTTGAAGACATGGTGAAATATTCAGTAATAGTTTGTGGTGCTGTATGTTGGAGACAAAGGGAAAAATTCAGTCATAGTCTTTGCTGCTCAAATTAAGTTCTCATTTGTGCTGCCCTATCTGAAAGAATAAGAGAAAAATTCAGTCTTAGTTTTCATTGCCTCATCTTAATGACAAACAGAAAAATTTGGTCATAGTTTATTCTGCTTTATCTTGCAGACAAAACAAAACTTAAGTCCTTGTTTGTGCTGCTCTATCCTGAAGACTAAGAGAAAATTTACTCCTAGTTTCTGCTGCTCAATCTTGAAGGCTAGGACAAAAATCGAATTCTAGTTTTTGCTACTCTATCTTGAAGTTTAGGAGGAAAATTCAGTCCCAGTTTGTGTTGCTTTATTTCAAAAACAAAAAAAACTTCAGTCATAATCTATGCTGCCCTATCTTGACAAAGAGAAAATTCAGTCGTAATTTGTGTTGCTCTTTCTTAAAGAGTAAAAAAATTCAGTCCTAGTTTTCTGATACTCTGTCTTGGAAAGAAGGAGAAAAATTGAGGCCTAGTTTTTACCACTTTGTTTTGAAGACAAAGAAAAAATTCAGTCTTAGTTCATGATGCTCTATATTAAAGACAAAGAAAAAATTCATAGTTTATGCTGCTCTATCTTAAAGACAAAAAGAAAAATTCAGTCTTATATTTTGCTGCTCCATCTTAGCGGACAAGAAAAAATGCAATCCTAGTTTTTGCTGCCTTTTCTTAAAGACAAAGAGAAATATTCAGTCCAAAATTATTATGCCTTATCTAAAGGACCAAGAAAGAAATTCAGTCCTAGTTTGTACTGCTCTATCTTGAAGACAAAGAGAAAAATTCAGTTGTTGTTTGTTCTGCTTTATCTTATAGGCAATGAGAAAATACAGTCATAGTTTGTGCTGCCCTATCTTAAACTCCAAGAGAAAAATTCAGTCTTAGGTTGTGCTGTCCTATTTTAAAGACTAGGGCAAAAATCCAGTACTAACTTTTGCTGCTCTATCTGGAAGAATTACAGGAAAATTCAGTCCTAGTATATGCTGCCTTATCTTAAAGGACAAAGTAGAAAATTCTGTCGTGGTTAGAGCTGCTCTATCTTGAAGACAAAGAGAAAAATTGAGTCCTAGTTTGTGATGCACTATCCTACAGAAAAAGAAAAGATTTAGTCTTAGTTCATACTGCTCTATCTTGAAGATTATGAAAAAAATTCAGTGTCAGTTCGTGCTGCTCTATTTTTATGAAGAGAAAAATTCTGTTTTATTTTCTGCTGCTCTATCTGAAAGATATTTTTGCAGCTTCATTTTAGAGGATAAGAAAAAATTCAATCCGATTTTGTGCAGCCCTGTGTTAAACACAAGGAGAAAAATTCAGTCCTAAATTGTGATGCCTTATCTCAGGGACAAACAGGAAAATTGAGCCCTAGTTAGTGCTGCTCTATCTTATAGACTAAGGGAAAAAAATTCAGTCCAAGTCCAAGTTTGTGCTGCCCTATCTTGAAAATGAAGTCAAAAATCTAGTCATAGTTTGTGCTATCCTATCTTGAAGACCGAAACAAAATTTCAGTTCTAGTTTTTGTTGCCCCATCTTAAAGAATAAGAGAAAAATCAATCTTAGTTTGTGCTGTCTTATCTTGAAGACAGAGTGGAAAATTCAGTTTTAATTTGAGCTGCTCTATCTTAAAGACAAACAGAAAAGTTGAGACAGTTTTTACTGTGCTTTCATAAAGATTGAGAAAAAATTCAGTCCTCGTTTGTGCTGCTCTTTCTTGAAGAGAAGGAGAAATTCAGTCATATTTTTTGCTATTTCATCTCAGAGAATACAAAAAAAATTCAATCTTAGTTTGTGCTGCTCTATCTTAAAGACTATTGAAGATAATGGGCTTTTCAAGTGATATACAGATAGAAACCATATTTGTGACCCATTCTACCCCATCCTCATGGAATGTCATGGTCTTTGTGTTTTGAGGCTTATTATTTCCCATCTTTGAAAATAGTTGATTTTTGGTACTACATATCATTTTGTAGATAAGAGTATTAATGTTCTAATCCATGCATGAAAAAATTGAAAATCTGAACAGATTTTTCATGATATCCAAAGAACCAGAAATTCAGCCCATTCCTCCCCACCTGACCCTATTTTAGTAATTTTATTCCATAATTCTGTACAAACATGCTGTAACAATCTTGGCAACCAATCTTTAGTAAAAATGTAGATATACTGTGTATGTGAGAGTTTTTCATCACTTGGTAGAGAGTAGTTGGTAGAGTGACAGCTCCTCTATGTATAGAATTACTTGAATGCTAACGGCCTAGGGAAAAAAATTGTGTGATCTGCCAGCTTTTAATAGGTGAAGATAGAAATGTTAGCAGTTTACTACGGAATTTACAGTTTTCTGTGTTGATGGCAAATTTGTCAACCATAAAGGAAAGGTCTATATCATTCACATGTTCACATTCAATGCTTATAATCAACATATTTTCAAATCTGTCATCTTGCTTAGTAGCCTGCAAATTATTGTACCTTCTGTGACCGGAAGAGTAACAGCAATACATATAAGAGCATGGAGATTGGGATAGGGAGTTCCCACATTGCTGACTCTGAACTGTTTGAGAATCAGCGGAAGCCTTCCTCTTTCTTCTCATTTAACTGATTCAAGATGTTATCAAAAACTACAAATCCCTAAGGAGGGAATACTCTAGGCTTGCTGCTGTTGAATCCTGGTTATATTGTTTTGCAAACATTGCTACATTAGCCTTGTTTCCATCATTCCATTCAGATGGACTGAAAGCATATATCTGTATCAACACTTCACACATCTCTGTAGAAAATTTTTTATTGAGTTCACTTGATGAGAGTTTGTGAAGGCTAAAAAACTTCAGCCGAAAACATCAGATTCTAAGTTCAGATCAGTATTATTTATCTGCGTGGCTGCGCTGTGACTGGATGCCTCCTAATATAATTTGATCGTCTATCAAACAATTTGGAAGAAATGCAGCAACATTTGTTACATAATTCACCATGGTCTTTCAAGCTAAACTGGTTGGCTGGTTCTTAGACAGAAGCTTTTTACTCAGACAGTTTCTCTTAAGTCTGGGAATACAAGCGTTCTCTTTAGAGAGGATATGCTATCTACCACAATGAGAATAACTATGTCCTCTCTTCGAAGGTATTCTAGAGGGATTCTTGAAAGATCAAAAATGTTGTTGAAAATCATGACTATAAGAAGCAATTGAAAGAAAGAAACTGATTTCAGTATGCCTTCACAGATACAATCCATTGATTTGAGCTTGTTAAATGTCACTATTCATGCCAGCAATGTGTTGATGAAAGTAATCAGATTATCTAACTTACCGGTCCATTTTTTATCTGAGAATGGGCGGAGGAATATCCTGCCACCACTTTTTGAAGTTATCCTCGGATATCTCAATGTGTTGAGCTGACCCTTTATCACATTATATATCATGCCAGTTATTGGGAATATGTTTCAGTGGGGTCAACGACGCTTCTGCCCACTTTTGAAAATGAGATTCAGACAATAAGTGTCACTCAGCTGCTATTGCTAAACAATACCATTTCCCCTCTTTAAACTGCTGCAGCATTACACAATGTGTCCTCTGAAAAATTGAATTTATAAACTCAAACTAGAAACCATATCCTGTATTTGTTGTTGATATTTTCTCTTTGGAGCTTTTGCCCAAATTTATAAAATTACTTTTTAAAGAAATATGTATAAGGTAACCCTAATATTGGCAATTTTTAGTACAGATGATATCAGCTTTACATGTAAAAGGCTGGAGGGCTAATCAGTGTATTTCAGGCAAAACTGTGTAAAATTTCAGACAAATCAAGCCTTTGCTAAAGAGGTCCCATGTTATCAGACATTTCAAAAGATGACATTCTCTAATAGGAAACTTGCACTAACTTCATTCCTTCTCTAACCATAGCAAGTCACCATCAATTGAAAAAAAAAAAGTATAAACGACCAAAGAACTGTTGCAACTAATAATCAGGAAGAAAATCTGACTTGGCAGATATCAAAAATTAGGCTCAAACTTAACCAACATCAGGAAACTGACTGGCTGGAATCACAATGTTTCATTAAGAGAATTGTAATATCAAATTTTTCAAATGAGGGATTTATAAGCATCAGGTTAGCCATTCAACCTCGCAAAAAATCCAAATATTTGAGAATAATAAGAATTTGTTATTTAAGTCTGACAGAAGTGAACCTATTTCTAAATAATCAATTATAATTAATCTGCTTGTAATGTTGCCTGCTTTGCAAAAACCACAAACTTGGGTCACATGCTTCTTTTTCCTTCAAGCAAGTGTGCATATGCATCTACACCTATAGACTTTGTTTTGACTACATTTTTGGCAGATGCCAATGCAGCTTTTATACATATACATTTTTCTTTCTTTACATTACCATCTTCTCTTAACTTTCTGTTTTATTTTACTTCCATCATTTCTACATTGTGTTACAGATGCATCCACCCTCTGTCTCTCACTCTCATTCTTTCTCTCTACTCTACCTTCCACTCGTTAGCCAGCAAGCAGCCATGGCTCACAAACACATGGACACAACCTACAGCTAATACATTCTACCTTCTCTCAGAGCCTTGAGGGGTTAAAAACCCTGCAGCTGCTAGATTGAGGATCCTCATGGTAAACCTCAACTGCCATCTTTGTTTTTGTCGTTTCCGATAGGGCATTGCCTGTTGGCTTATCTAGCTTTGATCATGAGAGAGAAAGAGACATGATTAACTTGTCCATTTTATTGGGTTTTGTATAGGGCTAAGAGAGAGAGAGAGAGAGAGACAAAACAGAAAAGATGAGACAACAAAAGATTTAGCTTGAACTGAAGATAAGTTTATCAGGCAAGAAGAATGAGGACACAAGTACAATTATAGGTGGGGTGAAATAGATCCAGTACTTGAGGCATAACATAATATAAAGAGACAGTGTCCAATCTCTCTGGAAATGACATTCACAGTTCAGCATTTAAAACAATACTTAATATTTACATACAATTCACAAACAAGAAGCCAAGTCTAATTCTGTATATCTTGGGATCCACCAATTTTCTTACCAAACAATCATAGACCTTCGCATCCCTTATGTGTACTTAATTTTCAATTTCATCTTTCTTCCTTCCTAGCTGTACTTTTGAGGAGCCCTCAAAACGCAGCCTTTTTTAATAATTGGGCAAGATCCAACTCTCTGACTCTGTTCTTCTTCAGAAGGACCTCAGTGTTCCTTATCCATCAAACTGTGTTTTTTTCCCTTTCCTGGAGGAATGCTCCCACCCAAGTTAAACTTCAACTCCAATTTACCACATCCTTCTTCATCTTTCGAAAGAAGTGCTCTCCGGTCTCCTCACTTCTGGTCATGGTGGTTAGAGGTATCTAGTCACCCCATAGTGGCCCAGCATAATAATAGAATTGTCCAGCATTTTTTTCTAATTTTTAAAAGATGACAAAAAAACTGACCTGTTTAGTAAATCATACATGTTCCCCCCAAAATATAACATTTTCTCATTTTCTTCTCAGTTTTTTTTTCTGTTTCATTTTCCTCTCTTTTTTCAGGGATTCTTTACATTTCCATTTTTATTTCTTCATGATATCTGTATTAAATCTTTCTTTTCCTTTTTTGTATTTTCTCCTCTATTCTTAGCTAACTTTCATTTTCATTCCAACCTTATATTGCTTTTTTATATTCTTATCTCTCCTTCCTCATTTCTTTCATTTGTTTATTCACTTTTCCTCTCTAGCATAATTGTTATTCTTTCTTTCTATATCCTATTATCACCTTGTATGGTGGTTGCAAAATCTCTTGACTGATTTTTACCAAGTATTCTAGTTTGGTTTCTCTAACAAGCCATACCTCCACACCATGCCTTATCGGAAATATTAGTTACATACTTTTCTGACATTTCTAACTACTTACTAAACAATGTATTCAGACTGATATATTCACTGTACATTACTGATTTGATATCTCTGTTTAAAATAAAATTCTTTTTTGGTAAGCTTTTCTTTACATTTTATAATTATTATCAATATACTAAGAACTATAAGATGCTAATCTGTATTCATTGTTAATAAAGTGTTTTATTCTGATAACAGCTTATTTAGATTGAGTCAGATGATGTTTATTGTTCAATTACCAATACCTGTTGTAGGATTGCTTCAAACTATCTTTTTTAACACATTGAAAAAGGAAGATTTGAAAGCCAGTGAAATAGTTATCTTCATGTTATTTTAGTGCATGTCCGAATTGTTTTCACTCCATTATTGACTACTTCTGTTTTCAAGTAAGTGATCAAAATTTTCGAAAAACTTGCACCTGTATTTGTGGGGCTTTTTGTTGCAATTTACAAAGGTCAAGTTATAATTTTATTCAACTATTAGTTGGGTAGATAATAGCAAAATCGTTCAGATTGTTGTACCAACATGGAATTTTGCATATGGTTCACCTTTAGGCTGCTTATTAGTAAAATAACGTCAACCACTTGAAAATCTGACATGACCACCATTATTCATGGTGGATACCAAATTATGGTACTGGATGCAATTATCTTCATATAATCAAAACAAGCAGTCCAAAATTTGTATTTGAGGGGTCAATTCCTATATTTTGAAATATGGTTATTCTGCTTTCACAACATCAGAGTTTCATTAGAAGGTTTGAGATAGCTCATGTCTCAGTTGTCTAATATTTTACTTGGAAATTAGGCATCTGGATGCACTATTGCATATTTATTGAACATCAAAACTGGCATACACACAGATACAAAGTACAGTGCAGCTGAGGCCACACTGATATCATTTGCATCTTCCATGACATAATTCACATTATTGGTGGCAAAAGAATAAGATGTCTGCTCTGTGAAAGCTTCACAATAGAGACCAAAATTTGCTTCTCTGAAAAACCAAATTAGCATAAAAATAGACGACTAAGTACCAAATGCTCAGTCGATTGTTTGTGGAAGACCTTGAAATAACTGCTAGATTCAAATGTTTTGTAGATGTCTGTTCTGCATCCTCTGAGTTAACTGACCCCGGCCAAATAAATGTTGGTATTGTAAATTGGTCATTGTTTCAGATTTGCAATAAAAACATCCCTGACTCCACACAATATTCTTTTTTTACCATACATTCTATTCAAGATACACACACAAACACATGCATATATATATATATAAATATATATATATATATATATATATACATATATATATGTATATGTGTATATATATATATACATATATATATATACATATATATATATATATATATATACATATATATATATATATATATATATACATATATATATATATATACATATATATATATACATATATATATATATATATACATATATATATATATATACATATATATATATACATATATATATATATATACATATATATATATATACATATATATATATACATATATATATATATATATACATATATATATATATATATACATATATATATATACATATATATATATACATATATATATATACATATATATATATATATATATACACATATATACACATATATATATATATACACTTATATATATATATATACATATATATATATATATATATACATATATATATATATATATATATATATACACACATATATATATATTATACATATATATATATATATATATACTTCACAAATAGGTTATATTCTAGATTTTAAAAGATATCAGGAATGTTTGGTCAATATTGCATAATAGTGTTGATTAAGATATTTGCTTGTCATATTTCTATAATCAAAAGGTATGTTCACATATACTCATGTACTCAAGGCTGATCATCAGGTTGTTTTTTGGGGCTAGGTTTATAGACAATACTTTGAGCCAATGAAAAAACTCAATAGCCCTATGCAAGGTTCAGCCTAAGAGCATCCTTTGTATGCCGTACTATTCAACTATCCATGAAGTTTGAGCCAGATCAGTTTGTTTCTTTTAAAAAATCTTTATGAATATTGCTGAATGGTGAGAACTGCATGCTTCTATACTCAATAGTTTCCCGAGATATAGATAAGTTCCGTGACCAATCTAATTATGATGGGACTAGGAACTACTTCAACCACACTCATGCTAAAAAAAGAGGTGTGCAGCTGAACAATATAAAAGGAAGCGTGGTCCTACCTGAGATTATGAATACACAGTTGAGGTCTGAAGACAGGTTTGAAAAAAAAAGGTGGAGAATATTAGTTTTGGCTCTCTGAGAGGAATGATTAATTCAGGTTTTTAAGTAATTAATCTTACCCCTGTACAATGCCAATCCCACTCTGAAAGTTGGTCAATCCTCATTAAAGAAACAAAGTTTTGACCATAGATGCAGATGAAACCTTATCATTAGCCATGGTGACCTGACTTGCTGAGAAGAACAGAGATGGAATCTGAGAGTAAAAAGCCAAGACTCAGAAAGCAGAAACAGCAGGCCCTTGTTTCTTAGATCACAGGTTTGAACCTTGGCATTCCTGAATAAACAACTCTCTGCATCTCCTTCACCACTACAAGCTCTTCCCTACTGTCTTGCAAAGCAACCAATAATTGACCAAAAAATCACATAGCCTCCAATACTGTACAAGATGACAAATTACTGATAGAAAATAAACACTTAGTTTTTGTCAACTAGTGTTGTGGTTCCTACTTTTACAGTCCCTGTTTTTCTTTAGTTCATTTTATTTTTGTCATGTCAATGCTCCTTTCTGATGACGCTTCAACCACAACACCAGAGAAGCCAGCAAGAGCATAATAATGACAACTCTGATGTTTTTCAGCACTAGGCTTATGACAACTATTGTCAATCACAACCAGATGAAGTTCCTCTTAAGTTTTAAGCTTGCTGAAACCAGAGTGCAGAAAACATCCCACAGTATCACTACTAGTCTATTGAACTTGAACTTGAGCTGTTCATGCTGGTCCTTGTGTAGCCATTACAACTGGCATCTTTCTCCATGTACCTTGATGCCCTCACAGAAGTAGCCAAATGGTTTCATGCAACTCAAGCATGTCCAAAGCCAGATCTTAAATTAATATAAGGAGAATTTAAAAAAGATAAAATTCTGAACTTGATGCAACTGAAGCCATTAGGAATAATCTCCATGTAGTGTAAATTTAAAGTATAAACAAGTTTTTATATCCTTAATAATTTTTTCTCTATTGTTGATGAACAAACATTAATCTTTACAACAACAGAAAAATAATAAAGGTTAATCTGTCGAAGAACACTATGAAAAAATGATTACGTCTAGGACAAGTTTCAAAGTTTTCTTCCTACTTTAGTCACTGTACTTTTATCTGTAATGTAACTTTTTTTAAATGTGATGTTAGAATCAATATATTAATCCCTGCAAAAAGTTATTGTTGACTTTTTTGTAATTTTCCATCTTTCTAAACAAACATTAAAAGTAACTTTTTCAATAGGATATTAAAACTTTTTAAAATTTTCATTTTTGTCCTTTTTTGCTTATGTCAAATAAAATTATTAGTCGAAATTTCTCAAAAGCAATCCTTTGCTTTTTCAGTATTTTTTCAATGCTTTTTGATAGCAAAATACATCTGCTTCATATATTAACTGCTTTTTTAAAATTCTAATTCAAACGTCTGATAAAACTTCATTTTAAAAATCTACTGTAATTCAAATAATCATTGAAAATCAATACATTTTTCTATAATTATCACATCTATGACTGAATGTAACCACAGACTTTCTTTTAAAAAGGATTAGCTGAAATATTTTTTTAATGTAATCATCCCCACTTTTAAAACCCCAATGAAATTCCGCTTAGTCGAGTAAAGTCTTTTAGAATATAATTCTTCAAAAAATCAAAGTCAGTTTAATTATCTTCATTCAATCTTAGTAGTAATTTAAAACATGATAGTAATTGAAACTACACTTCAACTCTGCAAATTCAAATCTGCGGAATAAAGCATAATATTTCTCAACTTTTTAGCTGTTGTTTTTAATTTGAATTTTTCCATAGATTTTAAAGATTCAAATAAATTTTAAAATGATTCAAAGCCCTGCATATAATTGCCAAATGAACTAAATAAACTTATAATTGATTTTTTCATAGTGACGAACTTTAATTATTTTTCATTGAAGTAACATTTACAGTTTTAAAGCTTTTAAAGCTTTTTTGAAGTTTAACCTTTGAATGATAATAAATCAATCACCTTTTTCCCCTGCACAAAAACATTTGTCATCGCATGAGCTTATACCAAATCAAATGAAACCAAATTATCCATACTCTAATGCCAAATAGTCCCATTCCAATATCAAAGAAAACGGTGGTGCTGAGAGCCTCACTGATAACCCTCCTGCTGTGCTGCAATGGATTATAGCTGGACCAAAAGATGCCCCATCCATACAGGAGTTTGAAACTAGTTTCAAAGAATCCAGTTGGCCAGATGACTTATATCATTATGACCAAACGTTAAATGTCTGGGTCTTCTTCATCAAGAATATTTATTCTCTGGTCAGTGCAATGGAACACCTTGGAAACCTCTTTGAAGAGGTTAGTAAAGTATACTCTTCTCAAAATAAATTGTCAGGCCTCCAGCACTGGGGGGATTCAGCAACTGAAGCAGACAGGAGTGCACCAATTTGAAGCTTTCACTAGCAAACACTTTGTTGAAAGAACAAAGCCAGTAGACGATACAGTATCAAGAAATAAGCTGATGGTGGTTCAAGTAAAGATTGGTTCCCCTTGAACAAGACATGGTGCTCTTTCCAGGGTTGTAGATTGCTTGCCAGACCAGAGATGGAAACTTTCATGAGTTCTTTTGAGTTGAGAACCAGTCCTGATGCAATGATTAGTCCCGTGAGATTTTCATTCAATATTGGAAGGGCATCAATCAAAAAAAGACAATCAATATTTCCTTCAAATTTGAGACTGTCTGACGGTTATGATATTTTAACCAGCTGTGTCCACTGACTTTCTATTTTAACATCATAGTTTTATATAGCTGTTATATCTCTCAGAAGGTTTCCATTAGTATTTGAATCGATTAATCAGCTTTTGACTGACTGTGACACTGTTCTGTTTTTTTCGACACGGCACAAATTTTTCCATGACAAAATGCTTCATCAGTTTTTCATTTAAAATCTTGTAGCATAAACTTTTACAGATTCTTAACTTTTCAAAAAATTTATGGACAATCCAGGAAAGATTTCCACACATCACAGCATGCCCTTCTCAATTTATCCTTGTCTGTTAAGGTGAAAGGTCAGCCGGAGTTGGGATCATCTTTGAAAACCCTGGCACCACTTGTGACATTATATATGGCTCAAATGATTCCCCATTGGCCTGTTGCAACAGTAGATGAGTCTCTGCAAAAAGTTTTCCTGATTCAGAACAGAGTTTCACAGAAAGACCTTGCTCTTCAAGATCTGTTCAAGAATGCCAATATGTTCACTCTTGTACGTCTTGCTCAAAACCTAACATGGCATGATTTTGTTTTGATAAATAGGTCAAGGTCACTACTTCCCAACATTTCAGTAGCAAGTTGGACAGACCTATTTATAAATATCTGCTCTTGTTTTGAAGTCAACACTGCAAAAAGTATACATAAGTTGGACCTATCCCATATCGGAGAGTGAACTATGGTTCCAGTGGCAATTTGTCCCTTACAAAGCTTATATGTAGCTATTTATTATGTCTATTTGTGTAAATGATTGGCAATATATTCTCCACTCCTTTCAATGATTCTCTAAATGTTATCCATAGAAAAAAACAAGTGATAGGACTGAAAATAAGAGAAACAAAGACAATGGAAGAGGGAAGTTAATGGCTGGAGAGATTAGAAATGTTTTGTCTCCAACAAAAGTTTTAGAAAAATATGAAAGTGAAATAATGAAAAAATGTTTTTCTACAGGAGAAAAGTAAAATCAGTGGAAAAAATAAAAATCATGTGGAAAGAATATGATGGAGAGAAATAGAACAACAAATAAAGGGAGTGAACGAAAGAAAACATTGAGAACAAACAAAAAAATAGAAATGAACCAATAATAAAGATATTCCTTCCTTCCCCAAACCCAACTACCGCAGCCATTTATTTCCATTCTTATTCAATAGCTGTTAGTAGTGACAAGTGACTGCTATGAAGATATATTATATTTTCATTCTTTTCTTTTTCTGACATCAGCCAACATGTGTCATTTCTGCGGGTATTTGATGCTGACAATACCAAGGCCTTGCAGTACATATTCCTCTTCATCCTGCTGAAAGCAATATAGATAGAAGCAATAACATTTCATTTCCACTATTTCCAGTAATGAGTGGATTCTTCGGTTTATCGTGAATTGGCTGGAATCAATGACTGTAAAGGAATAGCACTTGCTGGACCATATCCCAGCAATGCTTTTGCAGTCAGATGATTTTTATCTGGTTGCCAAGTTTGCCTAGCAGGTAACATTGCATTTAGTTCATGCTCAAAAATATAGGAATTCCTGTTTTAATAGATTAATTTTTCAGAGAAAAAAAGAGAAAAAAAAAATTCTTCATTCGTACAAATAAAGTAAGGCTGCAAATTCAGAGTATATGATTGATTGATTTCCCTGCAGGTTTTTGATCATCTGACTGTGTACTTCTATTTTCTCTGTGGTCATTGCTTGTGAGTAAATCTAGAAGAAAGGTAATGACCAAAATCTAAATGCTGCGCCAGTGATAACTGAACTCTTTGATATTGGATATTTCAGGCAAAGTGGTTTTAAGAGGCAAATTTTATAGGAAGGATAATGTAGTCTATTAAAACACAAAGTGAGATAAAAAATGTATATGTTTATCATACACTGATCTATTCAGACCAGTGATCTTATCTTGGTTGTTGAGATTGCAAAGTTCTAGTTGTTTTACCCTCCAGTCTTTTTCAGGTGTCTGTATCATTTTGTATCAAATTTTATTAGATTCACAGGAATAGTGTTTTTATATCAGTTAATTTGTCCTTATGATGCTGCTTTTTTTGAACCAAAGTATATGACTTTCTCTGCTTGGCCCAGGGATTGAACTTATGATCACCAATGTGTTTATCCAACTGGTCAATCAAGTGGTAGAAATTTGGAGCCTCAAACCTATGCGTTCTCTCTGAATCAAAAGCTCCCATATAGAATTTATTTCTATGTTTGGCCTGCAGTTCATCAGCTTTTTGGCATATGAACTGTTGTAATTACTACCAAATTAGGAAAATACCATTTAAACTTACCTGAACTTAGATCAGATTTTAGCAGATGCCTAATCTCTGAGCTTTATTCATCATTCAAGAAGCATTCTTTTGAATGTAATGATTAGTTTAAAGCTTGGCTAATCTAGATCTAGAAGTGTATTTATGTAACAGTCATTTGCTTTACAAAGTATTATTAGCTTATTCCAGTGCTTACCAGATTTCATCTTGACCAAAGTTGAAACAATCAGATTTATTGAGGATTGACTTTTTGAAATCTATTACAGGATTTAACAGTTAAAATGATGGTGCAAATTTCAAACATTTTTTTTTATATTTCTTCCTTATCAAAACATTTGCCAGCTGAATTTGTTATGAAAAGCTTTGGTAGAAATAGCTTAATCTAACAGACATATTTGTTGATCAGGAAAAGAATTAAAGAGGAAGCAAGCTTGTTCATATAAAAAAAAGACTGAATTCATTTGAATCTTCCCTGAGGATTATTATTAGATTTTTTTTATCAAAAAAAAAACGATATAGACATTTTAGTGCATGATCATTATAACTGAATATTTTCAAAAAGGACTTCAGAAAATTGTCCATTGTTGTATTCATCTGTCCCAACATCGTCTTTAAATATAAGCCAGTTATAGAAAATGCAAAGACAACAATAACAGGGTTTAAATTACTCTGGTTCCACAAAAAAGTTATGCAAATGCTCAAATATAACTTTGAGTGAAGTTGGATAGTTTACTTGGTATAGACCAAGTGAACTACCTAACTCCACCCAAATTATACAAGCAGTGAGAGGTGAATTCTACAGAAGTTAATGTCTTTTTAAAGTGAAAGAAAAAGTGAAGAATGTCTGATCCATGCTTACATATCAATCATAGCAAGATAGCAATGAAGGAAAAATAATAAATGGACATATATATCAGATGAAAATGAAAGGGAGAAAGAATCAGTGTTATGAGTTAAATGTCATATCAGTCTTGATAAAATTTGACAAATCAATCACTATCATGATATTGAACTTTTTTTCATATGAAAACAGTTATGGTTAATAAGACTTCATTCACCAGATATACCCCTGATAGTAGTAAATAGTATATTTTCAAAAATGTCCTTTTTTTTTTTTTATATCTGTGGTTATTTGGACCAAACAATAATGCTTAAATCTTGAGTCATTTTTTCAACAATGATTTTTGATAAAAGATATATTTCCTTAGATTATTTTGTAGATAATTAGTTCTGGCATACAACCTGGCTTTGATGATTCATTTATGTGAGATACAGATATATCATTATAAAATTTATTACAACCATGATTTGATTATGATTGCATGTTTGATGTAACTCTTCTATCCTTTTTTTTAGGTTTTCATGTTCAGTATTGTTAGTGCTGTGTTTCTTTACCTGTACAGGTAAGTGGATCATTATTACTTCTAATTATTAGTGAAAGAGGTGAGTAATAGGTCAAATGAGTTTATTATATCAATGTGTAAGAGCATATTCATAGGTTTGGTAGGTATTTCTCTATTCTTATATTACAAATGTGTAATCATATTCCTAGGTCCCTTTGTAGAGAAATTCAGAACTTGAGCATTCATCATTATCACATAGAAGATTCAATGATTGATTGATTTAAAATGAATGCTACTTACTCTCACAAGCCTTCCAAATTTTGTTGGATATAGATAAGAAAATGATATAGGAGACTATCAAAATTTTGTGTTTTGTACTTCTGTATGTTCTAATACAATAAAATTGGCAGTGTATCTCAGTAATAACTGCAGATTAAAGATGATGCTTAAACTCCAGATTTGATATGAAGTTTATTAAAAGCAAATTTAGGTTTTTTCCATTGTAGAGTGGGTAATTTTTGTAGAGTGGGTAATTTTTTTAAAATCTGATCATATTGTAGGAAACGATTACTTAGTAGTCATAGAATAATTGATTCCTCCCACTACTTGAGAGATGTAATCTTATAACACAAATAACAACAAGAGTTTTTTTTTCTTGCATATGACATTGCTTCCTGTTCCCAGTGATTCACCTCACCTCTAATGCCTCCCCAGGCTCCATGTTGTGTAATGTTAATTCTGATGGAGTTCTCCATGTTGGTCTGACAACAAAACACAGGTCACTTGTGAAGATAAAAAGGAATGAAGAAATTGAACACCTGTTGTGAAGTCCATGTAATAATTAGTTGTTTATTAAAAACAATAGGTTATCAGGAATGTTTATTTGGAAGTGCCAAAATTCTGTGGAGAAGATTGTGGCTGACTGAGTTGATAAGTACATAGAATAAGGATCAGGAAGCAGATGCAAATCCTTTGGGCCTTCAATGATGAAAGGAAATCAGCAGTGCACTTTGATAGAATGGACTCTAAAGGACTTGAAAATGTACGTTGACGATCTGGCAACTTGTTCAGTTCTTGTGGTGGAGGCAATGAAAAAAGGTTTAGTCAGTCTGCTGAGTGACACAAAATTGAAAGAAAATGATGATCATAGTTTGACATAAACAGTTAGAATGCATACATCAAATACAAAAAGGTTGTATTTCACTGGTACTGGGATTAGACAGTCATACAACAAACAGTAACTCATGCTCATGAGTTGAAAATATTTGTAAGGGTAAAAAAGTAAGGCATCCAAACTTACACAACTGCATTTTACTGTCATCCTGTTTATCCAGATAAGCCCAATAAATATTGTCTTGCAGCTTTTCAGTACATTCAAGTATATTGAAACTAACACACAACATCAATATTCCAGTAAGGTTTATATGTGTTGCGCTGAATTGATGAAATTGCCTATTTCTTGCTGCCTAATTCACCTTTTGAGTCTTAACTGCATCAACATATGTTGATTATTACTGAGAAATTTTATTTTTGATGTTAGAAGAATCAACATTCATATTTTCAATTTCAAGCTAAAAATTAGTAAACAACTGTTCCAGTTCTTTTAGGGTATTTTGTGGAATTTATCAATTAACAATACTTTTATACAAAATTAAATGATTTTCTTTCTATTTCATTTGATGAATTCGTATTGTCACAAAGATAGTGGTGCCACCTTTTGAAATTTTTTTTCTTTTTTTTATCTAATATTTTGACTCAATAAAATCCTGAATGTATAACATATAGATTAAATCGGAAAAGCCTAAATAATAACTGTATAAAACATCAAAAATTTCTGTAAGCAAAGCAAAGGTCTTATTACCAGAAAGAATAAATTAAAAATTAGCTATAAAAAGTTTAATCAAAGACTTGTAATACTAAACAAACATGAATGGGTGTATGTGTAGAACTCTTGTCTATTAAAATTATATACACATAATTATGAAGATCATTTTAAATCCCATCTAGTTAGTAACTTTCGTCTTTGAAAAAAATGTAATCAAGTTGACCAGGGTAGAAAATACGCAGCCCAAGTGTCCATGGGCATCTTTTGAACTGTCCATGTGTAGTTGTCCAAGGTCAAAATGTCCACCTACCCTTCTTTTTTCACTATGTGTCAAAATAAAAACATTCTTGACTTCCATTATATCATTAATTTTTTTATGAATATGTTTAATTATACTTTTTAATAGGAAAAATTTTTAAACACCATATAAGGGTACTTTTTACCTTCAGCTCCGTTTTTTCAAATTTTCCATGCATAAAAGCATTAGCTTACATGGATCATGACTTTAATTCAGGCTGGTTAAAAATGAAATAAAAAGGCAAGTATCCCATCATTACATGATTAATATATCACTTGGCGCAGACCACGTAAATATAAAGAATATGAAGCTGCTGCAGGAACCAAACCTGTCACAGATACAGTAGCCGCTTCAACTTGGTGATGCTCTTACCATTGAGCTAAACAACAGCAGGCCCATTCTCTTTGATTGTTCATTCTATTTACATTGTCTACAAAGAGTGATACATTAACTGTGTAATGACGGGAGATCATTTCAAATAATTTTTTATGTAATATATAATGCAATTTATAATCATTCTGTCAAATCATATATATACATTTCTTAACATATATATGTACTATTCTCTCACTCTATCTATAGATATATGCATATAGAGATATGTATTTTTGTATGTATATATATATATATATATATATATATATATATATATAGTCTAGAAAGCTTTATAGCTTCACACACTAAACATTAAAAAAGTTTTTCAAAATTTTTTTGTGTCGGTCACACAAAAATAAAGGAATCAGAATAGACGCTGAATACCTGAGCAACCTCAGATTTGCAGACCACATTGCCTTTTTTGCAAAGAACCTACATGACCTCCAACTAATGCTACATAAACTAAATGAAGAAAGCAAGAGAGCCAGCCTTCACATGAACTTCAGCAAAAACATAGATCATGTGCAACAATCATGTCGGGAATCTGGAGAAAGTTGACAACTTCATTTAGCTAGAACAACGAATCATCATGAAATCCTCAAAAGAAGAATCACTCAATGATGGCAAGCCTTTGGCAGAGCGAGCTCAATCTTCAAGAAAAAGAAAATCCCATTAGTCTTAAAAAGAAGAGTATACAACCAAAGCATCCTCCTAATAGTCGCAAAACATGGAACTTAGCTAAGAGACTGACCCACAAACTGAGAACCATGCAATGTGCACTGGAGAAAATAATGCTCAACCTGACATGGAGAGATCACAAGACAGACAATATATTAGGGAAAAAACAGGAGTCCAAGACATCATAGAATCCATTAGAAATCTCAAATGGCAATGGGCTGGTCACGTTGCAAGAATAGCAGACAACCAATGGACATCACAACTCACAACATGAATCCACAGGGATCATATGCAAGACCAAGCGCGGCAGAATACAAGATGAGACAAACTAGAAAAATTCAGAAAATATTGACTCTGTGACGCCTATGATAGAGAGGACTGTCAAACAACAGACAATAAAAGACTGATGATTGCTTATGGATGTCATTTTACATTACATACTTTTTTTTTAAAACAGGTCATACTTACTCATGTGAATATTAAATCCATTGTGAACCATTTGAAAAATTTATTTTTTTAAGTGAATCAGAATGTACAACCTGTAATTAATCCGTGAATATATCCATACTCATGTTATAACTGCTCTACCAATGGTATTGAGCACTATTTCAAGCAAAAAATTGTTTCGATTCTTTAAAAAGCAATAAGACTATTAACAGTGGGGCCTGTCTTGGATAACCTTTCTGCTTGAGCAATGGATTTTCAAGGGGAATCTGGCTTGCCCAGGACCCACCTCACTCATTAAATTAAGGTTTTTCATCCTATTGTCTACCGAGCAGATAAGAGCAGGACTCCCAGGTCATAGTCCTCCTCCTAGCATATGCAAACTACTTATATGGGTCTACCACCCCTTTGTTGGATTGCTCTGACTGTAAGACTGACTTGGTTGAACCACAGGATGAGAACATCCCTTAGTTGGTGGATACCTTAGCTGACTATGAAGTTCAAATGTCCCTTTGAAGGAGAATCAGGACACTATGTCTATCTGCAACTCTAAGCACAGATCCCTAAGACAGTGTGGCCTTCTGTAACCTTGAGCACAGCTCCTAGATACTGGCTATAGGGGTTTGCTACTCCTTCAGCGGATCAACTTGAAATTATAGCAGTGCCAAGTCCAATCACACCTATCAAAAAAAATCCCACCCACCTACTATGTTTTGATTTTTTTCAAGTCAAAACTTATCAAGTAGTCTAACTTCCTCTTCCAGCAAACTACTATTGTCAGTTGTAACCCACCTCCATCTAGCTTACTTTATTCTAAGGTAGGAAAACTAGAAATATGATCAGTAAATACAAGAAGACTAATTAAAAAGGTACATGAAGAGAGAAGGTACTGCTTTTTACTGTAAGGAAACATGATAGGACCTCTAAAAAGGATGCAAGACACTCAATCTTTTTTTATTAAAGATCTATCTAATACATGTACACATGCTCATTGTATATTCATTACTGTTCACCGCATGTATGTGTATATATATATATATATATATATGTGTATACGGGAAACGGGGGCACAGGAAATCATCATGGTTTTTTACGAATGTGAATACATAACTGGAAAGCTGCTACTTCCCACATATCTATAATATTCAGAAGTACTTTTACTTTCATAACAGAATCGCAACCATTCAGAATTTTCTAATTGTATGAGGGTTTGTTAAGGACAATTTGATCAAATATTTCATTTTATTTTCTAAATATTGCATTGTATTCTATTTATTTTTATTCACTCATACCAGTTTATGATAATTGATAAAAGCAAAACATTTTACTTTGTTTCGTTCTTTAACCAATACAACTGAGGAGCACATGCACACGCTGGCAATAGTCCTACGTGTCATCTCTGGTGCTTGTAGACCAGGGTATTGAAACCTGAATGTGTCTTCATGAACCTGAGTTACCAAAATCAGAAAATGTGGAGTCTGAGAGAAAAGAAAAACACCAACAACAAAATCTCTGCCAAATGATGGGAAAATAATGATTACAAGCAGCTATAAAACAGAACGATTATCACAACAATTGAAACAGACAAGGAAAAACATCATCACAACCACGACACAGCACATTGGTCCAAGAAAAAATCAAATGAACAGAATAAAGGACCAAGAACCACATCATGGTCAAACAAAACAAACCAACTTCAAGGAAGTAATTGTTTTTAGCATACATACACACAATTACATCTGAAATTTAAAACTAACATTGGAAAAAGGATAGAAATTTGTGGCTAACATAGACATGTAGTTGAATTGAAAACTAAAAGAGCATTTTAATTTTACTTTGGTATCATTAATATTTTCTTTTCTTAAATTGGTTTTGAGTCTGTGTGAATATGAAATGTTTCTTCTAATGTACCTAATAATGGATATTTGAAAGATTTTCATCATTACATTTGTAACATAGTCAACAATTTAACAATACTTTAATGAAATTTTTAGTTGGTGTCACTCTGGGGCATTGGTTCCCAAACTTTTAAATCAAGGACCCCTATTTTGTTCTTGGCATAGCTTGCAAACCCCAGTATTTTTTATATATATTTTGCTTGCTTATAATAATGAAGACTATAAGAATCATAAGTTGTATGTAGCTAAGGGTCAGTTTGAAAAGATCAAAATGGCGTCTGAAAAGTGGCAGATATGAAGGTAAAGAAAGGACTTCAATGTGGCGGCAAGACATTTGTCTAACCATGTGGCAACGGACAGGAGAAGTTCACAAATCATAAAGGAATAGAGGAGAAAAACTATATGATTATAAGGAGAACATTTAATAATTAAAACAATATGAGACACATAAAAAGGGTATTGATAATGCTGATAATAAAGATTATTGAAACCTATGCTAAGCTCATGAAAATTTAAAAGGAAAGGAAATTAGATCGATCAGACCACGTATTTGTCTTTCTGCCCTATCAACAGATATGAAGAGATGAAACCAAATGATAGGCCTGGTATTTTGCATGTTTTAGACATTTACCATTGTTAATCTATCAAAAGCAAAACAGGCCGCGTTTCATGGCGATGTTGCACCATGTGTATTTCCTAATTTTCATGTATGCACCAGCTGTCAATTTTGGAGGCTCTTTTAGACACATCACACACAAATCATCTTCAACAACAGGTAAGTTTGTTTGTCTTCATGTTTTTAAGTGTTGAAAATGCTGTTTCACAAATTATGTTGTCACCACAGGTAATAATATTCTGACTCGGGGATAACAATAGATATTCAAAAGCAATCCCCAACTAAAAAGTGATTACTGTTCAGAGTAGATTTTTTAATTTTGATTAAATGACAGTTCAGCTAATTTATCCTGATTACATCCAGCAAGGTCAATAATTTCATCAAAGGTTTGTGACACCAGACAAAATTCTTTATATTGTCATCAATTGTATTAATCAAAACGATCAGCGAGTGCTTTCAAGTGTTGTCTGACATCCCAAATTATCAAATCAGAATCTAGTCATGAAATATTGCGGATATAATCAAACAGTTTTGGAAACCTATCCAGAATCTTGTTAATTCTTGTTCTCCATCGAAACTAAGCTTCTTCTTGAAAGTTGCAGTCTTGTCATGGCTTCATGTTTGAATCTCTTCAATGATACATTTAGTCCACTCAGTAAGATGAATATATCTGCAAGATAGGCAAATCTATCAAGCTTAATTCAATTAACCATGAATGAAGCAAAGTCAGCATTATAATCCATCAGAAATGCCAGTAGTTTTTCTCAAAGTTTGAATACACGCTGTGAAGAAAATAAGGCTATTGCAGGATTAATTTCTAGAGCAGCTCATTTTCTTTAATTGTTCATTCTATTTGCACTCATCAGGCCAAATGATATATTCACCAGGTAAATACATAGTAGGTCATTTCAGATAGTTCTAAAATAATACAACACAATTATGATTATTTCTGCCATTTCTTTATAATAAAATTATCCATGTTGAGAAACAAATAGAGCAGATATAGACTGAATGAACAAGATGAAAATGTGAGGATAAAGCAGTTGTTTAGGCCTCCCCCTTTCTTGCCTGGCTGTTTCGCTCGATGGAAATAGTGATGCTATGTTGAAGTAGCTACCTATCAGTTACAGGTTTGATTCCTGCAGCAGCATCATTTTCTTCAAGTGTTTATTCTATTTATGCTGTCTAGGCCAAATGATACATTTACTATATATCAACGGGAAGTCATTTCAAATACAATTTCAAAATGATATGAATCTTTTTTTTATTATTTCTGGCAGATTATTTATTCACTTCTTAATGATAAAATATATATAGATGTTATTGAATGGAGGATACAGGAAATAGTAATATTTGAATCAGGTTTATTATGCTTACATGTTTTGCCTTTCGGCTTTGTCAAAGTGAAGATTTTAAATGAAACAATTTTGAAAAGTTTGTTTTTCCAAATAAATAATGCTGCACCACATGAGCATAAATGTAAGTATTTTAAATAATAAAAAAAATAAATACGTGTATTCCAAAACTTGGAATTGGTATGAACAAAGATAATAAAGGATCTTCCAGGTTTTGCATGTATTTTTGAATGATGGGATTAGGTTTTTAACCCACTTCAAATTGATTATGGTCATGTTTGCTGATAATTATTTTATGCTGTTTCAGAGTTGAAAATTTCTTGTCTTCCTTCAATTTTTCTACATTCTGATATTATTGTAGATTCTCTACATCTTCATTTTTGTTCTATTCATTTCTTTCTTGATCAGTTGTGCCTGTCTCAGGTCAAAATTGTGGCCCATTTTGTTCCAGCAAATAATGAGAGTTGAAGCTTTCATCTTAAAGCTCTCTGATGTTCCTAGATGTATTTTTTTTAGAAATTTGGAAGTCTCGCTAATATACTTCCTGTGGCAGGCTTTTATATATATATATATATATATATATATATATATATATAATGTGTGTGTGTGTATAATGCCTGTCTTGAAAGGGTCCAGTCATTTTGAATATCTTGAGAAACAATCATATGACCTTGATGTAACTTGGCAAACAAATCAAAGAGAACCTTACTGCATGTGTATGAACAGACACTCTCTTACACACTATATGACTGTCACATTCTCAATGATTACGCAAATAGTCAGTAAATATGCATCAAGTTTTGTTTCAAATATTAACAGTCATTCACAGAAAGTATTCAAACAATTAAGAAGGCTCTCAGGGATGATTAAAGTGAGTGAATCCCAGTCAAAATTTTGATGCGGAAGCCTCAAGCTTGGCCAAGAATCTGTTGAAACTGATCCATGTTTGGAAAAATCTTCAACAAGCAGAACACCCAAAATGTTGAACATGTGCAGGCTGCAGTCTAAAAAAACTTGTAATTATCAGTACTAGAATTAGAAGATCAGCGGATTCTACGCACTACTGTTTTAAAGATTTTGCTACTAGTGCAGAAGGAATTTATTGCTTAGGACCCACAACAAAAGCATGGGTCAAAGAATACATGGCAGTTTTGAAGCAACATACAGGGGATGTTGATGAGTTTTTGTCAACTACATGTATGCCCCTCAAGACCAAACAATATATAAGGAGTATTACATCAAACTTTTTTGCCTGGCTTGGGTTTTGGCAAAACATCACATCACCAAGGGCTGTCAGCAGCCTTACAGTTGAGATTCCACTCTCTGAAACTACTTGATTTTTCCAAAGCTAAAATCATTGTTGAAGGGGGGAAATTTCAGTCCATGGATGAGATTAAGGAGAATGTGTACAAACAGCTGATGAAGGACTTTCCAAATTATTTTGAAAAGTTGAGGGGATACTACGATAAGTCTGTGAGATCTAAAATGGAGTACTTTGAAGGAACTTGGGCACTATTGTGCTAGATAGGCTAATTTTTTGATAATATTGAATGGCTGGATATTTTCTGGACAGGTTTTGTGAATGTATGCATATTTAAGAAAAGGGGTGTGGGATCTCTCTGCTATCTCACACATCTCTGAGTGGCAAATGAAAGGCTTCATAGATATATAGGGTACTATACAAGACGGCATGGACTATAGAGATCCTCTGTAGATATAAAGGGACCCATCGATTATACTGAAAAAGGTGGCACCAATCTGAATCAGGAAATATTGGCAACAGTGTAGCAAAAATAGCCACCATCTGTAAAACTGCACATAACAACACAACCTTATACATATTTTGGCGTTCTCATTGAATCATCATTCCAACTCCGGCAATGTCCCACCAAAAACGAGCACACACTATCCAATCTAGCCTAAGTTTGGATTTTAAAAAACTAAACAGTATAAAGGTCTACACCTACAATGTTCAAGGCATCACAGACCAGATCAACTGATAATGAAATTGGACGATAACACCTGTCACATCATAGGTAATAGTTAAACCTACTGAAAAAGGTGGAAACCTTTCACAGCTGAAGATAAGTAATCATCTATTCTATCATAAAGGCAGGGAGGGTAACAAATTTAGTGGCTTAAGATCCTTAGTCAATAATAACATTGCAGGCTGCATTATAAGTTCCGATGGCATATTGGACATTGGATGATACTTAGATTAAGCAAAAAATAGATACACTAAAAGTAATTCAGGGTTATGTGCTAACTTTAAAAAGTTCTAACCTGGATATTTAAGAGTTTTATGACAACATCAGTGAAGTAATGTGCCAGAAAAAGACAATTTACAAAATACACATGGGATACTTCTACACTAAGGTAGGGAAAAGGAAAAATAGGGCATCCGATTTAGAAAACTTTGTGATAGGACAGAGATAGAGAATGAAGATAACAAGCATGTTCTTCAAAAAACTAGGTTGGAAATGAACTTGGAAAAACCCAAATGGAACATCAAAAGAACAAATTGACTCCATATAAGCCGATAAAATCTATCACGTCAAATACATGTCCATTATCAATAAAGTAAAAGTAGGAAGTGACCATAGAATGGTAACAAGCTGATTTACATTTAACTCTAAAACAAAAGAGAACAAAATGCTCCTTAAGTTAATCTCTGCAATTGTCAGACATACATTCAGCATGTTGACGTGGGCTGCTTCCTTGATTTTCCTCAGTTTCCAATAGCACTCCTTGTTTATCCTACAAATTTCTTCCCATAGAGGGAAGTGTTAGACTGCACCAGCATCCTCATAAATAACAATGAAGATGTTTACATTCTACATTCAGACTGCATAATTCCAGCTGGGTCACAGTGTTTATTAATAGGAAAATTGCTTAGAAATGGGTTCAGCAATTTCTCCAATTATTTCCAATATATATATGGAATATTTTGAAGATCTGACTCATCATTGTTGGAACTATCAGCCAATGTGGACAACACATTTGATATGAAGATCTTTTTCAATTATGTTAAGTGAATCGGACCATCGATACACTTCACAATGGAAAAAAAAAAATCAACAGACTTCCATTCCTTGACGTACTGGTAACCCATACAGAAAGTGGTTAGAAGACCATAGTATACAAAAAAACAACTCCTATTGGATTATAACTACAATATAATTAAGACCATCCTACCTGCATAAAAAATGGGTAAGTCAGCTGTCTCAAGAAAAAAACATTAGTTATTAGCAGTGACCTTAACACAGAGAAAGAAGAGATGAAAAAATTTATTCAGTACTCTCCGAAGGAACAGCTATCCACCCAGCATTATCACCAGGAAAAAAAGAGGTAAGGGGACATCCAATCATCATCATCATCATCATCATTATCATCATCATCATCAGCCTCATCTGACAAAGACTTTCCTCAAAATTCACCAGACCTCTCTATTATGGGCATTGTGGAGCCAGTACTTTCTGAATTTATCAAGCTTGTCATGCTATCTTACTGTCTGCCAGCCACAGTTTTGCTTATAATCTCTGGCAATCCATGTTGTGAGTAATAATGTTCAGTGGTCATCTTCCATTCTTGCAACATGTCTAGTCCATTGCTATTTGAGTTTTCCTTGGTGACTCGAACTCCTGTCTTTTCTCTGATATACTTATAATCTTTCATGTGCATGTTGCATGTTTCTCAGTTTGAGAGTCTCTTTTATGGTTAGATTTCATGTTTCAGCTCAACAGGTGACTATTCTTAAGATACATTGCTTGTATACCCTTCTCTTTAGACTTGTGGGATTTCCATTGTTCTTAAAAGCTTATTCTACCAAAAGCTTGCTAACCTAGTTTGATTCTTCAATTTTTTCTTCATCTTTTGATGACTTCATGGAAACTTGCTGTCCTAGATAAATATAGTTGTCTACTTTCTTTGCATTTTCAATTTCAATTTCAATTGTATCTTTCTATTCAACATGTTTGTTGTAAATGACAGTTCATGTTCATGAAGTTCATGTGTAGGCCAACTTTCTTGCTTGCTTCATATAGTTTGTCTAACATTATTTGGAGATTGTGATGGTTCTTAGCAAAGCCAACATTGTTGTGAGAAAATCTGAAATAACTTAAGTATTCACCTTCTATCTTGATTCCTTTGTGTTCCCATTTTAAGTTACAGAAGACAGACTGTGAAGAGTTTGAGTGAGCTGGTATCACCTTGTCTCACTTCTTCTCATAGTTGAAAGGGCTCAGAGTTTTTATGTAGCCTAATAAAGGAACTGCTGTGTTGGTAGATATGTTGCAGTACACTAACATATACAGAGTGCACACCTTGTATTATTGCATCAATGACTTTGGGGATTTCCTATCATTCAAAGGCGTTTTTAAACTCAACTAATGCGAAAGTTAATGGCATTCTATATTTTGCTGCTTTCTCTTTTTGTTGGTTTACTGAATGGAGGTGGTCAATGGTTGAGTTGCTTTTTTTGAACTTAGCTTGTTCCCATGATTGATTTTCATCTAGCATTTTAGTGATTTGGTTGGTGATCACTTTGGTGATGAGTTTGTAGATGCAGTTGAGTAAGTTTATTGGCTGGTAGCTGTTGAGTTCTTTTGGGTTTCCTTTTGTATATAAGAGCATTATGATTACGGTGTTCCTCTCTTCTAGGACTTTACTTTGAGGCATAAGTTGAAAAGAATGGCTAGTCTCCTAGTGATGACTTATCAAACTTTTTTTAGTAGGTTGATGGGGATGTTATCAGCTCCACAAACCTTTCTTTTCTTTCTTTGTTTGATGGTTTTCTTCACTTCCTGCATAGTAATTTCTGGGAAATCCTCGAATTGATTACTCTTGGCTCATGTTTCCTGTTCATTTTTCTGTGTCCTGTGCAATAGAGGTCTTTATAAAATTCCTGGGCATGTTTGAAAATTTGGTCCCCATCTGTTGTCTGTTTTTCACTTGCTTTGAGCACACTAGTTATTAGCTCTCTTTCTATACAGAGATATTTTCCAGTTGTTTTGAATCCATAACTTTTTTTGAGAATGCTTTCAATGATTGCTGTCATGTATCTTCTTTTGTCTTCTCTTTGTTTCTTTCTGATGGTTTTGCTTAGCTCTGTTGCCTCTATCTTTTTTATTGTTGTTGCTGGTAGCTAGAGATTCCTGCATTTTTTCATGAGATTTTTTAAAGTTTCTATAAACTCCTCTTCCTTCACTCCTACTATCAACATCCCTTATTTAAAGGTGCAGCAGAGTAGATAGGGAAAGCTTGTATGATATAAACGTGGAAACTGGCAGGCCTCTCAAAATTCAACTCGACAAATATGAAAAACATGAAAAAGTTGTAATTAAAAGTGGGACCGATCTAGGATAACTGACCATATTTAAAACACTTCCTTCTCTGGAAAGTTCATATAATAGACAAGAAGCAATGTTAGAAACTGGGCAAAATCAAGTAACCCCATATCAACATGCCGACTGAATGTACATCAGACAAATGCAGAGTACAAGCTGATACGGTTTCCACTACTCAACAAAGACTAGCTGTAGAATGAATCGGCCTAAATGCCATGTTAACAACACAAACAATAAGAAAGCATTCAATCATCCAAAGAACTTTTTGAATGTTTATGACCCTTCTGAAAACTATACTCAGTATCTATATAAAAATAATTGAAAATATATAAGAATGGCACTGTAATGATTAAACTTCATAGACATAATAAGAAGATAAAGATTGGAAAAGGAGTAAGTCAGAGGGATATGATATCACAAAAAGCCTTGGAAGCACCTTTCGGGAAAAATGGTGTAAATATTGACAATATTTAGTTAATTCAAGGTACTGTGATATAATAATGTCATATCTGTGGTGGATCTCCAAAACACGTCAAGTGATCCATGTTGAGATTAAAGATAAATAAAACAAAGACAGGGGTAATTTTCAATAATAAAGTCCCAAAGGAGACCATAAGAATTATTTTAGCCTGCAATTTATACTTTCTATTAGGGTTTGTATTTAGTCCAGTGATATATAATTTTATGTAAAACATAAAACCCATTGAAAAGCTTACATAAACTGCATTATTTTTGGAAATAATTGATTGAAATGACATAAATTTGAAAATTCTTTCGTGACTTTTTGTGTTTAAAGCTGTAAAGCTTTGTAGACATATATATATATATATATATATATATGCATGTGTGTATATATATATGCATGTGTGTATATATATATATGCATGTGTGTATATATATATATATATGCATGTGTGTATATATATATATATATGCATGTGTATATATATATATATGCATGTGTGTATATATATATATATATATGCATGTGTGTATATATATATATATATATGCATGTGTGTATATATATATATATGCATGTGTGTATATATATATATA
Organism: Thysanoteuthis rhombus; assembly: GCA_963457665.1. NCBI lineage: Eukaryota > Metazoa > Mollusca > Cephalopoda > Oegopsida > Thysanoteuthidae > Thysanoteuthis > Thysanoteuthis major. The sequence goes on from OY735211.1 coordinate 56,188,279, forward strand.
TATGCATGTGTGTATATATATATATATATATATGCATGTGTGTATATATATATATATATATGCATGTGTGTATATATATATATACATATATATGCATGTGTGTATATGTATATATATGCATGTGTGTGTGTATATATATATATATATGTATATGCATGTGTGTATATATATATGCATGTGTGTGTATATATATATGTATATGCATGTGTGTATATATATATGCATGTGTGTGTATATATATATATATATATATATATGCATGTGTGTGTATATATATATATATATATGCATGTGTGTGTATATATATATATAGATATATAGATAGATAGGTAGATAGATAATGATATCTAACAAGATATGAATTTAATGACAATTTGGAAAATTGTTTAAATGGTAATTTTTTATTATCAAAGACATGTTACAGTAGTTCATAGCTTCTTCAAATTGGTTTTTAAAATGAAACTATAGTTTATTGTGGTGGAAATATTTTCAAATTTTGGAGTCTTTATCTATGTCTATTTTATTGTTGTCATCCATTGATATTAGGAACACTAGTATTGAAACGAAACAGAATATAGTGTTTACTTAATTTTGAGAGGCTTTTTTTCTGTGTGTAAAATTTCAGCTGAAAGTCATACCTCTCTCTTGGTCAGAAGGTACAATTGCTCAGAACATATTAACAGACTTTCAAACTCTATCAGTACCTATTTGATTTTTCCCAAAAGCTCCAACTTGCACTAAGCTAAAACTGGTATCCCTGAATGAGTTGTTGGTTAATTGTCTCCATACCCACTATCACATAGATACGATCAACAACACAAAGAGCGGGCAGCTTCCTTTCAAGAGAATTAAATTTTAATCTTAACAGAAGCAGCATCTTTTATTGACATGCAAATAGTTATAAAAGGCAATTCATTTTTATATAAGATAGCAAATAGCTACCAATTCTAGGGAAGAGAAATCAATCACACAAAATGAATGCTGGAAGATTCCACTTACATTTAATATAAAAATAATATGTAATATACTTTCTAGGTTTTGAACATATATCTGGAGAATTCAGATGCCTCTCAGTGTTTTGAGATGTTTCTGACTCAATTTCAGATGTAAACTTTGAAGTGAAGTTGGCAACACTGTCCTTGAAAGATTTAGTGCATCTGTGATCTGACTTTTAGGTTTGTTATGATATCTGTTGAGGACTGAACTCACTACCTATTTCTTGAAAAACAACTATCCCTTTCACTGTTCTCATATTCAGAATGCTCCCATATTTTCTTTACTTCATGATCAGATTGCTATTTTTGGTGCACATATGAACAAAAAAACTGGTATGAATTTATTCTTTGTTTATTTTAAGCTATCAGTTATGCTTTTAATGACATAACAGGGCCTAGAACTGTTATCTTAAACATCAGTAAATGCTAAATTTTTTGACAGAAAGGAATTTTTGACTGGAGAAACAAAGCTTATGAAACTTTTTAGCAAGGGCTATTTGATATGCCTAGGACTGCGAACATTTCATTCTTTTATTGAAATCTTTTTTTTTTTTCATTCATTTGCTCTCATTTTTCATTTTTTCTCTGATTCATCCTTTTTCATATTTAGCCAAATCCTTTTTACTTCAGACAAAAGTGAAAAAAATCTTCAAAAGAATTATAGTATACAGAAAAACAGATACATTTCTTTCTTTTTTCTTCTAACATTTCTACTTTTTTATTCTTATGTTTCTATCAAAATAAGTGAAAATACAAAACTTTGCTGGTTGCCTCTAGAGCCCTTCTCCTCTGCAGGCTCCATACTCACTTCTGCTGAAGTGATTAGCATTTGTAGGCACAACAGGGATTCTTATGTGCTCCTCCCTCTGAGCTGTGATGGCAGTTCAGGTTGTTGACTGTGTTAACAAGCTTCCAGGACTATGGATCTTGTTTGAATTGTAAAGTTAATTATTTTGGGGAATTGATTAGTTTGAGTCATATTGGCAGATTACCATTTAATGGTATATGATTTCATGTACCTGACTGCAAATTTTAGAGTTCATTTTCATTTTCCTTTCACATTTTTGGTTGGTCCTCTCGAAGACTGGTTGCTTTGGGATCTTCTATCTGTGAATTTATCATCTCCAACCACAGCCTCCTCTTCCCGCGCCATACTGTGGGAGGCCAGATGTTCAACTGTTAATCAATGCTGCTTCCATACCCATACACTTTACTATAAATGTTTGGCCTGTCTCTTTCCAACACCCATTCAAACTGAATTCTACTATTTTTCCACTTTTCATGTTAGTGGGAGGATCCAGTTGTTTTATTTTGGTATATTTGAGTTTTCCTTATGATTTCTTCTGAGAAACCATGGAACAACTGTTCCATTAATTATACTAACAGGATGGATATATCTTCTTTCTCCAAGTATTGTGGGGTTGATTTTCAGACACAATGTATACCTACATAATGTTTTCTCTATATTTGCAGTCAGATACATGAAATCATATACTTTTGAATGGTAATCAGCCTATATGACTCAAACTAATCAATTCTCTATGCATAATCTGTTTTACCCACTTATAAATCTATTTGTAAGAGCAAGTCTCAGTTTGTACTGTTTGTACTCTCATGCATAGTGATAGTAGTAAAATCTGAAATCATTCTAGTGATACTTCTACTGCCAATTTTAATGAAAGCAAATGCTTTAATTTGTCATATAATAATGGGATCATTGTTAGCTCATTTTTCCAGAATTAAGAAACTGTCAACCAAAACTGTCGCCATAGATTCCTTCACTCTGTAGATGGGTCTGGCCAACCAGTCAGTGTTCCAGCAGGCTGCACCAATGAAGCTAGAGGGCTAAAAATTTAAACATTTACTCAGAATTTGTCTAAGAAAAAGTTTTTGTTTTTTTCAAATTCCTTTTTTCAAATTCCTCTTTAGTTGGATTTGAATTGAGTTTATGTGACTTCCATATAAGCTTAAAGTAAAACCTACTGGACCATATTTCACGTGTGATTTCTGTTTTTGAAACAAATCATAATGGGCAATGAAAAATTGAGTATTTTACAACAATGTTAAATCAAAGCAAAAGGAACCACCACTAACCATACAAAAAGCCATGTGTGTATGGTTGGATAGGAAGAATGTTCTCTGCTATAAGCTTCTTCCGGAGAGCCAAATGATTGATCCAAGTTACAATTGTGATAGGTTAGCTGAAAATTTTTGACTCATCTGCTTTATTTACAAGATATTACACCTTTAGATCACCATTTATTGCAGTCTTTGGAATATTGTCTAAAAATGATGAAATTGTTCCGACGATATTCTTAATTTTCCAAAATTTATTCTTAGTATAGCAACATTATCATTAATCTTTACTAGTTTTTACCTTCATCCTATTTCCAGTTGCTTTTTATCACAACTTTGAATTGGACTAAAATCCTGCAGCGATGACTAAATAGCATAATCAGAAAATAAAGAGCAAACCCACTGTGAGAATCAAACTCACATCCTCTAACTAGCATATGCTTTTTATCACAACTGTGGATTGAACTGTGATGCAACTGAAAATGAGGATTGTCATAAAAATTAGCCAAAATTAATGATGATGATACTTAATCAAAGAATAACATTTTTAAAAATAATGATAAGTCTCAATTGTAAACATCATGCGTGTGGAATATCAGTTGTAAGTAGTTAGGTTTAAGGCATAAAATCAGCTTCTGTTTAACTATAGAATCACAGTGATCAAAAGCAGCCATGTGTATATTAGACCCTCTCTAGCTAGAGGGTGAGAGTTCGATTCTTACTATGGACTTACTCTTTATTTTCCGATTACGCTATTTAATCATTTCTGTAGGGCTATGGTTGTGAAAAAAAGCAACAGGAAATTACAATGAAAGTGAAAATGAGTCAAAATTGATATTGATAAATTTGTTCATTACAGCCATGATTATCCCATGTTATTGAATGTGATAGCATAAGCCTACCTTTACTTGCAATTCTATTCATCTTCGGTTTTCAATTTTTCTGTACTGACTTGATGAAATAATTTCAGGCAAATAAGTATGGATAAAAGGAGAATATTTTTCATTTTTGAAGTAATTGTTAATGGATCTGCCTCAAAATTGAATCATTTATTTCATGGTCCATTGAGGGCCCTCCTATAAAATTTCATTTAAATTTTTAGAGATATTTTGTGGACAAAAATGTATGAAAAAGTGGAAATATCACTCGATCAAAAATAATTCTTGGATCCACTCCCTAATTCAAGTTTGACTGAGATTTATTCTGATAATCACTGGGATAACGTGATACTTTTTCTAATTTTGTAAGAAAAATTTGAGTCAGTTTATTCATTTAATAGATAGATGACCTATATAATATGCTCAAATTGTTAACTCAATTTTTTTATTGAGTATACTTTAATATTTTTTCATGTCTGAGTCTGTAACACAGTCTAAAACTGATGTAGTATTGAAAAAAAAAAAAATAGTTTTTCCAGTCATGATAAGAAGCAAGTTTTTAAATTTTCAGCCTACTTGCTCCATTGGTGCGGCCTGTACAAGCGATACCTAGCCAGTCAGCTGGACTAGTTTAAAAAATGAAGAAACCTATGTTGGTAGTGTTGGTGACAGTTTCGATTGACAGTTCCTAATAACTGTTTAGAAGACATCTATATCATGATCATCAGGAGCCAATTTGAGCCCACTCATTACTCATTCATTATTCATTCTAGACAAATTTTTTTAACAGTATTTTGTAGTATCAATTGTGTTTGATAACATGATAAAGGTCTTATACAGTCTGATCTCTGGAAAGGTTCAATTCCCAAAATGGTTGTGGGCGAAATCTTTAAAATACCCATTACTCATTCATTGTGTATTGTAGACAATGTTTTTTGATGGTTTTCTGTAGTATCAGGTTGGTTTATTAGAATTTTTTTTTTTAATTAAAATTCTACTAACTCATTAGTATGCCCATTACACATTTATCTTTTATCCTAAATAAGGTTTTTTAACATTTTTCATCGTATTAGGTGTGCTTCACAACATATCAAACATTTACCACTGTCTGAACACTGGAAAATATACTGGGTAGATTTTTTCTAATACTAAATGCGAAAAAAGTTTTTGACTGCTGTATTGTAATCAAATTACATCATTATCGAAGACCTTTGATTAGGCTGCAATTCAAATATGCATGTTTGTGGGGTTAAAGCATATTTTGGCCAGAAGCAGCTATTTTGGATTTTAGTCATATAAAGAGAAGCACATGGAGGGAACTTTGTTCCCCTGGGAACTTTGGGGGAAAAATTCAATTACCTGAATTTTTTGACACATCAAAACTAGCTCAGAAAGAGTAGGAAAATATACCTTTCCATTACTGAGATTATGATAAAATTTTGGTGTTATCAAGCACAACTAGTACTACTTGAAAACCACTGAGAAAGCTTGTCTAAGATAAATAATGAATGAGTAATGGGCATTCTATGGGCATTTTTAAGAATTAGGCAGCAATATAAGAAAAGCACTAGAAGGAAACCTGGAGACTTTTAACATCTTGTTCTTCATAATATGACATAACTTTTCTGAAAAAATCAACTAACCTACAATTTTTTCCATGTCAAATGCTAATGCTCTTGGACTATTGATTGTGTGATTTCTTGAGTCTATTTTCAAGTGATTTGATCCATATCTATACTTCACATCCATATCCTAGTGACACACATTCATTATACACTTCATATTTTAAGCGTAATAGCCAGGTGCTTTACATCATATGTATTTTTATAATAAATTTCCAAACAATTGTTAAATGACATTTTTATTCTATTCATGATCTTTGTAGCTAAGTATCTGTCCAATTAATGCCAGATGAACTAAATGGAGAAAGCAAAAAGTTGACCCACACATGAACTTCAGTAAACCAAAAGTCATGTGCAACAATCGCATCAAGAATAAGGACATAACTGTCATAATCAAAGATGCAAAACTGAGGAAAGTAGACCTCTACATCTACCTCAGACCACAAATCTCTGTGAAACCCACAATAGAAGAAGAAGAAATCAAGCAAAGAATCACCTAAGGCTGGCAAGCCTTTGGTAGAGCAAGCTCAGTCTTCAAAAACAAGACGATCCCAATAATCCTGAAAGAGTATACAACCAATCCATTCTCCTGATAGTCACTTATGGAGCTGAAACATGAAACCTAACCAAGAGACAGACCCGCAAACTGAGAAGCATGCAATGTGCACATGAGAGAATCATGCTCAACCTCACATGGAGAGATCACAAGACAGCACAGTATATCAGGAAGAAAACAGAAGTCCAAGACATCATAGAATCTATTAGAAAACTTAAATGGCAATGGACAGGTCATGTTGCTAGAATGGCAGAAAACCGATGGACATCACGACTCACAGCATGGATTCCCAGAGATCACATGCAAAACCGAGGCCAACAAAATACAAGATGGAGAGACAAACTAGACAAATTTAGGAAATACTGCCTCCATGACACCCACGATAGAGAATTGTGGCAGATCCATGGGAAGGTCTATGTCCAACAACAGCGGTTAAAAGACTGATGATGATACAAATTCTAATCTGTGTCTCTATAGCAGAGAGGGGGTATGTAAGTTGATCAGCCCCGTTGTAGTGTTTTTCCATGGGAAATATCTTCTGGCTAAGGCCTATCTCATTAATCAGATGTTCCCACCTCTGGATTCTAAGTGATATGGATCACTTGAAGGCTCATTAGGAGTCAAGTTCAGTTTGAGGTGTGGGTGGATGTTGTGATAGGGGGAGACCAAGGGTATGCGATAATCATCCACTTGATTATACTTAAAGAGATACATGATAGCATTAGTAAGAACAGAATAGTGAAAGGCTCTATTCTGTTGATGAACAGTAGGCTGTATTGTCAGGCCTGTGAGAGGAAAGAGAGAGATAGAAAAAGACAAAAAACATTGGCAGCATGAGAGAAAGTCAGTTATTTTTTTAAATTTATTCGGGAGTCATTCCATATCAAATCACCTTGAGCACCTCCCACCTTTGCCACCCCTCAAATCAGAGTGGTTCCTGTAACAAATTTAAAGAGAAATCCAAAATATTAGGCCGCTAACTCTAATAGTTTTGAAATTAAAAAAGAACAAGACTGGCTGCTTCAGGGTCAAACTCCATTCTGAATGCAACTATTTCAGGCACCAAGCTGAATTTCAAAAATATGCTCTGGCTTCAGCTAGGAAAAGTAGAGAAGAAAGGAAAAGAATCAATATGAAGATAAAAAAGAGAGAAAAAGTAATAAATTCTGATTAAAAGCAACACCAGATAATTCAATCTAGCGTCAATAGCTTTCCATTTTCTCTTTCTCTTTTCTCTCTCTCTCTCTCTTTCAAGGTTTAGATAAGAAGTAAGACAAGAGCAATGTTCAATTGTATCACCTGGGACGATCAAAAAAATAAAGGATGAATATCTGGAAAAGGTTCTGGAATACAACTACTGTGGGCAGATGATAATATTAAAGAGAGATGTGATGTTATGCATTCTTCCAGTGACTGCATTGTTGTCCCTGAGAGCACAAGTGCTGTTTGCAAAAACCTGAAACAATTGTCAAGAGTCATTCTACATTAAATCACCCAATTGCCACTACCACCCCAACTAATGATGCTATTACTACTTTGTTTTGAATCCCCCTTAAGTATTGATGTAAAAAAGATGGTGCATGCATCATTGAACTTATGGTTCTTGTTTTATTCTTATTTTGCTTCGTACCACGGCAAAAAGAAACCAAATTAAGTGACACTCTTTCCTTACAGATACTGCATATTATATAACACACCTGAAGGTGGCTCTTGAATTAATTAGCCAAAACATTGGATTAACATCAAAAATGGGAAGAAGAGATCGGATTGTCCCCCCAAAAAGTTTGGGTGTTTATGACTTTTCTCAAAGTTATGGATGCTCCTTTGATTTTGTTATTCATTTATTCATTGGCTTGGACCATGTCAATGGTGAAGAACATTTGGGCTGATCTTTATACTGAAAGGTAACCATTCTCAAATTCCTTATAAACTTGATATGAATGGGTAGCCATAGTGCATAGTTTTTATGCTCTGTTGAGAACAATATATCCAATGCATTGAACATAGAGTTAGAAACTACTTCTCTGAGCAAACGCACCAATGCAAGAAGTTCAAGTTCCAAAACGAAAAACCAGTAATGGATACAAGTGTTGACACCTCACCAGGATTTGAACCTCAATTTTTCAACATCTATCGGGAGAAATGTTTCAAAGTTCTGGAACACAAACATCTATAGAATGTACTGGGCTGATGCAGTCAATTGGTGCATATATCAGGACAATGTACACTGAAAAAAACAAAGACTTGGACCTGAAACAAACTAGGGATCATAAAGATCTACAACTACAACATTGTTTAAGATCACAAACTCTAGCAGCTGATGATGAAGCTGGAAAACATTACCTATTGCAGCATAGATATTACTGATCCATACTACACGGGAGAGAATCTCTTTCAGCCATACATGAGTAATCATCCATTTTAACAAGGGAAAGGAAACTAACAAATTTAGTTGCATAGGATGTTTAGCTAATGATAACAATGCAGGCGATGTTTTGACTATCAACAGTTTTGACTGGATAGTAGTTCAATTTTGCAGAAGATACTCTCAAAAAAATATTCAGCTATGCATACCAACTTCAAAATGTTGTTATGAGATTGAAATGGTTTATGATGATATCAGTGGGGTTATGGATCAAGAGAAAACCAATTACACCATACTAATGGGTGACTTAAATGCAAAGGCAGAGAGAATAAAAAATGAAGTATTTGAAAATTTTGATTAGAACAGGCAAATGAAAAAGTGACCTGATGATGGCTGTGTACACCATAGATTTTGTCCAGTAATATATCGGAAAGTGGAAGTTCAAGAAAAAATTGTTGACAGTTTTTAAGGGTAGCTATTTTCAAATTCTAAAGGGACAAATGTGCATGTTCATTCTTTCCAATTATGACTAAGTCATTGTGCATGGATTCGTCCCAGAATTCAATCACTCCTCCTGTAACCTCCCACAATACTTCTTTGAAATTCATTGTGAAATTTGAGAGATACCGTATGGTCAGACAGGGAGCAGATTCCAAAATGTCCGAAGAAAAACACAAAATATCTCTCAGCTTCAACTGATTATTATCCGAATCATTCCAGAGTAAGGCTCATCAAATAGATCAATCACCTTTTTTTGAATTTGCTAAACTGTTATTAACTTCTATGCATAGTCAATGCATTTGGGTAGACAGCACAAATATTCAATGAAAAATGCATTTGTAAAATTCATATAGCATGTAATGGTTAACATGACATTAAATTATCTTCAATAAGGTAAAACATTACTATTAATATGTCTGGTTAGTCACTCAATAAAAACTATCATGTAACCAATGTCTTTTGGCATTATGCAGTGTTGGGGGCAATCAATTAAAAAATTGAGAAAGGGGTGATCAATGAATAAAATACTACTCTCATCTTTAGTTGGATGCTGATCATCACTAAAAAAGAGTGAATTTTTTCTCTATTTCTGGACCAATTTAGCAAAAAAGAATTGTTAATTGAACACCCTCCAGAAATCTGCATTGGATGAGAGATTTTCGAAAAAACAAAACATTTTTCTAGACATGATAATAAATATATGTTCAAATTTTCAGCCATCTGCACTCATAACACATGCATAATTAGATAACCTGCCAGCCACCAATGAAATTTAAGAAATAGCTTTGGTTGATGGTTTCTAACAGTGTCCAACCTGATAGAACCCTTCTTAAACTAAATCTACATTTTATGTACTTGTTAACCATAATTTTATAATTTTTGGTTTGTTCCAAGTAGGCTTATTTTTAGTATGATATTACCTTCTAAACAAACTAATAGATATGTAAGTATAGGTATACAGAACATTTTGGAATAAATTAACTGCACTAAGCAGTTAATTCATTCAAAAATGTTCTGTACTGTTCAAAACCATACTGTTGTCCAAGGTCTTGTGAGAATGTTTTGAAAAGTAGAAGGGATACTGGGATAAGTATGTGAGGTTTCATGTGATTCACATTGAAGGAGACCTAAAACATCATTACCCTAGGTAGGTTATTTTTTTTTGCTAAAAATGAATAAATGGATACTTTGCGAACATACCTTGTACATGCAGTCTCTATAACTGGGGATTAAAAAAATATCAATGGCACAATGTGACAACATTCATCAATAGAGTGTAAACCACCATTTGTTTCATCATATCATATAACTGATGATGATCTGTAAGTAGGCAAGAAATTGCTTGAAAATGACCAAAGCTTCTAACACATTTTTCACAGGCTGTTGGGACTACATTCCTATTAATTGAATGCTTTAATCACAGGAATATCTTTTCCTATATCAAAGATAAACTATAGTATTTATCAATCATGGTTTTCATTTTCAATTGACAGGGGAGCTCTGGTGACAGATATTTCAGGAATCTTATATGATTTATGAAATGACCATCACATCATCCATAAAAATATTCTCGGATTATTTTTTCTTCACTCATCTGCAAAATCATATAGTTAGTAAAAAAGATATCTGATCTATTGCAAAAAGTTTGCTTCACATACTTATGCAGTTTTAAAATTGATGAAAATTTTAGCCAAAGATCAATATTGTTACAACAAATACAAAAATTTTTAAAATATTGTTACAAGATTGAACATTGAAATGTTATGGACCAAAATCAGAAAAAAAAGTGTAACAAATATCTGATGCATTCTGAAATATAATTCAATATTTGGTTGTATAGCCATTACATGTGATGACAGCTTCCAATTTCTTTGGATATGAGGCTAACTAGTTTCTGCAGGTTTCAGCCAATATCTTGGCCTGTTTTTCTTGATAAAGTACTTCCAGATTATCAACGTTTCTTGAATCCCTCTTTTTGACTCAAATTTTTAGTTATTGCCATTAATTCTCAATTGGTCCCAAGTCAAAAGACCGACTTGCCACTCCTTTATTTTTTAATATTCGTTTTATAGAACCGTTTCATCGTTGCTGTAGCTGTATGTTAAGTATCATTGTCTTGATGAATCTAACATCTTGGTAACTTCAGGGCTTTGGCAGACAATGTCAGGTGCTCATCCAAAATCTGTCAATATGTGGCACTATTCACCCTGAATAAATACAGCCCTATACCATTACACTACCTCCAACGAACTTCATTGTGGGGATGGTATTTTTGATTGGTACGCAGAAATCTTTTTTCTCCATTCAAGACTCACCATATTTTGACCCAATAATTCTATTTTTGCTTCATCTTACCATATTACAGAATTCCAGAAATATATAGGCTTTGGCGAACACCAGATGATTCTTGACATGTTTACATCTTGGCAGTGGAGTCTTATTTGATGTTCAAGAATAATAAGCTTCTTGTCAGTGCACTCACTCACTAGTATTCTTGCACACTACTGTCTCGCTTCCTGCAAATCATTATGTATTTATCTGTGGGTTGTTTTTGGTTTCTCCATTACTTTTCAAACAAAATTTTCAGCTGCACTAACCAACATTTTGGTAGATTGTCAAGATCAAGGCAGACTCTTGATCAAATGATGAGATTTAGGTCATTGAATTGTTTCTTTAACAGTGGAAACTGGTATATTTACTTGAATCAACATTTTTCTATATCCCAAACCATCACTGCAGAGCTAAATAATCATTTCTCGAATGTCTTGTGACGACTCTTCTGTTTTTGGCATGGTGATCCTTCAAGTATCCTAATCTGTCATTTAATGATTGAGCCAACTACTATTAAATGACATCAGCATCAGTTGTGAATGTTCAAGGATTCTAAACTTATGAAATAAAAAAAATTTTACGATATCTATGCATTTCTGATTTTTATCCTTAACTTTTCAATCTTCAATCCTTTTTCACTATTCTTTATGTATTCTTTTTCACTATTCATTGTATCAGTATTAATCTTTGGTTCAAATTTTGTCAATTTTGAAGCTACATAAGGATGTTAAAATGAGCTTTTTGCACTTCACACCCAGAACTGATATGTTCTTTAGACGTTTGTGTAAAATTTGCGTAGAGCTATGAGGCAATAACAAGTACTGTTTGTTTGCCAACATTCTACTGTCAATGGTATACAAACAATAGAGCAAAGTCAATGAACAATGCTTACTGTTTGTGTCTGAGTGTTTGTTGAGTGCTTATAATTTCTATTCCCTTCATTAATTGAAAAATATCTTTGAAAAGTGTATCAAATAAAGATATATTTCGATCAATTTTATTCAATAAAACATTATAAACCATTTTTGCTAATTTCATCACCAACCGAATCACAAAAACGCTCGATGAAAACCAGCCACATGAACAAGCTGGTTTTAGAAGAAGCTACTCGACCATGGACCACCTGCACTCGATAAATCAGCTGAAAGAAAAAGCAGCTGAGTATAAACTACCACTTGCCGTAGCATTTATCGACTTCAAAAAGGCATTCAACTCAGTAGAAATCCCTAAGGTCATGGAGGTCATCAGTCAGCAAGGTGTAGATCCAGTATATGTTGAAGTGTTGAGACATATATACAATCACGGCAGCTCCTCAGATTTCGCAGAGAACCTATACGACCTCCAACTAATGATAGATGAATTAAATGAAGAGAGCAAGAAAGTCGACCTACACATGAACTTCAGCAAGACGAAGATCATGTGCAACAACCACATTGGAGATAAAAACACTAAGATCGAAATCGAGGACACACAACTAGAGGAAGTAGACCACTACATCTACCTAGGACAACAAATCTCTATGAGACCCTCAAAAGAAGAAGAAATCAATCGAAGAATCACACTAGGATGGCAAGCCTTTGGCAGAGCTAGCTTAACCTTCAAAAATAAGAAGATCCCATTAATCCTAAAGAGAAGGGTGTATAATCAATGCATCCTTCCAGTAGTCACTTATGGGGCTGAAACATGGAACCGAACCAAGAGACAGACCCGCAAATTGAGAACCATGCAATGTGCACATGAGAGAATAATGCTAGGCCTCACATGGAGAGACCACAAGACAGCACAGTACATACGAGAAAAGACAAGAGTTAGGGACATCATAGAATCTATTAAAAATCTCAAATGATGGTGGGCTGGCCATGTTGCAAGAATGGCAGACAATTTGATGGACCTCGCAACTCACAACATGGATCCCCCGAGACCACATGCGCAATCGAGGCCGGCAAAATATTAGATGGAGAGACGAGCTAGACAGGTTCAGGAAGTACTGGCTCTGCGATGCCCATGATAGGGAAGTGTGGCAAATCCTGGGGAAGGTCTATGTTCAACAACGGACGCTAAAAGACTGATGATGATGATGATGATGACATACCTTAAGCCTAATTTTTTTTTTTCTTTCAATCAACTTGAGTTACCATAAAAATTCCTTCCAACGGACTCCAGCCATTAAAAATCTACTTGAGATAATGTATTATGCACAGAAGACATAAATAGAAATTTAGTGCTTGTTTTGAAACTTTAAAAGAGAAATCTTCCTTGTTTAAATACATCATGGTGGAAAAGAAGAAAAAGTAAATAGATCCTTGGATAAGTTTTCATAACCTTTATTCAGGATGTTTAAGAAAAATAAAATATAAATCAAGTTAAGCTGAAGGTAAAAATTTATAACTCATAAGAATAATATTAGTTTAAAATACTTTCATCAAATAATATTAAGAGTTAGCCATCCTCTCATATCAGAATAAAGACAAAGAATTTTTTTCCTTAAAATCTTTTATTTGATAATAAACTTTGCCTTCACACATTAGCTCTCTCTCCTATATGGCAAACTGTGAAGAATTCTACTTTTAAAAATTGAATTTATTGATAATTCCAACTGGTAACTTATATACTAGGATACATACAATTTCATATAACTTGGAGTCCTGTTATAAAAACTGTTTGAGAAATTATTTAAGAATTAATTGGATACAGTTTTATGCTCATTTGATAAACTTTAGATTTGCTTTCATAGCTTCAACTATGCTTTCTTAAGTTACTGTAACTTGCTAAATTAAGAATACATATTTGGGTAATTGAGAATCAAGATAAAACTAAATTACATTAAACATGTAATATGCAAATGATTAAGTTGAAAATAAAAAGCTTACCTCATGCATTTCATTTCAATTATTTTGGCTGAATTTATTGGTACACGTATACCTCATAGATCATTCGATCTCTTGACGTTACAGGATAGAAAAAATGGCGATCCAATCAGATTGAATTTGAAGACCAGAAAATACATTTCATCATAAAGAACTTCCAGCTTGCTATTTGCGCACATGTGTGTCTAGCTACTTGCAGCTATTTGTCTCTGTTGTTTATATGATTATGTTAAATCTTATGTTTAAATTCATCAAAGTTGTTCAGTTGTTTTATTTGTGTAGATAGTATATTCAGATTAATGATAACATTTAGCTACTGTTCTATTGATATTTGTATGTGAATTTGAAATAAACAATGGTGTTTTTTAAATATTTTTCTCCGGAAATTTATCGACAATTTTCTAAGGGATCTTACATATCTTGTCGGAGTCATTTTGCATTTTCTTTTTTTGGGGGAGGTTGGGGGCTGGAAAATGTTATATGAACAGTTAGAAGCATTAAACACATGTTTGATACCACCCGTACCATCAGATGTATATTATTCGTCTGTTTGAACATCAGAAAGATGAAAAAGATGAACATTCACCTGCTGATCGTAAATGCTTGTTTCTGCGTGGGTTACTATATATTTGAAACAAATATTGTCATCTTCAGTGATTATGGATAACTCTCTCATTGAAGCAATGAAGTAAAAAAAATACCTTGTATTACAATGTGATCCATTCTAATTTACTCACCTCAATGTCACTGATTCAAACTGATGTCCTCCAAAATTCCACCACTTCATTGTCCCAGAGGACATAAGCATTGTTCATAAATTGGCCAAAGTGGAATCACGAGAATGAATTAACTAAGAAAGATTCACTTCTATAACATATCCTGTAGCATAGACAGTGGAATGAGTACAATTATCCCAAGGGAATAGATAGAGGGTTCAGTTTGAGATTTCCAGAAAATTGTGAAATACGAGAGACACACCTGAAGAAGTCCAAAAGATACAACAGCAGAAATGATGGGGCTATAACAACCGGAAGGAGTACACCAGTTTGAATAAATCAGTAAATAATCTTCTGTAATCATTCTGCTTTGGAACAACTAATGCTTCACAAAAGGAAAAAGTTAGATAGTTTCATAAGAAGGTAGGAGGAGAAAAAGAGGAAGAAAAAAGAAAGAAAACGAATTTAGAGAAAGAGAGTAAAAATGGATCATTCTGTTGTCATGGTGATATGAGCAGGCTTTGATAATCAGAGACTCTGTATTGTTAGTGTGAAACAAAAGAAAGAAAGTGAAACAAAGACGAATAGCAAAAGCAAATGAGGATGAAAAATGAGGTAAAAGAAGTATGACATAGAGGGGAAGTTTTATTTTCTGAATGTAATTTTAGTTTTGAGGTGGGGTGAGAGAGCAAAGTCTTACATTTTCATGGGGTTTCATAAAAATGATTAAAGAGGTCCCAATACAAACATGCTTTTTATACTATAGTTCAGTTGGACAAAAATCATTTCTGATCAAAGCTCATTTAGATGAAAGTGATGTGGCACAAACTGATTTTTGTTATTATTTTGTTATAGGTGAATCTACCGAGAACTATAATTATAAATTACCTATCAAATTATTGAAAAAATTGGCAGCATATTTTATCGCATCAGTTGTACACATACTTCAATATTTCAGTGAGATATTGTTGGTTACATGATCAATATACAGCCCGGTACTTAATGTATTAGCAAAAGAATGTCTTTTTAATGTTTCTTTTTTAATTTGACCTTGACCTAAATACATATCCTCAGGTTCTGGTCAACTCAAAAGTATCACCAAATAGATGGACACTCCTAACTTAGTTAGAAATGTCACCTTAAATGTTTTCTACACTATTTGATTCCCAAATTAAACCCATTTGAATATTACCAAGTTGACTGGCAACTATCTTGAATTTGACCTTTCATAGTCCTCAGAGGTCAAATTCATCCACGTCTGAAAATTAATGTTATGGCTTGTACTAAATTAGAATTTTCATGCTTTTTCCAAAAGGTGCTGAATCATTTCGGTTATCCACTGTACCATAATGATAATTCTTCATCTCAAAAATTCACACAGAAATTGCCTCATTCTCAATGCTTACTGTATTTTTTTGTCTTTCACCTTCTAGGACTAAGGGTGGACTTTCCTCATCTGTTGCTTCAGGAATCAGGTAAGTTTGGCTAAAAATTATTAATTCAATACTTCCTAATTTTATTTTTTTGTTTTCCCCCAATCAGCACACGAACTAGAGGTAAATTGCTTGTGTAGAGAGCGTGTAAGAA
This sequence comes from Thysanoteuthis rhombus, assembly GCA_963457665.1. Lineage (NCBI taxonomy): Eukaryota > Metazoa > Mollusca > Cephalopoda > Oegopsida > Thysanoteuthidae > Thysanoteuthis > Thysanoteuthis major. The sequence continues at coordinate 56,204,773 of OY735211.1, forward strand.
AGTGATTGTACCAACATACCTATTGTATGGTGATATTTTTTTGATATTCCTATACTTCTTGAAATTCTCCACTGTTGATTATTATTCTCTAGATTTTCTTCCCATGGAAAAACTGTACCATTTGATGATGGTATACAGTAAATATATATCTTTATTTTCACACAAAATCCTTTGTCTAATAGTCTAAACAATTGGAATTAATAAGAATATTTTTCAATGCGCATTGAAATTAAGTGAACCTGCATTAGTAGGTTTCATAGTTTTTACTCTTTCAGGCATCAGATTTATTAAATCTGCCATATCCACCTGTGGGATATCTGATCAGGCTACATTCAAACGTGAAACAAATCTTATTTTGTCAAGGGTTTTCTGGACATTTCTTTTATTTCATGATTCCTAATGGCGTAGACATGTTCATAAGGATTTATGTGAAAAGACTAATATGTAACTTTTCCAATTAGTCATTCTCATTTTATGCTCCAAGAAAAGAGTATTGCTTTGTCCGAATAACCCTCCATGAATATTGAGATACCCCTCCAGTAGAATGGATGTGTATTTTTCTGAACAGCTATGATCCGTACTAGAAGTTTTAAATTCCCAGGGCTTTAAATCACATTTTAATTCACCAGAAGTCTGTCTGTCTTTATATGACAGCCTACCTCAAAAACCACCCAACATAAACCCATGAAATTTTTGGTGTGTACCTAAGCAGGTTTATAACCAGTTAACTTTTTTTTTAGCAGAATATCTGGCGTTGTATGGGCTCGGAAGTAGCTCTAAATTGTTATTGAAGGCATATTCAACATAATAAAGCATTATTGCATTCCATGAAAATTTATTTTCCAGAACAGAAGTGACATGGCCTTCCACTATATTGTATCAGGGGTCTAATGGATTTTTTAAGTTAACGCATTTCAGTAGTACCTCTGGCTACAATGAACTCATTTATAGGTAGGAGAAGATGGATATGTATACTCAAACTTTCTCAAATATATATTAGATATACACTGTAATCAGATGTTTATTGTTGGGATGAATGCAATTGTTGATCCCACATTATTATCATTAAGTTGCAAATCATCCAGATTTTTTCATTTTTTTATTCAGTAAGCTAGCACATTTTAAGGGTACTTCAGCCTTCTTACTACAATGCATTATTTTTTATAAGATTGACATGAATACAAACTTTTTGAAATTTAACTATCATCAGAGAAATCTGTGTGTGTTTACACTCGGATAACTCAACAACTGGCCATTGTATGAAGTTGATAATTGCCAGATATATCAGTCAGCAGACAAGCCAGTGCAGTGTTGAGATTCAAGTTTTTGTGGTCTGCAGCTCTCGAGAAATCTGATATAAATTAAGATATAAGATAAGTAAATTGACAAGACTGAAGTGGAGTAACCAAAATACTTTGAAGCCATTGTTCTGTTTGACGAACAGAACAATTATATAACATAACAATTATGCTCCACACACCTGAAAGTTTGTACCCTTCAAAACATTCACATTTGAACAATATTAATTTTAAATTCTAGTAGATATATGCCCAAGCTCTCATCTCTTGAACCTTTCTGTCCCTTGCTGCCAAATGGGAAATAAGTGTATTTTCAAGGACAAACTTGGAATTCCTTGGTAGAATAAACCTCTTATTTTGACTAAATCTGATCTTCATTGTGTCCAGAAATCTTTCTGAAAAAGTGATTTATATAGAGGACGCATGGGTAATAGATTTATAATTTATGTGTAGGGGAGACCAAGGCTAGTTGGCCCTTGGAATACTTCTTGTAGCAGCATGAACTTTGGAAATCTTTCAGTTATTATTACTTGACTATAAACTACCAGTCTAGTCTATTTGTTTGATTGGAAACAAAAGTTTTGTTAATATTCATATTATTGGTGTCCTAGGTACCGTAATTCCCCATTTATAATCCACACCTTTTTTTAGGAAAAATTTTAAGGTAGAAAATCTACTTTTGTATTATCTATGTAAACTTGATTGCAACGTATTTTTCCCGTACCATTTGTTCAGTGTTGGTTTGACTGCACCATTACTATGATCATGATCAATAAAATAGAACACTGAGAACATTTTCGCCAGATGGCAGATGCGGCATTAATTTATAATGAAAATACTCTTTCAATCAAATCTTCTTCAATTGAAATAATAAAATTCTACAAATGTAGGTTTGGCTAAAATTACCCATTTTTTATGAAAATAGAAAAAACATGCAAGCAGTTAACATAATAATAATGAGGTATGATGAATTTTTTCCGAAGTGTAATGCCAATCAAAAAAAAGTGCTGAGTATAGTCAGTAAATGCATTTTTTATTCAAAATTGGAGCTTAATTAGTGGATGCGGATTATCTATGGTGGCGGATTATATCATAGGGAATTAAAAAAGTTATTCTTGCAATTTGAAAATAAATTTAGTTGCTTTAAATTTCATACTTTTTTATATTTTTACTTCAAAACATTGATTTTTAGAAATCAAAGTAGGCAATCTTTGGGGGTGGTACAAATGGCTAGCTTTACCTAGGGTAAGTCTGTCATTACATACTATTTCATAATATATTATTATTGTAGTTTTCAGAGTATAAAAACTATAAATATCAGTAGGGGAGACCAGGATTAGCTTGCTGTGTTTTGTCAGCGGCATTGTTTGCAGGCAAATTCATTCTAGTTAGTAATTCACTGTAACAATTTCAATCATACAGAATGGCATCTCTCAGAAAAATAAAAAAAATTAGCTTGAAGATTTATGCATTCTATGTATTTTATAAATTTTTTTATTTAATTCATACTAATGTCATCTGAATATCTATTATCTTAATATTCAAAGTAACATAAAATAATAATTATCATATTATATAGTTTCTTCTTATACATATATAAAATTTACACTACTTTTTATTAATCGCCACCAGTCTAGAGACAACAATGATGTTGTTGGATTTAGGGATTCTTATATTCACTAGACACCATATATCAGCCCTTGGCACAGACGGTACCATTCATTGTAGAGACTTGAAATTTGGCTCACACGAGGGGAAATATTTGGGTTTTTTTAAATCCCCACCCTCTGAATGGGTTTTTATGGAAGGGTACAATCTGAAATGTAAGTTTATCCTAATTTTATCCCTTAGTTTGTATCCTCCAGAATTCAATCTTGTTTATCTATCTTCTATGTATCTGGACTTGGAATTGGCAAGAGTGACCAATTCCAAACTTCCAAAAAAGAGGACACTAGTGCCAGGTTCTCAAGCTTGGGTCCGCTGACACCTGGGAGTCCACTAAACAACACTGGGAAGGGCATTGCCATTTCTGCCACATCATTTTCACACTACAAGTTTCAATGATTTGAGTATGTTGGGAGGCGGGGGTAGGTTGTAAGTGCATGTACAATTGTAGAGACTTGAAATTTCATACACATACTCCATTAGGGACTGGAAAAAATCTTTTTTCTTTTTTTATTTATCCTGTAGATTTTTAGTGGAGGTTTTATATATGCATTGTAAGTTTATCTTAGATTGATCCTTTAGTTTGTGTCCAACAGAATTCACACTTGTTTTGGGGGAATTCAGGCAAGATTTCTCATGATTTTATCAGCATACATACAATAGAAACAAAATTCATGAGAATGGAATGATAGCTCCAGAAAACATTTGTATCAGTACCACCTTCCCCAAGATGCATTCAACAAGAGGTACAACTTGTACTTCTAAAAGCATAAGTGATTCCTTTAAGATTTTTGAAATTTCAGGTCGCAATATTATCCTTGATTCTGTCCTTGAGAGTATGAAAATGAGATATTCTTCACATGGAGACCATTACAAGCAAATATCTTGTTTCAATCTCATCAGATTCCACGAAGTGAAGGTTACTCTTGCAAGGATGGACCTCAGAACAATCGCAGAAACTATTCTTGCAAGAGGAGCTCGTAGCAGTTACAAAAATCTTCAGGAGGAACTTTTGGAGGTGGAAAGTGATAGTGAAATTGAACCTGAAATTGACTTTGATAATGAAATGGGTGAGCAATCTTCTGAGTCAAGTGTTGAGAAAATTGCTTATCATGTGCTTTCAAATTACTTTGCCTGTACAAGCTGGGCTCAACAGTTTATGGATATTTGTACACAGCATCTAATTATTTGATAATACAAAGCATCATAAGCTCACATGTTGATGATCATTTTCCAATGATTGTTAAGTCATGATTCAGATCAATACTAAAACAAGGCCATCTGAAATCACTCATTGCAGTTGAAAATGAAACAGCTTGCAAGCTTAAAAATGATGAAGAAAGCATCATGAACAGGATTGCAAGTACTTCCAGTGAGCTATGGGCACTCCTGTAGCTTAAAAATAATGGTTTGTCGGAATAATTGGTAAAAATTTATATGAATCTATTTATCTGAAAAAATGTATTGTTCTATAATATGCAAAACACTGAGTTCATAATTATATTAATGTAAATAACTGTAATTGTAATAATTATATTACTTGTTATTTTCATATATAATCAAAGTGAAATATGATTACGAAGCTTGGTTTAATTCTGCATTATATTTTTGGAGGCATGAAGATTGTTCATATCTGTATGGAATGGATGTTGGGGTGAGATGGGTTAAGGAGCCAATAACTCTTTTGCCCAGGAGCTGAGAATACTTGCAGTCTGCTTCTGGTGTTTAGCTTTGTTAGATTCTTGTTTGTTTGTGGGAAAAGCTATGTCAGTAGCATAAATATTTAATCAGTTTGAAATGACTGGCACAGTTAACATGAAAAAAGCAAACAACCAATTAAATTTGATTTTTAAAACAGGTGATAGCTACTAAGTTGAATCAATTATTCTTAATCTAAATTAAAAATAAATGAGTATTAGCTTTAGATACAAAAACTTCAAATCTCATCACATATTAATATGTCACTTCCTTTAGCCTCGGTTCATAAAAGCTATGAATTTGCCTCAGCTTTCACTCAAATAACTTCTCTCACTCACTCTCTCTCTCTCTCTTGTGTCTATATTTTGCATGGCTTCCCAGCTGGCTCAAAATTTACCATTTTATCATGACCAAACACTGTCCTAAACCTTGATACTTTCATTTCACAAAATTTGAGATCTTTCTCATTTGCTCAGCTATTAAATTTTGTGTATCATCTTCTTTAGCCTATATGAGTATTCTCATCTCAGTCACACATGAATGAAATAGCAATGCATTTACTACAAAGCAGTCAAAATTAACTTCTGCCTTCTAATCCTCCTTGCTTCAGGAAGTGAATGTGGGTCAAAACCTCCATGTATTTTCTGTGATGAAAATAGTCTTTTCATAGAGTGTTTTCCATCATCAAGAATGGCTCCTACATTTACTTTACGTGATCATAAATTGAGGTGTGTCACATATTCGTCACAAACTTGAATGTAAGACATAACATTTGTAAAAAGTAGAGAGGGGACCTAACTCTGATTCTTAGCAATTGAGAGTTGCACTCCTTGAATGTCAAATGGCAGTCCCTTACCAGGCGAAAATTAATACTTGACCAGTGATCCCAAAGGTAAACAAACAAACAAACAAAAAACACACACTCACAAACTCAAGCAAAAATGATTAATACAGTAGATAGATAAAGAGTGGAAAGAAAATATGGGTGTTGGGAAGTGTCATTTGGTGAAATTCAAAATTTCACGCAAGGAAAGGGGAAACAAAGAGGCACAAGTACAAGCTAGTCTGTAGCCGCAAAGGAGCCAGGAAGAAGAGACAGTGGTAGTGGCTGGCAGACATGAGATGAAGGGAGCTATGGCCACTGCAATTTTGGCAGAGTGACTCCATGAAGAGGCTTTTAAAATGTGACTCCATCACCAGAAAGAAAAATCAGCAATTTTCTACTTGTATGGAAAAATGTGAGTGTTCTGTTCAGTTCTCTATCTTATGGGCAAAGGCAATTCTGGACTTAATTCCTGTCACTGTTATGATCTCTCTCGATTGAATGCTGACCAGTTTTTATTGTAATTTTATAAATCAGTAGATGTTTCTTTCATCTTACAAAAAATGTAATACAGACTGTTGAATCAACTCTCCAAACAATAAGGAAATGAAATCCTGATCTCTTTCCCACAGACGATAAGATTAGTCCAAGAAAATTGGGATTTTACTACAAAGACTCTTCTTTTCTTTCCTCATCTTTTCCCATTTATAAAATATTTCTGTTTCTTACCAAAATCCAGATTTGTTTGTTGTCCTTCTCTGAATCTCTCGCTTTGTCCCGTTGCTGTCTGCATTTTGATTTCGCAATAACCTATGCTCAGCTAAGCAAAAGCACTACACGACAATGTCACACTAAGAAGGTTATAACTACACTGAGTATCACATTCCCAATAATTACTCTGGTCTTTAAAGCAACCAGTCCTTTGGGAAACAACCTCTTTCAGTACAACCTCTGCTCTGTAGCCACTACATTGTCTAATTAACACTGTGCTTTCTTCTTCACTCAATCATCTATCTTTCCATCTTCTTTACTATTCCTGCTAGTTCAACTTATAAGGAATTCTCTCTCATACATCGGATTATAACTATTCTCTCTACTTAATAGCTCCATAGCAATCTATTCTAAACAAGCGTGGTCTACCACGATCAATCTTACTAATGTTTACAAGTCTTTTCATTTCAGGTTTATTTATAGTTTATAAATATCTCATTCGTTGAATCATTGAATGTATTTGTTTGAGTAACATTTGTATTTGTCTTTATTTCAATTATGTTTAATTCCCGCATCCATATTCAAATCTAATATGGAGAACTATACTTTCTAACAAAGGAACAAACATTGCAACCGGATGTTTGAACAAGATGGCGATTTCCATCTTTTTCATCCCTTCATGCGATGTCAATATGTGCCAATAAAGTCAAACATGTGGGGAAGATATCTTTATCCTCTGTGAATACTGGAATCTCCTCACTACACTGAACCACAACTATCATTATTATTCCCCCATAGTATAGGACACAAATAATGTACAATCCTATATTACATTGAAAAATAGATTCTGTACATTTAATTGTCATAAAGGTATAAAAGATGTAATGAGAAATGAGCGTAGATAGAAAGGAGTACACTTGGCATATCTCATTCACACATTATGCTTACATACAGGCTTCTCTCATTGCTACAACAGAAATGATAGCCGAAGAGCACGCTTTATGAACTTTGAACACACTTTTCGCTGCTTAATTATAAAAACAACTAATCAGAGATTTTTCTCTTTTCCAACTCTTACATGAAACTAAAATATGTAAAATGTTCATCATTTAACATTGGTTTCTTCTGTTCCTTAGTTAATGAAATGTTACTCTTTCTATTGACTTTGTTGAGTGGGTCTTTCTTCCTATGATTATCAAATGATATTTTCACTCACTAGGATACAACAATATCCCATATATTTTGTGTATATTTCTGTGCCAAGAGTTTTTATATACTTTTTGCTATCACAGCATTTTACTTTCAACTAGTTGTACTGGAGTGTAAAACGTTTAATGGTTCCCAATATAACAGTTTTCAGACTTACCTGACACTTTAATTGTGCCTGTGCTATGTGTGGAAATATTTCATTTTCAGCATTGACAACTTAGATATCTAAATTTGAATACAATATTCAAATTTAGATATTTTTGTTGCTATTAGATGTAAGAAATTGTTTTTGAATATCTTTTAAACAAGGCTGAGATATATTTGGATTTCTTTGCAAAATCTTGATATTTTTAGGTATTTGATGAAGTTTAGACCCAGAACTTTTACCAACCATCCAAAATATCAAAATTCTGTCAAATCCTCTGTGTAAGACTCATGTGTAATGTCATTTGTTTCCCTACTTTCAACAGTTTACAAGTAAAATAGTAAGAGGAAAACAAAAACAATAGATCAAAAATCTTCACAGATTGCAAGAGCTAGATAGTTAAATATAACCTGGACTGAAAAAACGGAAAATTATTTGTGTTCTTTTGTGGCATATTTATTTCATTGTAGATTGTTTCTCATTACTGATTAAAAAAAAAAAAGACATTTTATTTTCAGAATAGAATCAGTCTTTTATCAATTTTAGATTTTCCATTTTTTTTTACTCTTTGGAACCTGAATCAAATGTAATGGGTACACAAAAAAAATGTTATGTCAGCCTGACCAACTTGAAAAAAAGTACTGTAATTTTTCACACCTGAATTTATTAGTTTGTTTCTAAGTACGTATAACGAATTAAAGTATTTGAAGTTTTAAGTGGGTCTTCATAACTTTTTTCAGTGTTGGATTGAAGTTTTTGGTTTCGGAACCTTGCAGTTCTTGTTGAAGATTTTTTTTTTCATTTAGTTTCAGGTGTTTTCAATCCATAACACCCTAAATCCTTTGGAAATTTGTTAATTTTTAAAAAATGCCATTTGATTATCTTTAGCTTTTTTAAATAACTGTATTTGAATAAAAATTAAAAACTGAATATTTTTCAAAAATGACGAATTTCCGAAAGGTTACCATTCAAAACATCAAAATTGAATTTTTTTTAAAAACTGTCATATTTTCACTCTACAGTCCTTAAAATTTTTGAATAGCATTTTTTTTATATTTTGATATAGATTGCAGTGAATAAAGGCTTAATTTGTAGTTTATTTTTAGATATTTTCTTGATAATTTCATGGAACATCTATCTAGATAATAATATTTTTGATAATTTTCTGGAACAACAGGATATTTTTTTTATTTCTTCTGCTTAGATTTACTCATCCTCTACACCAATTTCTGAATGCTTATTTTTATTCATATGATAATTTAACAATCGTCACAACTCAAAATGGCTTCAATTGATCAGAAGTTGACTTGAATGTGGTACAGAAATGAGAGTTAATTGAAAAATTCTCTTTTAATGAATATTCTCAGTAGTTAGTTCTGAATTGAAACTACACTTACTTCTTTGCCATTTTGCTCTATATCATAATTCTATAAATTTATGTTCTATATTATATTACAGTTACTTTTCATTTATTGACTTCAAGGAGGCATACAATTCAGTGGAAATTCTCAAGGTTATTTAGGCTATCACTCTACATGGTGTAAACCCCATATATGTCAGAGTATTGCAACATGTAACAGCAGCTCCTTTATCAGGCTACATGAAGACTCGGATTGCTTCCAACTCCGAAAAAGGGTGAGACAAGGTGTTACCAACTCGCCCAAACTCTTCACTGAGATTATCTTTCAAAACATAGACTGGGAAAGTAAAGGAATCAGAATAGACAGCAAATGCCTAAACAATCTTAGATTTGCAGATATCATCCTTTTTGCAGAGAACCTTCATGACCTCCAATTAATGGTTGATGAACTGAATGAAGAAAGCGTGAAAGTTGGCCTCCACATGAACTTCAACAAAACAAAGGTCATGTACAACAATCATGTCGGAAATAGAAATACAATGATCAAAATTGAAACGCAATACTAGAGAAAGTAGACCACTACATCTACTTAGAGCAAAAATTCTCAAAAGAAGAAGCAAATCAAGCAAAGAATCCCTCTAGGGTGGCAAGTCTTTGGTAGAGCTAGCTCTACCTTCAAGAACAAAAAAATCCCACTAGTCCTAAAAAAATAGGGTATACAACCAATGCATCCTACCAATATTCACCTATGGAGCTGAAACATGGAATCTAACCAAAAGATTGACTCTTATAATTGAAAACCATACAATGTGCATGTGAAAGAATCATGCTCAACTTGACACGGAGAGACAGCACAATATATCAGAGAAAAAACAGGAGTCCAAAACATCATATAATCCCTTAAAAAACTCAAATGGCAATGGGCTGGTTATGTCATAATATGGATCCTCAGTGATCACATGTGTAACCAAGGCCAGCAGAATACAAGATGGGGAGACAAATCAAATGACTTCAGAAAGTATTGGCTTTGCAATGCCCATGATAGAGAAATCTGGCGAATCTTGAGAAGGTCTATGTCTGACAACGGATGATGAAAGATTATTAGTGATGATGATGATGATGACGACAACGACGACGACGACAACAGCTTTTGCATTAAAATATTCTAATTTGAATTTGAAAAGAATAGAGAAAAAGTCAAGAATGGCCTTTCTCAGGTAACATTCAATTTAACGCAATTAATGGACAACTGTTCGTCCCTATTAGTATGTTACTATTTAGTGTATTCATAATTTTCAATGAAATAGTAAGAATGTTAGACCATTTATCATACCAACCAGTAGTGTTCATTTTTTCTGTTATATTCGTAGAACATAATTTGGTATCTAAAGTTTTGAATTTGATTTTTAATCATTTCTTTTCAGATTCTTTGTAGGGTCTGAAGAGCATGCTGATTCTAGTGGAGATAATGATCCTGCAGAAGAACTAGACCAAGGCAGTCCACAGAGGCATGGCACCAACAAGTACCTGGGCATTATCAGCCAACTTCAACTGAACATCCAGCAGAGTTCAAAGCACCATTTGTGCAAACATAGTTTTGGGTGTATCCATTACATCATGAAGGTTAGTTGGTTCCTGTATGCAATTTTTTTTCAAGTTATCACACTTTGATATATAATTTAATCATCTCTTACTTGCCTAATTTGATTATAGCATGGTAAAGTAAAATTTGCAAAAGTTATTGCTTTAACTTAAAATCTGAAAAGTTCCTTCATCTATATGTGTCTGTTTGTTTGTCTTGAAACAATGTTGCATTTCTCCACGAATCTTCACCAGTTTTGACATAGAGGTCTAGATAGATCCTAGAATAATTCATCAGCATAGAAAACCCAGGTGTAGGTTCTCTCCAGGTAATATCTTATGTAATTTCCTTTTGAGTAAGTACTCTGTCCCTTAATAGTTTATTCATATATAGATTAACAACTATTATGGGACAGAGGTGAGAGAGTATTCATCAAATAATCCTATTTTACTAATGTATCAACAAGAGAGTTACACTAAGTAGAAATGTCTCGGCTGGCCAGTTTGCGAAGATTCTACATCAAATGGGCAATGGGCAACTACTAGTAGTTAATCCTATCCTTTCACATGCACAGCCACTGGAAGATGCTCAATTCCATTGCCCTGGCTCTGGAAGATGCTGAATTATGACTTCCTGGCTCTGGAAGATGCTGAATTTCCAGCCACCTAGCTGAATTTCTAAAAAACAGGACAATGTTTTCCCTACTCAGGAGATAGTGTATGCAGAATTTCTAGATTTTGTCTTCATTATGGATGATCTGTGCTGAGAAGAGTTGACAAGATAGAAAAAGACTTATTGAAAAGATAGAAAAAGAAACAAAAAGTAATAAATTCTTGTGAAAAGAATCTTTTTAACTACTCCAGATAATTTAATTTTCTTCTCTCCTTTTCCACTTCTTCTTGTGTTTATTTCTCCCCCTCTTCCTTTCTCTCTGCCTTTTCCTTCTTTTCTCTCTTTCTTTTTCTTTTTTATTGATTGATGATTTGAGAAAAGAATGAATCTGTCAGTTTGTTTTCCCTTCACTTTCTATCCATCATTTAAATTACATATCTTTTTCACTTTTTAGACTTAATCAAAAGACATCTCCACAAACGAATCAGGGTTTGATAACAAAAAGAACAATACCAGAATGCTTTTAAAATCAGTAGATTAAACCATAAACTGGAATTCAAACCTAAATAAGGGGGAAAAATCATTAGCAAAAGCAATATCACATGGTTCAATTCACCTTTTAATCTGAATGTAAAAACCAATATCGGGAAAACCTTCTCAAATTTGAATGACAAACATTTTCCTAAAGACGGCATTCTATATAAAATATTTCATAAAAACATCCTCAAAATAAGTTATTCTTATAGATAAAACTTGGAAAAAATAATGAAGAAGTGTAATAACATAGTAATTAGAAATGATAAAAATAAAAGCAATGAATCTTACAGTATACAAAATTGCAATTATTGAAACTCCAATAAATGCCCCTTAAAAGGGAAATGCAATATGGCGATTGAAATTTATAGAGCTAAAGTTAACACCAAGGAGAGCTCAAATGATACAAGATACTATATAGGAGCCTCTAAATCTAGATTCGAAATCATATCTGGCAATCATGAATTTTCATTTAGCAACAAAGCATATAAAAATAGTACAATTTGATATAAATACATATGGAAACTGAAAGATGATAAGAAAACTGATTATCTTATGGGATTTTTTAAAAATCACTCTGGAGATGAATAGTGCTATACCAAGGTGCTATTTGTGCTTAAAAGAAAAATTTAGTATGAATTGCTTCCCAAATGATCAACGATTGGAAAAAGAATTAGTAGCAAAATGTGTGTTCATCTAGGGACCATTTTGGGCTACTGTTTATCAATGAGATATTTTGGATTGTAGTGTGAATTGATGTTGTATCTACAAAATATTCAACACCATGGATATCTATGTAATAGTTGACCCCATAAATGTAATCTCAAAAATACTCTAAATGATTTGACTTTTACATGTGTATATAAGAATGGTTATGAATTTTGAAAATTCAGAAATGTTTAGTTTCTTAGTTATGCATTTCATTTGTTTCACCTTAATGTAAGATGTTTTATGGATGATTAATTCTTTTGTTTAAGCATTCTTTTTATATGTATAGATACATATATACAAGGTTTTTCCATAAAGAAACTGAACTCTTAAAACAAGCATTTAAAACTTTTGGCACAACTTGACCACAGTTGTCCTGATTGGAATTCCGAGTGATAGATGAAAAGAAATAAGCAAGGAAAAACCATTGGAGAAAAAAACAATTTATTCAAAGCAATAATAATACATTGTTTTTCTTTCATGAATATTCAAATATTAATATATATTAATGTTGCCTTTCAGTATGAATAATAATGTCATATTTAATCATGGATTAGTTTGTTCAATATTTGCTATTCAGTTTTCAATGATATTGTAATATCTAATTATAGACTAGTTTCTTTAATATTGTCAAAGAGTTGATGTAGAATTTATTACCATTTGAAATTGTTTAAATTTTATTATTTAATTTCTAATCATAATGTAATATCTAATCATGGATAGGTTTGTTTAATATTTAGTAATAATATCATATCTTATGTTTCCTTTTGATTAGCTTGCTTAATATTTTCTATTTGATTTTCTTTAATTGCTATAATCAGTCTGTCTAATAATTGCTATTTAATTTTTAATAATAACATAGCATTTGATTATGTATTAGCCTGCTTGATATTGTTTCATTTTTAATAATAATGTTATATCTAATCATGGACTATTTTGTTTAGTTTTTGCTATTTCATTATCAATAATAATATAATGCCTAATCATGGATCAGTTTTTATTATGATGTAAAATCCAATGATGGATTATTGCTTAATATTTGTTATTTGATTTAAATTATAATGTAATGTCTAATTATTGATTATTTTGCTTAATATTAGCTATATTGTTATTAATAATAATGTAATATCTAATCCTGGATCAGTTTGCCATTTAATGATATCTGAAGGCTATTGAATATCTGTAAAATTTTGGATCATCAATCTTTTTCTATGATGTCTTTTTTTCAACTCAGGTATTTGTTTATACAAAATTCAGAAATAATTCAATATTTATCTTGTACTTCCCCGCTAGAAAATATACAGTGACAATGTATCAATTTCTTACAGTGGTTAATAAATCATAACATCAGTAACCCTAGAAAATTTTACCACAGGGAGCCGAAGGATGACATTTTTTTTTTCATTATTGATATGGAACCACATTTGTGCATCTACTTCGATGCTTATTATTTCTATGCAACCTCTTGTTTTTGTCTCTCTATCATTTCAGGGATTTTTCCACATGTTTGGAATTGGTTATTCACTTCAGATGGCCATTAAATTATTGCCTTCACTGTTTCGCAATATACTACAACCAAAGTTCATATTAAAATCTGTCATTCATTCAGATAATTTCAGCTTTGGGGCTTTTCTGGCTTCTTTCTGTGCAGCTTTTAGGGTGAGTAAAATATAGTTTTCCTTTTGGCCCCTCTTTGATGTCCATTTCAATTTCATATAGTAATGCTTTCCCTTATAAATTTCTTCATGTTCTGTCACTGTTAGCGGTATGTAAAGAGTAAAAATAGGGACATATGTTTGTCTCATCTGTTGGATTTGGCATTTTTTGCAAATCGTTGATTGTTAGACTCTAGAAGAGCAAAAGTTCTTTGGTTCCATATCTGATGCTACAACATATCCAAAGCTATTGATTATCTATAATACTAGTGTCAATAATATTGCCATTGATAATGAGAAAGGTATTAATCCAATCTACCAAGTTGATTTTGTGTCTTCTTTTTAGAGTATCAACTGTGCTTTACGATGGATAAGGAAGAAGGACAGTGGATTTAATGGATTGATTGCTGGTTTTGTGGCTGGATGGTCAATGTTATGGTACAAGAGTACAACCCTAGCTCTTTATCTTACTTCCAAACTTGCTGAAGTAAGTTTCCTCTACAGTAATTATTCTCCTTTTTCTACTGAATGACTACCTTTTGATTTCTATCTTTTTATTCTAATGTAGCAATCACACCGGCATAAACAGTAGGTCTCTCACTTTCTCTCTACTACACAAAGCTGAAAGAATTGTGGATTTCTATTTCAGAATTTTCCTATATTTTTTTGATATTATGCCTGGCAAATAAAAAAGTAAAGCAAGAAAATTCAAAAATAAGACAACCAAATTTGAAAATGAGCCTAGCAAATTAAGAGGACTAGAAAAATGAATTGATGAAATGCATGATCATGAATAGGGGTGGATCAAGGGACTGGTTTAGGAAGTCTGGAACCCCTTTCCCCTGCTTGAAAAAAGAACAATCAAATCTTTATTTTGAATATGTTTATCAAAAAAATTTATAGATAAAAATTCTAAAAACAAAAATTTATCATTTTGCTTTCAATCTAAAATAAGATTTCTTCTGTCGCTGGGCTACAGATTCTTCTCTCTTTGCTCAACTGTATGTGTGTCTCCAGGTGCTCCTGGTCACATTTTGGGGAATACAATCTTGAAAATTCGCATGAGTACACCACTAAGCATTATCTAAAAATATTTTTTTTTGCTCTTTGGGTTCTCTATGGCTATTTTGGACATACAATGCCAAAATTTGGTGTTGGTATTGTTTTGAACAGAATTATTTCTGGTACACTCACATGCTCTGGTGATTCATTTGAGACATATGGATATTCTTTATAATTTTTTTCATTTATTGGTTCTGTGATAAATTTTTTTGTTTAATTTTTTTCACTTTATCCTTCTATTGATTCTATATAATGCTAAAAAGCTATGACACAAATGAGAGTGAAAAATGCTGGGTCACATACTTTTTTATTTTCGATATTTGATATTTGTTTGCATTTTCATATATTATATTTTCTGATTCTCCTTCATCTTTAGATTTAAATGGGGAATGGAAAGATCAATTTGAGGTAGCAGAACAAACACAAGGTGATATAAAATTCACTTGACCTTCAGGTGTTGAAAAAATAGTAAATCACAGCACCAATGGTTCCAGAATTTTTTTGCTTTCCAAAATATAATAGCAAAGGATGAAGTAAAATATGAATTGAACCAATAGGAATTAAAACAAAAGAATATATAAAAACGGGCTAATGAATTTAAATTATATAGTGGCAATCGAGAGGGAACTTTTTTTTCTCTAAAAGACAAAAAAAAATCCATCCTGGATTTAGAAACCAAAAAAATAAGTCTTCCCCTTGATTTTGAGCCCCAACATAGAAAAGAAATTTCATAAGATTCTGTGTAAAAGTGAAAAAAAATCCCTCCCTTGATTTCGATGTTTAAAACTATAAAAAAAACTTGTATTTTGACCTCCAACAGTGAACGATGGACGTTAAAAGACTGATGATGATGAAAAACGTATCTTGGGAAGGTGGGGTGCAAAACTAATTTGCTAAAAACATTTCCCAGGGATCAAATCTGTAGCCACAGGAAATTACATAGATTTTGTATAGAGTAGTTTTCATGGTAGGTGAGTACTGACAGACAGACCTTTAGCAAATTACAATATGATTTTCAGGAGTGTATTTACTGATGCCCCACAGGTAAGATATTTCTTATATCCCTGCCTGAGATTTTTACAAGTTGAGTTGTTACACTGTAACTGTTGGCCAACAAAGCTGTTGAATAATTTGATCGACAGACAAAAATGAACATTTGACAACTCTCACTAAAGACTCCTAGAACCTTAGGCCACAAAATCAACAACTCCACTGACACCAACTCAATAACAATCTGCTATGCTTTACATAAGCTTCTTTTAATCAAAATCAAATTCAATTCACACAGCCCCGATCAAAATTTTTTTTTCGATTTGCTCAAAAAATTTTCTCTACTGTAACTGGATATGTGTACAGAGATGGATCCAGGATTTGAGCTGGGAACCAAAATGGAAAAAATTGTCTCGCAGCGGTTGGGGATCCAAACAGAACAAAAAATATTTTTCCAAATAAGTATAAAACATGAAAAGAAAACAGTTTTCAAACATCAAATCAAGCAAGTATGTGATCCAGCATTTTTCATTTACATTCGAGTTGTAGCTGTTTATGTTTTTTGTGCTAATTGTTAAGTAAAGCAAGCAATTAGACAACTAGATTTCAAAATACATTAAATTAAAAAGAAAAATGAACTAGATTAGTAAATAAGTAAACACATACAGGCCTAGATCCAGGGACCGGTTTCAGGCATCTAGACCCTCCTATCCAATTAAATCTTTTTTTTTTAAGATTTGAACCATCTTATTCTTTATAATTTTTTAGATGCATCCAAGCATTTTTGAAAGACATGTTCCAGTCAGTTGGTCTGTCTAGTTATCTGTTGGTCTCTAATATATCAAATATCTAAATTTTTTCAGTCATATTATGTTGGATTAATATGAAACTTGGCCCAGACCTTCAAATGAACCATCCTTATCTTCTGCTTCCTACTATAATTACAATTAGTAATGACAAATATCAATTTAATTTTGGATGGGATATTAGCAGGCACAATAATACTCCAGTTATGGATATCCTTTAGTATAGGGCCAATTGTTCAATTTAGACATTGTAAGAATTATTTGTTTAATTTTGAAATTATACACTTTTGGGAAGCATATTCAACGTAGACTGACTAAAAAAATGAGTTACAATTTTTTTCATCATATCTTTGGTATTTTACAGACCAGATTTGGTTTGCCTTAAAAAAAACTCTGATTTAGAGATTTTCAGACAAATATTGATGCATCAGAGTGTTAGTCAGGAATTTGATTTCCCCACTGTTTTCATAGGATAAAAAAAAACGCTAAAATGGCATGAAAACCTGTAAAAAAAAATGACCAAAATGATCAAAGTATATAAAATGGCCAAAAGCACAACTATCATCACAAGTGCACTAAAATTGAAAAAGGAATGAGGTGAGTAAAAAAAGAATGATTAAATGAAATTTGATTCTCCAAAGTATGTTTTTTATCTCCTCTCCTATTCTCTGTACTCTTCCTCTCTGCAGTCTTCATCTCTGTTTGCTTAAATGTTTTTATGTGAATTTTTTACAGCTTTTTTTTTTAAATTGGAAGTAGGTTTCTATTAGGAATTAGCTGCAAGTGAGAATACTGTTTGTTTGTATATCAGTTGTTTGTCAATCGATTGAGTTACTTTGCATGGTACTGCAAAAGCAATAGTGATGTTTGTAATGCCAAATATGCTGAAACAACATGAAAACATAAAACAAACATAAAATTCCACACCCACTTTATCATAATACACTTTTTGTTTAGTTCTTCAAACTGATTAATTCTCATTCTCGTCACTGTTATTGTCATTGTTATCACAACTTTGACAAAAACATATCTCTGTAAACACTAGTTCAGCTTTCTTGCTAGCAAACCTGCTAATGCAGCTCATTGTACACTGTTGTGGAGAAGGTTGTTCTGGTGGGCTTATCTCGCAGCTCATAATTTACCTGCCAATCAGATTTAAATGATTGAGTAATGAGCTGTTGAATTATCTTCCACTTTTCAATTGCTTCTTAGGGCCAACTAGTATCCACCTTATGAGGGTTGCAAAATGTTAAGGTAACTGAAAATGATTGAAAGTCCTAGTAAAATGCCAATGTTCTCTTTTATAAAGTTCCTTTTGGATGATATTCAAAACTATCTGTATATCATTCACATTATCACCTACATCACTGACAAATCCACTGCAGTTGCTGTTGATTTTACTACCGATGAAGTCAGGCTCTATTTTTTCCATGGATGGAATAATTTCTACATTAGAGACTTATTCACTTATTTGCTTCTTGATGTATTTTTGATCGTTACTCATAATTTCCTCTTGCTGAAAATCATTTTCTTGAAGTTGTTCTATGTAATTATCATTCAATGTATTCATATCCATCACAACACCAGATGTGTTCTCAAGTTCATATTCGACTAGATTGATTAACTCAGTATTACACATAACTAGATTGAAGTCATCTATTTCTTGCACTTCAGGGGTTGGTTGAGTCTGCTCTTGAGCATTAACCCAACATTCTAAATGATAAACAGCATCATTTGCAATTGCCTTGTTAGGCTTTGGAATTGTGTTAGGTTACTAAAAGAAATTCTTGTCTTGCAACTTATTTGTGATATCCAGCATTTTTTCTCCACTATGTGCAATTTACCTCCATATTTTGGACAAATAATGCAATGCTTCTTTTTATATGGAATAGTTTCAGATCATTCTGAATGAGAGGTTACATCATGATTAAGAGGAGAACCTATATCTAGATCTTTAGATTTTTCGATAAACCTTAGCAGAGGATTCTAATAACAAAAATGTTCGTAAGCTTCTTGTAACAATTTTCCTGATAGATTATTTCATTCTGCATTAATTCTTTCATCAAGTATTGTTCTGTATGATTTTTCAAGTAGAGTTATCACCATGTCTAATCATGCCATTGCATACATTCATAAGTTTTTAAACACAACTGCAATTTGGTGTTCTCACTATGACGCTTGGCTTTTAAGACTGTTTGACATATGATACACAATGAATGATCCATATCAGTCTTCCTTTTTTTCATGGTGCTAAAGCTTGCATGTTCAAATCCATGATTCTATTCTATGAACAATACTTTTGGACATTGTGTTGTACAAAACTAATGAAAGTCTTTTTGTAAAAGCATGTGAATAGTATTATGATAAAAGTGTCTTTGTGAATGTGTGTTTATAAAAGAATTTAACTTAGTCATTGGTGGAGATGTTTGTCAAAGGTATGAGTATATATTTGGTCAGTGATGTCTGTGGCTTGATGCACAATATGGATGTGGAAGCACTTTTGCTTAGCTTTGGTAGCTTACAGTATTCTTCGCATCCTCTGTTAATGGCTTGAGAGCTGATTTTATGTTCAGAAAATCTGCCAACAAGGCCCCTGGAACAGTGTCAGATTTTAGTATTTAAAAGAATGCAATTTAATTTTTCTGATTGGTCAACAATTTGAAATTTCAGTCAGGTGGTGTGGGTAAAATCAGTGAAAGTTAAAACTGCTCCTTAATGAATGCAGGTCACTGGTCATTCCTTCATTCCCACAACAGGGTTTCACCAGGGCCTTGATTTTGATACTGACAATTCAATCATAATATTGAAAGTAAAAATGAAAAAATTAAGTATTTGCTACATGAGAGTTAAAAAAACCTAACATGCTTTGATAAGGTTCTGATATATGTGGTGCAAAGTGTATTGGTGTGTCAGCTTCTGAGTTCACTGTCCTCCATCTGATATCAACTTGAACTTGGTGTTGATTTATCCCTCTTTATAGAATTTGACTAAAAAACTCACTACAATGTATTTTTTCTAAATTGAGAATTGAAAACAACTGAGAATGTATTTTTATTATATGTAGTTGTTGCTATTGAAAGGTCTGTCTACTCAACAAGTTTGCAGACCCCAGGTAATACCTTTGTGGACCTCTCCCAGTCTAGAGGAGTACTCAGACATTAAACTTATTTCATTGTTGTATCATCAATTGCGTTCCAATTTGAATTATAAAATTTCAAACTAGTATGAAAACATTGTCGTTTCTACAGAGATATGTCCCTCAGAACGGTAGACAATTGGTGTTTTTTTACTTCATATGATCAAGATATGTTTGTAGTTGGCTGTCAAATTGATGAATACAAGAGAAATTCATTTGTTTTGTTTTTGGATAAGTTAAGTCCTTTTTTCACATTGTATTGCATACACAGATTTTATACAAGTGTGTAAGTGATTATTTAATCAAAAATATAATATATTTTAGCTGTTATACATACAAACTATACATATTGACATTTTTCTGGTAAAATCAAACCATATTCTTTATTAAACTGTTGAATCGATAAGTATTACATTTTGTCGAAACTTTGACTTGATGTTGTGAAAAAAAAATTGTTCCTTAAAAAAAATATGTACATACATCATTAAATATTATGCTGCAGATTTTCATTCAAAAAATCAAAAAGACTGCATTTCTCTGGACACAAGAAGATAAAATCAAACATCACAATTTCAATACTTTAAAAAATTGTTTTCACTTTTTTTTTTTTTGAAGCATTAATGTCTGGCAAAAACATATTCAGAAAACCTTTATCTGTTCCCAAAATACTTTAAATGTGGTAATACAGGCCAAGTTAGGTCAGGTTATTGCATTTTTTTCATCTAAATAGATCTTCAAAATACATATAATTGAATAATGAAACTATCTTTAATAGTTTCCAAGATATTGGGCAGTTCTGTGACTAGTACATTTAATAAGAGTGACCTTGCCTCCTACTAAGTCACATTGAAAAAAATTGGTATCAATCTTTTTTATTGATGAAAATGCGAGTGAGTCTCCATAGTGGCGACCATCTTGGATTAATGATGTCACAGAGACATTATACTACAAACCAAGCTAAAACTGACCATATTAACTTCCCTCCCTTCGCTCAAAATAACACAGTAACATTTGCTCCCCCAATATAACTAGATCTAAAGGCAAGTTATAAGTTTAATATTCTAACACTTTTTTTCAGGTTCTTTACTTCAAAGGAATTGAAAGAAAGATTTTTCCTCATATACCAAGTGCAGATATAGTTCTCTACATGCTATCAACTGCCCTCCTCTTTCATGCTGTGAGTGATTCTTTTTTGATAATTTTTCCTCTATTAGACTCACAAACTCGAAATGACAAGTTTCAAGTCAACAAAAACTGAAATTCTAATCCTAATTGATTAGATTGCTTGTCATGTCGTTCTTTTTTTCTTGTACATGAGTTATATTGTTCATGGTCAGCACCTAATGTAAAAGGGTGAAGACATTTAGAAATATTAGTTTACTATTAAAAATTACAGGTAATATTTTTAATTGAAAATGTGTTATTTCTTTTTCTTGTATCCACACCTTGAAGAGTTTTCCAAAAGGTTACTTAATGGAAAATATCAGCTGAGCAATCTAATGTGTACACCAATTTTGTGGTTGAGGAAAACTAATTTCCAATTACCATGCCTAGAATGTGGGGCCCAAGCCTGTACACAATACTCCAAGTATATTTTTTTATAAATTTTTAGCTAAACGTATGGTTCTGCAGATCATTCTTGAACATTACGAACAATAACAGCTCCGATGCAGACCCCTGCAGTACTCTCATTGTCCTGTTTTTGAAAAATCTTCTACAATACTTATTACATTTTTCGAAATTCAAAAATTTTCCATTTCCACAAGTAATCTATATTGTGAGACAATCAAAAGCCTTTCTGAAAATGTAAATATACAATATCTACACAGCCTCCAATTAGTTATTCAATTACAATCAATAGTTTCTAACAAATTTGATATTATGTTTTTTTTTCAATTTTTTCATATTTTATTCTTGAATGAAGTATTGCAACTTGAATGTTCACTCATTCATTTTGGTGAATTATCACTGAAATTTTACTTGTAAGACAATACAAAAAGTATAAACTTTTGATAGAATGTAGCAAGTCAACAAGAATTTTGTGATTAAGTTAACATACTCAGTATGTCTGGTGGGCCTGTTTTTTGCTTGCTTGCCACAGACATCAGTAGGGTTAAAGCCGGTTTAAAGCCATGGACTTGAGCTTTAAGATTGAGATGTCTGCTTCGCATGAATGGTCATAAGAGGTAGCAAGAGCAAGACATTTTCTTCAAGTTGGGATATTCTTTAAATACACTGATCCAAATAATAACAATGAGATTGTCTTGTGTCTGTTTCTTTATTAAACTTAAATCAACTCTTTTTACTGATCATGTTGAACACTAGATGTTCATATAAACCTTATCTTTATTCAGACAATTGAATCCTGAGTCTGTCATCCAGTGTTTTTCTTTCAAATTGTTCAAAACTCACTGACTTAGACTGAAGATACAGTCTTATTTCAAATTTTCACACATTCATCATTTATATTGTTTTCATCAATATTCTACAAAAGTATTGGGAACAGGATACATCTAACTTTAGCAGGAATCCCCCCACTGCCACCCCACCCCCCAGCATCATAGCTGTATGTTTACAACAAATGTCTCTAAAATTTTCTCAATGAATTTCAGTGAAATTTCATGGATGGGAGGGCAATAGGCTAAGCAAGTACTGTTCACATTTAGGTTTGACAATGGGCTAAGGATGGAGTGTCCACATTTTGTATTCAGGAATTTCCCTGCTCCTCCCTGCATTGTATCTATGTGTAAAAAGCATGATATCTCCAGAACTTCTTGATGAATTACAGTGAAATTTCTTTGGGAGAGTGGGCAATGGGCTATAGAAGAAATGTTCATAGTTCGGGCAATTCCAGGAATTTTCTATGGTCACCTCCTCTGCATTGTAGTTTCATGTATAAAGCAAAATATCTGATCCAAGATTTTTTTCTCGGTCAAGTTTTAAGTATTTTGGTTAAAATGAATTATATAGAATAAGTTTTTTTTTTTTTTTCAAGCACATTTCAAAAATTTACTTTTTGTTCTATTTATGGTGTATATATACTTTAAACCAGAGGTCTGTGTTCTATGTTCCACAAAGGTGGCACAGATAGCAGCAGGGCCTAAAGATCATAAGTTCGACAGGAGAGCTCTTCTATTGGCAGATAGAAACTATCAATGGAGGTCTGCCATCCCTTGTAGGTAGTGTTTCAACAGTGAAGCATACCTGTGGTTGATCGACGAGATGAGGATATTCACAGCTGGTAAATGACTGAGTTGGCTATAAGTTTCTAGGATAATCAGAACAGTACCATCTACAACTTCAAGCACAGATCCTAATTCTAAGAACACTACAATTGTCTTCAACTTCAAGCATAGAACCTTGACACTCCAACAGAAGCAGATGGGTACTAACTATTGAGGCCTGCACCCACTTACAGGATTGACCTAACGGTATAGAAATCTGAGCATATTTCAGCCTGGATCTGGACCTGGTGAAAAAACTATTAAAAATCATATCAAGTTTTTTTAACTTAGTATAAGTAACGATGCAACTACAAAGAAAAAAGTTAGTAAGATGGACAAGAATCATTACATACAATGAAGTGAAAATATGCATGGGAAGGAATAGTTAAATAGTGTTAGAGTAAAAGAAAAGAGGAAAATGATTTACTTAGCTTTAGAGATTAGGCTAGCCTAATGCTGTTACATAAAAAAGGAAGAACTCAACAACTACAGGCCAATAAGCTTACTAAACTGCATTTACAAACTCTTCAACAAAGTGATAACAAACCAAATCACCAAAAGGCTGGATGAAAACCAACCTTGGGAACAAGCTGGCCTCAGATAAAGCTACTCATCCATTGACCATCTCCATTCAGTAAACCAACTAAAAGAGAAAGCAGCAGAATATAGAATGCCACTAGCTGTGGCATTTGTTTAGTTTAAAAAGCATTCAATCCAGTGGAAATCCCCAAAGTCGTTGATACAACAAGGTATAGACCTTGTATATGTCAGAGTACTGTAACATATCTACCAACACTGCAGTTCCTTCAGCAGGTTGCCTAAAGACTCAGAGCCCTTTCAACTTGGAGTGAGAAAAGGTGATACCAGCTCACCCAACCTTCTTAGCCTGCTTTGATATGCTCTTTCGAAAACCGAGAATGGGAAAAGAAAGGAATCAGAATGGTGGTAAGTACTTAGCTAATTTCAGATTTGCTGACAATATTGTCCTCTTTGCTGTAAACCTTCACAATCTTCAAATAATGTTAGACAAACTAAATGAAGTAAGCAAGAAAGTTGCCCTCCACATGAACTTCAGCAAAACAAATGTTATGTACAACAAACATGTTGGGACAAAAAACACAACAATCGGAATTGAAAATACAGAGCTGGAGAAAGTAAAACTCGACGTCTATCTAGGACAACAAATCTCCATAAAATCTTCAAAAGAAGATATAAAGCATAGAATCACACTTAGTTGGCAAGCTTTTGGTTGAGCAAGTGCAACCTTCAAGAACAAGAAAATCCCACTAGTCCTAAAAAGAAGGGTATACAACCAATGCATCCTACCAATATTTACCAATGGAGCTGAAACTTGGAATCTAACCAAAAGATTAACCCTCAAACTGAAAACCATGCAATATGCACATGAGTGGAACATACAGAGAGATCATTAGACAGCACAGTATATTAGAGTAAATAAATCAAGAGTCCGAGATATCATAGAAACAGCTAGAAAACTCAAATGGCAAAGGGCTGGACATCAGGACTCACAATGTGGATCCCTAAAGATCATATGAAAAATTGTGAAAGTAAGATGTCACAACAAGCTAAATAAATTTATAAAGTACTGGCTCTGCAATGCCCATAATAGAGATGTCTGGTGAAACTTGGCGAAGGTCTATGTCAGCGACAGACTCTAAAAAGCTGATGATGAAGTATCACCAAAGCAGTAAAGGGTGACCATAAGAAATAGGGATCCTGCAAACTTTGGTTAGCATCCCTCCATCACACTGACTTCCCTTCCCCATGGTGCTCAAAGTCCTATTTCCTTAGTGTTGTCAAATATTTTTTAACCCACTATGTTATACATCACCTTTCCCTTCCCTCTTCTGTGGTCCTAAATACTTATGTTTGTCACTCTACTTCTAGCGCATCCAGTTCACCTTAAAAGTCTCCTTTGTTCTCTTGGTCAATTGAACAAAGTAGTATTGCCATGTGTTCTATTCTGTATATTTTTTTTAGAGAAAATATTTATCAAGTTTAGTCTTTTAGACTTTTTAGCAGTATTGTCACCAGTATAAAATTCAACATCATCACTTGAGTGTACATTGTGACAGAGTGCATCACGTAACTTCTCTAAAGACTCATTCAAAACAAAATCCTGTCTGGCACTGAGCATAGAAATCGTCCATAAGGCCTCTAAATAAAGTGTCACCTTCAAAAGCAGTTGGCATGTCTACTAAGATTCAAGGATTCCTTGGGTACTTTCCATGCACATTATAAAGGCTATTTTTAGCATTAATGCACTAAGCTATACCAATATCAAGGGTGCAACCTGTATCTGCCATTGTTTTAGTCTGCATTTCACCAAGAACTTGATTATATCTTACATGCAAACCAATTGACTATGGTACTTCTGCACCAGTTGTCTTCACAGTGGTACCAACTTTTTCACAAAGTTCCCTAAAAGCTTCATTAGAAAACTCTCCACAATTATCACTGATAGGCGAACATAAATACTGATCCAAACATAAAATATTTTCACAACAATCTCTCCAGGCTTCTTTGACTGCCCAGCAATGCAAGCAGACAATGGAGTATGATGAAGTGGTGAAGTAAAACATCCATTGTTGGACATATGAATCTCACCAGATCGCTTCAAATCTATAGTTACACATTCACCAAAAGTAGTTTCTATTGGCAAGCCAACAATTAGCTGTGACAAAGATTTGCGATATACTTACTTTTCTGACCCTAAAAGTGGAAAAAAGAATTCCCCCTTGATTCTGCCTCCTAAAAGTGGAAAGAAAATTCCCCCCTAGATTCTGACCCCTGAAAGAGGAAAAAAGAATTCCCCCTTTGATTTCTGACCCTGAAAGTGAAAAAAAGAGTTCCCTCTGGATCTCAACCCCTAAAAGTGGAAAGAAATCCTATTTGACTTTGACCCCTAAAAGAATTTTCCCCTCGATTCTGACATCTAAAACTGGAAGAAAGATTTCCCTCTTTATTTTGACCACTAAAGGTGGAAAAAAAAAATTCCCCCCCAATTCTGATCCCAAAATGCAGAAAAAAGAATTCCCCTTCAATTTTGAGCTGATTTCCCGTAAGATGTTCTGCATAATCCCTGGACAACACAAATTGGACAAACCTGAACACCACACACGGTCATGCTACAACCATCACTTAGCGATGATATGCTGGGACACAGTTACAAACAAGTGCAGGAAGCAAAAGGGCCAAGTGGGTACTATGTCTATGTAGTATTCCCTTGGCCTTTTTGTGTGATAATTCTGTTGAATGAGCAACCATTACATGTTATATATTTTGGATTGTGTCATGAGAACTGGTTACTGCTGGTGTTGTAGTTATTTGCCTTTGTTCAGCTTTTCATTCCTAACCCGGTAAAATATTGTGTAGCTTACTATTGGCTCATAGTGAAAGCATTATGACCTATAAGCCAATCAATGTCATAACAGAAGAAATTCCTGTGTCAATGTACAACCGTTTTTTTTTCTTTTCCATATACTTTTCTTTTCTTTTCTTTCTCCTGATTGGACTTTAGTTCTGGAAAGAAAACCACTAGCTATTTCTTTAGGGGGAACAAATTATTGTTTTTGAACCAATAGCTTGCCATCCTAAAGTGATTTTTCACTTGATTTCTTTTTCTTTTGTTGGTTTCATAGAAATTCGGTGTCCGAGATAAATGCAGTGGTCTACTCTCTCCAGTTCTGTATCTTCAGTTTTGATTTTTATGATCTTATTTCCGACATGATTGTTGTACATGACCCTTTTTTGTTTGCTGAAATTCATGTGTAGACCGACTTTCTTGCTTTCTCCATTTAGTTCATCTAGCATCAGTCGAATGTCCTGACAGTTCTCTACAAAAAAGATGATGTAGTTTGCAAATTTGAGGTTGCTCTCATACTTTGTGACAATAGACAGACAGGATTATCGAACATGCCCAATAGATCTACCAAAAACTCTATTCCTCCAGTCAAGAACTACAAAACAACAAGTAAGATACACAAGATGCGAGCAATCAGTTGGAGGATTTCCCAGAAGTTACACCATGAGAGGTGAAACAAGCCATCAAACAAAGAAAGCAAAAGTCCCTGGACCAGATAACATCATCATCAATCTACTCAAAAAGGCTAAGATCATCACTAGGAAACTGGCTATTTAACTTATGCCTAAAAAGTCAAGTCCAAGAAGATTAGAACACAACAATCATAATGCTTTGATATAAAAAAGGAGCTCAGAAAGACTATAACAACAGACTTATAAGCCTACTTGACTGCATCTAAAAATTATCACAAACCGAATCACAAAAGCACTAGATGAAAACCAAGCACAGGAGCATGCTAGCTTTAGAAGAAGCTGCTCAACCATTGACTATCTCTATTTGATGAATCAGCTGAAAGAAAAAGCAGCAGAATGCAAAATTCCACTTGCTGTAGCATTTATCGATTTCAAGAAGGCCTTTGACTGTGGAAATTCCCATGGTCAAAAAAACCATCACTTTACAAGTTGTAGACCCAGTATACAGAGTACTGCATCATATAAATAATCATAGCAGCTCCTTTATCAGGCTACATAACAACTCAAAAAAGGGATAAGTCAAGGTGATACCAGCTCATCCAAGCTCTTCACAGCCTGCCTTGAGATGATTTTCAGAAACTTAGACTAGGTAAATGAAGGAATTATAGTTTATTTGGGCACCTTGAAACTTTGGGAAATCTTAGTTTTAAGGAAAAAGTTTTTCAATAATTTCACGAGGGGAGGAGTTCTATTTACAAAGGATAAACTGGGGACTTCCTGCCATTTTTATAGAGGATTGGCTTATATGAATTATCTTCAGCTTTTTTCTTAATAACTATAACTAGACATAAAATCAAACATCATATTTCTTAAAAACTAAAAATTTCCATAATCATTCAAAGCATCAAAATTTTAAAAAACAAAACTTTCATATTTTCACTTTATAGTCCCTAAATGTTTGGTGTTATATTTTATATTTTAATATACCATGCAGCTTGTAGTCTATTTTTAGATAATTTCCCTGTGCGTATTTTTTTGCCTCAGCTCTGGATAATGTTTTAGATAATTTTCTAGAACAAGTAAACATTTTTGGATTTCCTTTGGATCAATTTTGGATATAAAAATTTCAAAAAAGTTAGCAATGCTGCTCGCTTTCTTCAGACTGTTTTGACATGCTCTCATCATTTGCAATTTCTTATTGTTTACTTTATTCATGACTCAAAATGGTATCAATAGATACAGAATTTTTTTAAAAAGCATGTGAACGAATATGGCACAGACCTTGAAGTTATTTGAAAAAATTGTTTCTCACTATGAACATTTCTGGCAGGTTAGAACTAAAAGAGTAGCAAACAACTAAAACTGAACGCCTTCTTTTTGTGAACTTTACCTATTTGTTCTGTTTTATAACTCAATACATTCATATTCTGCAAACAGAATTATCTGGCCTTGCCTGTTTTTTCTTTATGAATACCTAAAATAAAGACAATAACATGTATTCAGTAAAGTTTGTTTCAAGTTTGTTAAGAAGATACTAACAATGTTATAGATCCGGGAATCTTTATTCAATCAGAAATCTTTTTATCTACTGGAATCAGTAGGAGCTTGTTGTTGAACTTTTATAAAAATGCTAAAAAAATAGAAAGGAGAAAAGACAATGAAATAGTCCCTATGTTTGACAGGGGTGATTGGTACGGAATATCAGTCCGCTAGACAAAAGACTAGTGAATTTACAAAAAAAAATACTATCATCATATGCACACAAAATAGCATGAATTTGTCTGATAGCAGATTAATCATTACACTTGTTGTAAGTGGAAATGGAGAGTTCATGAAGTTTTAGAAACAAATAGTTGTGAAGGAGATTTATTTGATTTAATGAATGAAAATAGAAGCTATTTGCTAGCAAATTATTTCCACCTCATAGATATAACTGAAGAAAGTACATTTTTTTAGCATTATGGTGTCATGGAATAAAAAGCACAGAGTAGATATTTGAGTTGCTTCTAACTATCATACCAAATTGCCAGTGCTATGCTTCCACATAATCATCATGATCTTAGAGTAGTAGATGTTCTATGTCAGTGGAGAAAATAATTGCCTTAATCATCTACCTTTCCTTGGAGGTTTGCCCAGAACATAGGTTACCTCTATGTAATAAATGAGTGGCAAAGCTGCTTGTGGAACAATTAGCTGTAGCCATTGTAGTCCCTGAAAAACCTGGTCAACACGCAGAAATGCTAAAAATGCAAAAATCTGAATTCCTTTTGCACAGAATGGATGGTCTTAATTGTTATTTTGCACAACATACATAAGCAAGAATGGAAAAGTCATTAATGTTTTCAAATAATAATACTGGAAACATGCGCAAAAATATTGCAAACTGTTAATTTAAAGACAATGCTAATGTTTGTTGCCTCAACTTGTAACTCATTCTACCAGAGCATGTAGCATTCCAGTTTTAAGTTCTTCTGTTTTTCCTGACAAGAACATAGATACCAGTGGTTTTATTTCATCATGAATTCACCCATAGAGATGGTAAAATAGACATGGACTTGTGGCAAAAGCACTGCATACCAATGAGAACATCTAGACAACTGTTAAAAAATTCAACATTCTCTATGGATCAACATGCCCACTGTCATAAATTAGCCATTTTTCTCCTATTGTAGTTTTTAAAAAAATCCTAGATTTTCCAACTCAAACAGTTTGGTTGGAAGTTTAGGGAGCTAATATTTCTTCCTATCAGGCTGATTTATTCTATGTTTTAGTTGGTGGGAAGTGATGATAATGTTTGATTTGAATTGAAAACCCATATTAGTGACACCAAGTAATATTAGATTTAAAAGCAGTAAAATTGCCACTTTATTAGAAAATTCAAGACCTGTTTCCCCCATAAAAATCATGGTTTACTAATTAGAGGCATGACATCCCCAACCCAATAATTAAGACAGAAGAAAGCCTCTTTCAGACCAGAGTAAATTTGCATAAACATGCTCCTAGACTGAAAATTTTTTAGAATAATGTAGATTAAGACTACTGTGATTTTAGGCATGATGTGCTCTAGACAAAACTGATATTTACTAAAGTAATATAGACAAATCTACCTAAAACTGTTGGGAACATGTTGTGAACAGGTTGATCTTCCTTAGGCCGCACTTGCTAAAACCTTAACTGATTTCTCAAATGTCTTTCTATGTTTGAATACATTATTTTTCTTCCTTTGCAATTTTACATTAACTTAATTGAATTTTGAGAAAATGTGTACTAAATATTGCTTTATTACCCATTCATCAATGGTAAATAGCTCTGCTATTGAGAATTACTTTTTTAAGAAGGAATATATGAATTTTCATCCTGTGTTTGGATTATTGCATGGGAAAGCCACCTAGTATATGAT
The DNA here is from genome assembly GCA_963457665.1 of Thysanoteuthis rhombus. Classification (NCBI taxonomy): domain Eukaryota; kingdom Metazoa; phylum Mollusca; class Cephalopoda; order Oegopsida; family Thysanoteuthidae; genus Thysanoteuthis; species Thysanoteuthis major. Next base: position 56,235,408 of record OY735211.1, read on the forward strand.
ACAACAGGTGTGATTGGTCAGGTCTCATTTCTAATTCTAAGTTATTCCAACAGCTATTTAGTGAACTTCCTTTGATCAGATTGATAACTTTTACTACCTTATTCAAAACATTTCTAAAACATTCAGGTATACCTCAAAGCAACTAGAGCTTCACTTAGAATACAATAATGATTCCAAGGCATATCTGCTGATATTCTACTTACAACTCCATTTTTTTTACCCCGTGACAAAAATCTAATTCTTTTTTTAATGTTTCTCTTTGTAGGCTATGTTTGAACCACAATCACTTCGACCTGCTTACTGGAAATTCTTACTTCGAATCACTGGTAACAAGTGAGTGAACCTTTTCACATTGTATATGAATTCAGTTCATCCATTCAGATTGCTCTATGAATGAAACATTTTACCTAGAGTTGATTGATGAACATTCTATTCAGAGGATCTTACTTTGCTGGTGAAAGAGAAAGATACACCAATTATAGAATATAAACATTGAGATTTGCATTTTGTTTTTTCTTTTATTAGGTTAATGAAGGAGTTCCTAATAACATCTATTGAACAATGTTAGAGAAATCTTAGTGTTTTTTAAGTTCTTCTCGGCTCATAATTGTTTATGTATCCAGTCAACGGTTGTACTTCATTTACAATATCAATAGAAATAATAATAATACCTCATCTCAAAAATTCCGAGATATATTAATATATGTGTATGTTGAGACAATCATCATCCCGGGTCAAACCTGTTGTTGAAAAGTTTCTGGCTTATCTGTTTAAACAGAGAAAGCGTTGGCTTTTCATGATCGAGCATCATCTTCGGGGAACCTGTGTTCTTATTGCTCAATTTCAGCAAAGGTTGTCAAATCAATAGTCCAAGCATCTGATTTATGTATTTGCTTTTGATAGGTCTTGTACAAATCTGGTTTTCTATCATTCAATGTATGGAAGCCCATAATTGTTTGGAAAGAATTCGGAACTTTGTTTATGACGGATATTCAAAAGTTCCTATAGACACTGATAACAAAATAAAATGGATTTATTAGAAAATTGTGGTTAGACCCTGAGGATAGTCTTCAACATCTTATCAGAATCTTTTGCTGGAAAATTCTTTGGGTTTTGTTGAATTCATAGGGAATCTTTTATTATGAATTACTAGAATCTGGACAAACTGTTACTGTGCAGCCAGTAATTGGCTTGTTTGAATTACACATTAGAATAGAATAGTCCTTTTTCTAGGGTAGGACATCAATGTTTATTTAGATGTGTGGCACTGCCTATCCTCAAATTGCAAATGCAATGCAGCAAATGATCATGGAGCTGGAATGGGAAGTTCTTCCTCATGACGCATATTCTCCAGACTTGTCAATTTCAGACTATCAATTGTTTTGCCCTGGTCATCAGTTCCAACAAGATATCAAAATATTCCTTGAAGAATTCAATGGAAAAAACTCTGAATTATTGTTATAAAATGGAAAACAAAGCTGGAGAAAATACTTTGATACTGCTAATTAATATGAATAAAAGATTTCCTAATTCAGCTAGGACCAGAATTTTTCACTGGATAGTCAACACCTAAGAAAAATTTGTATAAAACAAATTTTTGTTGCCAAATTTTCATATCATTAGTAAGAAAAAAGATTGGAGGAAAACTGATATAAACATTCTTTGAGTAAACTCTATAGAATTGGAGTTAATTTAAAAAATTGCTACTGTGAAATGTTGATATATCATAATGGTATAATATTGGGTAGATGATATGAGAAAAAATTGAAATACAGATAGTTTACAACATATCTTAGGTTATTAATCAAACGTATTTTACTAAAAAGTATGTTATTCAGAATCACTTCTACCTTTCATATAATATGAATATGAACATACATTCTGGAAATATTCCTTACTCAATCTGGAGTCCAGTCAATCATATACTTTGGGAGCATTCCCTAATGTGTCATGAGTCCCATCAAATGTACATTTTGTGGATAATTCCTAATCTATCCAGAACCCCATTACCCTTACTTGATGAGAAAATTCCATACTCTGTTCAGAGCCATATTAACTGTACATTTCCAAAGATTCTCTTCTCTATCTAATGCCCCATTAGCCATACATTTTGGGAAAATTCCCTACTCTTTCCAACGCCACATTACCCATGCATTTTAGGAAAATACTGTAATCTTTCAAGAGCTTTGTTAAACATATATTTTGGAAACTTTGTGCAATCCCTGTTAATCATACTTTTCTTGAAGTTTCCCTACTCAAGAGCCAATTTAACCACAACTTATAGTACTTACTCTGTTCCAAATCCTTTAAACCATACATTTTGGGAACATTCCGTTGACCATACATTTTGGGAAGATACCCTACTTGTTCCAGACCTCTATTAACTGAACATTTCAGGAACATTTCCTATTGTGTCCTGAGCCCCCTTAACCATACATTTAAGGAAAATTCATAGTCTGTCAAAAGCCCTATTAACCATTCACTTTTTAGCATTCCTTTCTCTGTCAAATACCTCATTAACAATACTTTTCAGAAACATTCACCACTCTGTCCAGAGCCCTATTAACCAAGTAGTTAGGAACTCCGTTTAATATGTCTGAAGAAAATTCCCCACTCTGTCCAGATTGCCATACATTTTGATAGTATTCTCTTCTCTACACATAGCCCTGTTAACCAAACATTTTGGGAACATTCCCTACTTCGTCAAGTGCCACATTAACCATACATTTTGGAAGTATTCTCTCCTCTGTCCAAAGCACCATTAACCATACATATATCAAAAGCCCTATAAACTGTTTTGAACATTCCTTATTCTTTTTTGGGAACATTCCCTACTCTGACAAGAGCCCCATTAACTGAATGTTTTAGTAATATTTGTTACTCTGTCCAAGACCTTACATTTTGGGAAAATTCCCTTACTCTTTCAAGAGCCTGGCTAACCATATATATTAGGAACATTACTTACTTTATCAAAAGCCCTATTAAGCATATATTCTGAGGATAATCCTCACTGTGTTCTGAACTCTGTTAAGCATGTATTTTGGAATCAGTCCAGAGATCCTTTAGCTATATATTTTGGGAACATTCCCAACTCAGTAAAATCATGGTTGATCATTCATTTTGCAAATATTCATTACACGGTTCAGAGTGATGTGAAGCATACATTTCAGGTACATTCAAAACTCTCTCAAGAGTCTTGTTCATCATACTTTTTAGGAGTATTGCCCTCTCTGTCAAGAGCCCCATTGACCATCTTTGTATATACATATACATTCCTTCTGTTTTATTGTAAATTATTTTAAATATTCAATAACCTCTATGTGATATTGTAAGATATATTTGTTTCAAAAGTAATTCACTTCAGAAACATATTGGATAATTTCATATTATACTTATCCAGTGTCAATACATAAAGAACTTATCACTGTTTTCTTTCCTTTGAAAAAACCTCTATCATTTCAAGATAGTGCTGTTTAACTAAAGCGGTTTTGATAATACTGGAAATATTCAGAGTTTTTGGCTGATTGAATTTTTTCTTGTTGTTTATGTTGTTAAAATGACATTCCGGCTAATATATTCTACAGACTTCATCAGGTGTACTATTAAAATGTGATGGTGGTGGTAGACAGAAATTTTCTTCCCCAATTCAAGCAATGCTTATCACATAGGAACTCGCTATTTTCCTCTCTTTTCTTTATTATGTATGGGTGTCCGTACCTTGTCACTTTGAGTAACATAAGCCCCATAGAGTTGAGATCCACTCTTGTGTAACATACACCTAGTGGATATGTTGATGTATGCTGCCTTTTTGATTTTTGTCATTCTAACAGTCTCCCCTGTTTATAATCTGAACATCTTTCCAAAGAGAATAGTGTTCGCCTTCCTTTCTCCAGATACGTTTAGCCTTCCCAGATTTTTTATTGCACTTTCGCCACAGTTTTTTCATGTTCCTTGAGTCAGACATTGAAAAGCCTGCTATTTTCTCCTAATTTTCTTCCCATATTTACTGGGAACATTATCGATACATCTAATAGTCAGACTTGTGTCTTGTGGCAAACCCACTCTGATGATCAAGTTTGTGAGGACTACTAAGAGTATGTTATGATGGTGGCAAGCTCTTTGTATCCTCTCTGCTATCCCTTTCATATATGGAATGTGGATGATGAGATCACAGATGGTTCCCTTAGTGGTGTCACAGTGCTCCCACCCCTATTGTTCTTTTTTTTCAGATACATTGTTGGATAGCTGATAAGAGTTTCTGTCCAACAATATATTATGTCAATTTATTTGCATTTTTATTTAGGTTAACCCTGTTTTGCTCAAAATTCTACTGGACTTTCCAGAATTCTCAGAAAATGATTTGCTAAAAATACTCCTAATGGTCCCTTCAGTACACACTGGAAATTTCATGGGGAAATGTTGTGTGATAGTATGAGTTATACTGTCATATTCAGAATCATTGATATACTGATAGGCATAAAAATGCAAATTTCACTCTGATTTTGCTCTCCTGTATTAACAACAAAAATGGTGAATGTCATACAGCAGATTTAGAATCAACACCCTTGAATTATCAAATTCTAAAATGTCTGGGCCTGTATAGTTTATCCCAAATCAAAACCAGACTATGATAATTTTTAGCACAAACTCTTGATTCTTTTTCTATAATTTTGATGGAAGTTTTGCTATACATGTGTAAATATCACTGAGGACTTTGATGACACTATTTTTAATAAATTCTCCCAATTATCTTTGATTGTTGAAGGAATGCGCTTCATGCAATAAAATAGTGCTTTTCGCTGTTGTAGAATTAGGAAGGGAAAAACGTACTTGCATAATAATTTGGTACCCACTGTTGATGAAGGTACTATATAAGAGTCATGTCCAACAGCACCTTGAGTACTGCATACCAGCCTGGTCACCGTACTGAGAAAAAGATATTAAAAAATTTAGAAAAAAACTCAGAGTCAATAAACTAAGTCGATGCCCAGTATGAGGATAGGTTCTTGACCTTGTTGTGTATTTTATTAGTGTAGGTAATGAAGGGAAGACAACTGTATATGTTATTAAAGGAAATGAACATCTCTTCAGACATGACTGGAAGCATGTTATTTTTTGTTAATGTTGTTTTTTTTTAATGTGTCCTTATAAGTCTTATAAGCATCACTTTAAATATGGTGAAGGTTTACAGGGGTCAAAATCAAATGAAATATTCTTACTTAAATATGGTAAAACACAGCTAAAGAATCAGACAACTTCCTGCCTACACATTGCCCAAAATCCATCTACCTACACTATATTAATAGAATCTATTGACGAAGATTATATTAAAGGTTCATTTTTTGCAGTAGGTATTTCCACCCAATTTAGGTAAGTAAGCCATAACCAAATACACTGGCATTAACAGAAAGCTAACCAAAAGAAAAGCAGCAAATATCATAAGGAAAATCTAATTTCTTAAAATATCTTATGTATCACTACCCATGATGTGTACCAGGCAAGTGAAAAATGATTATATACAATTTCATAGTAATCATGTACACTAGTCTAAATTTTGGTAGAGAAAAAGACAAAAATAAGGATTTAGAATATACAAAAATTAAGCTTTACTCAGCCTGGTACATTGAACATTGCAACTAGTATCATGTTAAGAAACAAACATCATTAGAGGAAGAAATTCAGCTTGCAATTATGGAAAATGCTGTAAAAAATTTTTTTTTAAAAAGCTAGTTGAGAATATAAGTGTGTCTAACAAAATGAAAAACTGATACTTGCATGAAGTAGATATCTAAAATTCCAATTCCTTTTTTTGCTTTTTTATCTATCTTTAATATGAATATTTTCTCTTTTAGGTTTGGAACCATCAACCGCAAACTTCTGGACATTTTTCAGACAAAGGCTTCATTTATGGATCCTGAATTCTGGCCCAACTATGATCCAGCATTTTCTGATTTGGTCAAACCATAATTGAATCAGAAATAGTTAAAATGTCATCATGTCAAGTCTTTGTGTTATCTCCAATCAAAACTTCCAATGGCTTAACAGCTCTCTTAATTCAAATCACATTATCAGCCCAATAAATCAAAGATTTACCCAACACTCATTCTTTGTCCAATCATATGTGGAGGCCTTTTTTTCTGAGATAAGTGCAAGACCAGTCCAAAATGTTTGTTGACATAGAAGTGTTGGTGTGATCACATGACAACTTTCGTCCAAAAAATTAATATCAATGACTCAAAAGATTCATTTCATAATCTCCATAAATTTATGACTTTTTTATTAGTATTGAATGACAGTAAATACATAGGTTCTGCTTTTTCAGACTTTCTTTTTTTGAAATATTTTTTGTCTTTGTATAATTGTAGTCAGGTCTTTGAGCACCCCTTCAGGCTCTAAGGGGCCTCAAAGAGGACTTAGAGAACCCCCAAGTGTGTTGTGGTAAATCAAGAAGTGAAATGCGTTTTATAGATCATTCATTTCATGTAAATTTCATAAAAGTTTGTCATTTTTGTATTTGACTCCTCTAACTCTATGACCAAAATTTTGCGCCAAATTCTCTGCTCAAGTTTTATGGTAAATGATAACAATTGATTTAGTTCTTTTTTGTTTTATATATATATATACGGGGCCAGATTTATAAAGGGGTAAGAGGAGCAAAATATGATCCAAAAATTAGTATATTTAATAAAAAATGAATTAATGATTACTGCTGGAATACATTTTGGAATTCATTTCGTTGTTACATCTTCAACTGTTTTAAATAGATTACTAAAATTTTTGTTTATAATTTAGATCTACAGTATTTGTTGTATAGGTTTGAAAATGGGCAATACTGCTGGCTCTGTAGGAAAGACCTCACTTTTTATTACGGACCATAATATTTAACTTATACCTTCATTTATTCATTCTTAAAGTTTTCAATTTTATGCTATTTTTACATACTTGAAAATTGTTAGAAATGATGCTTGTTGTGTCTTGTGGATTTCAAATTTGTAGAATTGGTAGTTTTGTAGTGATATGGTGCTAGATTTGATTTATCAGTCCTTCTATATGAGACATGCGTTCCTATAAATCAGGGTCCACATGTCGGAAAGCACTTTCATGACTAGTGCTTCGGGTACTTCTTTTCGATTCAAGTTTACATTTGGACTTGATAATGAAAATATACGTAATAATAGCTAATTCCTGTTTAATGCACAAAACAAATTTCTGTGAAACAGCAAGTTTTTAGAAAACGTTTATATTATTAACAAAAATCAAATCAATTTATAGCTTATAACATAGTTCCTATATAAGGTAACGAACATAATACACAAAACAAAACTAATGGAAAAGAAACTAATTAGCAGTTGAGGGAATACTCATGCCCAAGACAAGATTCAAACCCATTATATGAGGGAATGACTGAAGTTTTCAATGAAATTCTGCGGAAGGGTGTACAATGAGCTTAGAAAGAAATGATTAAATTTCGAGATCAATCTACACACAATTACCTCCCTTACTTTGTAGATATATGTCCACACCACATAAAATAGCAAAAATTTCATGTCTGTCAAAACGATATGTCCAAAAGTTCTCTGTGAATATCAATGAAATTTTGTGAAAGGACTTGAGCTATGAAAGAACTGATTGAATTTTAGGATGGACCCATACAAAATTACCTCCCTTATGTTGTTCTTACGTGTCTATACAAGAAATTTCATATCTATCAACATGATATCACTAAAAGTTCCCCATTGCTTTCAATCAAATGTGGAATTGGTTACGAGAGACGCTATTCCTTCAAACTGACTTAGATGCATGAATTTCGTGATTTGCCAAGTAGTTTAATTCCTGCGTATAAAGGGCCCACTGAACCAGAAGTGTTCCACACCACCAATTGTTTTAATCTAGCCTATGTATATATATATAATATTATCTTGGATTTATAAGTTAGAGGTGTCTGTGTATTTCTGTGTCACACTATAAAAAGTGCCTAAACATGGGTGCAGCTCAAATAAATTTGGCATGCCTACTCAAGGAAAATATTTTTCTAGGATTTCAGACTTGGATTCTATTTACTATATAAGTATAATGCCAAAGTGGAACCTACTTTCTACCCATAACATATCTTTTTATTTTGTATGTTTATATATAATTCTTCAAAGAGTTTTAAATGAGAAGACATTTTTTAAGGGGCCAAAAGACCTTTTTCTGAGAAAAAAGTATTTTTAAACATTTTCAAAGGGAAGCATTATTTATGATATAACTTTATTGCAACAAAGGACCCTTACATTCCATTCAATATATATATATATGATGATTGTAGAGGCAATTTATTTGGAAACTCATTTTGCTATGCACTGGAATTGACCAAGTAGCAAACTGAACAACCAAGCATGTAAACAAATAAAGATGATGAGCATCATTGGACATATCTAGAGATATATACATACTGTTGGTAAAATGAGAATGCACATGTATATTCATACATAAATATTTATGCGCAGAGAGATGGGTGGTTCAAGTGCAATATTTTGAACTTCTGCTTACCAAAAACGTTGTCAGCTCAGTCAATAGAGTAGAGTTGTGTTCCTGGTGGACATTGATTTGAGTCTCAGTCGACACTTATTTTCTTTATTCATTTACATACTTAGCCATTCAATTTGCTGCTAGACTGATTCCAGTGAATTAAATGTTTCAAAATATATATATATATAGATATATGATATATAATGAATGAATATATATAGATGTATGATACATATATATCTATACAGATATATGATATATATATGTTATATACATATAAATGTTTTATATATGTTGTATATGTATTGTATATTATAGATGTGTTATATAACTTTGAAACTCTTTTTGAAATGATGATGATAGTATAATTCAGCCTAGACAGGAATTCCTGCAGCAGCCCCACTTTCTTCAATTGTTTATTCTGTTCATATTATCTACGCCAAATGATAATTCGCTGTGTAACAGTGGGAAATGATTTCAAATAGAGTTTCAAAGTAATATAAAGCTTCTATAATTATTTCTGATAGATTATATATCCATTTTTGAATATATATATATATATATATATATATATATATATATATATATATATATAAATAAGAATTACAAGAATGTTAACATTTTGTGCCTCTCACATCCATCCGTTACCCTTCTATATATTTTTTCTGTGGATTATGAAAATTAACAGCCTATTTACATTTAAATAACATATTCTTCAATTATCCAATCAGGTCTGAATATTTCTGAAAACCCAATGGTTCTAACCAGTAATATTATGTATGTATGAGGTGATCCAATAGACTTACTTACCTTTTCCTGAATTACCCCAAAAATGTTTACAAATGTTTTGCCTTCTTTTCTTTATATAAACCAAAAGTTCATACTAGCATGTTTTCTCTCCTTTCATCTCTTAATACTTTAGAAAGCATTCAACATTAAGGTTTAAAAATGTTCAGTAGAAAATGGCTCACGGAAATGGTTCAACTTTTCTCAACACACATTGTAACAAGTGAATTACAGAGATTCTAAAGAACTGCCGATCCCTTGAGCAAGTATCTATTTTGAGTAAATAAAAATGAGTAAAATAAACATAATAAAAGTTAGTCACTTTTTCAAAAGTTTAAATGATTTTCAACAATTCAAGATAAGACTATTAGTAGTATTATTTATGTTTTCTTGTTTCATTATATCATTTAAATTGTCAATGAAAAATATTCAAAGCAAAAGTGTCTAAAAACTGAATAATAATAAAAGCAACTATACCATAAGTAAAACATCTGTGGGTACCTCTAGCAAGGTGTTCAGTCTGGACTGTACCTTCGCCAGCTTGAAGTTGTATAAATCAGACATGATTCCTAGTTATTTGTAAATTGGTTAAGTTCTTCTCTTTAAATCAAAGCAAAAAAAATTCTCATCTTGAAGGATCATAAACCGAATTTCATAAATAAAATACAGACAAGATTCATCAATCCTTGACAGATGGGAAACACATAGAATATCTTGGAAAATATCAACAACATAGTTAAGGACACACTAAAATACAGCCAGTGGGAAAGTGCTGAAGACATAATCATCTGGTTTGATAACATCGCAGATAAGAACAATGTCACTTTCATACAATTCGACACTGTTAAGTTTCATTCCTCCATGATAGAAAGGAACTTTCAATGCAGCAACTGAGTTTACAAATAGATATACCAAAAAAATAGACAAAGACATTGGTATAATCAAGCATTATAAAAGGTTTATTTCAGTCAGTAACAACAACACCTGGATTTAAAAAATGTAACAACAGAACTTTTGATATGTCTATGGGGTCATTTAACTCAGCACAGATTTGGGATTTAAATATATCAAATATGTGCAGAATATTCTGCACTTATTTGATAGATTTCTTCTTAAGGAAGATGTAGGACTATATATATGGAAGTTAGAGATAGTAATGGCCCCAAAACAACAAGATTGACAAAGAAACAGGATTAGCATTTAATAGCATAGGCTTTAAAGTAGAGATCATCCCTAGCATTAAAGTTGTTAATTTTATAGATATCACTTTAAACCATCCAACCACCCACCACCTATCATCAAACATATACTAAATAAGAATGGGTTTAAAACTACTTTAAATTTCGCTAATAATGGTAACAAAAGAAACAGGGGGAAAAATTTATGGTCTAATCTACTTTTTTGCAAATTGGTTAGATGTAATATTGGCAAGTCATTCTTGAATCAAACTGATAAACATTTTTTAAGGTATAATCAATTATATAAATTTTTTAACTGTTATACTATAAAAGTTATAACATGGAAAAATTAATTGGTAATCTCAATAGGAAAAATCCTAAACAATAGTTAAAACACAAACTCACTACCAGTGGTTAAAAGAAATTGTAGTATCAAAGTCAAATACCCTTTAAATAATAAATGCTTGGAAAAAAACATCATGTATTTAGTGACTTTTTTCTAGAGAAAATGCAAGTGTAAAAAAAGTTCTATAGTTGAGCATCTATAATAGAGTGGAAATTGAGATTTTATTATTACATTCCAACAATCAAAATGCAGGTATAGAATAGTACTATCGAAATATGTTTAGTCTTTGAAGGATAAGAAAGTTGGACTTAATAATTAAATGCAACATTCTACACAACTAATGACCACCCAACAGTTTTAGTAAATGTGAATTCTGTCTGGAAGAAAAATTTAGAATTATAACTTTCAGAAATAAATCCAATTTATTGAATCAGAGGACTGAAGTCTTCGCTAAGAGTCGCGACAAGAAAAAGTTTAAACTAAAAGATAAACTATTAATCTTTATGTTACAAAACATCAAGTATGCTTAAATTTGAATTTTAGATTTCAAGTTACGTAAACTAATCCACAAAAATGTTAAGGAATGATATCTATGCCATGGAATTAGGTGTACTTCTTTATGAGGATAAATATAAAATTTATAAAAATTGGTGAGGTAAGCCAACAAATCAGATCATCATTTGGCAGTTGAAAAGCCTTCCTCGATTATTCAATTAATTCTCATATGTATATTTTAAAATGAAATTAGACAGTAGCAATGACCACACCAGATAAATCTCATTCAAGATATTTTTTTTATACCAACATCTATAGCATGAAATGAGAAAGTATTAATAAATTGCAAAATTGAAATTTAAACCGTAATAATTGACTAATTGATATATAATCCTAAGAGGCTGAAAAGTACATTGGAGTAATATCCCTATCTGTATAAGCTGCTCTCCTAATTATTTGTTGAAGATTTGCGGGTTCTAATTTAGAAGATTGTTCAGAATTATGAATTCCTAGAATAATTCAAATCAGCAGATTAATAGAATGAAGGCATTAAATGTATCACAAAGAAATAATCAGTTGTAGTTCTGGAGGTAAAGTGATACCATAGTAAGTGATAGAAAATCCACCAATATTGATGAATATGAACCTCTATGCCATTAATCAAATACACATAACAGAGGCATAAATAAATAACAAATTAAGCATAACATTATCAACATTTCTCAAAATTTTCTTATGTTTGGATAATTTTTTCACGAATAAGAATCTCATAAGGAACAATTCTTTGGAAATGTAACAGGAGTAATATCAATAACCTTGTTATTTGCAATTTATTCAGAACTAACAGTGAATCTATCATCTGATAATTGCCATTGTATAGAACTGGAAAGTAATAATTTCAAGATTAATACCTCTGATGAATGATAAATACTGATAGATGGGTAATGGCCTAAATTACGGGGAAATGAATTAAAATATGCGTTTGGAGCGCGTGGTGAGGATATGGCTGAGTAGCTGTGTAGCTATGCGTCTGTAAGGAAAAGGAAAGAGAAAGCGAGAATTAACGGCAACAAGCGCTGGGACCAAAGGGATGTAACCAGCTACGGAGATGAAACAAAGTAGGAAGGATACTTAAAAGCATTTGGATGGACAAATAAAACGTACATTTAATACAGGAACATTGATAAATGAAAATGAAATGCATGTAATGAAAACATAAATTCGATCGATCGTATAAAGGGTAGAGATAGTGAAAGATGGGGGCTTTAGTGCCTTAAAAGTACAATTGTCGAGGCAGACACATGAATTGTTTTTGACTCCATAAGGTTTGGTGCGTATCAAGGAATGGTTATGGGGACTGGGTTCCCTGTGTATGCCGAAGTGCCAAGTTGCGTGTGCAACTTGGGGGCCATTCTCTGTCACTGGAGAATACACGACGGACAGACTGTTTAAGGAGGAGAACACATGGATTTTAAGTAGGAAGAAGTAGCAGACAGATCATCGTGACCATCGTGTAGTAAAAAGCATTGCCATTTCATTCATGAGAGTTTGGAGGTGTATACGCGTTTGGAAAACGTGATGAAGACACGATTGTATAGCTGTGCGTATGTGAAATGCCTCAACATCGGTGATTTGAAATAGGCAAAGTTAGTACAAAGATTGGTCACGGTGAGGAAATGGTCAGGTTTAGATCGACCGGGACGCTGGCGAATCGATACAGATCTTAAGGAGAAGGAAAGAGAAAGCAAGAGTAAGCAACCAGTGCCAGGGCCAAAAGGGCGTAACCAGCTAGAGGTACCAGTCCCAATAAGCAATTGACCTCGTGTATTCAGGGTTTTTATAGGGGTTATCATAGGAAGTAACGTATCTGATATCTAGGTAAAAGAGGGGTTTCATATTTAATTCTTAATTCAGAATATAAGGGTCGCTGCACTTGCTGGAATATGTGTTGCGAAAAGCTGAACTGAGAATTTCTGTGAGCCATTTTCTACCGAACGTTTTAAAACCCGAATTCTGAATGTTTTCTTAGGTATTAAGAGATATTATAAAGCGTTAAAATATGGAGAAAAAAAACACGCAGGTTTATACCTTGGTTTACGTAGAGAAAAGAAGGCAAAATGTTTTCGAAAATATTTGTGTGTGTGTGTTTTTGTGTCAGGGGGCCAGATTTAGCATCGGGGCGCCAGATTTAGGGCTGCTAATTATATTAGCCCCCTAAACTATAAATTACCAGAATTGATCTAAGGAGATAAATCTTGGTAAGTGGTGTGTTCGTTGCTTAAGCACAATAACAAGGTTAGTAGGATTGTTAACAAGTCAGTCGGATTGTTAACGAAACGGAGAAATAAGAACAAACAAAAAGTAAACAACGGTGCCAGGTTTAATTCATGAGTGAATTAAATAAACGAGGACCGGAAGGTCTGCCGACACGGATATGTGGAGGGATCTACCAGAATAAAAGATGTAAAGATAGGAAGTTTGAAGGGAAAGGAACGTCTCTAAGTAAAAGTGAGATAGAGTCTATAGAATGTCCGTTAGTATGGTCATCCTAGTTGTAGCCACTATGAAGTTATTTTAGGGAGTCCGACCTAACATCGATGAGAGTGCTTAACTTTGATAGGATGTGTTCTTGAGATGAATATGTGATGATGCGTGTGTAGAGAGAAAGTGTGTATAAAAACTATACTAACTATCCTAACTAAGGAGAGAGAGAAGAGACGAGCTTACCTCGAGGCCATCGGAACACAGTTTAAATATCGTAAAGATAACCATCGGCTATCTGATTGGTAGTTCTGTGTGACGTCAAAAGGGGAACAAGGAATTTGCCATTTCTGCAGAGATGTAGGGGCTAGAAGTAAATCCTTTCCAAAGGGTAGATAACTCTGTATGTGTATGATTTTCTTTGGGTGTAAAAGGTGGGCATTACAGCGTGTAATTCAGAAAAACGGGAAGAGGCGTAACTAGTTATAACCATTGGGTTTTCAGAAACATTCAAACCTGATTGGATAATTGAACATTATTCAAATGTAAATGGGCTGTTTATTTTCATACTTCGCAGAAAACAATATGTTGCTGGTTACTGATGAGTACAAGAGACACGAGGTGTTAACATTCACTGGGTATATGTTCTCGCAGAGATACTTGGCATTGCCCTGCGAAAAATGACTTCAAATTTGACCACTTGTTGGGCTATATTTTTACTATATTTCTTCAAACACAATTCAACCAACGGATCATTTATTCTATTCTTCTAACCTTTGCTGTCTACTGATGTACGGTCTGTGTTAAGTAGTGATTGAAAACGTTTAACATTCATTTAACCATTAAAAGCAGAAAACAGAAAATTTCAGAAGAAATTTTTGGGGTTTTCAATCAATAAGACTTTCATTTAGGAAAGTATCAGTTCTGGAATTATATATTTTTTTTAGCTGGTTGGGGGAGGTTCTAGTCATGTTACTTTAATGCTGACCTGAATCCCAACTTCATGTCAGCTGTATGAGAGTACAACCTTGAAATATTCAGGTTACTTCTGATGTGAAATAAATTATTTGGGGGATTTTTCCATTTTTGATTATGTTCAGATAGATATCCATGCCTTTTTAAGATGTTTTCAAACGAAAAGCAAATTCCCCAGTTAAGCATAATAATTACATCGTACTTTTTTTGCTGTTGTTGATACTCATCAAAACCTAACAAATATTATTGTTTGGAAGCACAAAAAAATTTTTAATGCGTTTTTCGCTTTTAATGGTAACAGAAGTCATAACCTAAAATCAACTAAAAAATTAAGATGAAGATTGTAGTCAAAATTAATAGTAATAGTTATTAATAGAGGTTTATAACAGGGCTTCTTAAACTTCTTCTATTTGCAACCAACGAGACAAATGTTTTCGAGGCCATGACTCAATGGACACGAATGCAATTAGTCTTTAGTCGTAATCTTACTTTAAATGAACAAATCAAATAATCACCTCTACACCGAAAAGAGAAAAAAAAAACGAAAAATATTATTTACAGCGTTTGCTTTTTATTATAGGGAAAATACTATTTTTTAATCCTTAAAATCACTTACTGAAACGAAAATTGTATTCATACAATTATTGAATAGCACTGAGTCATTTCACAATAATCATAATAAAGAGTAAAATATCGAAATTTTTCTTGGAAATACTTTTGTCGTGCAATTTTTCTTGTTATTTCAGCAAATCCCAAAATTCTTTATGCAACCTACGATGGCTTCTCTGAGAGGCGCTAGTTTACAATACAATATATCTTATATCTATAACATATATATATATATTTACATAAATACATGTTATTAAGAAATGGATATATGATCAGATACATTGATTATAAATTGCGTTATATTACATAGAAATTCTTTTTTGAAATTATTACCCGTGATTATACGATGAATGTGCCATTTGGCTTAGACAACATGAATAGAATAAACAATTAAAGAAAATGGGTCTGCTGCAGGAATCAAACCTGTAACCGATAGTGTAACTATTTCAACGTAGCATTACTCTTACCATTGAGCAAAACAGTCGCCGGTGATGCAAAGGCCCAAATAACTGTCTCATTGAAGAGCAGATATAGACCGTGAACAAACTAGACAGAAGTTGAGACAGTCAGCCAATTCCTCGTATGTTGATGCTGTAATGTGTTGTTTTTATTTCGATACATCTGCGTGTCAAGGAATCATGTATATTTTTTATGAGGAAGTTGAACGTGTGGTTGTATGTGTTTCTGTGTTTGACCATGGTGTTTGTCTTGGCTCATACCCAACATCCCATTCAAGAAATAGTATAAGCACACAAATACTACCACATTAAGGAAAAAAAGAAGTCTCATCCACCATCAGCCAAAAAGATTAAAAACAAACATCCTACTTCCACCCCCATATATGACACCCACCCAAAACAAGAAGATACCATTAATCCTAAAAAGAAAGGTGTACAACGAATGTATCCTCTCAATAGTCACTTATGAATTTGGAACATGGAACCTAACCAAGAGACAGACCCACAAATTGAGAACCATGCAACGTGCACATGGAGAAACCACAAGTCAGCACAATACATCCGGAAGAAGTCGTTGGTCCGGGACATCATAAAATCCATTAAAAATCTCAAATGGCAATGGGATCACGTGCGCAACCGAGGCTGGCAGAGTATTAGATGAAGATACGAACTCGACTAATTCAGAAATTACCGGTTCCGTCGCGGTAAAGAAGTGTGGAAGATTCTGGGGAAGGTCTATGTCCAACAACGGACGATAAAAGACTGATGATGATGAGGATCGATTGTGTGCTAGACAATACCTCTCCATCCCCAAAAACCGCAAAACCAAACAAACTTTTCCTAAAAAAATGACCATTTATATCCTAAACCCTCCTCTCACTTCCCACTTCTTATCTAATACTAACCTATTACTCTCAGACACAGATATAACCATCCTCTTGCCCCTCCTCTCACAGACTCTTTCAGACCAAACTAAACTCTCTGTGAGATACAAAATGTCCCTTCCCACTCCAACTAAATAATCTATAATGCAGAAATATCCCCATTTCTTCCCTCAATCTCGAACCTGTGGACAGCACACAGATTTCTCTGCACCGCTATGCATCGAAACATGCTGTGATAATAGAAATTTTTCAAAGAGTTACATTGGCTCTCTCTTGATTTTTTCTCCTCATTTTCCAACTGTTATTTTCATCAACATTCTATCGGATCACCTCGCATCCACACAACAACCATATATATATATGAAATATGAAATATATATATATATATGAAATATGTAAACATATCTTGTGTATATATATATATATATATATATATATATATATATATATATATATATATATATATATATATATATATATATTATAAATATTCATTTCATATATCTACTAGTATATGTTATATCTATGTGGTATATCTATGCTGTATATACACATGTTGTATATGCCACATACATATACATGTCATCTATTATCTAATTATGTTACCTATATATTAACATATCTATATATATTATATATGTGTGTTATGAGTATATATGTCATATATGTATATGATATATATATTATATGTGTGTATATGTTATATATATATATATCATGAATATATCTATTTCATATTTATATGTATATATATATATATATGTTACATATGAATATATATCATGTTGTGTGTATATATATATGTATATATATATACATTTTATACATATATGTATACATGTATACAACATATGTATAACTATGCTATTCTAGTGACTATTGACGTTAACTAACAACACTCTGATATCCAATACGATGAAAACATTTTAGCCTTAAAAGAAAATTTAGATAGTGAGACCGAAAAAAACTAAAAAAACAGCAACCGTCACCACCCTTATACACTGCATACACAATAGCTTTGAATGTAATAATCCATTAAAGGTTGTGCTATGCGACACCTTCGTATGCGAATATCTTCATGGGAAAATTCGAGGAAACTTATTACTAGCTTGAGATTACCCATTACTGCCTATTTTATCTAAGATAAATTGTTGAAATTGTATTCGTATACGCGAGCAGAGAACCTGAACTAGACCCTCTTAAAACATTTTGTTTTCAGGTACAACTCAATCGGTCCGACTATGAAAACTCATTAAAATCCATTACTTTCTTTGACCCCCTCACATAGATAGATAACAGCAGATACCTCCGAACAGCCGTATATACGAAAACCACTGATACCCACAACTATCTAAACTCTGAATTGGCTCACCCTGAACACATTAGAAAGAACGCACCTTTCTTACAAGCACTTAATGTTAAGAGAATTTGCCCTGAAGATAAGAAACTAAAGATACATAATGTCAACCCCATAGACTATTTCACGACACAAGGTCATAGAAAATCCAATCAACAAAGCCACCACAATACCCAGAGATAACACCCTTAAATTGATCAACGAAAACAAATCAGACTGCATATCATTTATAGCTACATTTCATCATACACTCTCCCCACTTTCTCAAATTATCAGGTATAGGTGGGACATCTTGACACTGAAACTGCAATTGAAAGAAATCTTCTACGATGGTATTTTTTCTGCCGTAGACCCAAGAACATCAAAGATATAATAGGCAGCCACACTATGATTGATATTATGGAATATTTTCATAAAATGCCCCCTTAAAGCAATCAGATTCTTTCAGCCATGCAACAGTAGAAATGGCCTATGCTGCAATCACTCTAAACATATTAATACCTTCACCAGTTCTATAGTGGAAAAGACTTTCAATACCTACCATAGTTCCAGCTGTAAAAGTAGCCATATGATATATCTCTTCGAATGCATACAATGTGAAATACATAAGCAAATCAGAATGGCTGTTTATCATCAGACTTAACAACTACAGACACAGAATAAAATCATTCAACTACCACAAAATTCACTATTATTGAAAAGATAAAAACAGTACATCTAACAAGGTCATTGAGATTCTTGAATATCATGAAGATATTTGGATGAGAAGCCTTAAAACACGCTCACTTAATACGTCACACAAATGGAAATCATCTGGCATTGACTAGGTGCCTAAATTTTGACTCTCCTCCCTTACATGTTGCCACAATGGCATAGGCAGTATAGTGAAATAATGAATTCGAATGAAAAAAAAACTCCTGACTGGATGGTAAAAGGGGTTACATAACTGCTATAACACAGAAGACTCAGGTAACCCTAAAAATTGTAGACGTGGTTCTTTACAACTTACAAAACTCCAACATTAATACCGACAGAGAGAGTGTATACTGACATGAAGAAAAACAACCTACTCCTGACAGAACAATAAGGCTGCTGAAGAGGATCTTACGAATGTAACGACCAACTCCTGATTAATCGCATGATAGAAGAGAATTGCCACAGTAAATGCGAGAACCACTGCATGGATTGACTACAAAAAAGTAATCAACAGTGTTCCACACGTGGATAATAAAAGCTACGGTACTCTTTAAGCTATCTCCAGTGCTGGTGAACTTATTGCAACGTAATATGTCATTATGGAACACTGACCGCTTCCTTTCTCATTTGGATGGGATAATAACATCCAGGAATGTCAGCATAAACTGTGGCGAATTCCAAAGTAACTCATTCTCTCCCCTGATTTTTGTATCTCACTAATTCCTTAATCCACTGAGCGCGCGCGCGCGCAAGAGAGAGAGAGAGAGAGAGAGAGAGAGAGCACTGCTAAATATTTTGATAAAACGTCACTGGTAGGTCAAAAGAGTAGGTGAATGGCAAACAATTCTTCCTTACCTCACCTGGCAATAGCAACAAAAGTCCTGGATCAAGAGTTCTTGATGCCGATCTACTATATTGTATTTCTGGGTATTCCATTGAAAGCTTGAATCAGATGGCAAAAGTACGCTCCATGTTCCCAAAAAGGTGGCAGCTCATGACATCAAATCCGGACTAGATCAAGGTCATGGATACACCCTAACATACATTAGAGACCACTTCAATATACAAAATGAAGAGCTCAAAGTTACTAACCAGGAATTAAAACTATTGTTATGATTATTTTGGAAATAACATCAAGTTTCCAATACCCATTTGTGGTTCTTTCATTCTTACCAAAAAAGCAAAAACATCTTAAGGCTTTTGGTAACTATTAAAAATTAAATTCTTAACATAATTTTCAATTCTAAACTGAATAGATTATCTCCCTTGAATTTGTCTCTTGTCTAAAAAGGAAACCAGCATTTCGAGAGAGATCATCGCGACCTATATGCATTTTTTTTTATCTGTATGTAGTCAGTGGCTGTGAGATGTTCTGTACTGATATGGTTTTTAATCAGAATTGAAAATAATTGGAATCCATGTCATTTGGTTCTTCCCAATAAATACAATTGTAGGAATATGAACTAGAATATATATTCATATTTGATTCAATTGCGCCTGATTAGTTTTTCACGTAAAATAATTTTGATATAAGAAGAGTCTGAAGTCCCTCAAAAATTTGTGAATATAGATTTTTTTGATTATTGTAAATCATCATCACGTGAGTAGGAGATAATATTTTACAGAGGATAAGAATACACTAACAATTTATTGGGGATAAAAAATATGGTGTTGGAATGCATTCTCCTGATTGTCACATATGGAGCTGAAACGTGGAACTTTGGCAAAACTGAGAACCACGCAAACGCACACAGGAGAGGATCATACTTGGCGTCACTTGGAGACAGAACAGTATATTAGAGGAAAAACATCTCAGAATTCATTTGAAAATTCCAATGGCAATGGGCAGACCATGTCATAGAACCGCTGGACACCACGACTCAATATGTATCATCAAAGATCACATGCAAACCTGTGACCGGTAATAAGATGGGGTATTGATTTTAATAGGTCCGGGATACATTAGTGCCGTGACGAATCTTGGGGTAAGTCGATGTCTAACAACCGACGCTAAAAGGCTGGTGATGGAATCCCAGCGTTGCCAGGGTTAACTGCTAGTTCATCTGTATCATTTTGATATTATTCATTATTATTTTGTAACATTTGATATTATTTATTTATCATTGTTACAGCGGATATAAATCTTATCCCCAAGTTAAGTTTTTTAAAAAATTATAATAACTACTTAAGAAAAATAGTGGGCAACTGTTTCCAGCGAGAAACTGTACTTAAAGATTAGAAATATTACGTGTGTGGAAATGTTTCAATTGAAAAGGTGTAAATAAGAAATCTATCGTATACGCGCAAAAGTTCCCAAAAGTATATAATGAAAAACTATAATTTGAAAAAAAAAAAAAGATTTAATCCTTTTTATCATTTGTGTTCTCAAATTTAGGCAATGGTTTCGATTCTCTTGACATGTAAAGGATTAAACTGGGCCAGAGGGGGAGATTATTTACTTTTAGGGATCGAAATCCAAGAGAATTTCTTTTCACTTTTGGGTGGTCAAAACCGAAACCCTGGGGCTTTTTTAACTTCAAGGTATCCATATCGAGTGAGTGATTTGTTGTACAACTTTTAGGGGTCAAAATTGAAGTGTAGATTTCTTTCCCATTTTAAGGGGATTTTTTTCAATGGATTTTTTTTTCACTTTTACGGGTCAAAATTGAGGGAGAGAATTTCTTTCACATTTGACAATCGAGGGAAAGATCTTAAGAATTTAATTTTTTTCTTACTTAAGGGTCGGAAGCAAAAGAATTTTTTTTTATTTTCAAGGATCCAAATCAAGGGAGAATTTTTTTGGTACAATTTCGGGGAGAAATTGAAGGGAGACCTCCATATTTTACTTTTAGTGGTCGATTTTGATCGTAATTGGGACGGGGGGGGGTAATCTTTTTTTCTTTTCCTTTTAGAGATTGAAATCGACGGGGAAGATTTTTTTCAATTTTAGAATCAAAGGCATTTTTTTTTTCAGCATTTAGTTGTCAAAATGCCGGACCCCCTTGCTTTTTTTCTTCTTTTAAAGGTCAAAATTGGGAGAGAATTTTTTCCACTTTAGGGATCGAAATTAAGAAGATCTTCTCCACTTATAAGGGAATTTTTTTTACTTTTAGGGTTGAAAGAGGGGGAGATTCTTTTTTCTTTTTATAGGTCAAAATCGAAGGGAAGATTTTTTTCTACTTTTCTTGATCGTTATCAGAAGGACTTTTTTTCATTTCTGGGAGTCGGAACCCAACAGAATTTTTGTTTTACTTTTGTCGTACGACCATGATGGATTACTGTTGGGACAACGGTGTGTGACTTCTCACCTGAATCCTTTCTTACATGTCCCCTAATGTCGGCTGTGTGGTTTCTTTGATGTGTGCATGTAATCAAATCTTCTGGAAAGCCCGTTGTGTTCAGAACAGGTCACTAGAAAACATAATGACAAATCTGTGAAAGGGAAAACGCAGCATCTGTGAAGAAATGTAAATTGGTTCCATATTAAGAACGAGGAGTCTGATAATGAAAATAACACGTTTCATTCTATGCCTCCCTATGGTGTAATCAAATGAATCGGCGCTGAAAGATTCCTGCATCTAAAATGCTACATTTTCCTTATTATATTTTACTTGAACGATATGCGAAATTTGGTTAAGATTTTCTAGGGCCATCGGCGAACTGCCATGCATACTAACTTGCTACCCTAAAATGCTTACTATTCCTATCTCTTTCTATCTCTAAATTCTTGAGTTAATGTTACTTTCACATCTGTTTGTGTGTTACCCACAACATACACACACATACACATAGGTTCATGCATTTTCTCTGGTTCCTTATCACTATCAGCACTAATCCCTAAATCTTAAAATGGTGGGTGTAGATTTTTCTTTTCACGGAACAAAATTGGGGCAGGGGGTCCATTCTATAGGTCCAAATTGAGAGGTAGTTTTTATTCCACTTTTAAGGGGCAAAATCGAATCGAATTTTTTCTTCTTTTTTAGGAGTCAAAATAGAGAGGACGAGAGGTTGAAATCCAAGGGAAGTTCTTTTTTCACTAGGGGAGCTTTTTTTATTACTTTAAGGGCTTATAATCGAGGGGAAGAATTCTTTTCAAACCTTTGGGATTGACATCAAAAGAATTTATTTTTACGTTTTAGGCTCAAAATCAA
Source organism: Thysanoteuthis rhombus (assembly GCA_963457665.1). Taxonomy (NCBI): domain Eukaryota; kingdom Metazoa; phylum Mollusca; class Cephalopoda; order Oegopsida; family Thysanoteuthidae; genus Thysanoteuthis; species Thysanoteuthis major. The sequence continues at coordinate 56,258,335 of OY735211.1, forward strand.
GAGAATTTTTCTTCCAAGGAAATATTTTTTTCACTTTTAGGGGTAATTTTTGTTTTACTTTTATGGTTTTGTTTCTTCAAGGCTTCAAATCATGTGGAAGATTTTTTATTTTCAAGGAGTAAAATTACAGGGAATTTCTTTCTATGTTAGAGCTCAAAGTCGAGGGGAGATATTGTGTAAAAACAATATCTCCCCTCAAAATTGTGGATTGTGACAATCGAGAGGGAACGTTTATTTCATCTTTGGAAATCAAACTTGCAGGGTAAAATTCTTTCTCATTTTCAGAGGTGAAAATCGAGAGACCATTTACTTTCATTTTATGAGTTCGAAATAAAATGGCAACTTTTCCTGCTTTTAACATCAAAACCCCCACATACCTTTTCAGCATTTTCAACATCAACTCCCAATGCCTTTTTTTGTTTTTGTTTTTTTTACTATTTACTGAATTTCTGAACATTAGCCCCATCACTCTCCTTTTCCGCAATGTGTCGTCTCCATTTTCAACATAAAACCACTCCTTTTTGCTTTCTACCATTCTTTTCACATCAGTCCCTACTCTTTTTGGAGACTATGACTTTTTCCAGTCTCAACGCCCATTTCTAACTCTATGGCCCCTTTTTGATATTAACCCCTTTTTACATTAGCACCACATACTGTAACAGTGTAAAAATTGGTGATAAATAAACTTTAAAAACAAATAAATAAAACGCTACCCGATTTTCATTTATCTATCTTTTATTTCTCTTTTGGATAGCAATATACGCCGCTGCTGTCTGTTGAACCATTGAAGACGCTACAACTGGCTCAGATTTATATGAATGGATTATTGAATGGATCTGGTTTACCTTGGCAAGCATTACAACAGATGAAGCACCTGCGTTAATAGGAAGACATGTCGGCGTCATGAAGCTGTGATGTAAAAGATGAACATTCTCATCACATTGTGTTATCATACAATAAAGTCTGCGTAGATCTGTCCTGGATTTCAGACATGTGATTGATCCTATGGTCCTTGTCATTAACTTAACCTCAAAAGTCTATTCAGATGTATAAAGTCAGCTGGTATCTACTTTAAAAGATGAGTTTTCGAGGCGTTTTGTCGATTTTAAATCTGTAAATTTGTCGAGGTACCCCTTTTCCCTTAGTATGGATCAGCGTGAAATGTTGTCCAGTCAGAGTTAATTGATCCCAAAGCAGACAGCACTATAAAGGTGAATTTTAAGAATATAAAACTGACTGAATTTTATGCATCACTGGGTACAAAGAAGTTTGGCAATCTGAAAAAGTTAGCCAGGACATTGTGCGTATTCTTTGCTTCAACCAGTATTTGTGAACAGACTTCCTCATTTATGAGCATTAACAAATCAAAAAACAGGACAAGAGACTCAAATTTTCGCTCATATATTTTCTTTCATATAACTATATGCTAAATCCTGAATACAGCAGGGTATGCGTAATTGCATAAATCCCATTAAAAGTTCCAGTAATATTTATAAAGCAACATGAGATTAAATTGAATTTCTGTTACTTTCTTTCTGTAACTGTAACTTTTTGGTAAATTTCATTTTTTTGTTCAATGTGGCTTCGCTAGAATACACGTTCCAAGGGGAGAAGAGTTTGCCCACTCTTGCTCTGGAAGAGCGCTCAGAGAGATTGAAACTTATTTTTGGCCGGTTATGTAAACACAGTCGAAAATCAAACAAATCCAAATGTATTTTTGCTCTATCTCATCATATCCATCTAAGGTTGAAGTTATTTTCGTGTCAGGAGGCCAGGTTTCGGGCTACTGGATATATTAGCCCCCTAACATATAAATAACCAGAATTGATCTAAGAAGATAAATCCTGGTAGGTAGCGTATAAGTTGCTTAAAGTGTGTATAAAAACTATACAAACTATCCTAACTAAACAGAGAAAGGAGAAGAGACGAGCTTACCTCGGGGCCGTCGGAACAGAGAGAGAGAGAGAGAGAGAGAGAGAGAGAGAGAGAGAGAGAGAGATATTTACCGCCACAGTTTAAATATTCTAAAGATAAGAATCAGCTATCTGATTGGCAGGTCTGTGTGACGTCAAAAAGGGGGACAAAGAATTTACCGTTTCTACTGAGATATAGGGGTTAGAAGTGGATCCTTTCCAAAGGACAGATAACTCCGTACAGGAATAATTTTCTTTGGCTGGAAAGGTGGGCACTACACTATCATCAAAACGCCGCAACCCGAATGCAAACGAGACTTGCAAATTTTTCAAGTATGACAAATAATTTGGAAGAAATTTACTGGAATTTCTGCCAAATTACTCTAAAGCAAAGACACCCCTACGTCTTCTCATTTCAGAATGTCATCGTCAGATCATTTGACAAATCTCAAATCGAAGCAGTTACAAAACTCTAAGAGATGATTGATAATTATCCTTTCCTACAGTTTATCAATTAATTGTACACTCACAAAGATCGTTGCAAATCAATATCAACAAATTCAATCGACAAATTAAAAAAGAACTTGCAGTGGATAAAAAAAACACATTTTGCCTGGAATAACAACCTTAAAAGGGGATATTGAAGAAATTCTATTGATCAGACATACTCAAAGTGGATTGGGAAATAAAATAAACAAATTATCTCCCATGCACCATCGAAAATCAAAATCAAATCGCCTTAGCTCCAAGACAAAACTTATCCAAAAAAGGAAAATCTTCTATGATACTTATTCTCCTAGTGACCAATAAATATAGATACAATATAAATATAAATACAATAATATTAACGCAAAGAAACAATTACGTCCGTTTACTGCAATGTAACTTACCTGCCCACTGTGCAGTATTAAAGATCTCTTTTAAGTGGATCTATCATACATAATTGGTGACTTGTCTAATGTTGATGGGGATTTCTTTTTCCTAAGAGCACATTACAACAACTACATGGATCATTTCAAAATTGAAAACCTTCCCGACTTTTCAAAGATATAACAACACAGATAAATTTCGATTGTTCAACAGGAACACAATGAAAATTCTGGCGTCACATGACAATAATATATTAATCAAAATGAATAAAAAGAGTTATAATTTAATCGAAATTCTATTTTATTTTATTAATTCAAAACAAGGTAAACCAAAACTTTTTTTTTTTACAAAAAAATTATAAAGAAAGTCAATTATTTGAAAATAAATAGCAGATAATTTTTCGCGAGTAATTGGTACTTCCAAATATTTTTATGATCGTTAACCGGTTCGAAGACCGACACAAAGATGCGCTTGACCACTTGCGTGCAGGGCTTTTATAAGGAAGGTTGTCGAAGGAAGTGACATTTTAGATACCTAGCTAAAAGAAGGGTTTCGTATTTATTTCTTGACTAAGAATATAAGGGTCACCACACCTCATTTACCCCTCGTAAAACCAAAATAACAAAACTTTTTTCACCCCGCTTACCCATTTGTCAAACAATATTTTAGATGTACTAATCGCACAATTAATTTATGACCAAACTACAACAAAAACAGTTTATTAGACATTTTCTAATTCAATCTTTACTTTTATTGTAACTTTCATTATTGGAAAGACATCAATATGTCATAGTTTTACATTCATATGGCAAAAATAACATAAAAACATCAATTTTCCCGAAAAAATGTAAAAATGTGAAAATAGGCATCATATATCTTCCAATATCGTGACAATACAAAAAGGTTGCCATTTTTATTCTATTTTTCATTTAGTTGAAAAGAAAGTGACCTTCTCTCCAAAAACATATGGCTCGATCGTTGCAAATAGAATCATTCCTATCGCTACAACTAAATCGCAGACAACAACCAGACTTTCATGAAGGTCGTAAGAATATGTCGGCATTTGTCGTCGATATATTCATCGCCGATTGGACTCAAAGAATAGATGATCTGATGAAATCCATCCGGCAACCATTGATATTAAGATAATTTTCCACTGGGAAATTTCACACCAAATGTCTATTTTGTGTCCTTTTATCACCTTTGTCATGTCAAGTAAAATTTGGAGTGAGATTGGTCCCAATAAATATGCGAGCAGACAGTTTAGACGTTGTAGTGAGCACATCGGACAGTGTCTATGTAGGGGGGGGGCAAAGAATGGCAGCCAGATATATAGAGAAAAAGTCAGCAAAGAATGATAACCGAAGAAAAAACAATGAGGCGAAGATCATAGTCGCAGTTTGTAAAAGATGTATTGAATGTTTTTCGCCTATTTAAAACGAAACAAATAGTTTTCCAATCGTGACACATTTTTGCACATGACTTGCTTCATGAACTAAGGACCCTTAGGAATGTCAATGCAGTATGAAAATGAATAAACAAAATATAATTTCTGATGGTTCATAAATGTGTTTGGTCGGCATGAAATATTTCTCCTCGCAGTCTTCAGTGTATGCCAGCAAACTTCAACACGGATGTAGAATAATCCAAGGAATGTCATTTTTATCCCAATTGACTCTCCGATTTCGGCAAGATGTTTTGGTTTCGTCAACTATGTTCGTTCATTCGCTGCAAATTTCATTTACTTCTACCTGTACCACAACGATGCAATCACTTGGAGATACACAACTTTTAAAGGCATGATGTTACAAACTTTAATCGATAGATTTAGCTGAGATGATTTTGAATTTTGAAGATTTAAAAGGACGAATAGTCTTTTTTAGCGTTCGAAATACCTGCAGAGGTCAGCAATGGCTACTTCTTCTGCATAATATCTGCACTCATAACGATATATAGTTTAACTAGATAAACATAGTTACAATTTAATAAAGTTTTTCATGTAATTCCCAAATAGATAGTGTTGGTTTTTATTTACCCCCATTTTTTCTGATGGGTGAAATTCGATGATAAGTGCTTGTTTTGCCAAAACTTCCTGAGTAAAATATGAGATTTGTAAAATGTTACCAAATATTTCATTGTTTGATATAAACTAATTTTTATCATTTTTTCTATTGCCATCAAAATTATGGAAACAAATCAAAATTGTACAAAGTTTTAATTTGCCTCTGTGCTGAAAATGAAATCCATCCAAAAACTTGTTAAATAAGAATGCGACATTTAAAAAAAAAACCCTTGATTTTACAATGTTGGGAACATTGATCAACATGAAATATAATTAAAAAAATCTATTGACATTCCAATCCAATATTCTTTATCAAGCTTGAAATAAAAAATTGAATTATCAAAAATTCTCTTTTCTCTTGATTTTTTAAAATTTTTTTTGTCACAACTATTTCATTCAGTAAGATGCAGAAGTATCCCCATTTCTTCCTGTTCCTTTTTTTGTTTTATGTAGAAGACCAGACCAGCTGTAGCAATTATTGAGACTGTCGACGAGAGAACGTCGAAAGTAACAAACTCAGCCAGCGACCTCTCCCCCTAAAAGTGCAGGAGCCAAAAAAAACAATGTTCATGGTCCCCAATATACAAATCCTCTCAGTAGTCGGTTCGACAGCAAAGTGCCCAGGCGAAGCAACTCAGCTTCTGCGTCCAGGTCTTCTTTATGTCTAAACGATGGAAACCTCCATGCACAGGTGATGGGGTGCCGGGCCCGGGGAGAATTACGTTATCATGCCTTGATAATAAAAGTAGTGCAAAGGCCTTTCATTTCACTTTTAGGGGTCAAAATCGAAGGATTAATATTTTCATTCTTAGTGTCTCTAGAATGGCAATTCTATCCTGGTAAAATAATGTCTTCATAAACAGACAATTCCTTTTTTTATGATTGAAATAAGGCTTTTTCTAAGGGTAAGGATTTGTTCCCCGGGAAGTGTGTTTCGCAAATTAGTTTTTGAAAACCACCCAACAAAATATGTTGTTAGGGGGTCTAAAGCTGGATCAATTTAGATTATTATTCATTAATGGTAAAAATACTTTTGAGGGGAAATTTTTTTGCTCAAAATCAAGGGGTAGTTTAGAAGTCGAAATGCAATGGATTTTTTCTTACTTTTAGGTGTCAAAATAAAGGGGAAGATTTTTTTTTTCACTTCCAGGGGACAGAATCCTATGTTTTTTCCTACATTAAGGTTAAAATCGAAAGGAATAATGTTTTTTTACTCTTGAGGGTAAAAATCTAGGAGGATTTTTTTTTTTTTTGGTTTCTAATTCGAGGATGGAGATTTTTTTTCTCTCAGCGACAATCGAGAGAGACGTTTATATTAATTTTTGAAAATCAATGAAAATTTTCAAAATCGTGGAGTGAAATCATTTCTCATTTTTCGGATTGAAAACGAGAGGGAAAATTTACCTCCATTTTATGGGCTCAAAATAAAGTTGAAACTCTCCCACTTTTTAACATTGAACCCCCTCCCCTTTTCAGCATTAATTTCCAAAGCCTTTTTTACTGTTTGACTAATTCTTGAACATCGGCCTCTTATTCAACATTACCCTTTTTTTCTTTAAGAAAAAAAGTAGTCCCCCTTTTCTTAACATAACTCCCCTTTTCCACAACATTTCCCCTCTATTTTTCAACATTATATCTCTCATTTTAAACATGTTACCATTTTCTACATCAACCCCTTCGTCTTTGAGATTATCTTTTTCTAGTAATACCATCTGTTTTTTTAACTTTGCCTCCATGGCCTCTTTTTTACATTAGTCCCCCTTTTTAAATTAGCCAAACTCTTTTTTCACATCAGCCCAACATCTTTTTACCCGCTAGCGCCGAAAATTAATGTAAGTGCTATCACTGGTGTAGGGTCGATAACTCTTTTATGTCTTTTACTCTGTTCTTCTTAAGTTGTATCCCTTGTTGGAAATTCATTGGCGAAAGTATTTCATTTTTCTTTCCTGTATTCGGATTTCTGGTCGATCCAGCCTATTTTATTCTTTTTGCTGCTTCCTGTAGCCTTACGTCATGTTCCTGAATATTAGTCCCATAGACTAAAATGTGGTTTTTTATAACCTATATTCCTTCTATATCTTCTAAGTGTCAAGTCATTCTCCATTGAAGTATCTCTGGAGCAGATGAAATTCCAAAAGACATCACATAAGCTGTGATATTTTGTTTTTGCAACTTACTGCGAAGTGATTCAATTTTCTGCACTAATTTTCTCTCTCACGCGACACATTCCTGCTTTATGACATTTATTACATCGGAAATAATTTTCACTTTTCTGTTGGTAGTTTCACTTTTTTTCGTCGACTTTTTGGGGTTTTCTTTCCCTGCTTCAACAATTTTAGTCTGGATCTCTGTCATCTGCGTTTTTACCTGCTCGAATCTTTCAGCCGTTTCTATGGGATTTTCTGTGAGTTTTATTTATTGTTGACTCCATCAAGATATTTTGGGGTTTAATCATCATCATCATCATCATCATCATCATCATCATCATCATCATCATCATCATCATCATCATCATCATCATCATCATCATCAGTCTTTTATTGTCCGTCGTTAGACATAGACCTTCCCCAGGATCCGCTACATTTCTCTATCATGGGCGTTGCAGAGCTAGTATTTTCTGAATTCATCCAGTTCATCTCCCCATCTTGTTTATTGTCGACCTCGGTTCTGCATGTGATCTCTGGGGATCCATGTTGTAAGTCGTGATGTCCATCGGTTGTCTTTCATTCTCGCGACATGGCCAATTTAAGAAGATAAATTTCGTGTAAATATCTTATTGGTAATTCTGTGTGACGTCAAAGAGGAAGCGACAAAGAATTAACCATTTCTAAAAAGATTTCCAACTGTGTTAGGAATTACAAGTAGATCCTTGCCAATTTTCCTTGTAAATTTTTTTATTGCTAAAAAGGTGGGCACAACAGTACAGTATCAGCAAGTTCCCACAGATAAAATTAGATGCATGCTTACTACTACTTCTTACAAGGGAGCTACTATTCAGCTAAGTGCCCCACTTGTAAGAATAAATAACTCACTACACTATTTATTGATGTAGATGAATTATAGACCTATAAAATAAAAGATTGTTTGTAATGTGTAGTGAATGTAAAATCTTTTCAATGTGTAAATTGAAAGTTTGTAATCCCAAATTTAGCAATTGTCTTTTCAAACAAATGAAAGTGAGCGAGAAAGAGAGAGTGCATGTGTATCTAAACAAGGTTATGTTTTTTTTTAAATGAAATTGTTTATATATATATATATATATATATTATTATTATTATTATTATTATTATTATTATTATTATTATTATTATTACTATTATTATTGTTATTATTATTATGCAATCTCACACCAGTTGCCTGGTGTTACCGCTGGAGTTTGAGTGACAGCAAGTCTCCTCAAGTCTTCAGCCCTTCTCTCCTAGTTCTCATAGGCCACATTAATACTGCAGTTTCACACCGTTTGCCCAGTGACCATTGCTGAAGGCTGAGTGACAATGAGTCTCCTCAGGTCTTCAGCCAATATCTCTTCTTTTCCACGCCTATCATGCCACTGCTGTAGTTCACATTTCCGCTTTCATTTTCTTCCTCTGTTAGGCCACTGCTAATATTTAGTGTTGCAGTCCTTATATTTCTAGCACTTTCCTAAGTATCCGTGCAGTTCCTAGCAAAGCTGTAGTCTGTACAGTCTCGATCCTTCCTTTTTATCTCTAGCTCCTACAGTCTCGCCCTCAGTGTTTTGGGGACAGTTCCAGGTGCACCTACTATGACTGGCACTACCCTGACTTTCATGTTCCACATCTTCTTCAGTTCTATTGCTGAATCTTGGTATTTTTCCAGTTTTTCACTTTCCCTCCTCTTTACTCTATGGTCTGCAGGCACAGCCACGTCTATTATTTGGTAGGTTTTCCTCTTCTTGTCTACGATTACCAAGTCCGGTCTTCTTGCCTGGATGAGTTGGTCGGTCTGGATATCAAAGTCCCAGAGTAATTTGTGGTTTCCATTCTCAAGGGCTGCTTCTGGTTTGTGCTGGTACCACTTTTCTGTATGGTTGAATCCCATTTGTTTACTCAGTTCCCGGTGTATCACCGTTGCAACTCTATCGTGTCTGTGCTTATACTCCTTCTGGGCGAGTTGACTACATTCACTAGCTATGTGGTTTACGGTTTCATCTCTTTCACTGCATAAGCGGCACTTGCTGTTTGTCTGTGTTTTGTCAATTTTTGTTTTTATATAATTTGTCCTGATGCTTTTGTTTTGAGCCATCATGATGAGTTTCTCTCTCCAGGTTTCCTTTTCGTATTTTCCATGATCTCTCATCTGCCACATGTAAGCATCTGTCTTTTAAAATCTCCGTATAATTTTTCCCTTTCCCATTTTTCTTTCCTTGTTTGCTGTGCTGTTTCATTGTTTTCTACTTTGTTTGTTGCACTGTTTCATGCACTGTTTATGATGTCTTCGTTGTTTGCTTGCACATACTTTTTTAGATCTGCTTTAGCTCTCTGGACACAGTCCTCTATGCTGATGAGCCCCCTGCCACCTTCTTTTCTCTTAACGTATAGTCTATCCGTGTCATCTCTGTGGTGTAAGGCTTTATGCATTGTCATAAGTTTTCTTGTTCGCCTGTCCATTGATTAGAGTTCTTCCTTTGTCTATCCCAGGAATGGTCCTGTGTATCTCACAACTGATACAGCCCATGTGTTCATTCTTTTTATTTATGGATGAACGGCACTCTTTGTATGTTTGATCATGTTTGTTTCTCGACATGGCTGATATTCCTTACACCATGTTTTTATTAGTTTTTTTTGCCAATATTGCCAAAATTTCATCAATTTCATCGAATTTATGTGTTGCTGAACAATGCAGGCTGTTTTGCATGAATGAAATGGCAATGCATTTAGTCTTGTTATGTCTTCTAATTCTCCTTACTTCAGGAAGTGCACATGAGTTAAATCCCATGTGTTTTCTAATACTTAAATAGTCTGTCTATCGTGTGTTTTTCAGCGTTTGAGAATGGCCTCCAAGTTGCTCATACTCGCTCACAAATACATCGCCCACATCTTGATATTTAGACATATACACCATAACCATTCTTTGGTCTTTCCCAAGCCTTATAGATTTCAGACATTAATGTTAACAATCAATTGCTTCTAGGACTTGACACAGAGCTCCTATCTTTCACTTGGAAGATATCTTCTATGTTTCTCTTTTCTCCACGGTTGTATCAATGGGTTTTTTTTTTTACATGTATACCCTTCAAGTCATGTAGAAATGTATATTCATAAATATATGTTTTATTCGTTCGTCAAAATACTCGTGTCTTCATTGCAACCGTTCATCCTCTGTTCAATCTCCACGTCCTCACTCATACTTGGCGTGCGAATTCTACAAGCTGTCATGGCAGGTATCTGATGGCATGCCGATGTAAGGTCTATTTTAGAAAAATACTTTTTACTGTATGATTTTGTTGATAAAGAATCTATACCCGGAATTAGGTAACTATCTTGTTTTGAGATGAAGTTCAAACGTCGATTATCTCCAACGGTTCTGTACATTCTGTCTGCTTTGTGTACCATATGCAAAGCGGAACACCACCGAGATTTAGAAGGAGATGTGATTCCAGCCTTCTGTAGTTTTTTTAATTCTTCTTTTGCTATGTTATATTTTTCAGTCGATAAGTGTCTTATTTTGAAAATGAGGGACGGTTGCTACCAGTTTCAATGCAATAAATGACTATCGCTTTTGTCTCATCAGTTTTGCGACGCGGGGAAATTAGATTTGGATATTTTCCCATAATTGTTGCAGTATCGTTTCTGTAGCATTATTTTGACTCAGCGGTAATGGTTGTGCAATCGATGTTCTTTTCGTTGTACTATACCAATCTGTTGTAGTCAATCATTAGACCAAAATGATAGAAGAAATCATAACATTAGCAGAGGCTGTGTCGCTTCAATTGTCCATCAAAATCAGATCTTGGGTTGTGCAACGCCAGATTTAATATTGCTTGGCTTCGTTGACCGTTATAACGGGAACGTTAATTGGATGAATAACAATACCATTCAGATATTTTTGGTATGGTTGATATAGCAGTTCCTGCATTCATAATAGTATTAAGCTTTTGACCAAGCAACCACTTCTAAGAGTGGCGAGTTAGCGGATCTAGTTTTCAGATTTCTCACCAGGTGGAGGTGAAGGGGCAGGAATCGGGTTGAATTTTTGCATTCAATTTATTTGGTGCTATGATTGGTGTAATGGAAGACAGCAATGCATAAATAAATTTGTCGGACGATATCATTTGGGGCACCAATTCGACTAACTAATGACATGAGCTCGTTCAGGTATATTGATTGATTGTCATCAGTCTGTCCAAGATTTCGGGTTTAGATTTTCCACAAGACGAAATAACCGCTTCTTTGAGGGTATCATAGTCCACAGATTGCAGTGCGGTCGGTTAAATTTTTCCAACAATATCTGAAGGAAGTGCTGACAGATCGTGATAGAATTTGTATTGGTTCACTTCATTTTTAGTTTGTTGAATAGGGCTTCATCTTGAATTAATGTTTTTGTGTTTCGTTTTGTTTGTTTTTGTGTGTAAATTATTTTGTTGTCTTAATGAAAGGACCTTTCGTGATGACAACGAAATTAATTTTCAGCGTTGATTATTTTGTCGTTGGATGAAATTGCTGTGTCTCTCCGAAGAACGTCTAAGTAATCAATGTAGCGTTTTCAATAAGTTTTATTCGTAGTTGAGTTTCATTTGTTTCGCTTGATTCTCCGATCTGTTAAGATACAACATGATATCGCAAGAATCACTGCCACCACATAGCTATTCATGTGTGTCCAAGAAATCAAATTATTGTCTCATGGTTATAACATAAACATTATCATTCTCTTATTTTCAAATAAAGAGGTGCCGTTGTCATTTTTCCCTTCTAATTTTTTTCTTGGATTATTGCTTCACCATGTCTGCACTGGATGGGCTTCCCAAAAATCAGTCACCTTCAGTTTGTACCTGTGTATCTTGGCAGCTTTTTCTCACGGCAGAGATGTTTGTAACACGTCTGTTGAGCACATAACATTTATTCAACCTCCGTACGTAGAAACGTTAATGACAACAACAATAATAATCAAGGGGTAGTAATTCGTTTGGCGTAGACAGCGTAATTAGATTGAACAAAAAAATTGACTGTTGCAGGAAATTTTCTTTCGTTGTTTATTCTGCTTACATTGTCTAAGCTAAATGATACATTCACCGTTCAATAACGGGAGATCAAGGCAGTTTACAATTATTTCAGTCGGATTACATATCCATCTCTTGAAAATATAATTGTCTGCATTGAAAGAAACAAATAGAGCAGATATAAAGAATGAATAAACAAAATGAAAATTCAGAGTGAAAACAGATTTAAAATCACATTGAAACCGGTCAAAAGAATTTTTTCTGCAAGCTGAAAATTTACTTAAATGGAAATTATTGGATACAAATTAATTTCTAATCAGTGCGGCGATTCCTTACTTCTTACTCATCTCTGACACTCTCAAGTGAAATCAAACTGTTTTGTAAGGTTAATAGGACATGAATTTTTAATATGAATTGTAATGTAAGAAAAATAACCTTTGATATCGTTATGTAGGTATGAGAAAAACGTCTTGACAGAAAGTTAAGTACAAATCAATTCAGTAAATCTAATAATATATCTAATAATAATTGATGCATAAAAATCATACAACATATTTCTAGCCCAGAATACGAATTTTTTAAAACACGTGATGTCAGTAGACATCTTTCTAACATTTAATATTAATTGCAAGAGCAGAATCAAACAAAAATTTGTCGACAAATCAAATAAAGAAAAGATTTAAATTGATTTTTACAAGAAAAAAAAAGAAATGAAATAAACAATGATGAAAAAGCATTTGTTACGAAGGAGAAAAGTTTTAAAAAACGTAAATCTAGAAGAAAATTTGATAAAATCAACAATTTCATTTTCAGGTTTTAGTATTGTGATATAAATCTTATCTTATTTTGATAATTCATTAAGCAGGTATGTATATGTTATGATTAGTAGATGTGTATGGTTAAAATAAGTAAATAAGTCTGGATAAGATACGTCTGAGATTAGAGTCAGTAGATAAGTCTGGGGTAGGGTTAGTTGGTATATCTAAAGTTAGTATTAGTAAATATGGCTTGGCTTAAGGTTTCAAAGTCTGAGGTTAATGTATGTCTGGGGTCAGGGTTAGCAGTTAGATTTGGGGTCCATCATCATCATCATCATCATCATCAGTCTTTTATTGTCTGTCATTGGACGCATACTTTCCCCAGGAATCGCCACATTTCTCTATCGTGGGCGTTGCAGAGCCAGTACTTTCTGAATTTGTCGAGCTTATCTCTTCATCTAATATTCTGCCGGCCTCGGTTGCACATGTGATCTCTGGGGATCCATGTCGTGGGTCACAATGTTCATGGGTTGTCTGCCATTCTTGCAACATGGTCAGCCCATTGCCATTTGAGATTTTAATGGATTCTATGATGTCCCTGACTCCTGTCTTTCCCGGGTGTATTGCACTGTCTTATGGTCTCTCCATAATTCTTTCATGTGCACGTTGCAGGCTTCTCAACTTGAGGGTCTGTCTCTGTTAAGCATGTGATCTCTGAGGATCCATGCAGTGAGTCATGATGTCACTCGGCTGTCTACTATTCTTTCAACATGGCCTGTTTTCTTCACCACGTGCTAACACGGGAAACACGCGTGGATAAAACTCCATGTTCTCTGTCTTTCATGGTCTATCCGTCGAGGGTCTATCAGCGTCTGAAAATAGCCCCCAAATTAACGCATATAACTTGGCAGTATGGCTCGCACACTGTACCCGGATTCCAAGTATTAACTTGGAGCGATCCAAGCCATATAGAATTCCATGCATTCCCACAACTCCGCCCCAACACCGACGTCAGTACTATCAATGACAAAAAAGCTCCTACCTTTCGGTATTTCTTCTCTTCTGGTCTCTTCACACGATCGATCGTATTTATGGTATCCTTATATATACTTCATCTTCATTCTTGTATTAAACGTAGGTCTCTTTTATCACACCAAACTTCTAACTTTTTTTCATCTTCACGTTAATACTTGGTGCACATTCAATTCTCTTTGTATATCTCCCATCCACCTACACATCTAAAGAGCTGCAAACGTGTTACACACACCAAACCACGAGGCCTGCCCGTTGCCATTTTAGTTTTTTTTAATAGTTTCTATGATATCTCTGACTCCCGTTTTCTTCCTTATGCACTGTGCTGTCTTGTGTTCACTCCATGATTCTCTCATGTGCACGTTGCGTGCTTCTCAGTTTGTAGGTCTGTCTCTTGGTTAGGTTCCATATTTTAGCTCTATAAGTGACTATCGGGAGAATGCATTGGTTGAATGCATTGGAGAATGCATTCAATGCATTGAATGTATTGGAGAATGCATTCTTCTTTTCAGGATTATTGGGATCGTCTGGTTTTTTAAAGTTGAGCTTGCTCTGCCAAAGGCTTACTATCTCAAAATGATTTGAAAATGGAATTTCAAATAGGGTCTTTATGATGCATAGTAATATATGATATTCATATTTAGAAATATAAAGGGTATGAAAAACAAAATAAAACAGGTTATATCAAAAATTGTCAATAGGAAAAGGAACTTTTTACATTTGTTTCAATGAGATTCAAGAGTATTTGATAATAGATTACAATAATTTGCAAAATTTGATGTAGTAAAACCTAGCCTTATTAAACATTTTCAGTTAGAAAATGAACTTTTAACATAAGTTTCAAAAAGATTCAGAAGTATTTAATAGTTGATTACAGTATAGTGCAGTGTTTGATATAGTGAAAATGGCATTATTCAAGCATTTCTAGTGAGAAAATGAACTATTTCGAAGAGTGTTCATATTGCATAGTTATATATGATATTAATATAAGGGAAAATATATAGGGTGCGAAGAACAAGCACAAACATGCTTTATCAAACATTTTCAATAGGAAAATGAAATATTACGTTGGTTTCAATAATATTCAGTAGTATTCAATAATTAATTAAAATATATTGCAATGTTTGAAATAGTAAAAACAAAGGTTAATCAAGCATTTTTAGTTAGAAAATGAACTTTTAACATAAGTTTCAATAAGATTCAGTAGTATTCAATCGTTGATTACAGTATAGTGCAGTGTTTGATATAGTGAAAACTGGCATTATTCAAGAATTTTCGGTAGGAAATAAACTCTTTCGAAGGGTGTTCAAAATGCATAATTAGATATGATTTTCATGTGAAGGAATATATGGTGTGCAAAAAACAAGCAGAAACATGCTTTATCGAACATTTTCAATAGGAGAATGATCTTTTTACATTGGTTTCAGTAGTATTTATTAATTGATTACAATATATTGCAATGTTTGAAATAGTGAAGACCAAGGTTTATCAAGCCTTTCTAGTCAGGAAATTGAATTTCAACATCAGTTTCAAAAAGTGTGAGTAGTATTCAATAATTGATGGCAATCTATTGCAATGTTTGAAATGGTGATTACAAAGTTTTATCAAGCATTTTTAGTTAGAAAATGAACTTTTGACATTAGTTCCAAAAATATTCAGTAGATTTTGATAATCGATTACAATATATTAGAATGTTTGAAGTAGTGAAAACAAACGTTTATCGGGCATTTTTAGTTTGAAAATTAACTTTTAAAATAAGTTCCAAAAAGATTCAGTAGTACTTAATAATTGATTAAAATATATTGCAATGTTTGAAATAGTAAAAACAAACGTTTATCAAGCATTTTAAAAATAAACTTTAAACAATTTTCAAAAAGACTTTATTCAATAATTGATTACAATATATTGCAATATTTGAAATAGTGAAAACCGTGGTTTTTCGAATATTTTTAGTTAGAAAATTAACTTTTAACGTAAGATTCAAAAAGATTTAGTAGTATTTAATAATTGATTACAATATTGTTATGTTTGAAATAGTAAAAACAGAGGTTTATCAAGAATTTTTCATTGGAAAATGAACTTTTAACACAAGTTTCAAAAAGATTACGTTGTATTTAATAATTGATTTCAATATATTGCAATGTCCAAAATAATGAAAACCAGGGTTTATCAAGCATTTTTTAAAATTGACTCTCAACATGAGTTTCAAAAAGATTTAGTAGTATTCAAAATTGATTGCAATATATTGCAATATTTGACATAGTAAACGCAAAGTTTTATCAAGCATTTCCAATTAGAAAATGTATTTTTAACATTAGCTCCTAAAAGATTCAGTAGTATTTAATAATTGATTACAATATATTGCAATCTTTGAAATAGTAAATTTTTATCAAGCATTTTTGATAGTAAATGATATTTAACATGTTCCAGAAATATTCAATATGATTTGATAATTGATTACAATATATTAGAATGTTTGAAATAGTAAAAATAAAGGTTTATTGGGCATGTTTAATTTGTAAATGAACTTTTAAAATGAGTTCCAAAAAGATTCAGTAATATTTCAGGATTGATTACAATATTGTAATGTTTGAATTGGTAAAAACAAAGGTTTACGAAGCATTTTCAGTTAAAAAATGAACTTTTAACATGAGTTCCAAAAAAGATTCAGTAGTATTTGATAAATGATTAAAATATATGAGAATGTTTGAAATAGAGAAAACAAATGTTTATCAGGCATTTTTAGTTTGAAATTTAACTTTTAAAAAAAGTTCCAAAAAAATTCTGTATTTTTTAATAATTGATTAAAATATATTGCAATGTTTATTATTATTATTATTATTATTATTATTATTGCAAGGTTTATCGTATATTTTGAATTAGAAAATGAACTTTTAACAGTTTTCAAGATGATTCAGTAGTATTCAATAATTGATCACGATATATTGCAATGTTCAAAAAAGTGAAAAGGGTTTATCAAGCATTTTTAGTTGGAAAATGAACTTTTAACATGTTTCAAAAAGATTCAGTAGTATTTAATAATTGATTACAATAAATTGCAATATTTGAAATTTTCAAAATTTCAAATATTGCAAGGTTCATCAGAGATTTCTAGTTAGAAAATCGACTTTCAACATAGTTTTAAAAAAGTATTTAATGATTGATTAGAATATATTGCAATGTTTGAAATAAACCTTTTAGTTACAAAATGAACTTTTAAAACAAATTGAAAAAAGATTCAGTATTATTCGATAATCGATTACGATATATTTTCAAACAGACTTAGTAGTTTAATAATTGATAAATTGCAATGTTTGAAATAGAGAAAAACAAAGGTTTATTAAGCATTTCCAAATAAAAAATGAACTTTTCACATGAGTTCCAAAAGTATTTACGAGGATTTGATAATTGATTACAATATATTAAAATGTTTAAAATAATATAAAAAAAGATTTTTTAAAGCCTTTTCAGTTAGAGGATTGACTTTTAACACAAGTTTCAAAAAGATGCAGTAAATTTTGATAATATATTGCAATGTTTGAAATGGTAAAAAAATTATATTAGGTGTGAAAAACAAGCTAAAACAGGGTTCATAACATGATTTTGATAGCAAAATGAACTTGGACATCGGTTTCAATAATATCAAGTAGTAATTAATAATTGATCCCAATATATTACAGTTTGAAAATGGAAAAACAAAGGTTATGAAGAATTTATTATTAGAAAATAATATTTTAACGGGATTCAGAAATATCCAGTTGTAATTAAAGGTTGAGTATATTGCAGTGTTTGATAGTGTGAAAAATAGCAATATTAGAGTTTTTTCCATGGAAATGACTCCTTTCAAAGGGTGTTCTTAATACATCGTTGTGATATTCATATTAGGGAATATATAGGGTGTAGAAAAAGCTGAAACAGGATTTATAACATAAATTTGATAGCAAAATTAACTTTCACATGGTTTCAGTAGAATTGAAAATTGATCATAATATATTGCAATATTTCAGATAATAAAAAAAACAAAAGTTATGGATAATTCATTGTCAGAAAATGATACTCTAACAAGTTTCAGTAAGGTCCAGTTGTAATTAATAGTTGATTACGGTATATTGCAGTGTATGATAAATGTCATTCAAGCATTTTTAACATGGAATTGACTTTTTTCGAAGGCTGTTCATGATGCAAAGTTATGATATTCACATTAGGGAATATATAAGTGTGGAAAACAAACTGAGACAGGTTTTTAAACATAGTTTTAATAGCAAAATAAACATTGACATTGGTTACAGTAGTAATTAATAATTGATCCTAATATATTTCTGTGTTTGAAATAATAAAAAAACAAGTTATTGGAGATTTATATTCAAAAAATGATACTCAAACAACTTTAAGAGAGATCCAGGGGTAATTGATAATTGATAACAGTATATTGCCGTGTTTGATAGTGTGAAAAATGGCAATATTCAGGCATTTTTATCATGAAAATGACTTATTTCAAGGGATGTTCATAATGCATAGCTGTGATATTCATATTAGGGTATATATAGGGTGTGGAAATCAAGCTGAAACAGGTTTTACATCATAGTTTTAATAGCAGAATGAACTTTGACATTAGTTTCAGTAGTATTTAATAATTGATCATAATATATTGCAGTGTTTTAAATGATAAAAAAGTAAGAGTTATGGAGAATTTATTGTTAGAAAATGATATTTTGAACAGTTTCTGGAAGATCCATTAGTAATTAATAGTTGATAATTGTATATTTCAGTGTTTGATAGTGTGAAACAAGGTAATATTCAAGCGTTTTTACCATGGAAATGACTCTTTTCAAAGGGTGTTCATAATGCATAGCTATGTTATTGATATTAGGGAATATCGTGTGAAAAATGTCAATATTCAAGAATTTTTACCATGAAATTGACTTTTTTTGAAGGGTGTTCATGATGCATAGTTATGATATTTATATTAGGGAATATATAACGAGTGGAAAACAAGCTGAAACAGGTTTTATAACATTGTTTTGATGGCAAAATGAACTATGATATTGGTTTCAGTAATATTTGATTATTGAATATGATATATTGCAGAGTTTGAAATCATGAAGAAGCAAGAGTTATAAAGAATTTATTGTTAGAAAGTGATATTTTGAACAGATTCAGGATGATCCAGATGTAATTAATAGTTGATTACTGTATATTTCAGTGTTTTATGGTGTGAAATATGGTAATATTCAAGCATTTTTAACATGGAAATGACTTTTTTCAAAGGGTGTTCATGATGCATCGTTATGATATTCATATCAGGGAATATATAAGGTGTTGAAAACAAGCTGAAAATTTTTTTTTTTTTTTGATAGCAGAATGAACTTTGACATTGGTTTCAGTAGTATCTAATAATTGATCATAATATATTGAAGTGTTTGAAATGATAGAAAAGCAAGAGTTATGGAGAATTTATTGTTAGAAAATGATATTTCAGACAGTTTCAGGGAGATCCAGTTGTAATTAATAGTTAATTACAGTATGTCTCAGTGTTTGATAGTGTGAAAAATGGGAATATTCAAGTATTTTTAACATCAAAATGACTTTTTTCAAAGGGTGTTTATGATGCATAGTTATGATATCTATATTAGGGAATATATAACGAGTGGAAAACAAGCTGAAACAGGTTTTATAACATTGTTTCAATGGCAGAATGAACTATGATATTAGTTTCAATAATATTTGATTATTGAATATAATATATTGCAGTGATTGAAATCATGAACAAGCAAGAATGATTGAGAATTGATTGTTAGAAAATGATATTTCAAACAGTTTCAGGAAGATCCAACTGTAATTAATAGTTGATTACAGTATATTTCAGTGTTTGATAGTGTGAAACATGGTACTATTCGAGTGTTTTTAACATGGAAATGACTTTTTTCAAAGGGTGTTCAAAATGCATAGCCATGTTATTGATTTCAGGGAATACATAGTGTGTTGAAATCAAGCAGAAACAGGCTTCATAACATAGTTTTTAATAGCAGAATGTACTTTGACTAGTTTCAGTAGTATTTAATAATTGTACATGATATATTGCAGTGTTTTAAATAATAAAAAAGCAAGAGTTATGAAGAATTTAGTGGTAGAAAATGATATCTTTAACAGTTTCAGGGAGATCCAGTTGTAATTAATAGTTGATTACAGTATATTTCAGTGTTTGATAGTGTGAAATATGGTAATATTCAAGCATTTTTACCATTGAAATGACTTTTTCCAAAAGGTGTTCATAATGCATGGATATGTTATAGATATTAAGGAATATATAGGGTGTTGAAAACAAGCAGGAACAGGGTTCATAACATAGTTTTAATAGCAGAATGTACTTTGACTAGTTTCAGTAGTATTTAATAATTGATCATGATATATTACAGTGTTTTAAATACTAAAAAAGCAAGAGTTATGAAGAATTTAGTGGTAGAAAATGATATCTTTAACAGTTTCAGGAAGATCCAGTTGTAATTAATAGTTGATTACAGTATATTTCAGTGTTTGATAGTGTGAAACATGGTAATATTCAAGTGATTTCAACATGGAAATGACTTTTTTCAAAGGGTGTTCATAATGCATAGCCATGTTATTGATATTAGGGAATATATAGGGTGTTGAAATCAAGCAGAAACAGTCTTCATAACATAGTTTTAATAGCAGAATGTACTTTGACTAGTTTCAGTAGTATTTAATAATTGATCATGATATATTACAGTGTTTTAAATACTAAAAAAGCAAGAGTTATGAAGAATTTAGTGGTAGAAAATGATATCTTTACTAGTTTCAGGAAGATCCAGTTGTAATTAATAGTTGATTACAGTATATTTCAGTGTTTGATAGTGTAAAACATGTTAATATTCAAGCGTTTTTAACATGGAAATGACTCTTTTCAAAGGGTGTTCATAATGCATAGCCATATTATTGATATTAGGGAATATATAGGGTGTTGAAAACAAGCAGAAACAGGCTTCATAACATAGTTTTTTAATTACAGAATGTACTTTGACTAGTTTCAGTAATATTTAATAATTGAGCATGATATATTGCAGTGTTTTAATGATAAAAAAACAATAGTTATGAAGAATTTAGTGGTAGAAAATGATATCTTCACTAGTTTCAGGAAGATCCAGTTGTAATTAATAGTTGATTACAGTATATTTCAGTGTTTGATAGTGTGAAACATGGTAATATTCAAGTGTTTTTAACATGGAAATGACTTTTTTCAAAGGGTGTTCATAATGCATAGCCATGTTATTGATATTAGGGAATATATAGGGTGTTGAAATCAAGCAGAAACAGGCTTCATAACATAGTTTTTTAATTATGGAATGTACTTTGACTAGTTTCAGTAGTATTTTATAATTGATCATGATATAATGCAGTGTTTTAATGATGAAAAAACAATAGTTATGAAGAATTTAGTGGTAGAAAATGATATCTTTACTAGTTTCAGGAAGATCCAGTTGTAATTAATAGTTGATTACAGTATATTTCAGTGTTTGATAGTGTGAAACATGGTAATATTCAAGCGTTTTTACCATGGATATGACTTTTTTCAAAGGGTGTTCATAACGCATAGCCATTTTTATTGATATTAGGGAATATATAGGGTGTTGAAATCAAGCAGAAACAGGCTTCATAACATAGTTTTAATAGCAGAATGTACTTTGATTAGTTTCAGTAGTATTTAATAATTGATCATGATACATTGCAGTGTTTTAAATGATAAAAAAGCAAGAGTTATGAAGAAGTTAGTGTTAGAAAATGATATCTTTACCGGTTTAAGGAAGATCCAGTTGTAATTAATAGTTGATTCAAGTATATTTCAGTGTTTGATAGTGTGAAACATGGTAATATTCAAGCGTTTTTACCATGGAAATGACTCTTTTCAAAGGGTGTTCATAATGCATAGCTATGATATTGATATTAGGGAATATATAGGGTGTTGAAATCAAGCAGAAACAGGCTTCATAACATAGTTTTTTAATTACAGAATGTACTTTACTAGTTTAAGTAGTATTTAATAATTGATCATGATATATTGCAGTGTTTAAAATGATAAAAAAGCAAGATTTATGAAGAGGTTAGTGTTAGAAAATTATATCTTTAACAGTTTCAGGTAGATCCAGTTGTAATTAATAGTTGATTCAAGTATATTCCAGTGTTTGATAGTGTGAAACAAGGTAATATCCAAGCTTTTTTACCATGGAAATGACTCTTTTCAAAGGGTGTTCATAATGCATAGCTATGATATTGATATTAGAGAATATATAGTGTTGAAAACAAGCAGAAACAGGCTTCATAACATAGTTTTTTAATTACAGAATGTACTTTGACTAGTTTCAGTAGTATTTAATAATTGATCATGATATAATGCAGTGTTTTAAATGATAAAAAAGCAAGAGTTATGAAGAAGTTAGTGTTAGAAAATGATATCTTCAACTGTTTCAGGTAGATCCAGTTGTAATTAATAGTTGATTCAAGTATATTTCAGTGTTTGATAGTGTGAAACAAGGTAATATTCAAGCTTTTTTACCATGGAAATGACTCTTTCAAAGGGTGTTCATAATGCATAGCTATGATATTGATATTAGGGAATATATAGGGTGTTGAAATCAAGCAGAAACAGGCTTTATAACATAGTTTTTTAATTACAGAATGTACTTTGACTAGTTTCAGTAGTATTTAATAATTGATCATGATATATTGCAGTGTTTTAAATGATAAAATAGCAAGAGTTATGAAGAAGTTAGTGTTAGAAAATGATATCTTTAACAGTTTCAGGTAGATCCAGTTGTAATTAATAGTTGATTCAAGTATATTTCAGTGTTTGATAGTGTGAAACAAGGTAATATCCAAGCGTTTTTACCATGGAAATGACTCTTTTCAAAGGGTGTTCATAATGCATAGCTATGATATTGATATTAGGGAATATATAGGGTGTTGAAATCAAGCAGAAACAGGTTTCATAACATAGTTTTTTAATTACAGAATGTACTTTGACTAGTTTCAGTAGTATTTAATAATTGATCATGATATATTGCAGTGTTTTAAATGATAAAAAAGCAAGAGTTATGAAGAAGTTAGTGTTAGAAAATGATATCTTTAACAGTTTCAGGTAGATCCAGTTGTAATTAATAGTTGATTCAAGTATATTTCAGTGTTTGATAGTGTGAAACAAGGTAATATCCAAGCGTTTTTACCATGGAAATGACTCTTTTCAAAGGGTGTTCATAATGCATAGCTATGATATTGATATTAGGGAATATATAGGGTGTTGAAATCAAGCAGAAACAGGTTTCATAACATAGTTTTTTAATTACAGAATGTACTTTGACTAGTTTCAGTAGTATTTAATAATTGATCATGATATATTGCAGTGTTTTAAATGATAAAAAAGCAAGAGTTATGAAGAAGTTAGTGTTAGAAAATTATATCTTTAACAGTTTCAGGTAGATCCAGTTGTAATTAATAGTTGATTACAGTATATTTCAGTGTTTGATAGTGTGAAACAAGGTAATATTCAAGCTTTTTTACCATGGAAATGACTCTTTTCAAAGGGTGTTCATAATGCATAGCCATGTTATTGATATTAGGGAATATATAGGGTATTGAAATCAAGCAGAAACAGGCTTCATAACATAGTTTTTTAATTACAGAATGTACTTTGACTAGTTTCAATAGGATTTAATAATTGATCATGATATATTGCATATTTTAAATGATAAAAAAGCAAGAGTTATGAAGAAGTTAGTGTTAGAAAATGATATCTTTAACAGTTTCAGGTAGATCCAGTTGTAATTAATAGTTGATTACAGTATATTTCAGTGTTTGATAGTATGAAACAAGGTAATATTCAAGCTTTTTCACCTTGGAAATGACTCTTTTCAAAGGGTGTTCATAATGCATAGCTATGATATTGATATTAGGGAATATATAGGGTGTTGAAATCAAGCAGAAACAGGCTTCATAACATAGTTTTTTAATTACAGAATGTACTTTGACTAGTTTCAGTAGTATTTAATAATTGATCATGATATATTGCAGTGTTTTAAATGATAAAAAAGCAAGATTTATGAAGAGGTTAGTGTTAGAAAATTATTTCTTTAACAGTTTCAGGTAGATCCAGTTGTAATAAATAGTTGATTACAGTATATTTCAGTGTTTGATAGTGTGAAACAAGGTAATATCCAAGCTTTTTTACCATGGAAATGACTTTTTTCAAAGGGTGTTCATAATGCATAGCTATGATATTGATATTAGGGAATATATAGGGTGTTGAAATCAAGCAGAAAAAGGCTTCATAACATAGTTTTTTAATTACAGAATGTACTTTGACTAGTTTCATTAGTATTTAATAATTGATCATGATATAATGCAGTGTTTTAAATGATAAAAAAGCAAGAGTTATGAAGAAGTTAGAGTTAGAAAATGATATCTTCAACTGTTTCAGGTAGATCCAGTTGTAATTAATAGTTGATTACAGTATATTTCAGTGTTTGATAGTATGAAACAAGGTAATATTCAAGCTTTTTCACCTTGGAAATGATTCTTTTCAAAGGGTGTTCATAATGCATAGCTATGATATTGATATTAGGGAATATATAGGGTGTTGAAATCAAGCAGAAACAGGCTTCATAACATAGTTTTTTAATTACAGAATGTACTTTGACTAGTTTCAGTAGTATTTAATAATTGATCATGATATATTGCAGTGTTTTAAATGATAAAAAAGCAAGATTTATAAAGAGGTTAGTGTTAAAAAATTATATCTTTAACAGTTTCAGGTAGATCCAGTTGTAATTAATAGTTGATTCAAGTATATTTCAGTGTTTGATAGTGTGAAACAAGGTAATATTCAAGTGATTTCAACATGGAAATGACTTTTTTCAAAGGGTGTTCATAATGCATAGCCATGTTATTGATATTAGTGAATATATAGGGTGTTGAAATCAAGCAGAAACAGTCTTCATAACATAGTTTTAATAGCAGAATGTACTTTGACTAGTTTCAGTAGTATTTAATAATTGATAATGATATATTACAGTGTTTTAAATACTAAAAAAGCAAGAGTTATGAAGAATTTAGTGGTAGAAAATGATATCTTTACTAGTTTCAGGAAGATCCAGTTGTAATTAATAGTTGATTACAGTATATTTCAGTGTTTGATAGTGTAAAACATGTTAATATTCAAGCGTTTTTACCATGGAAATGACTTTTTTCAAAAGGTGTTCATAACGCATAGCCATGTTATTGATATTAAGGAATATATAAGGTGTTGAAAACAAGCAGAAACAGGCTTCATAACATAGTTTTCAATAGCAGAATGTACTTTGACTAGTTTCAGTAGTATTTAATAATTGATCATGATATATTGCAGTGTTTTAATGATAAAACAGCAAGAGTTATGAAGAATTTAGTGATAGAATATGATATCTTTACTAGTTTCAGGAAGATCCAGTTGTAATTAATAGTTGATTACAGTATATTTCAAAGTTGATAGTACGAAATATGGTAATATTCAAGAGTTTTTAACATGGAAATGACTTTTTTCAAAGGGTGTTCATAATGCATAGCCATATTATTGATATTAGGGAATATATAGGGTGTTTAAAACAACCAGAAACAGGCTTCATAACATAGTTTTAATAGCAGAATGTACTTTGACTAGTTTCAGTAGTATTTTATAATTGAGCATGATATATTGCAGTATTTTAATGATAAAAAAACAAGAGTTATGAAGAATTTAGTGGTAAAAATGATATCATTAAGAGTTTCAGGAAGATCCAGTTGTAATTAATAGTTGATTACAGTATATTTCAGTGTTTGATAGTGTGAAACATGGTAATATTCAAGCGTTTTTACCATGGAAATGACTTTTTTCAAAGGGTGTTCATAACGCAGAGCCATGTTATTGATATTAGGGAATATATAGGGTGTTGAAATCGAGCAGAAACAGGCTTCATAACATAGTTTTAATAGCAGAATGTACTTTGACGAGTTTCAGTAGTATTTTATAATTGATCATGATATAATGCAGTGTTTTAATGATGAAAAAACAATAGTTATGAAGAATTTAGTGGTAGAAAATGATATCTTTACTAGTTTCAGGAAGATCCAGTTGTAATTAATAGTTGATTCAAGTATATTTCAGTGTTTGATAGTGTGAAACATGGTAATATTCAAACGTTTTTACCATGGATATGACTTTTTTCAAAGGGTGTTCATAACGCATAGCCATTTTTATTGATATTAGGGAATATATAGGGTGTTGAAATCAAGCAGAAACAGGCTTCATAACATAGTTTTAATAGCAGAATGTACTTTGACTAGTTTCAGTAGTATTTAATAATTGATCATGATATATTGCAGTGTTTTAATGATAAAAAAACAATAGTTATGAAGAATTTAGTGGTAGAAAATGATATCTTCACTAGTTTCAGGAAGATCCAGTTGTAATTAATAGTTGATTACAGTATATTTCAGTGTTTGATAGTGTGAAACATGGTAATATTCAAGTGTTTTTAACATGGAAATGACTTTTTTCAAAGGGTGTTCATAATGCATAGCCATGTTATTGATATTAGGGAATATATAGGGTGTTGAAATCAAGCAGAAAAAGGCTTCATAACATAGTTTTTTAATTACGGAATGTACTTCGACTAGTTTCAGTAGTATTTAATAATTGATCATGATACATTGCAGTGTTTTAAATGATAAAAAAGCAAGAGTTATGAAGAAGTTAGTGTTAGAAAATGATATCTTTACCAGTTTAAGGAAGATCAAGTTGTAATTAATAGTTGATTACAGTATATTTCAGTGTTTGATAGTGTGAAACATGGTAATATTCAAGCGTTTTTACCATGGAAATGACTCTTTTCAAAGGGTGTTCATAATGCATAGCTATGATATTGATATTAGGGAATATATAGGGTGTTGAAATCAAGCAGAAACAGGCTTCATAACATAGTTTTTTAATTACAGAATGTACTTTACTAGTTTAAGTAGTATTTAATAATTGATCATGATATAATGCAGTGTTTTAAATGATAAAAAAGCAAGAGTTATGAAGAAGTTAGTGTTAGAAAATGATATCTTTAACAGTTTCAGGTAGATCCAGTTGTAATTAATAGTTGATTCAAGTATATTTCAGTGTTTGATAGTGTGAAACAAGGTAATATTCAAGCTTTTTTACCATGGAAATGACTCTTTTCAAAGGGTGTTCATAATGCATAGCCATGTTATTGATATTAGGGAATATATAGGGTGTTGAAATCAAGCAGAAACAGGCTTCATAACATAGTTTTTTAATTACAGAATGTACTTTGACTAGTTTCAGTAGGATTTAATAATTGATCATGATATATTGCAGTGTTTTAAATGATAAAAAAGCAAGAGTTATGAAGAAGTTAGTGTTAGAAAATGATATCTTTAACAGTTTCAGGTAGATCCAGTTGTAATTAATAGTTGATTACAGTATATTTCAGTGTTTGATAGTATGAAACAAGGTAATATTCAAGCTTTTTCACCTTGGAAATGATTCTTTTCAAAGGGTGTTCATAATGCATAGCTATGATATTGATATTAGGGAATATATAGGGTGTTGAAATCAAGCAGAAACAGGCTTCATAACATAGTTTTTTAATTACAGAATGTACTTTGACTAGTTTCAGTAGTATTTAATAATTAATCATGATATATTGCAGTGTTTTAAATAATAAAAAAGCAAGATTTATGAAGAGGTTAGTGTTAGAAAATTATTTCTTTAACAGTTTCAGGAAGATCCAGTTGTAATTAATAGTTGATTAAAGTATATTTCAGTGTTTGATAGTGTGAAACAAGGTAATATCCAAGCTTTTTTACCATGGAAATGATTCTTTTCAAAGGGTGTTCATAATGCATAGCTATGATATTGATATTAGGGAATATATAGGGTGTTGAAATCAAGCAGAAACAGGCTTCATAACATAGTTTTTTAATTACAGAATGTACTTTGACTAGTTTCAGTAGTATTTAATAATTGATCATGATATATTGCAGTGTTTTAAATGATAAAAAAGCAAGATTTATGAAGAGGTTAGTGTTAAAAAATTATATCTTTAACAGTTTCAGGTAGATCCAGTTGTAATTAATAGTTGATTACAGTATATTTCAGTGTTTGATAGTGTGAAACAAGGTAATATCCAAGCTTTTTTACCATGGAAATGACTCTTTCAAAGGGTGTTCATAATGCATAGCTATGATATTGATATTAGGGAATATATAGGGTGTTGAAATCAAGCAGAAACAGGCTTCATAACATAGTTTTTTAATTACAGAATGTACTTTGACTAGTTTCAGTAGGATTTAATAATTGATCATGATATAATGCAGTGTTTTAAATGATAAAAAAGCAAGAGTTATGAAGAAGTTAGTGTTAGAAAATGATATCTTTAACAGTTTCAGGTAGATCCAGTTGTAATTAATAGTTGATTCAAGTATATTTCAGTGTTTGATAGTGTGAAACAAGGTAATATTCAAGCTTTTTTACCATGGAAATGACTCTTTCAAAGGGTGTTCATAATGCATAGCTATGATATTGATATTAGGGAATATATAGGGTGTTGAAATCAAGCAGAAACAGGCTTCATAACATAGTTTTTTAATTAAAGAATGTACTTTGACTAGTTTCAGTAGTATTTAATAATTGATCATGATATATTGCAGTGTTTTAAATGATAAAAAAGCAAGAGTTATGTAGAAGTTAGTGTTAGAAAATGATATCATTAACAGTTTAAGGAAGATCCACTTGTAATTAATAGTTGATTACAGTATATTTCAGTGTTTGATAGTGTGAAACAAGGTAATATTCAAGCTTTTTTACCTTGGAAATGACTCTTTTCAAAGGGTGTTCATAATGCATAGCTATGATATTGATATTAGGGAATATATAGGGTGTTGAAATCAAGCAGAAACAGGCTTCATAACATAGTTTTTTAATTACGGAATGTACTTCGACTAGTTTCAGTAGTATTTAATAATTGTACATGATATATTGCAGTGTTTTAAATAATAAAAAAGCAAGAGTTATGAAGAATTTAGTGGTAGAAAATGATATCTTTAACAGTTTCAGGTAGATCCAGTTGTAATTAATAGTTGATTACAGTATATTTCAGTGTTTGATAGTGTGAAACATGGTAATATTCAAGCATTTTTACCATTGAAATGACTTTTTCTAAAAGGTGTTCATAATGCATGGATATGTTATTGATATTAAGGAATATATAGGGTGTTGAAAACAAGCAGGAACAGGCTTCATAACATAGTTTTTATATTGCAGAATGTACTTTGACTAGTTTCAGTAGTATTTAATAATTGATCATGATATATTGCAGTGTTTTAAATGATAAAAAAGCAAGATTTATGAAGAGGTTAGTGTTAAAAAATTATATCTTTAACAGTTTCAGGTAGATCCAGTTGTAATTAATAGTTGATTACAGTATATTTCAGTGTTTGATAGTGTGAAACAAGGTAATATCCAAGCTTTTTTACCATGGAAATGACTCTTTCAAAGGGTGTTCATAATGCATAGCTATGATATTGATATTAGGGAATATATAGGGTGTTGAAATCAAGCAGAAACAGGCTTCATAACATAGTTTTTTAATTACAGAATGTACTTTGACTAGTTTCAGTAGGATTTAATAATTGATCATGATATAATGCAGTGTTTTAAATGATAAAAAAGCAAGAGTTATGAAGAAGTTAGTGTTAGAAAATGATATCTTTAACAGTTTCAGGTAGATCCAGTTGTAATTAATAGTTGATTACAGTATATTTCAGTGTTTGATAGTGTGAAACATGGTAATATTCAAGCTTTTTTACCATGGAAATGACTTTTTTTCAAAGGGTGTTCATAATGCATAGCTATGATATTGATATTAGGGAATATATAGGGTGTTGAAATCAAGCAGAAACAGGCTTCATAGCATAGTTTTTATATTGCAGAATGTACTTTGACTAGTTTCAGTAGTATTTAATAATTGATCATGATATATTGCAGTGTTTTAAATGATAAAAAAGCAAGAGTTATGAAGAGGTTAGTGTTAGAAAATTATTTCTTTAACAGTTTCAGGTAGATCCAGTTGTAATTAATAGTTGATTAAAGTATATTTCAGTGTTTGATAGTGTGAAACAAGGTAATATCCAAGCTTTTTTACCATGGAAATGATTCTTTTCAAAGGGTGTTCATAATGCATAGCTATGATATTGATATTAGGGAATATATAGGGTGTTGAAATCAAGCAGAAACAGGCTTCATAACATAGTTTTTTAATTACAGAATGTACTTTGACTAGTTTCAGTAGTATTTAATAATTGATCATGATATATTGCAGTGTTTTAAATGATAAAAAAGCAAGAGTTATGAAGAGGTTAGTGTTAAAAAATTATATCTTTAACAGTTTCAGGTAGATCCAGTTGTAATTAATAGTTGATTACAGTATATTTCAGTGTTTGATAGTGTGAAACAAGGTAATATCCAAGCTTTTTTACCATGGAAATGACTCTTTCAAAGGGTGTTCATAATGCATAGCTATGATATTGATATTAGGGAATATATAGGGTGTTGAAATCAAGCAGAAACAGGCTTCATAACATAGTTTTTTAATTACAGAATGTACTTTGACTAGTTTCAGTAGGATTTAATAATTGATCATGATATAATGCAGTGTTTTAAATGATAAAAAAGCAAGAGTTATGAAGAAGTTAGTGTTAGAAAATGATATCTTTAACAGTTTCAGGTAGATCCAGTTGTAATTAATAGTTGATTACAGTATATTTCAGTGTTTGATAGTGTGAAACAAGGTAATATTCAAGCTTTTTTACCATGGAAATGACTTTTTTTCAAAGGGTGTTCATAATGCATAGCTATGATATTGATATTAGGGAATATATAGGGTGTTGAAATCAAGCAGAAACAGGCTTCATAACATAGTTTTTATATTGCAGAATGTACTTTGACTAGTTTCAGTAGTATTTAATAATTGATCATGATATATTGCAGTGTTTTAAATGATAAAAAAGCAAGAGTTATGTAGAAGTTAGTGTTAGAAAATGATATCATTAACAGTTTAAGGAAGATCCACTTGTAATTAATAGTTGATTACAGTATATTTCAGTGTTTGATAGTGTGAAACAAGGTAATATTCAAGCTTTTTTACCATGGAAATGACTCTTTTCAAAGGGTGTTCATAATGCATAGCTATGATATTGATATTAGGGAATATATAGGGTGTTGAAATCAAGCAGAAACAGGCTTCATAACATAGTTTTTTAATTACAGAATGTACTTTACTAGTTTAAGTAGTATTTAATAATTGATCATGATATAATGCAGTGTTTTAAATGATAAAAAAGCAAGAGTTATGAAGAAGTTAGTGTTAGAAAATGATATCTTTACTAGTTTCAGGAAGATCCCGTTGTAATTAATAGTTGATTAAAGTATATTTCAGTGTTTGATAGTGTAAAACATGTTAATATTCAAGCGTTTTTTACCATGGAAATGACTTTTTTCAAAACGTGTTCATAACGCATAGCCATGTTATTGATATTAAGGAATATATAATGTGTTGAAAACAAGCAGAAACAGGCTTCATAACATAGTTTTCAATAGCAGAATGTACTTTGACTATTTTCAGTAGTATTTAATAATTGATCATGATATATTGCAGTGTTTTAATGATAAAACAGCAAGAGTTATGAAGAATTTAGTGGTAGAATATGATATCTTTACTAGTTTCAGGAAGATCCAGTTGTAATGAATAGTTGATTACAGTATATTTCAAAGTTTGATAGTATGAAATATGGTAATATTCAAGTGTTTTTAACATGGAAATGACTCTTTTCAAAGGGTGTTCATAATGCATAGCCATATTATTGATATTAGGGAATATATAGGGTGTTTAAAACAAGCAGAAACAGGCTTCATAACATACTTTTAATAGCAGAATGTACTTTGACTAGTTTCAGTAGTATTTTATAATTGAGCATGATATATTGCAGTATTTTAATGATAAAAAAACAAGAGTTATGAAGAATTTAGTGGTAAAAATGATATCTTTACCAGTTTAAGGAAGATCCAGTTGTAATTAATAGTTGATTACAGTATATTTCAGTGTTTGATAGTGTGAAACATGGTAATATTCAAGCGTTTTTACCATGGAAATGACTTTTTTCAAAGGGTGTTCATAACGCAGAGCCATGTTATTGATATTAGGGAATATATAGGGTGTTGAAAACAAGCAGAAACAGGCTTCATAACATAGTTTTCAATAGCAGAATGTACTTTGACTAGTTTCAGTAGTATTTAATAATTGATCATGATATATTGCAGTGTTTTGAATGATAAAATAGCAAGAGTTATGAAGAAAATGATATCATTAAGAGTTTCAGGAAGATCCACTTGTAATTGATAGTTGATTACAGTATATTTCAGTGTTTGATAGTGTGAAACAAGGTAATATTCAAGCATTTTTACCATGGAAATGACTCTTTTCAAAGGGTGTTCATAATGCATAATGCATAGCTATGTTATTGATATTAGGGAATATAGAGGGTGTTGAAAACAACCAGAAATAGGCTTCATAACATACTTTTTATATTGCAGACTAGTTTCAGTAGTATTTAATAATTGATCATGATATATTGCAGTGTTTCAAATGATAAAAAAAACAATAGTTATGAAGTAGTTAATTTTAGAAAATGATATCTTTAACAGTTTCAGGAAGATCCACTTGTGATTGATAGTTGATTACAGTATATTTCAGTGTTTGATAGTGTGAAACAAGGTGATATTCAAGCGTTTTTACCATGGAAATGACTCTTTCAAAGGGTGTTCATAATGCATAGCTATGATATTGATATTAGGGAATATATAGGGTGTTGAAATCAAGCAGAAACAGGCTTCATAACATAGTTTTTATATTGCAGAATGTACTTTGACTAGTTTCATTAGTATTTAATAATTGATCATGATATATTGCAGTGTTTTAAATGATAAAAAAAAAACGGGTTATGGAGAAGTTAGTGTTAGAAAATGATATCTTTAACAGTTTCAGGTAGATCCACTTGTAATTGATAGTTGATTACAGTATATTTCAGTGCTTGATAGTGTGAAACAAGGTGATATTCAAGCGTTTTTACCATGGAAAAGACTCTTTCAAAGGGTGTTCATAATGCATAGCTATGATATTTATATTAGGGAATATAGAGGGTGTTGGAATCAAGCAGAAACAGGCTTCATAACATAGTTTTTATATTGCAGAATGTACTTTGACTAGTTTCATTAGTATTTAATAATTGATCATGATATATTGCAGTGTTTTAAATGATGAAAAAAAAACGGGTTATGGAGAAGTTAGTTAGAAAATGATATCTTTAACAGTTTCAGGTAGATCCACTTGTAATTAATAGCTGATTACAGTATATTTCCGTGTTTGATAGTGTGAAACAAGGTGATATTCAAGCGTTTTTACCATGGAAATGACTCTTTTCAAAGGGTGTTCATAATGCATAGCTATGATATTGATATTAGGGAATATATAGGGTGTTGAAATCAAGCAGAAACAGGCTTCATAACATAGTTTTTATATTGCAGAATGTACTTTGACTAGTTTCAGTAGTATTTAATAATTGATCATGATATATTGCAGTGTTTTAAATGATAAAAAAAAACGGGTTATGGAGAAGTTAGTGTTAGAAAATGATATCTTTAACAGTTTCATGTAGATCCACTTGTAATTGATAGTTGATTCAAGTATATTTCAGTGTTTGATAGTGTGAAACAAGGTAATATCCAAGCGTTTTTACCATGGAAAAGACTCTTTCAAAGGGTGTTCATAATGCATAGCTATGATATTGATAGGGAATATATAGGGTGTTGAAATCAAGCAGAAACAGGCTTCATAACATAGTTTTTATATTGCAGAATGTACTTTGACTAGTTTCAGTAGTATTTAATAATTGATCATGATATATTGCAGTGTTTTAAATGATAAAAAAAAAACCAGTTATGGAGAAGTTAGTGTTAGAAAATGATATCTTTAACAGTTTCAGGAAGATCCACTTGTAATTAATAGCTGATTACAGTATATTTCAGTGTTTGATAGTGTGAAACAAGGTGATATTCAAGCATTTTTACCATGGAAAAGACTCTTTCAAAGGGTGTTCATAATGCATAGCTATGATATTGATATTAGGGAATATATAGGTTGTTGAAATCAAGCAGAAACAGGCTTCATAACATAGTTTTTATATTGCAGAATGTACTTTGACTAGTTTCAGTAGTATTTAATAATTGATCATGATATATTGCAGTGTTTTAAATGATAAAAAAAAAACGGGTTATGGAGAAGTTAGTGTTAGAAAATGATATCTTTAACAGTTTCAGGTAGATCCACTTGTAATTAATAGTTGATTACAGTATATTTCAGTGTTTGATAATGTGAAACAAGGTGATATTCAAGCGTTTTTACCATGGAAATGACTCTTTCAAAGGGTGTTCATAATGCATAGCTATGATATTTATATTAGGGAATATATAGGGTGTTGAAATCAAGCAGAAACAGGCTTCATAACATACTTTTGATATTGCAGAATGTACTTAGACTAGTTTCAGTAGTATTTAATAATTGATCATGATATATTGCAGTGTTTTAAATGAATGAAAAAAACAGGTTATGGAGAAGTTAGTGTTAGAAAATGATATCTTTAACAGTTTCAGGTAGATCCACTTGTAATTAATAGTTGATTACAGTATATTTCAGTGTTTGATAGTGTGAAACAGGGTGATATTCAAGCGTTTTTACCATGGAAATGACTCTTTCAAAGGGTGTTCATAATGCATAGCTATGATATTGATATTAGGGAATATATAGGGTGTTGAAATCAAGCAGAAACAGGCTTCATAACATAGTTTTTATATTGCAGAATGTACTTTGACTAGTTTCAGTAGTATTTAATAATTGATCATGATATATTGCAGTGTTTTAAATGATAAAAAAAACAAGAGTTATGAAGAAGTTAGTGTTAGAAAATGATATCATTAAGAGTTTCAGGAAGATCCACTTGTAATTAATAGTTGATTACAGTATATTTCAGTGTTTGATAGTGTGAAACAAGGTAATATTCAAGCGTTTTTACCATGGAAATAATTTTTTTCAAAGGGTGTTCATAATGCATAGCTATGTTATTGATATTAGGGAATATAGAGGGTGTTGAAAACAACCAGAAATAGGCTTCATGACTGTTTTAATAGCAGAATGTACTTTGACTAGTTTCAGTAGTATTTAATAATTGATCAAGATATATCGCAGTGTTTTAAATGATAAGAAAAAACAAGAGTTATGAAGAAGTTAGTGTTAGAAAATGATATCATTAAGAGTTTCAGGAAGATCCACTTGTAATTAATAGTTGATTACAGTATATTTCAGTGTTTGATAGTGTGAAACAAGGTAATATTCAAGCGTTTTTACCATGGAAATGAGTCTTTTCAAAGGGTGTTCATACTGCATAGCTATGTTATTGATATTAGGGAATATAAAGGGTGTTGAAAACAACCAGAAATAGGCTTCATAACTGTTTTAATAGCAGAATATACTTTGACTAGTTTCAGTAGTATTTAATAATTGATCATGATATATTGCAGTGTTTTAAATGATAAAAAAAACAAGAGTTATGAAGAAGTTAGTGTTAGAAAATGATATCATTAAGAGTTTCAGGAAGATCCACTTGTAATTAATAGTTGATTACAGTATATTTCAGTGTTTGATAGTGTGAAACAAGGTAATATTCAAGCGTTTTTACCATGGAAATGACTCATTTCAAAGGGTGTTTATACTGCATAGATATGTTATTGATATTAGGGAATATAGAGGGTGTTGAAAACAAGCAGAAACAGGCTTCATAACATAGTTTTAATAGCAGAATGTACTTTGACTAGTTTCAGTAGTATTTAATAATTGATCATGATATATTGCAGTGTTTTAAATGATAAAAAAAACAAGAGTTATGAAGAAGTTAGTGTTAGAAAATGATATCATTAAGAGTTTCAGGAAGATCCACTTGTAATTAATAGTTGATTACAGTATATTTCAGTGTTTGATAGTGTGAAACAAGGTAATATTCAAGCGTTTTTTACCATGGAAATGACTCATTTCAAAGGGTGTTCATAATGCATAGCTATGTTATTGATATTAGGGGATATAGAGGGTGTTGAAAACAAGCGAAAACAGGCTTCATAACATAGTTTTAATAGCAGAATGTACTTTGACTAGTTTCAGTAGTATTTAATAATTGATCATGATATATTGCAGTGTTTTAAATGATAAAAAAAACAAGAGTTATGAAGAAGTTAGTGTTAGAAAATGATATCATTAAGAGTTTCAGGAAGATCCACTTGTAATCAATAGTTGATTACAGTATATTTCAGTGTTTGATAGTGTGAAACAAGGTAATATTCAAGCGTTTTTACCATGGAAATGAGTCTTTTCAAAGGGTGTTCATACTGCATAGCTATGTTATTGATATTAGGTAATATAGAGGGTGTTGAAAACAAGCAGAAACAGGCTTCATAACATAGTTTTAATAGCAGAATGTACTTTGACTAGTTTCAGTAGTATTTAATAATTGATCATGATATATTGCAGTGTTTTAAATGATAAAAAAAACAAGAGTTATGAAGAAGTTAGTGTTAGAAAATGATATCATTAAGAGTTTCAGGAAGATCCACTTGTAATTAATAGTTGATTACAGTATATTTCAGTGTTTGATAGTGTGAAACAAGGTAATATTCAAGCGTTTTTTACCATGGAAATGACTCTTTTCAAAGGGTGTTCATAATGCATAGCTATGTTATTGATATTAGGGAATATAAAGGGTGTTGAAAACAACCAGAAATAGGCTTCATAACTGTTTTAATAGCAGAATGTACTTTGACTAGTTTCAGTAGTATTTAATAATTGATCATGATATATTGCAGTGTTTTAAATGATAAAAAAAACAAGAGTTATGAAGAAGTTAGTGTTAGAAAATGATATCATTAAGAGTTTCAGGAAGATCCACTTGTAATTAATAGTTGATTACAGTATATTTCAGTGTCTGATAGTGTGAAACAAGGTAATATTCAAGCGTTTTTTACCATGGAAATGACTCTTTTCAAAGGGTGTTCATAATGCATAGCTATGTTATTGATATTAGGGAATATAAAGGGTGTTGAAAACAACCAGAAATAGGCTTCATAACTGTTTTAATAGCAAAATGTACTTTGACTAGTTTCAGTAGTATTTAATAATTGATCATGATATATTGCAGTGTTTTAAATGATAAAAAAAACAAGAGTTATGAAGAAGTTAGTGTTAGAAAATGATATCATTAAGAGTTTCAGGAAGATCCACTTGTAATTAATAGTTGATTACAGTATATTTCAGTGTTTGATAGTGTGAAACATGGTAATATTCAAGCGTTTTTACCATGGAAATGACTTTTTTCAAAGGGTGTTCATAACGCAGAGCCATGTTATTGATATTAGGGAATATATAGGGTGTTGAAATCGAGCAGAAACAGGCTTCATAACATAGTTTTAATAGCAGAATGTACTTTGACGAGTTTCAGTAGTATTTTATAATTGATCATGATATAATGCAGTGTTTTAATGATGAAAAAACAATAGTTATGAAGAATTTAGTGGTAGAAAATGATATCTTTACTAGTTTCAGGAAGATCCAGTTGTAATTAATAGTTGATTCAAGTATATTTCAGTGTTTGATAGTGTGAAACATGGTAATATTCAAACGTTTTTACCATGGATATGACTTTTTTCAAAGGGTGTTCATAACGCATAGCCATTTTTATTGATATTAGGGAATATATAGGGTGTTGAAATCAAGCAGAAACAGGCTTCATAACATAGTTTTAATAGCAGAATGTACTTTGACTAGTTTCAGTAGTATTTAATAATTGATCATGATATATTGCAGTGTTTTAAATGATAAAAATGTAAGAGTTATGGAGAATTTAGTGTTAGAAAATGATATCTTTACCAGTTTCAGGTAGTTCCAGTTGTAATTAATAGTTGATTACAGTATATTTCAGTGTTTGATAGTGTGAAAAATGGTAATATTCGAGCGTTTTTACCATGGAAATGACTTTTTTCAAAGGGTGTTCATAACGCATAGCCATGTTATTGATATTAGGGAATATATAGGGTGTTGAAAACAAGCAGAAAAAGGCTTCATAACATAGTTTTTTAATTACGGAATGTACTTTGACTAGTTTCAGTAATATTTAATAATTGAGCATGATATATTGCAGTGTTTTAATGATAAAAAAACAATAGTTATGAAGAATTTAGTGGTAGAAAATGATATCTTCACTAGTTTCAGGAAGATCCAGTTGTAATTAATAGTTGATTACAGTATATTTCAGTGTTTGATAGTGTGAAACATGGTAATATTCAAGTGTTTTTAACATGGAAATGACTTTTTTCAAAGGGTGTTCATAATGCATAGCCATGTTATTGATATTAGGGAATATATAGGGTGTTGAAATCAAGCAGAAAAAGGCTTCATAACATAGTTTTTTAATTACGGAATGTACTTCGACTAGTTTCAGTAGTATTTAATAATTGATCATGATACATTGCAGTGTTTTAAATGATAAAAAAGCAAGAATTATGAAGAAGTTAGTGTTAGAAAATGATATCTTTACCAGTTTAAGGAAGATCAAGTTGTAATTAATAGTTGATTCAAGTATATTTCAGTGTTTGATAGTGTGAAACATGGTAATATTCAAGCGTTTTTACCATGGAAATGACTCTTTTCAAAGGGTGTTCATAATGCATAGCTATGATATTGATATTAGGGAATATATAGGGTGTTGAAATCAAGCAGAAACAGGCTTCATAACATAGTTTTTTAATTACAGAATGTACTTTACTAGTTTAAGTAGTATTTAATAATTGATCATGATATAATGCAGTGTTTTAAATGATAAAAAAGCAAGAGTTATGAAGAAGTTAGTGTTAGAAAATGATATCTTCAACTGTTTCAGGTAGATCCAGTTGTAATTAATAGTTGATTCAAGTATATTTCAGTGTTTGATAGTGTGAAACAAGGTAATATTCAAGCTTTTTTACCATGGAAATGACTCTTTCAAAGGGTGTTCATAATGCATAGCTATGATATTGATATTAGGGAATATATAGGGTGTTGAAATCAAGCAGAAACAGGCTTCATAACATAGTTTTTTAATTAAAGAATGTACTTTGACTAGTTTCAGTAGTATTTAATAATTGATCATGATATATTGCAGTGTTTTAAATGATAAAATAGCAAGAGTTATGAAGAAGTTAGTGTTAGAAAATGATATCTTTAACAGTTTCAGGTAGATCCAGTTGTAATTAATAGTTGATTCAAGTATATTTCAGTGTTTGATAGTGTGAAACAAGGTAATATTCAAGCTTTTTTACCATGGAAATGACTCTTTTCAAAGGGTGTTCATAATGCATAGCCATGTTATTGATATTAGGGAATATATAGGGTGTTGAAATCAAGCAGAAACAGGCTTCATAACATAGTTTTTTAATTACAGAATGTACTTTGACTAGTTTCAGTAGGATTTAATAATTGATCATGATATATTGCATATTTTAAATGATAAAAAAGCAAGAGTTATGAAGAAGTTAGTGTTAGAAAATGATATCTTTAACAGTTTCAGGTAGATCCAGTTGTAATTAATAGTTGATTACAGTATATTTCAGTGTTTGATAGTATGAAACAAGGTAATATTCAAGCTTTTTCACCTTGGAAATGATTCTTTTCAAAGGGTGTTCATAATGCATAGCTATGATATTGATATTAGGGAATATATAGGGTGTTGAAATCAAGCAGAAACAGGCTTCATAACATAGTTTTTTAATTACAGAATGTACTTTGACTAGTTTCAGTAGTATTTAATAATTGATCATGATATATTGCAGTGTTTTAAATAATAAAAAAGCAAGATTTATGAAGAGGTTAGTGTTAGAAAATTATTTCTTTAACAGTTTCAGGTAGATCCAGTTGTAATTAATAGTTGATTAAAGTATATTTCAGTGTTTGATAGTG
The DNA here is from genome assembly GCA_963457665.1 of Thysanoteuthis rhombus. Lineage (NCBI taxonomy): Eukaryota > Metazoa > Mollusca > Cephalopoda > Oegopsida > Thysanoteuthidae > Thysanoteuthis > Thysanoteuthis major. Next base: position 56,298,321 of record OY735211.1, read on the forward strand.
TGAAACAAGGTAATATTCAAGCTTTTTTACCATGGAAATGATTCTTTTCAAAGGGTGTTCATAATGCATAGCTATGATATTGATATTAGGGAATATATAGGGTGTTGAAATCAAGCAGAAACAGGCTTCATAACATAGTTTTTTAATTACAGAATGTACTTTGACTAGTTTCAGTAGTATTTAATAATTGATCATGATATATTGCAGTGTTTTAAATGATAAAAAAGCAAGATTTATGAAGAGGTTAGTGTTAAAAAATTATATCTTTAACAGTTTCAGGTAGATCCAGTTGTAATTAATAGTTGATTACAGTATATTTCAGTGTTTGATAGTGTGAAACAAGGTAATATTCAAGCTTTTTTACCATGGAAATGACTCTTTCAAAGGGTGTTCATAATGCATAGCTATGATATTGATATTAGGGAATATATAGGGTGTTGAAATCAAGCAGAAACAGGCTTCATAACATAGTTTTTTAATTACAGAATGTACTTTGACTAGTTTCAGTAGGATTTAATAATTGATCATGATATAATGCAGTGTTTTAAATGATAAAAAAGCAAGAGTTATGAAGAAGTTAGTGTTAGAAAATGATATCTTTAACAGTTTCAGGTAGATCCAGTTGTAATTAATAGTTGATTACAGTATATTTCAGTGTTTGATAGTGTGAAACAAGGTAATATTCAAGCTTTTTTACCATGGAAATGACTTTTTTTCAAAGGGTGTTCATAATGCATAGCTATGATATTGATATTAGGGAATATATAGGGTGTTGAAATCAAGCAGAAACAGGCTTCATAACATAGTTTTTTAATTACAGAATGTACTTTGACTAGTTTCAGTAGTATTTAATAATTGATCATGATATATTGCAGTGTTTTAAATGATAAAAAAACAAGAGTTATGTAGAAGTTAGTGTTAGAAAATGATATCATTAACAGTTTAAGGAAGATCCACTTGTAATTAATAGTTGATTACAGTATATTTCAGTGTTTGATAGTGTGAAACAAGGTAATATTCAAGCTTTTTTACCTTGGAAATGACTCTTTTCAAAGGGTGTTCATAATGCATAGCTATGATATTGATATTAGGGAATATATAGGGTGTTGAAATCAAGCAGAAACAGGCTTCATAACATAGTTTTTTAATTACGGAATGTACTTCGACTAGTTTCAGTAGTATTTAATAATTGTACATGATATATTGCAGTGTTTTAAATAATAAAAAAGCAAGAGTTATGAAGAATTTAGTGGTAGAAAATGATATCTTTAACAGTTTCAGGTAGATCCAGTTGTAATTAATAGTTGATTACAGTATATTTCAGTGTTTGATAGTGTGAAACATGGTAATATTCAAGCATTTTTACCATTGAAATGACTTTTTCTAAAAGGTGTTCATAATGCATGGATATGTTATTGATATTAAGGAATATAGAGGGTGTTGAAAACAAGCAGGAACAGGCTTCATAACATAGTTTTTATATTGCAGAATGTACTTTGACTAGTTTCAGTAGTATTTAATAATTGATCATGATATATTGCAGTGTTTTAAATGATAAAAAAGCAAGATTTATGAAGAGGTTAGTGTTAAAAAATTATATCTTTAACAGTTTCAGGTAGATCCAGTTGTAATTAATAGTTGATTACAGTATATTTCAGTGTTTGATAGTGTGAAACAAGGTAATATCCAAGCTTTTTTACCATGGAAATGACTCTTTCAAAGGGTGTTCATAATGCATAGCTATGATATTGATATTAGGGAATATATAGGGTGTTGAAATCAAGCAGAAACAGGCTTCATAACATAGTTTTTTAATTACAGAATGTACTTTGACTAGTTTCAGTAGGATTTAATAATTGATCATGATATAATGCAGTGTTTTAAATGATAAAAAAGCAAGAGTTATGAAGAAGTTAGTGTTAGAAAATGATATCTTTAACAGTTTCAGGTAGATCCAGTTGTAATTAATAGTTGATTACAGTATATTTCAGTGTTTGATAGTGTGAAACATGGTAATATTCAAGCTTTTTTACCATGGAAATGACTTTTTTTCAAAGGGTGTTCATAATGCATAGCTATGATATTGATATTAGGGAATATATAGGGTGTTGAAATCAAGCAGAAACAGGCTTCATAGCATAGTTTTTATATTGCAGAATGTACTTTGACTAGTTTCAGTAGTATTTAATAATTGATCATGATATATTGCAGTGTTTTAAATGATAAAAAAGCAAGAGTTATGAAGAGGTTAGTGTTAGAAAATTATTTCTTTAACAGTTTCAGGTAGATCCAGTTGTAATTAATAGTTGATTAAAGTATATTTCAGTGTTTGATAGTGTGAAACAAGGTAATATCCAAGCTTTTTTACCATGGAAATGATTCTTTTCAAAGGGTGTTCATAATGCATAGCTATGATATTGATATTAGGGAATATATAGGGTGTTGAAATCAAGCAGAAACAGGCTTCATAACATAGTTTTTTAATTACAGAATGTACTTTGACTAGTTTCAGTAGTATTTAATAATTGATCATGATATATTGCAGTGTTTTAAATGATAAAAAAGCAAGAGTTATGAAGAGGTTAGTGTTAAAAAATTATATCTTTAACAGTTTCAGGTAGATCCAGTTGTAATTAATAGTTGATTACAGTATATTTCAGTGTTTGATAGTGTGAAACAAGGTAATATCCAAGCTTTTTTACCATGGAAATGACTCTTTCAAAGGGTGTTCATAATGCATAGCTATGATATTGATATTAGGGAATATATAGGGTGTTGAAATCAAGCAGAAACAGGCTTCATAACATAGTTTTTTAATTACAGAATGTACTTTGACTAGTTTCAGTAGGATTTAATAATTGATCATGATATAATGCAGTGTTTTAAATGATAAAAAAGCAAGAGTTATGAAGAAGTTAGTGTTAGAAAATGATATCTTTAACAGTTTCAGGTAGATCCAGTTGTAATTAATAGTTGATTACAGTATATTTCAGTGTTTGATAGTGTGAAACAAGGTAATATTCAAGCTTTTTTACCATGGAAATGACTTTTTTTCAAAGGGTGTTCATAATGCATAGCTATGATATTGATATTAGGGAATATATAGGGTGTTGAAATCAAGCAGAAACAGGCTTCATAACATAGTTTTTATATTGCAGAATGTACTTTGACTAGTTTCAGTAGTATTTAATAATTGATCATGATATATTGCAGTGTTTTAAATGATAAAAAAGCAAGAGTTATGTAGAAGTTAGTGTTAGAAAATGATATCATTAACAGTTTAAGGAAGATCCACTTGTAATTAATAGTTGATTACAGTATATTTCAGTGTTTGATAGTGTGAAACAAGGTAATATTCAAGCTTTTTTACCATGGAAATGACTCTTTTCAAAGGGTGTTCATAATGCATAGCTATGATATTGATATTAGGGAATATATAGGGTGTTGAAATCAAGCAGAAACAGGCTTCATAACATAGTTTTAATAGCAGAATGTACTTTGACTAGTTTCAGTAGTATTTGATAATTGATAATGATATATTACAGTGTTTTAAATACTAAAAAAGCAAGAGTTATGAAGAATTTAGTGGTAGAAAATGATATCTTTACTAGTTTCAGGAAGATCCCGTTGTAATTAATAGTTGATTAAAGTATATTTCAGTGTTTGATAGTGTAAAACATGTTAATATTCAAGCGTTTTTTACCATGGAAATGACTTTTTTCAAAACGTGTTCATAACGCATAGCCATGTTATTGATATTAAGGAATATATAATGTGTTGAAAACAAGCAGAAACAGGCTTCATAACATAGTTTTCAATAGCAGAATGTACTTTGACTATTTTCAGTAGTATTTAATAATTGATCATGATATATTGCAGTGTTTTAATGATAAAACAGCAAGAGTTATGAAGAATTTAGTGGTAGAATATGATATCTTTACTAGTTTCAGGAAGATCCAGTTGTAATGAATAGTTGATTACAGTATATTTCAAAGTTTGATAGTATGAAATATGGTAATATTCAAGTGTTTTTAACATGGAAATGACTCTTTTCAAAGGGTGTTCATAATGCATAGCCATATTATTGATATTAGGGAATATATAGGGTGTTTAAAACAAGCAGAAACAGGCTTCATAACATAGTTTTAATAGCAGAATGTACTTTGACTAGTTTCAGTAGTATTTTATAATTGAGCATGATATATTGCAGTATTTTAATGATAAAAAAACAAGAGTTATGAAGAATTTAGTGGTAAAAATGATATCTTTACCAGTTTAAGGAAGATCCAGTTGTAATTAATAGTTGATTACAGTATATTTCAGTGTTTGATAGTGTGAAACATGGTAATATTCAAGCGTTTTTACCATGGAAATGACTTTTTTCAAAGGGTGTTCATAACGCAGAGCCATGTTATTGATATTAGGGAATATATAGGGTGTTGAAAACAAGCAGAAACAGGCTTCATAACATAGTTTTCAATAGCAGAATGTACTTTGACTAGTTTCAGTAGTATTTAATAATTGATCATGATATATTGCAGTGTTTTGAATGATAAAATAGCAAGAGTTATGAAGAAAATGATATCATTAAGAGTTTCAGGAAGATCCACTTGTAATTGATAGTTGATTACAGTATATTTCAGTGTTTGATAGTGTGAAACAAGGTAATATTCAAGCATTTTTACCATGGAAATGACTCTTTTCAAAGGGTGTTCATAATGCATAATGCATAGCTATGTTATTGATATTAGGGAATATAGAGGGTGTTGAAAACAACCAGAAATAGGCTTCATAACATACTTTTTATATTGCAGACTAGTTTCAGTAGTATTTAATAATTGATCATGATATATTGCAGTGTTTCAAATGATAAAAAAAACAATAGTTATGAAGTAGTTAATTTTAGAAAATGATATCTTTAACAGTTTCAGGAAGATCCACTTGTGATTGATAGTTGATTACAGTATATTTCAGTGTTTGATAGTGTGAAACAAGGTGATATTCAAGCGTTTTTACCATGGAAATGACTCTTTCAAAGGGTGTTCATAATGCATAGCTATGATATTGATATTAGGGAATATATAGGGTGTTGAAATCAAGCAGAAACAGGCTTCATAACATAGTTTTTATATTGCAGAATGTACTTTGACTAGTTTCATTAGTATTTAATAATTGATCATGATATATTGCAGTGTTTTAAATGATAAAAAAAAAACGGGTTATGGAGAAGTTAGTGTTAGAAAATGATATCTTTAACAGTTTCAGGTAGATCCACTTGTAATTGATAGTTGATTACAGTATATTTCAGTGCTTGATAGTGTGAAACAAGGTGATATTCAAGCGTTTTTACCATGGAAAAGACTCTTTCAAAGGGTGTTCATAATGCATAGCTATGATATTTATATTAGGGAATATAGAGGGTGTTGGAATCAAGCAGAAACAGGCTTCATAACATAGTTTTTATATTGCAGAATGTACTTTGACTAGTTTCATTAGTATTTAATAATTGATCATGATATATTGCAGTGTTTTAAATGATGAAAAAAAAACGGGTTATGGAGAAGTTAGTTAGAAAATGATATCTTTAACAGTTTCAGGTAGATCCACTTGTAATTAATAGCTGATTACAGTATATTTCCGTGTTTGATAGTGTGAAACAAGGTGATATTCAAGCGTTTTTACCATGGAAATGACTCTTTCAAAGGGTGTTCATAATGCATAGCTATGATATTGATATTAGGGAATATATAGGGTGTTGAAATCAAGCAGAAACAGGCTTCATAACATAGTTTTTATATTGCAGAATGTACTTTGACAAGTTTCAGTAGTATTTAATAATTGATCATGATATATTGCAGTGTTTTAAATGATAAAAAAAAAACGGGTTATGGAGAAGTTAGTGTTAGAAAATGATATCTTTAACAGTTTCATGTAGATCCACTTGTAATTGATAGTTGATTCAAGTATATTTCAGTGTTTGATAGTGTGAAACAAGGTAATATCCAAGCGTTTTTACCATGGAAAAGACTCTTTCAAAGGGTGTTCATAATGCATAGCTATGATATTGATAGGGAATATATAGGGTGTTGAAATCAAGCAGAAACAGGCTTCATAACATAGTTTTTATATTGCAGAATGTACTTTGACTAGTTTCAGTAGTATTTAATAATTGATCATGATATATTGCAGTGTTTTAAATGATAAAAAAAAAACGGGTTATGGAGAAGTTAGTGTTAGAAAATGATATCTTTAACAGTTTCAGGTAGATCCACTTGTAATTAATAGTTGATTACAGTATATTTCAGTGTTTGATAATGTGAAACAAGGTGATATTCAAGCGTTTTTACCATGGAAATGACTCTTTCAAAGGGTGTTCATAATGCATAGCTATGATATTGATATTAGGGAATATATAGGGTGTTGAAATCAAGCAGAAACAGGCTTCATAACATAGTTTTTATATTGCAGAATGTACTTTGACTAGTTTCAGTAGTATTTAATAATTGATCATGATATATTGCAGTGTTTTAAATGAATAAAAAAAACGGGTTATGGAGAAGTTAGTGTTAGAAAATGATATCTTTAACAGTTTCAGGTAGATCCACTTGTAATTAATAGTTGATTACAGTATATTTCAGTGTTTGATAGTGTGAAACAAGGTGATATTCAAGCGTTTTTACCATGGAAATGACTCTTTCAAAGTGTGTTCATAATGCATAGCTATGATATTTATATTAGGGAATATATAGGGTGTTGAAATCAAGCAGAAACAGGCTTCATAACATACTTTTGATATTGCAGAATGTACTTAGACTAGTTTCAGTAGTATTTAATAATTGATCATGATATATTGCAGTGTTTTAAATGAATAAAAAAAACAGGTTATGGAGAAGTTAGTGTTAGAAAATGATATCTTTAACAGTTTCAGGTAGATCCACTTGTAATTAATAGTTGATTACAGTATATTTCAGTGTTTGATAGTGTGAAACAGGGTGATATTCAAGCGTTTTTACCATGGAAATGACTCTTTCAAAGGGTGTTCATAATGCATAGCTATGATATTGATATTAGGGAATATATAGGGTGTTGAAATGAAGCAGAAACAGGCTTCATAACATAGTTTTTATATTGCAGAATGTACTTTGACTAGTTTCAGTAGTATTTAATAATTGATCATGATATATTGCAGTGTTTTAAATGATAAAAAAAACAAAAGTTATGAAGAAGTTAGTGTTAGAAAATGATATCATTAAGAGTTTCAGGAAGATCCACTTGTAATTAATAGTTGATTACAGTATATTTCAGTGTTTGATAGTGTGAAACAAGGTAATATTCAAGCGTTTTTACCATGGAAATAATTTTTTTCAAAGGGTGTTCATAATGCATAGCTATGTTATTGATATTAGGGAATATAGAGGGTGTTGAAAACAACCAGAAATAGGCTTCATGACTGTTTTAATAGCAGAATGTACTTTGACTAGTTTCAGTAGTATTTAATAATTGATCAAGATATATCGCGGTGTTTTAAATGATAAGAAAAAACAAGAGTTATGAAGAAGTTAGTGTTAGAAAATGATATCATTAAGAGTTTCAGGAAGATCCACTTGTAATTAATAGTTGATTACAGTATATTTCAGTGTTTGATAGTGTGAAACAAGGTAATATTCAAGCGTTTTTACCATGGAAATGAGTCTTTTCAAAGGGTGTTCATACTGCATAGCTATGTTATTGATATTAGGGAATATAAAGGGTGTTGAAAACAACCAGAAATAGGCTTCATAACTGTTTTAATAGCAGAATATACTTTGACTAGTTTCAGTAGTATTTAATAATTGATCATGATATATTGCAGTGTTTTAAATGATAAAAAAAACAAGAGTTATGAAGAAGTTAGTGTTAGAAAATGATATCATTAAGAGTTTCAGGAAGATCCACTTGTAATTAATAGTTGATTACAGTATATTTCAGTGTTTGATAGTGTGAAACAAGGTAATATTCAAGCGTTTTTACCATGGAAATGACTCATTTCAAAGGGTGTTTATACTGCATAGATATGTTATTGATATTAGGGAATATAGAGGGTGTTGAAAACAAGCAGAAACAGGCTTCATAACATAGTTTTAATAGCAGAATGTACTTTGACTAGTTTCAGTAGTATTTAATAATTGATCATGATATATTGCAGTGTTTTAAATGATAAAAAAAACAAGAGTTATGAAGAAGTTAGTGTTAGAAAATGATATCATTAAGAGTTTCAGGAAGATCCACTTGTAATTAATAGTTGATTACAGTATATTTCAGTGTTTGATAGTGTGAAACAAGGTAATATTCAAGCGTTTTTTACCATGGAAATGACTCATTTCAAAGGGTGTTCATAATGCATATCTATGTTATTGATATTAGGGGATATAGAGGGTGTTGAAAACAAGCGAAAACAGGCTTCATAACATAGTTTTAATAGCAGAATGTACTTTGACTAGTTTCAGTAGTATTTAATAATTGATCATGATATATTGCAGTGTTTTAAATGATAAAAAAAACAAGAGTTATGAAGAAGTTAGTGTTAGAAAATGATATCATTAAGAGTTTCAGGAAGATCCACTTGTAATCAATAGTTGATTACAGTATATTTCAGTGTTTGATAGTGTGAAACAAGGTAATATTCAAGCGTTTTTACCATGGAAATGAGTCTTTTCAAAGGGTGTTCATACTGCATAGCTATGTTATTGATATTAGGTAATATAGAGGGTGTTGAAAACAAGCAGAAACAGGCTTCATAACATAGTTTTAATAGCAGAATGTACTTTGACTAGTTTCAGTAGTATTTAATAATTGATCATGATATATTGCAGTGTTTTAAATGATAAAAAAAACAAGAGTTATGAAGAAGTTAGTGTTAGAAAATGATATCATTAAGAGTTTCAGGAAGATCCACTTGTAATCAATAGTTGATTACAGTATATTTCAGTGTTTGATAGTGTGAAACAAGGTAATATTCAAGCGTTTTTTACCATGGAAATGACTCTTTTCAAAGGGTGTTCATAATGCATAGCTATGTTATTGATATTAGGGAATATAAAGGGTGTTGAAAACAACCAGAAATAGGCTTCATAACTGTTTTAATAGCAGAATGTACTTTGACTAGTTTCAGTAGTATTTAATAATTGATCATGATATATTGCAGTGTTTTAAATGATAAAAAAAACAAGAGTTATGAAGAAGTTAGTGTTAGAAAATGATATCATTAAGAGTTTCAGGAAGATCCACTTGTAATTAATAGTTGATTACAGTATATTTCAGTGTCTGATAGTGTGAAACAAGGTAATATTCAAGCGTTTTTTACCATGGAAATGACTCTTTTCAAAGGGTGTTCATAATGCATAGCTATGTTATTGATATTAGGGAATATAAAGGGTGTTGAAAACAACAAGAAATAGGCTTCATAACTGTTTTAATAGCAGAATGTACTTTGACTAGTTTCAGTAGTATTTAATAATTGATCATGATATATTGCAGTGTTTTAAATGATAAAAAAAACAAGAGTTATGAAGAAGTTAGTGTTAGAAAATGATATCATTAAGAGTTTCAGGAAGATCCACTTGTAATTAATAGTTGATTACAGTATATTTCAGTGTTTGATAGTGTGAAACAAGGTAATATTCAAGCGTTTTTACCATGGAAATGACTCTTTTCAAAGGGTGTTTATACTGCATCGCTATGTTATTGATATTAGGGAATATAGAGGGTGTTGAAAACAAGCAGAAACAGGCTTCATAACATAGTTTTAATAGCAGAATGTACTTTGACTAGTTTCAGTAGTATTTAATAATTGATCATGATATATTGCAGTGTTTTAAATGATAAAAAAAACAAGAGTTATGAAGAAGTTAGTGTTAGAAAATGATATCATTAAGAGTTTCAGGAAGATCCAGTTGTAATTAATAGTTGATTACAGTATATTTCAGTGTTTGATAGTGTGAAACAAGGTAATATTCAAGCGTTTTTACCATGGAAATGACTCTTTTCAAAGGGTGTTCATAATGCATAGCTATGTTATTGATATTAGGGGATATAGAGGGTGTTGAAAACAAGCGAAAACAGGCTTCATAACATAGTTTTAATAGCAGAATGTACTTTGACTAGTTTCAGTAGTATTTAATAATTGATCATGATATATTGCAGTGTTTTAAATGATAAAAAAAACAAGAGTTATGAAGAAGTTAGTGTTAGAAAATGATATCATTAAGAGTTTCAGGAAGATCCACTTGTAATAAATAGTTGATTACAGTATATTTCAGTGTTTGATAGTGTGAAACAAGGTAATATTCAAGCGTTTTTTACCATGGAAATGAGTCTTTTCAAAGGGTGTTCATACTGCATAGCTATGTTATTGATATTATGTAATATAGAGGGTGTTGAAAACAAGCAGAAACAGGCTTCATAACATAGTTTTAATAGCAGAATGTACTTTGACTAGTTTCAGTAGTATTTAATAATTGATCATGATATATTGCAGTGTTTTAAATGATAAAAAAAACAAGAGTTATTAAGAAGTTAGTGTTAGAAAATGATATCATTAAGAGTTTCAGGAAGATCCACTTGTAATTAATAGTTGATTACAGTATATTTCAGTGTTTGATAGTGTGAAACAAGGTAATATTCAAGCGTTTTTTACCATGGAAATGACTCTTTTCAAAGGGTGTTCATACTGCATAGCTATGTTATTGATATTAGGGAATATAAAGGGTGTTGAAAACAACCAGAAATAGGCTTCATAACTGTTTTAATAGCAGAATGTACTTTGACTAGTTTCAGTAGTATTTAATAATTGATCATGATATATTGCAGTGTTTTAAATGATAAAAAAAACAAGAGTTATGAAGAAGTTAGTGTTAGAAAATGATATCATTAAGAGTTTCAGGAAGATCCACTTGTAATTAATAGTTGATTACAGTATATTTCAGTGTTTGATAGTGTGAAACAAGGTAATATTCAAGCGTTTTTACCATGGAAATGACTCTTTTCAAAGGGTGTTTATACTGCATAGCTATGTTATTGATATTAGGGAATATAGAGGGTGTTGAAAACAAGCAGAAACAGGCTTCATAACATAGTTTTAATAGCAGAATGTACTTTGACTAGTTTCAGTAGTATTTAATAATTGATCATGATATATTGCAGTGTTTTAAATGATAAAAAAAACAAGAGTTATGAAGAAGTTAGTGTTAGAAAATGATATCATTAAGAGTTTCAGGAAGATCCACTTGTAATTAATAGTTGATTACAGTATATTTCAGTGTTTGATAGTGTGAAACAAGGTAATATTCAAGCGTTTTTACCATGGAAATGACTCTTTTCAAAGGGTGTTCATAATGCATAGCTATGTTATTGATATTAGGGAATATATAGGGTGTTGAAAACAAGCAGAAACAGGCTTCATAACATAGTTTTAATAGCAGAATGTACTTTGACTAGTTTCAGTAGTATTTAATAATTGATCATGATATATTGCAGTGTTTTAAATGATAAAAAAAACAAGAGTTATGAAGAAGTTAGTGTTAGAAAATGATATCATTAAGAGTTTCAGGTAGATCCAGTTGTAATTAATAGTTGATTACAGTATATTTCAGTGTTTGATAGTGTGAAACAAGGTAATATTCAAGCGTTTTTTACCATGGAAATGACTTTTTCAAAGGGTGTTCATGATGCATAGCTATGTTATTGATATTAGGGAATATAAAGGGTGTTGAAAACAACCAGAAATAGGCTTCATAACTGTTTTAATAGCAGAATGTACTTTGACTAGTTTCAGTAGTATTTAATAATTGATCATGATATATTGCAGTGTTTTAAATGATAAAAAAAACAAGAGTTATGAAGAAGTTAGTGTTAGAAAATGATATCATTAAGAGTTTCAGGAAGATCCACTTGTAATTAATAGTTGATTACAGTATATTTCAGTGTTTGATAGTGTGAAACAAGGTAATATTCAAGCGTTTTTTACCATGGAAATGACTTTTTCAAAGGGTGTTCATAATGCATAGCTATGTTACTGATATTAGGGAATATAGAGGGTGTTGAAAACAAGCGAAAACAGGCTTCATAACATAGTTTTAATAGCAGAATGTACTTTGACTAGTTTTAGTAGTATTTAATAATTGATCATGATATATTGCAGTGTTTTAAATGATAAAAAAAACAAGAGTTATGAAGAAGTTAGTGTTAGAAAATGATATCATTAAGAGTTTCAGGAAGATCCACTTGTAATTAATAGTTGATTACAGTATATTTCAGTGTTTGATAGTGTGAAACAAGGTAATATTCAAGCGTTTGTACCATGGAAATGACTCTTTTCAAAGGGTGTTTATACTGCATAGCTATGTTATTGATATTAGGTAATATAGAGGGTGTTGAAAACAAGCAGAAACAGGCTTCATAACATAGTTTTAATAGCAGAATGTACTTTGACTAGTTTCAGTAGTATTTAATAATTGATCATGATATATTGCAGTGTTTTAAATGATAAAAAAAACAAGAGTTATGAAGAAGTTAGTGTTAGAAAATGATATCATTAAGAGTTTCAGGAAGATCCACTTGTAATTAATAGTTGATTACAGTATATTTCAGTGTTTGATAGTGTGAAACAAGGTAATATTCAAGCGTTTTTACCATGGAAATGACTCTTTTCAAAGGGTGTTCATACTGCATAGCTATGTTATTGATATTAGGGAATATAGAGGGTGTTGAAAACAAGCGAAAACAGGCTTCATAACATAGTTTTAATAGCAGAATGTACTTTGACTAGTTTCAGTAGTATTTAATAATTGATCATGATATATTGCAGTGTTTTAAATGATAAAAAAAACAAGAGTTATGAAGAAGTTAGTGTTAGAAAATGATATCATTAAGAGTTTCAGGAAGATCCACTTGTAATTAATAGTTGATTACAGTATATTTCAGTGTTTGATAGTGTGAAACAAGGTAATATTCAAGCGTTTTACCATGGAAATGACTCTTTTCAAAGGGTGTTCATACTGCCTAGCTATGTTATTGATATTAGGGAATATAGAGGGTGTTGAAAAACAAGCGAAAACAGGCTTCATAACATAGTTTTAATAGCAGAATGTACTTTGACTAGTTTCAGTAGTATTTAATAATTGATCATGATATATTGCAGTGTTTTAAATGATAAAAAAAACAAGAGTTATGAAGAAGTTAGTGTTAGAAAATGATATCATTAAGAGTTTCAGGAAGATCCACTTGTAATTAATAGTTGATTACAGTATATTTCAGTGTTTGATAGTGTGAAACAAGGTAATATTCAAGCGTTTTACCATGGAAATGACTCTTTTCAAAGGGTGTTTATACTGCATAGCTATGTTATTGATATTAGGGAATATAGAGGGTGTTGAAAACAAGCAGAAACAGGCTTCATAACATAGTTTTAATAGCAGAATGTACTTTGACTAGTTTCAGTAGTATTTAATAATTGATCATGATATATTGCAGTGTTTTAAATGATAAAAAAAACAAGAGTTATGAAGAAGTTAGTGTTAGAAAATGATATCATTAAGAGTTTCAGGAAGATCCACTTGTAATTAATAGTTGATCACAGTATATTTCAGTGTTTGATAGTGTGAAACAAGGTAATATTCAAGCGTTTTTACCATGGAAATGACTCTTTTCAAAGGGTGTTCATACTGCATAGCTATGTTATTGATATTAGGGAATATAGAGGGTGTTGAAAACAAGCGAAAACAGGCTTCATAACATAGTTTTAATAGCAGAATGTACTTTGACTAGTTTCAGTAGTATTTAATAATTGATCATGATATATTGCAGTGTTTTAAATGATAAAAAAAACAAGAGTTATGAAGAAGTTAGTGTTAGAAAATGATATCATTAAGAGTTTCAGGAAGATCCACTTGTAATTAATAGTTGATTACAGTATATTTCAGTGTTTGATAGTGTGAAACAAGGTAATATTCAAGCGTTTTTACCATGGAAATGAGTCTTTTCAAAGGGTGTTCATACTGCATAGCTATGTTATTGATATTAGGGAATATAGAGGGTGTTGAAAACAAGCAGAAACAGGCTTCATAACATAGTTTTAATAGCAGAATGTACTTTGACTAGTTTCAGTAGTATTTAATAATTGATCATGATATATTGCAGTGTTTTAAATGATAAAAAAAACAAGAGTTATGAAGAAGTTAGTGTTAGAAAATGATATCATTAAGAGTTTCAGGAAGATCCACTTGTAATCAATAGTTGATTACAGTATATTTCAGTGTTTGATAGTGTGAAACAAGGTAATATTCAAGCGTTTTTACCATGGAAATGACTCTTTTCAAAGGGTGTTCATAATGCATAGCTATGTTATTGATATTAGGGAATATAGAAGGTGTTGAAAACAAGCGAAAACAGGCTTCATAACATAGTTTTAATAGCAGAATGTACTTTGACTAGTTTCAGTAGTATTTAATAATTGATCATGATATATTGCAGTGTTTTAATTGATAAAAAAAACAAGAGTTATGAAGAAGTTAGTGTTAGAAAATGATATCATTAAGAGTTTCAGGTAGATCCACTTGTAATCAATAGTTGATTACAGTATATTTCAGTGTTTGATAGTGTGAAACAAGGTAATATTCAAGCGTTTTTACCATGGAAATGAGTCTTTTCAAAGGGTGTTCATACTGCATAGCTATGTTATTGATATTAGGTAATATAGAGGGTGTTGAAAACAAGCAGAAACAGGCTTCATAACATAGTTTTAATAGCAGAATGTACTTTGACTAGTTTCAGTAGTATTTAATAATTGATCATGATATATTGCAGTGTTTTAAATGATAAAAAAAACAAGAGTTATGGAGAAGTTAGTGTTAGAAAATGATATCATTAAGAGTTTCAGGAAGATCCAGTTGTAATTAATAGTTGATTACAGTATATTTCAGTGTTTGATAGTGTGAAACAAGGTAATATTCAAGCGTTTTTACCATGGAAATGACTCTTTTCAAAGGGTGTTCATAATGCATAGCTATGTTATTGATATTAGGGAATATATAGGGTGTTGAAAACAAGCGAAAACAGGCTTCATAACATAGTTTTAATAGCAGAATGTACTTTGACTAGTTTCAGTAGTATTTAATAATTGATCATGATATATTGCAGTGTTTTAAATGATAAAAAAAACAAGAGTTATGAAGAAGTTAGTGTTAGAAAATGATATCATTAAGAGTTTCAGGAAGATCCACTTGTAATCAATAGTTGATTACAGTATATTTCAGTGTTTGATAGTGTGAAACAAGGTAATATTCAAGCGTTTTTACCATGGAAATGAGTCTTTTCAAAGGGTGTTCATACTGCATAGCTATGTTATTGATATTAGGTAATATAGAGGGTGTTGAAAACAAGCAGAAACAGGCTTCATAACATAGTTTTAATAGCAGAATGTACTTTGACTAGTTTCAGTAGTATTTAATAATTGATCATGATATATTGCAGTGTCTTAAATGATAAAAAAAACAAGAGTTATGGAGAAGTTAGTGTTAGAAAATGATATCATTAAGAGTTTCAGGAAGATCCAGTTGTAATTAATAGTTGATTACAGTATATTTCAGTGTTTGATAGTGTGAAACAAGGTAATATTCAAGCGTTTTTACCATGGAAATGACTCTTTTCAAAGGGTGTTCATAATGCATAGCTATGTTATTGATATTAGGGAATATAAAGGGTGTTGAAAACAACCAGAAATAGGCTTCATAACTGTTTTAATAGCAGAATGTACTTTGACTAGTTTCAGTAGTATTTAATAATTGATCATGATATATTGCAGTGTTTTAAATGATAAAAAAAACAAGAGTTATGAAGAAGTTAGTGTTAGAAAATGATATCATTAAGAGTTTCAGGTAGATCCAGTTGTAATTAATAGTTGATTACAGTATATTTCAGTGTTTGATAGTGTGAAACAAGGTAATATTCAAGCGTTTTTTACCATGGAAATGACTTTTTCAAAGGGTGTTCATAATGCATAGCTATGTTATTGATATTAGGGAATATAAAGGGTGTTGAAAACAACCAGAAATAGGCTTCATAACTGTTTTAATAGCAGAATGTACTTTGACTAGTTTCAGTAGTATTTAATAATTGATCATGATATATTACAGTGTTTTAAATGATAAAAAAAACAAGAGTTATGAAGAAGTTAGTGTTAGAAAATGATATCATTAAGAGTTTCAGGAAGATCCACTTGTAATTAATAGTTGATTACAGTATATTTCAGTGTTTGATAGTGTGAAACAAGGTAATATTCAAGCGTTTTTACCATGGAAATGACTCTTTTCAAAGGGTGTTCATACTGCATAGCTATGTTATTGATATTAGGGAATATAGAGGGTGTTGAAAACAAGCAGAAACAGGCTTCATAACATAGTTTTAATAGCAGAATGTACTTTGACTAGTTTCAGTAGTATTTAATAATTGATCATGATATATTGCAGTGTTTTAAATGATAAAAAAAACAAGAGTTATGAAGAAGTTAGTGTTAGAAAATGATATCATTAAGAGTTTCAGGAAGATCCACTTGTAATTAATAGTTGATTACAGTATATTTCAGTGTTTGATAGTGTGAAACAAGGTAATATTCAAGCGTTTTTACCATGGAAATGACTCTTTTCAAAGGGTGTTCATAATGCATAGCTATGTTATTGATATTAGGGAATATAGAAGGTGTTGAAAACAAGCGAAAACAGGCTTCATAACATAGTTTTAATAGCAGAATGTACTTTGACTAGTTTCAGTAGTATTTAATAATTGATCATGATACATTGCAGTGTTTTAAATGATAAAAAAAACAAGAGTTATGAAGAAGTTAGTGTTAGAAAATGATATCATTAAGAGTTTCAGGAAGATCCAGTTGTAATTAATAGTTGATTACAGTATATTTCAGTGTTTGATAGTGTGAAACAAGGTAATATTCAAGCGTTTTTACCATGGAAATGACTCTTTTCAAAGGGTGTTCATAATGCATAGCTATGTTATTGATATTAGGGAATATAAAGGGTGTTGAAAACAACCAGAAATAGGCTTCATAACTGTTTTAATAGCAGAATGTACTTTGACTAGTTTCAGTAGTATTTAATAATTGATCATGATATATTGCAGTGTCTTAAATGATAAAAAAAACAAGAGTTATGGAGAAGTTAGTGTTAGAAAATGATATCATTAAGAGTTTCAGGAAGATCCAGTTGTAATTAATAGTTGATTACAGTATATTTCAGTGTTTGATAGTGTGAAACAAGGTAATATTCAAGCGTTTTTACCATGGAAATGACTCTTTTCAAAGGGTGTTCATAATGCATAGCTATGTTATTGATATTAGGGAATATAAAGGGTGTTGAAAACAACCAGAAATAGGTTTCATAACTGTTTTAATAGCAGAATGTACTTTGACTAGTTTCAGTAGTATTTAATAATTGATCATGATATATTGCAGTGTTTTAAATGATAAAAAAAACAAGAGTTATGAAGAAGTTAGTGTTAGAAAATGATATCATTAAGAGTTTCAGGAAGATCCACTTGTAATTAATAGTTGATTACAGTATATTTCAGTGTTTGATAGTGTGAAACAAGGTAATATTCAAGCGTTTTTTACCATGGAAATGACTTTTTCAAAGGGTGTTCATAATGCATAGCTATGTTATTGATATTAGGGAATATAAAGGGTGTTGAAAACAACCAGAAATAGGCTTCATAACTGTTTTAATAGCAGAATGTACTTTGACTAGTTTCAGTAGTATTTAATAATTGATCATGATACATTGCAGTGTTTTAAATGATAAAAAAAACAAGAGTTATGAAGAAGTTAGTGTTAGAAAATGATATCATTAAGAGTTTCAGGAAGATCCAGTTGTAATTAATAGTTGATTACAGTATATTTCAGTGTTTGATAGTGTGAAACAAGGTAATATTCAAGCGTTTTTACCATGGAAATGACTCTTTTCAAAGGGTGTTCATAATGCATAGCTATGTTATTGATATTAGGGAATATAAAGGGTGTTGAAAACAACCAGAAATAGGCTTCATAACTGTTTTAATAGCAGAATGTACTTTGACTAGTTTCAGTAGTATTTAATAATTGATCATGATATATTGCAGTGTTTTAAATGATAAAAAAAACAAGAGTTATGAAGAAGTTAGTGTTAGAAAATGATATCATTAAGAGTTTCAGGAAGATCCACTTGTAATCAATAGTTGATTACAGTATATTTCAGTGTTTGATAGTGTGAAACAAGGTAATATTCAAGCGTTTTTACCATGGAAATGACTCTTTTCAAAGGGTGTTCATAATGCATAGCTATGTTATTGATATTAGGGGATATAGAGGGTGTTGAAAACAAGCGAAAACAGGCTTCATAACATAGTTTTAATAGCAGAATGTACTTTGACTAGTTTCAGTAGTATTTAATAATTGATCATGATATATTGCAGTGTTTTAAATGATAAAAAAAACAAGAGTTATGAAGAAGTTAGTGTTAGAAAATGATATCATTAAGAGTTTCAGGAAGATCCACTTGTAATTAATAGTTGATTACAGTATATTTCAGTGTTTGATAGTGTGAAACAAGGTAATATTCAAGCGTTTTTACCATGGAAATGACTCTTTTCAAAGGGTGTTCATAATGCATAGCTATGTTATTGATATTAGGGAATATAGAAGGTGTTGAAAACAATCGAAAACAGGCTTCATAACATAGTTTTAATAGCAGAATGTACTTTGACTAGTTTCAGTAGTATTTAATAATTGATCATGATACATTGCAGTGTTTTAAATGATAAAAAAAACAAGAGTTATGAAGAAGTTAGTGTTAGAAAATGATATCATTAAGAGTTTCAGGAAGATCCAGTTGTAATTAATAGTTGATTACAGTATATTTCAGTGTTTGATAGTGTGAAACAAGGTAATATTCAAGCGTTTTTACCATGGAAATGACTCTTTTCAAAGGGTGTTCATAATGCATAGCTATGTTATTGATATTAGGGAATATAAAGGGTGTTGAAAACAACCAGAAATAGGCTTCATAACTGTTTTAATAGCAGAATGTACTTTGACTAGTTTCAGTAGTATTTAATAATTGATCATGATATATTGCAGTGTTTTAAATGATAAAAAAAACAAGAGTTATGAAGAAGTTAGTGTTAGAAAATGATATCATTAAGAGTTTCAGGAAGATCCACTTGTAATCAATAGTTGATTACAGTATATTTCAGTGTTTGATAGTGTGAAACAAGGTAATATTCAAGCGTTTTTACCATGGAAATGACTCTTTTCAAAGGGTGTTCATAATGCATAGCTATGTTATTGATATTAGGGGATATAGAGGGTGTTGAAAACAAGCGAAAACAGGCTTCATAACATAGTTTTAATAGCAGAATGTACTTTGACTAGTTTCAGTAGTATTTAATAATTGATCATGATATATTGCAGTGTTTTAAATGATAAAAAAAACAAGAGTTATGAAGAAGTTAGTGTTAGAAAATGATATCAATAAGAGTTTCAGGAAGATCCACTTGTAATCAATAGTTGATTACAGTATATTTCAGTGTTTGATAGTGTGAAACAAGGTAATATTCAAGCGTTTTTACCATGGAAATGACTCTTTTCAAAGGGTGTTCATAATGCATAGCTATGTTATTGATATTAGGGAATATAGAAGGTGTTGAAAACAAGCGAAAACAGGCTTCATAACATAGTTTTAATAGCAGAATGTACTTTGACTAGTTTCAGTAGTATTTAATAATTGATCATGATATATTGCAGTGTTTTAAATGATAAAAAAAACAAGAGTTATGAAGAAGTTAGTGTTAGAAAATGATATCATTAAGAGTTTCAGGAAGATCCACTTGTAATCAATAGTTGATTACAGTATATTTCAGTGTTTGAAAGTGTGAAACAAGGTAATATTCAAGCGTTTTTACCATAGAAATGAGTCTTTTCAAAGGGTGTTCATACTGCATAGCTATGTTATTGATATTGGGTAATATAGAGGGTGTTGAAAACAAGCAGAAACAGGCTTCATAACATAGTTTTAATAGCAGAATGTACTTTGACTAGTTTCAGTAGTATTTAATAATTGATCATGATATATTGCAGTGTTTTAAATGATAAAAAAAACAAGAGTTATGGAGAAGTTAGTGTTAGAAAAATATATCATTAAGAGTTTCAGGAAGATCCAGTTGTAATTAATAGTTGATTACAGTATATTTCAGTGTTTGATAGTGTGAAACAAGGTAATATTCAAGCGTTTTTACCATGGAAATGACTCTTTTCAAAGGGTGTTCATAATGCATAGCTATGTTATTGATATTAGGGAATATATAGGGTGTTGAAAACAAGCGAAAACAGGCTTCATAACATAGTTTTAATAGCAGAATGTACTTTGACTAGTTTCAGTAGTATTTAATAATTGATCATGATATATTGCAGTGTTTTAAATGATAAAAAAAACAAGTTATGAAGAAGTTAGTGTTAGAAAATGATATCATTAAGAGTTTCAGGAAGATCCACTTGTAATTAATAGTTGATTACAGTATATTTCAGTGTTTGATAGTGTGAAACAAGGTAATATTCAAGCGTTTTTACCTTGGAAATGACTCTTTTCAAAGGGTGTTTATACTGCATAGCTATGTTATTGATATTAGGGAATATAGAGGGTGTTGAAAACAAGCAGAAACAGGCTTCATAACATAGTTTTAATAGCAGAATGTACTTTGACTAGTTTCAGTAGTATTTAATAATTGATCATGATATATTGCAGTGTTTTAAATGATAAAAAAAACAAGAGTTATGAAGAAGTTAGTGTTAGAAAATGATATCATTAAGAGTTTCAGGAAGATCCACTTGTAATTAATAGTTGATTACAGTATATTTCAGTGTTTGATAGTGTGAAACAAGGTAATATTCAAGCGTTTTTACCATGGAAATGACTCTTTTCAAAGGGTGTTCATACTGCATAGCTATGTTATTGATATTAGGGAATATAGAGGGTGTTGAAAACAAGCGAAAACAGGCTTCATAACATAGTTTTAATAGCAGAATGTACTTTGACTAGTTTCAGTAGTATTTAATAATTGATCATGATATATTGCAGTGTTTTAAATGATAAAAAAAACAAGAGTTATGAAGAAGTTAGTGTTAGAAAATGATTTCATTAAGAGTTTCAGGAAGATCCAGTTGTAATTAATAGTTGATTACAGTATATTTCAGTGTTTGATAGTGTGAAACAAGGTAATATTCAAGCGTTTTTACCATGGAAATGACTCTTTTCAAAGGGTGTTCATAATGCATAGCTATGTTATTGATATTAGGGAATATAGAAGGTGTTGAAAACAAGCGAAAACAGGCTTCATAACATAGTTTTAATAGCAGAATGTACTTTGACTAGTTTCAGTAGTATTTAATAATTGATCATGATATATTGCAGTGTTTTAAATGATAAAAAAAACAAGAGTTATGGAGAAGTTAGTGTTAGAAAAATATATCATTAAGAGTTTCAGGAAGATCCAGTTGTAATTAATAGTTGATTACAGTATATTTCAGTGTTTGATAGTGTGAAACAAGGTAATATTCAAGCGTTTTTACCATGGAAATGACTCTTTTCAAAGGGTGTTCATAATGCATAGCTATGTTATTGATATTAGGGAATATATAGGGTGTTGAAAACAAGCGAAAACAGGCTTCATAACATAGTTTTAATAGCAGAATGTACTTTGACTAGTTTCAGTAGTATTTAATAATTGATCATGATATATTGCAGTGTTTTAAATGATAAAAAAAACAAGTTATGAAGAAGTTAGTGTTAGAAAATGATATCATTAAGAGTTTCAGGAAGATCCACTTGTAATCAATAGTTGATTACAGTATATTTCAGTGTTTGATAGTGTGAAACAAGGTAATATTCAAGCGTTTTTACCATGGAAATGACTCTTTTCAAAGGGTGTTCATAATGCATAGCTATGTTATTGATATTAGGGAATATATAGGGTGTTGAAAACAAGCGAAAAAAGGCTTCATAACATAGTTTTAATAGCAGAATGTACTTTGACTAGTTTCAGTAGTATTTAATAATTGATCATGATATATTGCAGTGTTTTAAATGATAAAAAAAACAAGAGTTATGAAGAAGTTAGTGTTAGAAAATGATATCATTAAGAGTTTCAGGAAGATCCACTTGTAATCAATAGTTGATTACAGTATATTTCAGTGTTTGATAGTGTGAAACAAGGTAATATTCAAGCGTTTTTACCATGGAAATGAGTCTTTTCAAAGGGTGTTCATACTGCATAGCTATGTTATTGATATTAGGTAATATAGAGGGTGTTGAAAACAAGCAGAAACAGGCTTCATAACATAGTTTTAATAGCAGAATGTACTTTGACTAGTTTCAGTAGTATTTAATAATTGATCATGATATATTGCAGTGTCTTAAATGATAAAAAAAACAAGAGTTATGGAGAAGTTAGTGTTAGAAAATGATATCATTAAGAGTTTCAGGAAGATCCAGTTGTAATTAATAGTTGATTACAGTATATTTCAGTGTTTGATAGTGTGAAACAAGGTAATATTCAAGCGTTTTTACCATGGAAATGACTCTTTTCAAAGGGTGTTCATAATGCATAGCTATGTTATTGATATTAGGGAATATAAAGGGTGTTGAAAACAACCAGAAATAGGCTTCATAACTGTTTTAATAGCAGAATGTACTTTGACTAGTTTCAGTAGTATTTAATAATTGATCATGATATATTGCAGTGTTTTAAATGATAAAAAAAACAAGAGTTATGAAGAAGTTAGTGTTAGAAAATGATATCATTAAGAGTTTCAGGAAGATCCACTTGTAATCAATAGTTGATTACAGTATATTTCAGTGTTTGATAGTGTGAAACAAGGTAATATTCAAGCGTTTTTACCATGGAAATGACTCTTTTCAAAGGGTGTTCATAATGCATAGCTATGTTATTGATATTAGGGAATATAGAAGGTGTTGAAAACAAGCGAAAACAGGCTTCATAACATAGTTTTAATAGCAGAATGTACTTTGACTAGTTTCAGTAGTATTTAATAATTGATAATGATACATTGCAGTGTTTTAAATGATAAAAAAAACAAGAGTTATGAAGAAGTTAGTGTTAGAAAATGATATCATTAAGAGTTTCAGGAAGATCCACTTGTAATTAATAGTTGATTACAGTATATTTCAGTGTTTGATAGTGTGAAACAAGGTAATATTCAAGCGTTTTTACCATGGAAATGAGTCTTTTCAAAGGGTGTTCATACTGCATAGCTATGTTATTGATATTAGGTAATATAGAGGGTGTTGAAAACAAGCAGAAACAGGCTTCATAACATAGTTTTAAAAGAAGAATGTACTTTGACTAGTTTCAGTAGTATTTAATAATTGATCATGATATATTGCAGTGTTTTAAATGATAAAAAAAACAAGAGTTATGGAGAAGTTAGTGTTAGAAAATGATATCATTAAGAGTTTCAGGAAGATCCAGTTGTAATTAATAGTTGATTACAGTATATTTCAGTGTTTGATAGTGTGAAACAAGGTAATATTCAAGCGTTTTTACCATGGAAATGACTCTTTTCAAAGGGTGTTCATAATGCATAGCTATGTTATTGATATTAGGGAATATAAAGGGTGTTGAAAACAACCAGAAATAGGCTTCATAACTGTTTTAATAGCAGAATGTACTTTGACTAGTTTCAGTAGTATTTAATAATTGATCATGATATATTGCAGTGTTTTAAATGATAAAAAAAACAAGAGTTATGAAGAAGTTAGTGTTAGAAAATGATATCATTAAGAGTTTCAGGAAGATCCACTTGTAATCAATAGTTGATTACAGTATATTTCAGTGTTTGATAGTGTGAAACAAGGTAATATTCAAGCGTTTTTACCATGGAAATGACTCTTTTCAAAGGGTGTTCATAATGCATAGCTATGTTATTAATATTAGGGGATATAGAGGGTGTTGAAAACAAGCGAAAACAGGCTTCATAACATAGTTTTAATAGCAGAATGTACTTTGACTAGTTTCAGTAGTATTTAATAATTGATCATGATATATTGCAGTGTTTTAAATGATAAAAAAAACAAGAGTTATGAAGAAGTTAGTGTTAGAAAATGATATCATTAAGAGTTTCAGGAAGATCCACTTGTAATCAATAGTTGATTACAGTATATTTCAGTGTTTGATAGTGTGAAACAAGGTAATATTCAAGCGTTTTTACCATGGAAATGACTCTTTTCAAAGGGTGTTCATAATGCATAGCTATGTTATTGATATTAGGGAATATAGAAGGTGTTGAAAACAAGCGAAAACAGGCTTCATAACATAGTTTTAATAGCAGAATGTACTTTGACTAGTTTCAGTAGTATTTAATAATTGATCATGATATATTGCAGTGTTTTAAATGATAAAAAAAACAAGTTATGAAGAAGTTAGTGTTAGAAAATGATATCATTAAGAGTTTCAGGAAGATCCACTTGTAATCAATAGTTGATTACAGTATATTTCAGTGTTTGATAGTGTGAAACAAGGTAATATTCAAGCGTTTTTACCATGGAAATGACTCTTTTCAAAGGGTGTTCATAATGCATAGCTATGTTATTGATATTAGGGAATATATAGGGTGTTGAAAACAAGCGAAAACAGGCTTCATAACATAGTTTTAATAGCAGAATGTACTTTGACTAGTTTCAGTAGTATTTAATAATTGATCATGATATATTGCAGTGTTTTAAATGATAAAAAAAACAAGAGTTATGAAGAAGTTAGTGTTAGAAAATGATATCATTAAGAGTTTCAGGAAGATCCACTTGTAATCAATAGTTGATTACAGTATATTTCAGTGTTTGATAGTGTGAAACAAGGTAATATTCAAGCGTTTTTACCATGGAAATGAGTCTTTTCAAAGGGTGTTCATACTGCATAGCTATGTTATTGATATTAGGTAATATAGAGGGTGTTGAAAACAAGCAGAAACAGGCTTCATAACATAGTTTTAATAGCAGAATGTACTTTGACTAGTTTCAGTAGTATTTAATAATTGATCATGATATATTGCAGTGTCTTAAATGATAAAAAAAACAAGAGTTATGGAGAAGTTAGTGTTAGAAAATGATATCATTAAGAGTTTCAGGAAGATCCAGTTGTAATTAATAGTTGATTACAGTATATTTCAGTGTTTGATAGTGTGAAACAAGGTAATATTCAAGCGTTTTTACCATGGAAATGACTCTTTTCAAAGGGTGTTCATAATGCATAGCTATGTTATTGATATTAGGGAATATAAAGGGTGTTGAAAACAACCAGAAATAGGCTTCATAACTGTTTTAATAGCAGAATGTACTTTGACTAGTTTCAGTAGTATTTAATAATTGATCATGATATATTGCAGTGTTTTAAATGATAAAAAAAACAAGAGTTATGAAGAAGTTAGTGTTAGAAAATGATATCATTAAGAGTTTCAGGAAGATCCACTTGTAATCAATAGTTGATTACAGTATATTTCAGTGTTTGATAGTGTGAAACAAGGTAATATTCAAGCGTTTTTACCATGGAAATGACTCTTTTCAAAGGGTGTTCATAATGCATAGCTATGTTATTGATATTAGGGAATATAGAAGGTGTTGAAAACAAGCAGAAACAGGCTTCATAACATAGTTTTAATAGCAGAATGTACTTTGACTAGTTTCAGTAGTATTTAATAATTGATCATGATATATTGCAGTGTTTTAAATGATAAAAAAAACAAGAGTTATGAAGAAGTTAGTGTTAGAAAATGATATCATTAAGAGTTTCAGGAAGATCCACTTGTAATCAATAGTTGATTACAGTATATTTCAGTGTTTGAAAGTGTGAAACAAGGTAATATTCAAGCGTTTTTACCATAGAAATGAGTCTTTTCAAAGGGTGTTCATACTGCATAGCTATGTTATTGATATTGGGTAATATAGAGGGTGTTGAAAACAAGCAGAAACAGGCTTCATAACATAGTTTTAATAGCAGAATGTACTTTGACTAGTTTCAGTAGTATTTAATAATTGATCATGATATATTGCAGTGTTTTAAATGATAAAAAAAACAAGAGTTATGGAGAAGTTAGTGTTAGAAAAATATATCATTAAGAGTTTCAGGAAGATCCAGTTGTAATTAATAGTTGATTACAGTATATTTCAGTGTTTGATAGTGTGAAACAAGGTAATATTCAAGCGTTTTTACCATGGAAATGACTCTTTTCAAAGGGTGTTCATAATGCATAGCTATGTTATTGATATTAGGGAATATATAGGGTGTTGAAAACAAGCGAAAACAGGCTTCATAACATAGTTTTAATAGCAGAATGTACTTTGACTAGTTTCAGTAGTATTTAATAATTGATCATGATATATTGCAGTGTTTTAAATGATAAAAAAAACAAGTTATGAAGAAGTTAGTGTTAGAAAATGATATCATTAAGAGTTTCAGGAAGATCCACTTGTAATCAATAGTTGATTACAGTATATTTCAGTGTTTGATAGTGTGAAACAAGGTAATATTCAAGCGTTTTTACCATGGAAATGACTCTTTTCAAAGGGTGTTCATAATGCATAGCTATGTTATTGATATTAGGGAATATATAGGGTGTTGAAAACAAGCGAAAAAAGGCTTCATAACATAGTTTTAATAGCAGAATGTACTTTGACTAGTTTCAGTAGTATTTAATAATTGATCATGATATATTGCAGTGTTTTAAATGATAAAAAAAACAAGAGTTATGAAGAAGTTAGTGTTAGAAAATGATATCATTAAGAGTTTCAGGAAGATCCACTTGTAATCAATAGTTGATTACAGTATATTTCAGTGTTTGATAGTGTGAAACAAGGTAATATTCAAGCGTTTTTACCATGGAAATGAGTCTTTTCAAAGGGTGTTCATACTGCATAGCTATGTTATTGATATTAGGTAATATAGAGGGTGTTGAAAACAAGCAGAAACAGGCTTCATAACATAGTTTTAATAGCAGAATGTACTTTGACTAGTTTCAGTAGTATTTAATAATTGATCATGATATATTGCAGTGTCTTAAATGATAAAAAAAACAAGAGTTATGGAGAAGTTAGTGTTAGAAAATGATATCATTAAGAGTTTCAGGAAGATCCAGTTGTAATTAATAGTTGATTACAGTATATTTCAGTGTTTGATAGTGTGAAACAAGGTAATATTCAAGCGTTTTTACCATGGAAATGACTCTTTTCAAAGGGTGTTCATAATGCATAGCTATGTTATTGATATTAGGGAATATAAAGGGTGTTGAAAACAACCAGAAATAGGCTTCATAACTGTTTTAATAGCAGAATGTACTTTGACTAGTTTCAGTAGTATTTAATAATTGATCATGATATATTGCAGTGTTTTAAATGATAAAAAAAACAAGAGTTATGAAGAAGTTAGTGTTAGAAAATGATATCATTAAGAGTTTCAGGAAGATCCACTTGTAATCAATAGTTGATTACAGTATATTTCAGTGTTTGATAGTGTGAAACAAGGTAATATTCAAGCGTTTTTACCATGGAAATGACTCTTTTCAAAGGGTGTTCATAATGCATAGCTATGTTATTGATATTAGGGAATATAGAAGGTGTTGAAAACAAGCGAAAACAGGCTTCATAACATAGTTTTAATAGCAGAATGTACTTTGACTAGTTTCAGTAGTATTTAATAATTGATAATGATACATTGCAGTGTTTTAAATGATAAAAAAAACAAGAGTTATGAAGAAGTTAGTGTTAGAAAATGATATCATTAAGAGTTTCAGGAAGATCCACTTGTAATTAATAGTTGATTACAGTATATTTCAGTGTTTGATAGTGTGAAACAAGGTAATATTCAAGCGTTTTTACCATGGAAATGAGTCTTTTCAAAGGGTGTTCATACTGCATAGCTATGTTATTGATATTAGGTAATATAGAGGGTGTTGAAAACAAGCAGAAACAGGCTTCATAACATAGTTTTAAAAGAAGAATGTACTTTGACTAGTTTCAGTAGTATTTAATAATTGATCATGATATATTGCAGTGTTTTAAATGATAAAAAAAACAAGAGTTATGGAGAAGTTAGTGTTAGAAAATGATATCATTAAGAGTTTCAGGAAGATCCAGTTGTAATTAATAGTTGATTACAGTATATTTCAGTGTTTGATAGTGTGAAACAAGGTAATATTCAAGCGTTTTTACCATGGAAATGACTCTTTTCAAAGGGTGTTCATAATGCATAGCTATGTTATTGATATTAGGGAATATAAAGGGTGTTGAAAACAACCAGAAATAGGCTTCATAACTGTTTTAATAGCAGAATGTACTTTGACTAGTTTCAGTAGTATTTAATAATTGATCATGATATATTGCAGTGTTTTAAATGATAAAAAAAACAAGAGTTATGAAGAAGTTAGTGTTAGAAAATGATATCATTAAGAGTTTCAGGAAGATCCACTTGTAATCAATAGTTGATTACAGTATATTTCAGTGTTTGATAGTGTGAAACAAGGTAATATTCAAGCGTTTTTACCATGGAAATGACTCTTTTCAAAGGGTGTTCATAATGCATAGCTATGTTATTAATATTAGGGGATATAGAGGGTGTTGAAAACAAGCGAAAACAGGCTTCATAACATAGTTTTAATAGCAGAATGTACTTTGACTAGTTTCAGTAGTATTTAATAATTGATCATGATATATTGCAGTGTTTTAAATGATAAAAAAAACAAGAGTTATGAAGAAGTTAGTGTTAGAAAATGATATCATTAAGAGTTTCAGGAAGATCCACTTGTAATCAATAGTTGATTACAGTATATTTCAGTGTTTGATAGTGTGAAACAAGGTAATATTCAAGCGTTTTTACCATGGAAATGACTCTTTTCAAAGGGTGTTCATAATGCATAGCTATGTTATTGATATTAGGGAATATAGAAGGTGTTGAAAACAAGCGAAAACAGGCTTCATAACATAGTTTTAATAGCAGAATGTACTTTGACTAGTTTCAGTAGTATTTAATAATTGATCATGATATATTGCAGTGTTTTAAATGATAAAAAAAACAAGTTATGAAGAAGTTAGTGTTAGAAAATGATATCATTAAGAGTTTCAGGAAGATCCACTTGTAATCAATAGTTGATTACAGTATATTTCAGTGTTTGATAGTGTGAAACAAGGTAATATTCAAGCGTTTTTACCATGGAAATGAGTCTTTTCAAAGGGTGTTCATACTGCATAGCTATGTTATTGATATTAGGTAATATAGAGGGTGTTGAAAACAAGCAGAAACAGGCTTCATAACATAGTTTTAATAGCAGAATGTACTTTGACTAGTTTCAGTAGTATTTAATAATTGATCATGATATATTGCAGTGTCTTAAATGATAAAAAAAACAAGAGTTATGGAGAAGTTAGTGTTAGAAAATGATATCATTAAGAGTTTCAGGAAGATCCAGTTGTAATTAATAGTTGATTACAGTATATTTCAGTGTTTGATAGTGTGAAACAAGGTAATATTCAAGCGTTTTTACCATGGAAATGACTCTTTTCAAAGGGTGTTCATAATGCATAGCTATGTTATTGATATTAGGGAATATAAAGGGTGTTGAAAACAACCAGAAATAGGCTTCATAACTGTTTTAATAGCAGAATGTACTTTGACTAGTTTCAGTAGTATTTAATAATTGATCATGATATATTGCAGTGTTTTAAATGATAAAAAAAACAAGAGTTATGAAGAAGTTAGTGTTAGAAAATGATATCATTAAGAGTTTCAGGAAGATCCACTTGTAATCAATAGTTGATTACAGTATATTTCAGTGTTTGATAGTGTGAAACAAGGTAATATTCAAGCGTTTTTACCATGGAAATGAGTCTTTTCAAAGGGTGTTCATACTGCATAGCTATGTTATTGATATTAGGTAATATAGAGGGTGTTGAAAACAAGCAGAAACAGGCTTCATAACATAGTTTTAATAGCAGAATGTACTTTGACTAGTTTCAGTAGTATTTAATAATTGATCATGATATATTGCAGTGTCTTAAATGATAAAAAAAACAAGAGTTATGGAGAAGTTAGTGTTAGAAAATGATATCATTAAGAGTTTCAGGAAGATCCAGTTGTAATTAATAGTTGATTACAGTATATTTCAGTGTTTGATAGTGTGAAACAAGGTAATATTCAAGCGTTTTTACCATGGAAATGACTCTTTTCAAAGGGTGTTCATAATGCATAGCTATGTTATTGATATTAGGGAATATAAAGGGTGTTGAAAACAACCAGAAATAGGCTTCATAACTGTTTTAATAGCAGAATGTACTTTGACTAGTTTCAGTAGTATTTAATAATTGATCATGATATATTGCAGTGTTTTAAATGATAAAAAAAACAAGAGTTATGAAGAAGTTAGTGTTAGAAAATGATATCATTAAGAGTTTCAGGAAGATCCACTTGTAATCAATAGTTGATTACAGTATATTTCAGTGTTTGATAGTGTGAAACAAGGTAATATTCAAGCGTTTTTACCATGGAAATGACTCTTTTCAAAGGGTGTTCATAATGCATAGCTATGTTATTGATATTAGGGAATATAGAAGGTGTTGAAAACAAGCAGAAACAGGCTTCATAACATAGTTTTAATAGCAGAATGTACTTTGACTAGTTTCAGTAGTATTTAATAATTGATCATGATATATTGCAGTGTTTTAAATGATAAAAAAAACAAGAGTTATGAAGAAGTTAGTGTTAGAAAATGATATCATTAAGAGTTTCAGGAAGATCCACTTGTAATCAATAGTTGATTACAGTATATTTCAGTGTTTGAAAGTGTGAAACAAGGTAATATTCAAGCGTTTTTACCATAGAAATGAGTCTTTTCAAAGGGTGTTCATACTGCATAGCTATGTTATTGATATTGGGTAATATAGAGGGTGTTGAAAACAAGCAGAAACAGGCTTCATAACATAGTTTTAATAGCAGAATGTACTTTGACTAGTTTCAGTAGTATTTAATAATTGATCATGATATATTGCAGTGTTTTAAATGATAAAAAAAACAAGAGTTATGGAGAAGTTAGTGTTAGAAAAATATATCATTAAGAGTTTCAGGAAGATCCAGTTGTAATTAATAGTTGATTACAGTATATTTCAGTGTTTGATAGTGTGAAACAAGGTAATATTCAAGCGTTTTTACCATGGAAATGACTCTTTTCAAAGGGTGTTCATAATGCATAGCTATGTTATTGATATTAGGGAATATATAGGGTGTTGAAAACAAGCGAAAACAGGCTTCATAACATAGTTTTAATAGCAGAATGTACTTTGACTAGTTTCAGTAGTATTTAATAATTGATCATGATATATTGCAGTGTTTTAAATGATAAAAAAAACAAGTTATGAAGAAGTTAGTGTTAGAAAATGATATCATTAAGAGTTTCAGGAAGATCCACTTGTAATCAATAGTTGATTACAGTATATTTCAGTGTTTGATAGTGTGAAACAAGGTAATATTCAAGCGTTTTTACCATGGAAATGAGTCTTTTCAAAGGGTGTTCATACTGCATAGCTATGTTATTGATATTAGATAATATAGAGGGTGTTGAAAACAAGCAGAAACAGGCTTCATAACATAGTTTTAATAGCAGAATGTACTTTGACTAGTTTCAGTAGTATTTAATAATTGATCATGATATATTGCAGTGTTTTAAATGATAAAAAAAACAAGAGTTATGGAGAAGTTAGTGTTAGAAAATGATATCATTAAGTTTCAGGAAGATCCACTTGTAATTAATAGTTGATTACAGTATATTTCAGTGTTTGATAGTGTGAAACAAGGTAATATTCAAGCGTTTTACCATGGAAATGACTCTTTTCAAAGGGTGTTCATACTGCCTAGCTATGTTATTGATATTAGGGAATATAGAGGGTGTTGAAAACAAGCGAAAACAGGCTTCATAACATAGTTTTAATAGCAGAATGTACTTTGACTAGTTTCAGTAGTATTTAATAATTGATCATGATATATTGCAGTGTTTTAAATGATAAAAGAAACAAGAGTTATGAAGAAGTTAGTGTTAGAAAATGATATCATTAAGAGTTTCAGGAAGATCCACTTGTAATTAATAGTTGATTACAGTATATTTCAGTGTTTGATAGTGTGAAACAAGGTAATATTCAAGCGTTTTTACCATGGAAATGACTCTTTTCAAAGGGTGTTTATACTGCATAGCTATGTTATTGATATTAGGGAATATAGAGGGTGTTGAAAACAAGCAGAAACAGGCTTCATAACATAGTTTTAATAGCAGAATGTACTTTGACTAGTTTCAGTAGTATTTAATAATTGATCATGATATATTGCAGTGTTTTAAATGATAAAAAAAAACAAGAGTTATGAAGAAGTTAGTGTTAGAAAATGATATCATTAAGAGTTTCAGGAAGATCCACTTGTAATTAATAGTTGATTACAGTATATTTCAGTGTTTGATAGTGTGAAACAAGGTAATATTCAAGCGTTTTTACCATGGAAATGACTCTTTTCAAAGGGTGTTCATACTGCATAGCTATGTTATTGATATTAGGGAATATAGAGGGTGTTGAAAACAAGCGAAAACAGGCTTCATAACATAGTTTTAATAGCAGAATGTACTTTGACTAGTTTCAGTAGTATTTAATAATTGATCATGATATATTGCAGTGTTTTAAATGATAAAAAAAACAAGAGTTATGAAGAAGTTAGTGTTAGAAAATGATATCATTAAGAGTTTCAGGAAGATCCACTTGTAATTAATAGTTGATTACAGTATATTTCAGTGTTTGATAGTGTGAAACAAGGTAATATTCAAGCGTTTTTACCATGGAAATGAGTCTTTTCAAAGGGTGTTCATACTGCATAGCTATGTTATTGATATTAGGGAATATAGAGGGTGTTGAAAACAAGCAGAAACAGGCTTCATAACATAGTTTTAATAGCAGAATGTACTTTGACTAGTTTCAGTAGTATTTAATAATTGATCATGATATATTGCAGTGTTTTAAATGATAAAAAAAACAAGAGTTATGAAGAAGTTAGTGTTAGAAAATGATATCATTAAGAGTTTCAGGAAGATCCACTTGTAATTAATAGTTGATTACAGTATATTTCAGTGTTTGATAGTGTGAAACAAGGTAATATTCAAGCGTTTTTACCATGGAAATGACTCTTTTCAAAGGGTGTTCATAATGCATAGCTATGTTATTGATATTAGGGAATATATAGGGTGTTGAAAACAAGCAGAAACAGGCTTCATAACATAGTTTTAATAGCAGAATGTACTTTGACTAGTTTCAGTAGTATTTAATAATTGATCATGATATATTGCAGTGTTTTAAATGATAAAAAAAACAAGAGTTATGAAGAAGTTAGTGTTAGAAAATGATATCATTAAGAGTTTCAGGTAGATCCACTTGTAATCAATAGTTGATTACAGTATATTTCAGTGTTTGATAGTGTGAAACAAGGTAATATTCAAGCGTTTTTACCATGGAAATGAGTCTTTTCAAAGGGTGTTCATACTGCATAGCTATGTTATTGATATTAGGTAATATAGAGGGTGTTGAAAACAAGCAGAAACAGGCTTCATAACATAGTTTTAATAGCAGAATGTACTTTGACTAGTTTCAGTAGTATTTAATAATTGATCATGATATATTGCAGTGTTTTAAATGATAAAAAAAACAAGAGTTATGGAGAAGTTAGTGTTAGAAAATGATATCATTAAGAGTTTCAGGAAGATCCAGTTGTAATTAATAGTTGATTACAGTATATTTCAGTGTTTGATAGTGTGAAACAAGGTAATATTCAAGCGTTTTTACCATGGAAATGACTCTTTTCAAAGGGTGTTCATAATGCATAGCTATGTTATTGATATTAGGGAATATATAGGGTGTTGAAAACAAGCGAAAACAGGCTTCATAACATAGTTTTAATAGCAGAATGTACTTTGACTAGTTTCAGTAGTATTTAATAATTGATCATGATATATTGCAGTGTTTTAAATGATAAAAAAAACAAGAGTTATGAAGAAGTTAGTGTTAGAAAATGATATCATTAAGAGTTTCAGGAAGATCCACTTGTAATCAATAGTTGATTACAGTATATTTCAGTGTTTGATAGTGTGAAACAAGGTAATATTCAAGCGTTTTTACCATGGAAATGAGTCTTTTCAAAGGGTGTTCATACTGCATAGCTATGTTATTGATATTAGGTAATATAGAGGGTGTTGAAAACAAGCAGAAACAGGCTTCATAACATAGTTTTAATAGCAGAATGTACTTTGACTAGTTTCAGTAGTATTTAATAATTGATCATGATATATTGCAGTGTCTTAAATGATAAAAAAAACAAGAGTTATGGAGAAGTTAGTGTTAGAAAATGATATCATTAAGAGTTTCAGGAAGATCCAGTTGTAATTAATAGTTGATTACAGTATATTTCAGTGTTTGATAGTGTGAAACAAGGTAATATTCAAGCGTTTTTACCATGGAAATGACTCTTTTCAAAGGGTGTTCATAATGCATAGCTATGTTATTGATATTAGGGAATATAAAGGGTGTTGAAAACAACCAGAAATAGGCTTCATAACTGTTTTAATAGCAGAATGTACTTTGACTAGTTTCAGTAGTATTTAATAATTGATCATGATATATTGCAGTGTTTTAAATGATAAAAAAAACAAGAGTTATGAAGAAGTTAGTGTTAGAAAATGATATCATTAAGAGTTTCAGGTAGATCCAGTTGTAATTAATAGTTGATTACAGTATATTTCAGTGTTTGATAGTGTGAAACAAGGTAATATTCAAGCGTTTTTTACCATGGAAATGACTTTTTCAAAGGGTGTTCATAATGCATAGCTATGTTATTGATATTAGGGAATATAAAGGGTGTTGAAAACAACCAGAAATAGGCTTCATAACTGTTTTAATAGCAGAATGTACTTTGACTAGTTTCAGTAGTATTTAATAATTGATCATGATATATTGCAGTGTTTTAAATGATAAAAAAAACAAGAGTTATGAAGAAGTTAGTGTTAGAAAATGATATCATTAAGAGTTTCAGGAAGATCCACTTGTAATTAATAGTTGATTACAGTATATTTCAGTGTTTGATAGTGTGAAACAAGGTAATATTCAAGCGTTTTTACCATGGAAATGAGTCTTTTCAAAGGGTGTTCATACTGCATAGCTATGTTATTGATATTAGGGAATATAGAGGGTGTTGAAAACAAGCAGAAACAGGCTTCATAACATAGTTTTAATAGCAGAATGTACTTTGACTAGTTTCAGTAGTATTTAATAATTGATCATGATATATTGCAGTGTTTTAAATGATAAAAAAAACAAGAGTTATGAAGAAGTTAGTGTTAGAAAATGAAATCATTAAGAGTTTCAGGAAGATCCACTTGTAATTAATAGTTGATTACAGTATATTTCAGTGTTTGATAGTGTGAAACAAGGTAATATTCAAGCGTTTTTACCATGGAAATGACTCTTTTCAAAGGGTGTTCATAATGCATAGCTATGTTATTGATATTAGGGAATATAGAAGGTGTTGAAAACAAGCGAAAACAGGCTTCATAACATAGTTTTAATAGCAGAATGTACTTTGACTAGTTTCAGTAGTATTTAATAATTGATCATGATACATTGCAGTGTTTTAAATGATAAAAAAAACAAGAGTTATGAAGAAGTTAGTGTTAGAAAATGATATCATTAAGAGTTTCAGGAAGATCCAGTTGTAATTAATAGTTGATTACAGTATATTTCAGTGTTTGATAGTGTGAAACAAGGTAATATTCAAGCGTTTTTACCATGGAAATGACTCTTTTCAAAGGGTGTTCATAATGCATAGCTATGTTATTGATATTAGGGAATATAAAGGGTGTTGAAAACAACCAGAAATAGGCTTCATAACTGTTTTAATAGCAGAATGTACTTTGACTAGTTTCAGTAGTATTTAATAATTGATCATGATATATTGCAGTGTTTTAAATGATAAAAAAAACAAGAGTTATGAAGAAGTTAGTGTTAGAAAATGATATCATTAAGAGTTTCAGGAAGATCCACTTGTAATCAATAGTTGATTACAGTATATTTCAGTGTTTGATAGTGTGAAACAAGGTAATATTCAAGCGTTTTTACCATGGAAATGACTCTTTTCAAAGGGTGTTCATAATGCATAGCTATGTTATTGATATTAGGGGATATAGAGGGTGTTGAAAACAAGCGAAAACAGGCTTCATAACATAGTTTTAATAGCAGAATGTACTTTGACTAGTTTCAGTAGTATTTAATAATTGATCATGATATATTGCAGTGTTTTAAATGATAAAAAAAACAAGAGTTATGAAGAAGTTAGTGTTAGAAAATGATATCATTAAGAGTTTCAGGAAGATCCACTTGTAATTAATAGTTGATTACAGTATATTTCAGTGTTTGATAGTGTGAAACAAGGTAATATTCAAGCGTTTTTACCATGGAAATGACTCTTTTCAAAGGGTGTTCATAATGCATAGCTATGTTATTGATATTAGGGAATATAGAAGGTGTTGAAAACAATCGAAAACAGGCTTCATAACATAGTTTTAATAGCAGAATGTACTTTGACTAGTTTCAGTAGTATTTAATAATTGATCATGATACATTGCAGTGTTTTAAATGATAAAAAAAACAAGAGTTATGAAGAAGTTAGTGTTAGAAAATGATATCATTAAGAGTTTCAGGAAGATCCAGTTGTAATTAATAGTTGATTACAGTATATTTCAGTGTTTGATAGTGTGAAACAAGGTAATATTCAAGCGTTTTTACCATGGAAATGACTCTTTTCAAAGGGTGTTCATAATGCATAGCTATGTTATTGATATTAGGGAATATAAAGGGTGTTGAAAACAACCAGAAATAGGCTTCATAACTGTTTTAATAGCAGAATGTACTTTGACTAGTTTCAGTAGTATTTAATAATTGATCATGATATATTGCAGTGTTTTAAATGATAAAAAAAACAAGAGTTATGAAGAAGTTAGTGTTAGAAAATGATATCATTAAGAGTTTCAGGAAGATCCACTTGTAATCAATAGTTGATTACAGTATATTTCAGTGTTTGATAGTGTGAAACAAGGTAATATTCAAGCGTTTTTACCATGGAAATGACTCTTTTCAAAGGGTGTTCATAATGCATAGCTATGTTATTGATATTAGGGGATATAGAGGGTGTTGAAAACAAGCGAAAACAGGCTTCATAACATAGTTTTAATAGCAGAATGTACTTTGACTAGTTTCAGTAGTATTTAATAATTGATCATGATATATTGCAGTGTTTTAAATGATAAAAAAAACAAGAGTTATGAAGAAGTTAGTGTTAGAAAATGATATCAATAAGAGTTTCAGGAAGATCCACTTGTAATCAATAGTTGATTACAGTATATTTCAGTGTTTGATAGTGTGAAACAAGGTAATATTCAAGCGTTTTTACCATGGAAATGACTCTTTTCAAAGGGTGTTCATAATGCATAGCTATGTTATTGATATTAGGGAATATATAGGGTGTTGAAAACAAGCGAAAACAGGCTTCATAACATAGTTTTAATAGCAGAATGTACTTTGACTAGTTTCAGTAGTATTTAATAATTGATCATGATATATTGCAGTGTTTTAAATGATAAAAAAAACAAGAGTTATGAAGAAGTTAGTGTTAGAAAATGATATCATTAAGAGTTTCAGGAAGATCCACTTGTAATCAATAGTTGATTACAGTATATTTCAGTGTTTGAAAGTGTGAAACAAGGTAATATTCAAGCGTTTTTACCATAGAAATGAGTCTTTTCAAAGGGTGTTCATACTGCATAGCTATGTTATTGATATTGGGTAATATAGAGGGTGTTGAAAACAAGCAGAAACAGGCTTCATAACATAGTTTTAATAGCAGAATGTACTTTGACTAGTTTCAGTAGTATTTAATAATTGATCATGATATATTGCAGTGTTTTAAATGATAAAAAAAACAAGAGTTATGGAGAAGTTAGTGTTAGAAAAATATATCATTAAGAGTTTCAGGAAGATCCAGTTGTAATTAATAGTTGATTACAGTATATTTCAGTGTTTGATAGTGTGAAACAAGGTAATATTCAAGCGTTTTTACCATGGAAATGACTCTTTTCAAAGGGTGTTCATAATGCATAGCTATGTTATTGATATTAGGGAATATATAGGGTGTTGAAAACAAGCGAAAACAGGCTTCATAACATAGTTTTAATAGCAGAATGTACTTTGACTAGTTTCAGTAGTATTTAATAATTGATCATGATATATTGCAGTGTTTTAAATGATAAAAAAAACAAGTTATGAAGAAGTTAGTGTTAGAAAATGATATCATTAAGAGTTTCAGGAAGATCCACTTGTAATCAATAGTTGATTACAGTATATTTCAGTGTTTGATAGTGTGAAACAAGGTAATATTCAAGCGTTTTTACCATGGAAATGACTCTTTTCAAAGGGTGTTTATACTGCATAGCTATGTTATTGATATTAGGGAATATAGAGGGTGTTGAAAACAAGCAGAAACAGGCTTCATAACATAGTTTTAATAGCAGAATGTACTTTGACTAGTTTCAGTAGTATTTAATAATTGATCATGATATATTGCAGTGTTTTAAATGATAAAAAAAACAAGAGTTATGAAGAAGTTAGTGTTAGAAAATGATATCATTAAGAGTTTCAGGAAGATCCACTTGTAATTAATAGTTGATTACAGTATATTTCAGTGTTTGATAGTGTGAAACAAGGTAATATTCAAGCGTTTTTACCATGGAAATGACTCTTTTCAAAGGGTGTTCATACTGCATAGCTATGTTATTGATATTAGGGAATATAGAGGGTGTTGAAAACAAGCGAAAACAGGCTTCATAACATAGTTTTAATAGCAGAATGTACTTTGACTAGTTTCAGTAGTATTTAATAATTGATCATGATATATTGCAGTGTTTTAAATGATAAAAAAAACAAGAGTTATGAAGAAGTTAGTGTTAGAAAATGATATCATTAAGAGTTTCAGGAAGATCCACTTGTAATTAATAGTTGATTACAGTATATTTCAGTGTTTGATAGTGTGAAACAAGGTAATATTCAAGCGTTTTTACCATGGAAATGAGTCTTTTCAAAGGGTGTTCATACTGCATAGCTATGTTATTGATATTAGGTAATATAGAGGGTGTTGAAAACAAGCAGAAACAGGCTTCATAACATAGTTTTAATAGCAGAATGTACTTTGACTAGTTTCAGTAGTATTTAATAATTGATCATGATATATTGCAGTGTTTTAAATGATAAAAAAAACAAGAGTTATGAAGAAGTTAGTGTTAGAAAATGATATCATTAAGAGTTTCAGGAAGATCCACTTGTAATCAATAGTTGATTACAGTATATGTCAGTGTTTGATAGTGTGAAACAAGGTAATATTCAAGCGTTTTTACCATGGAAATGACTCTTTTCAAAGGGTGTTCATAATGCATAGCTATGTTATTGATATTAGGGAATATAGAAGGTGTTGAAAACAAGCGAAAACAGGCTTCATAACATAGTTTTAATAGCAGAATGTACTTTGACTAGTTTCAGTAGTATTTAATAATTGATCATGATATATTGCAGTGTTTTAAATGATAAAAAAAACAAGAGTTATGAAGAAGTTAGTGTTAGAAAATGATATCATTAAGAGTTTCAGGAAGATCCACTTGTAATAAATAGTTGATTACAGTATATTTCAGTGTTTGATAGTGTGAAACAAGGTAATATTCAAGCGTTTTTACCATGGAAATGACTCTTTTCAAAGGGTGTTCATAATGCATAGCTATGTTATTGATATTAGGGGATATAGAGGGTGTTGAAAACAAGCGAAAACAGGCTTCATAACATAGTTTTAATAGCAGAATGTACTTTGACTAGTTTCAGTAGTATTTAATAATTGATCATGATATATTGCAGTGTTTTAAATGATAAAAAAAACAAGAGTTATGAAGAAGTTAGTGTTAGAAAATGATATCATTAAGAGTTTCAGGAAGATCCACTTGTAATCAATAGTTGATTACAGTATATTTCAGTGTTTGATAGTGTGAAACAAGGTAATATTCAAGCGTTTTTACCATGGAAATGACTCTTTTCAAAGGGTGTTCATAATGCATAGCTATGTTATTGATATTAGGGAATATAAAGGGTGTTGAAAACAACCAGAAATAGGCTTCATAACTGTTTTAATAGCAGAATGTACTTTGACTAGTTTCAGTAGTATTTAATAATTGATCATGATATATTGCAGTGTTTTAAATGATAAAAAAAACAAGAGTTATGAAGAAGTTAGTGTTAGAAAATGATATCATTAAGAGTTTCAGGAAGATCCACTTGTAATTAATAGTTGATTACAGTATATTTCAGTGTTTGATAGTGTGAAACAAGGTAATATTCAAGCGTTTTTACCATGGAAATGACTCTTTTCAAAGGGTGTTCATAATGCATAGCTATGTTATTGATATTAGGGAATATATAGGGTGTTGAAAACAAGCAGAAACAGGCTTCATAACATAGTTTTAATAGCAGAATGTACTTTGACTAGTTTCAGTAGTATTTAATAATTGATCATGATATATTGCAGTGTTTTAATTGATAAAAAAAACAAGAGTTATGAAGAAGTTAGTGTTAGAAAATGATATCATTAAGAGTTTCAGGTAGATCCACTTGTAATCAATAGTTGATTACAGTATATTTCAGTGTTTGATAGTGTGAAACAAGGTAATATTCAAGCGTTTTTACCATGGAAATGAGTCTTTTCAAAGGGTGTTCATACTGCATAGCTATGTTATTGATATTAGGTAATATAGAGGGTGTTGAAAACAAGCAGAAACAGGCTTCATAACATAGTTTTAATAGCAGAATGTACTTTGACTAGTTTCAGTAGTATTTAATAATTGATCATGATATATTGCAGTGTTTTAAATGATAAAAAAAACAAGAGTTATGGAGAAGTTAGTGTTAGAAAATGATATCATTAAGAGTTTCAGGAAGATCCAGTTGTAATTAATAGTTGATTACAGTATATTTCAGTGTTTGATAGTGTGAAACAAGGTAATATTCAAGCGTTTTTACCATGGAAATGACTCTTTTCAAAGGGTGTTCATAATGCATAGCTATGTTATTGATATTAGGGAATATATAGGGTGTTGAAAACAAGCGAAAACAGGCTTCATAACATAGTTTTAATAGCAGAATGTACTTTGACTAGTTTCAGTAGTATTTAATAATTGATCATGATATATTGCAGTGTTTTAAATGATAAAAAAAACAAGAGTTATGAAGAAGTTAGTGTTAGAAAATGATATCATTAAGAGTTTCAGGAAGATCCACTTGTAATCAATAGTTGATTACAGTATATTTCAGTGTTTGATAGTGTGAAACAAGGTAATATTCAAGCGTTTTTACCATGGAAATGAGTCTTTTCAAAGGGTGTTCATACTGCATAGCTATGTTATTGATATTAGGTAATATAGAGGGTGTTGAAAACAAGCAGAAACAGGCTTCATAACATAGTTTTAATAGCAGAATGTACTTTGACTAGTTTCAGTAGTATTTAATAATTGATCATGATATATTGCAGTGTCTTAAATGATAAAAAAAACAAGAGTTATGGAGAAGTTAGTGTTAGAAAATGATATCATTAAGAGTTTCAGGAAGATCCAGTTGTAATTAATAGTTGATTACAGTATATTTCAGTGTTTGATAGTGTGAAACAAGGTAATATTCAAGCGTTTTTACCATGGAAATGACTCTTTTCAAAGGGTGTTCATAATGCATAGCTATGTTATTGATATTAGGGAATATAAAGGGTGTTGAAAACAACCAGAAATAGGCTTCATAACTGTTTTAATAGCAGAATGTACTTTGACTAGTTTCAGTAGTATTTAATAATTGATCATGATATATTGCAGTGTTTTAAATGATAAAAAAAACAAGAGTTATGAAGAAGTTAGTGTTAGAAAATGATATCATTAAGAGTTTCAGGTAGATCCAGTTGTAATTAATAGTTGATTACAGTATATTTCAGTGTTTGATAGTGTGAAACAAGGTAATATTCAAGCGTTTTTTACCATGGAAATGACTTTTTCAAAGGGTGTTCATAATGCATAGCTATGTTATTGATATTAGGGAATATAAAGGGTGTTGAAAACAACCAGAAATAGGCTTCATAACTGTTTTAATAGCAGAATGTACTTTGACTAGTTTCAGTAGTATTTAATAATTGATCATGATATATTGCAGTGTTTTAAATGATAAAAAAAACAAGAGTTATGAAGAAGTTAGTGTTAGAAAATGATATCATTAAGAGTTTCAGGAAGATCCACTTGTAATTAATAGTTGATTACAGTATATTTCAGTGTTTGATAGTGTGAAACAAGGTAATATTCAAGCGTTTTTACCATGGAAATGACTCTTTTCAAAGGGTGTTCATACTGCATAGCTATGTTATTGATATTAGGGAATATAGAGGGTGTTGAAAACAAGCAGAAACAGGCTTCATAACATAGTTTTAATAGCAGAATGTACTTTGACTAGTTTCAGTAGTATTTAATAATTGATCATGATATATTGCAGTGTTTTAAATGATAAAAAAAACAAGAGTTATGAAGAAGTTAGTGTTAGAAAATGATATCATTAAGAGTTTCAGGAAGATCCACTTGTAATTAATAGTTGATTACAGTATATTTCAGTGTTTGATAGTGTGAAACAAGGTAATATTCAAGCGTTTTTACCATGGAAATGACTCTTTTCAAAGGGTGTTCATACTGCATAGCTATGTTATTGATATTAGGGAATATAGAGGGTGTTGAAAACAAGCAGAAACAGGCTTCATAACATAGTTTTAATAGCAGAATGTACTTTGACTAGTTTCAGTAGTATTTAATAATTGATCATGATATATTGCAGTGTTTTAAATGATAAAAAAAACAAGAGTTATGAAGAAGTTAGTGTTAGAAAATGATATCATTAAGAGTTTCAGGAAGATCCACTTGTAATTAATAGTTGATTACAGTATATTTCAGTGTTTGATAGTGTGAAACAAGGTAATATTCAAGCGTTTTTACCATGGAAATGACTCTTTTCAAAGGGTGTTCATAATGCATAGCTATGTTATTGATATTAGGGAATATAGAAGGTGTTGAAAACAAGCGAAAACAGGCTTCATAACATAGTTTTAATAGCAGAATGTACTTTGACTAGTTTCAGTAGTATTTAATAATTGATCATGATACATTGCAGTGTTTTAAATGATAAAAAAAACAAGAGTTATGAAGAAGTTAGTGTTAGAAAATGATATCATTAAGAGTTTCAGGAAGATCCAGTTGTAATTAATAGTTGATTACAGTATATTTCAGTGTTTGATAGTGTGAAACAAGGTAATATTCAAGCGTTTTTACCATGGAAATGACTCTTTTCAAAGGGTGTTCATAATGCATAGCTATGTTATTGATATTAGGGAATATAAAGGGTGTTGAAAACAACCAGAAATAGGCTTCATAACTGTTTTAATAGCAGAATGTACTTTGACTAGTTTCAGTAGTATTTAATAATTGATCATGATATATTGCAGTGTCTTAAATGATAAAAAAAACAAGAGTTATGGAGAAGTTAGTGTTAGAAAATGATATCATTAAGAGTTTCAGGAAGATCCAGTTGTAATTAATAGTTGATTACAGTATATTTCAGTGTTTGATAGTGTGAAACAAGGTAATATTCAAGCGTTTTTACCATGGAAATGACTCTTTTCAAAGGGTGTTCATAATGCATAGCTATGTTATTGATATTAGGGAATATAAAGGGTGTTGAAAACAACCAGAAATAGGTTTCATAACTGTTTTGATAGCAGAATGTACTTTGACTAGTTTCAGTAGTA
Organism: Thysanoteuthis rhombus; assembly: GCA_963457665.1. Taxonomy (NCBI): domain Eukaryota; kingdom Metazoa; phylum Mollusca; class Cephalopoda; order Oegopsida; family Thysanoteuthidae; genus Thysanoteuthis; species Thysanoteuthis major. The sequence goes on from OY735211.1 coordinate 56,342,376, forward strand.
TTTAATAATTGATCATGATATATTGCAGTGTTTTAAATGATAAAAAAAACAAGAGTTATGAAGAAGTTAGTGTTAGAAAATGATATCATTAAGAGTTTCAGGTAGATCCAGTTGTAATTAATAGTTGATTACAGTATATTTCAGTGTTTGATAGTGTGAAACAAGGTAATATTCAAGCGTTTTTTACCATGGAAATGACTTTTTCAAAGGGTGTTCATAATGCATAGCTATGTTATTGATATTAGGGAATATAAAGGGTGTTGAAAACAACCAGAAATAGGCTTCATAACTGTTTTAATAGCAGAATGTACTTTGACTAGTTTCAGTAGTATTTAATAATTGATCATGATACATTGCAGTGTTTTAAATGATAAAAAAAACAAGAGTTATGAAGAAGTTAGTGTTAGAAAATGATATCATTAAGAGTTTCAGGAAGATCCAGTTGTAATTAATAGTTGATTACAGTATATTTCAGTGTTTGATAGTGTGAAACAAGGTAATATTCAAGCGTTTTTACCATGGAAATGACTCTTTTCAAAGGGTGTTCATAATGCATAGCTATGTTATTGATATTAGGGAATATAAAGGGTGTTGAAAACAACCAGAAATAGGCTTCATAACTGTTTTAATAGCAGAATGTACTTTGACTAGTTTCAGTAGTATTTAATAATTGATCATGATATATTGCAGTGTTTTAAATGATAAAAAAAACAAGAGTTATGAAGAAGTTAGTGTTAGAAAATGATATCATTAAGAGTTTCAGGAAGATCCACTTGTAATCAATAGTTGATTACAGTATATTTCAGTGTTTGATAGTGTGAAACAAGGTAATATTCAAGCGTTTTTACCATGGAAATGACTCTTTTCAAAGGGTGTTCATAATGCATAGCTATGTTATTGATATTAGGGGATATAGAGGGTGTTGAAAACAAGCGAAAACAGGCTTCATAACATAGTTTTAATAGCAGAATGTACTTTGACTAGTTTCAGTAGTATTTAATAATTGATCATGATATATTGCAGTGTTTTAAATGATAAAAAAAACAAGAGTTATGAAGAAGTTAGTGTTAGAAAATGATATCATTAAGAGTTTCAGGAAGATCCACTTGTAATTAATAGTTGATTACAGTATATTTCAGTGTTTGATAGTGTGAAACAAGGTAATATTCAAGCGTTTTTACCATGGAAATGACTCTTTTCAAAGGGTGTTCATAATGCATAGCTATGTTATTGATATTAGGGAATATAGAAGGTGTTGAAAACAATCGAAAACAGGCTTCATAACATAGTTTTAATAGCAGAATGTACTTTGACTAGTTTCAGTAGTATTTAATAATTGATCATGATACATTGCAGTGTTTTAAATGATAAAAAAAACAAGAGTTATGAAGAAGTTAGTGTTAGAAAATGATATCATTAAGAGTTTCAGGAAGATCCAGTTGTAATTAATAGTTGATTACAGTATATTTCAGTGTTTGATAGTGTGAAACAAGGTAATATTCAAGCGTTTTTACCATGGAAATGACTCTTTTCAAAGGGTGTTCATAATGCATAGCTATGTTATTGATATTAGGGAATATAAAGGGTGTTGAAAACAACCAGAAATAGGCTTCATAACTGTTTTAATAGCAGAATGTACTTTGACTAGTTTCAGTAGTATTTAATAATTGATCATGATATATTGCAGTGTTTTAAATGATAAAAAAAACAAGAGTTATGAAGAAGTTAGTGTTAGAAAATGATATCATTAAGAGTTTCAGGAAGATCCACTTGTAATCAATAGTTGATTACAGTATATTTCAGTGTTTGATAGTGTGAAACAAGGTAATATTCAAGCGTTTTTACCATGGAAATGACTCTTTTCAAAGGGTGTTCATAATGCATAGCTATGTTATTGATATTAGGGGATATAGAGGGTGTTGAAAACAAGCGAAAACAGGCTTCATAACATAGTTTTAATAGCAGAATGTACTTTGACTAGTTTCAGTAGTATTTAATAATTGATCATGATATATTGCAGTGTTTTAAATGATAAAAAAAACAAGAGTTATGAAGAAGTTAGTGTTAGAAAATGATATCAATAAGAGTTTCAGGAAGATCCACTTGTAATCAATAGTTGATTACAGTATATTTCAGTGTTTGATAGTGTGAAACAAGGTAATATTCAAGCGTTTTTACCATGGAAATGACTCTTTTCAAAGGGTGTTCATAATGCATAGCTATGTTATTGATATTAGGGAATATAGAAGGTGTTGAAAACAAGCGAAAACAGGCTTCATAACATAGTTTTAATAGCAGAATGTACTTTGACTAGTTTCAGTAGTATTTAATAATTGATCATGATATATTGCAGTGTTTTAAATGATAAAAAAAACAAGAGTTATGAAGAAGTTAGTGTTAGAAAATGATATCATTAAGAGTTTCAGGAAGATCCACTTGTAATCAATAGTTGATTACAGTATATTTCAGTGTTTGAAAGTGTGAAACAAGGTAATATTCAAGCGTTTTTACCATAGAAATGAGTCTTTTCAAAGGGTGTTCATACTGCATAGCTATGTTATTGATATTGGGTAATATAGAGGGTGTTGAAAACAAGCAGAAACAGGCTTCATAACATAGTTTTAATAGCAGAATGTACTTTGACTAGTTTCAGTAGTATTTAATAATTGATCATGATATATTGCAGTGTTTTAAATGATAAAAAAAACAAGAGTTATGGAGAAGTTAGTGTTAGAAAAATATATCATTAAGAGTTTCAGGAAGATCCAGTTGTAATTAATAGTTGATTACAGTATATTTCAGTGTTTGATAGTGTGAAACAAGGTAATATTCAAGCGTTTTTACCATGGAAATGACTCTTTTCAAAGGGTGTTCATAATGCATAGCTATGTTATTGATATTAGGGAATATATAGGGTGTTGAAAACAAGCGAAAACAGGCTTCATAACATAGTTTTAATAGCAGAATGTACTTTGACTAGTTTCAGTAGTATTTAATAATTGATCATGATATATTGCAGTGTTTTAATTGATAAAAAAAACAAGAGTTATGAAGAAGTTAGTGTTAGAAAATGATATCATTAAGAGTTTCAGGTAGATCCACTTGTAATCAATAGTTGATTACAGTATATTTCAGTGTTTGATAGTGTGAAACAAGGTAATATTCAAGCGTTTTTACCATGGAAATGAGTCTTTTCAAAGGGTGTTCATACTGCATAGCTATGTTATTGATATTAGGTAATATAGAGGGTGTTGAAAACAAGCAGAAACAGGCTTCATAACATAGTTTTAATAGCAGAATGTACTTTGACTAGTTTCAGTAGTATTTAATAATTGATCATGATATATTGCAGTGTTTTAAATGATAAAAAAAACAAGAGTTATGGAGAAGTTAGTGTTAGAAAATGATATCATTAAGAGTTTCAGGAAGATCCAGTTGTAATTAATAGTTGATTACAGTATATTTCAGTGTTTGATAGTGTGAAACAAGGTAATATTCAAGCGTTTTTACCATGGAAATGACTCTTTTCAAAGGGTGTTCATAATGCATAGCTATGTTATTGATATTAGGGAATATATAGGGTGTTGAAAACAAGCGAAAACAGGCTTCATAACATAGTTTTAATAGCAGAATGTACTTTGACTAGTTTCAGTAGTATTTAATAATTGATCATGATATATTGCAGTGTTTTAAATGATAAAAAAAACAAGAGTTATGAAGAAGTTAGTGTTAGAAAATGATATCATTAAGAGTTTCAGGAAGATCCACTTGTAATCAATAGTTGATTACAGTATATTTCAGTGTTTGATAGTGTGAAACAAGGTAATATTCAAGCGTTTTTACCATGGAAATGAGTCTTTTCAAAGGGTGTTCATACTGCATAGCTATGTTATTGATATTAGGTAATATAGAGGGTGTTGAAAACAAGCAGAAACAGGCTTCATAACATAGTTTTAAAAGCAGAATGTACTTTGACTAGTTTCAGTAGTATTTAATAATTGATCATGATATATTGCAGTGTCTTAAATGATAAAAAAAACAAGAGTTATGGAGAAGTTAGTGTTAGAAAATGATATCATTAAGAGTTTCAGGAAGATCCAGTTGTAATTAATAGTTGATTACAGTATATTTCAGTGTTTGATAGTGTGAAACAAGGTAATATTCAAGCGTTTTTTACCATGGAAATGACTTTTTCAAAGGGTGTTCATAATGCATAGCTATGTTATTGATATTAGGGAATATAAAGGGTGTTGAAAACAACCAGAAATAGGCTTCATAACTGTTTTAATAGCAGAATGTACTTTGACTAGTTTCAGTAGTATTTAATAATTGATCATGATACATTGCAGTGTTTTAAATGATAAAAAAAACAAGAGTTATGAAGAAGTTAGTGTTAGAAAATGATATCATTAAGAGTTTCAGGAAGATCCAGTTGTAATTAATAGTTGATTACAGTATATTTCAGTGTTTGATAGTGTGAAACAAGGTAATATTCAAGCGTTTTTACCATGGAAATGACTCTTTTCAAAGGGTGTTCATAATGCATAGCTATGTTATTGATATTAGGGAATATAAAGGGTGTTGAAAACAACCAGAAATAGGCTTCATAACTGTTTTAATAGCAGAATGTACTTTGACTAGTTTCAGTAGTATTTAATAATTGATCATGATATATTGCAGTGTTTTAAATGATAAAAAAAACAAGAGTTATGAAGAAGTTAGTGTTAGAAAATGATATCATTAAGAGTTTCAGGAAGATCCACTTGTAATCAATAGTTGATTACAGTATATTTCAGTGTTTGATAGTGTGAAACAAGGTAATATTCAAGCGTTTTTACCATGGAAATGACTCTTTTCAAAGGGTGTTCATACTGCATAGCTATGTTATTGATATTAGGGAATATAGAGGGTGTTGAAAACAAGCAGAAACAGGCTTCATAACATAGTTTTAATAGCAGAATGTACTTTGACTAGTTTCAGTAGTATTTAATAATTGATCATGATATATTGCAGTGTTTTAAATGATAAAAAAAACAAGAGTTATGAAGAAGTTAGTGTTAGAAAATGATATCATTAAGAGTTTCAGGAAGATCCAGTTGTAATTAATAGTTGATTACAGTATATTTCAGTGTTTGATAGTGTGAAACAAGGTAATATTCAAGCGTTTTTACCATGGAAATGACTCTTTTCAAAGGGTGTTCATACTGCATAGCTATGTTATTGATATTAGGGAATATAGAGGGTGTTGAAAACAAGCAGAAACAGGCTTCATAACATAGTTTTAATAGCAGAATGTACTTTGACTAGTTTCAGTAGTATTTAATAATTGATCATGATATATTGCAGTGTTTTAAATGATAAAAAAAACAAGAGTTATGAAGAAGTTAGTGTTAGAAAATGATATCATTAAGAGTTTCAGGAAGATCCACTTGTAATTAATAGTTGATTACAGTATATTTCAGTGTTTGATAGTGTGAAACAAGGTAATATTCAAGCGTTTTTACCATGGAAATGACTCTTTTCAAAGGGTGTTCATAATGCATAGCTATGTTATTGATATTAGGGAATATAGAAGGTGTTGAAAACAAGCGAAAACAGGCTTCATAACATAGTTTTAATAGCAGAATGTACTTTGACTAGTTTCAGTAGTATTTAATAATTGATCATGATACATTGCAGTGTTTTAAATGATAAAAAAAACAAGAGTTATGAAGAAGTTAGTGTTAGAAAATGATATCATTAAGAGTTTCAGGAAGATCCAGTTGTAATTAATAGTTGATTACAGTATATTTCAGTGTTTGATAGTGTGAAACAAGGTAATATTCAAGCGTTTTTACCATGGAAATGACTCTTTTCAAAGGGTGTTCATAATGCATAGCTATGTTATTGATATTAGGGAATATAAAGGGTGTTGAAAACAACCAGAAATAGGCTTCATAACTGTTTTAATAGCAGAATGTACTTTGACTAGTTTCAGTAGTATTTAATAATTGATCATGATATATTGCAGTGTCTTAAATGATAAAAAAAACAAGAGTTATGGAGAAGTTAGTGTTAGAAAATGATATCATTAAGAGTTTCAGGAAGATCCAGTTGTAATTAATAGTTGATTACAGTATATTTCAGTGTTTGATAGTGTGAAACAAGGTAATATTCAAGCGTTTTTACCATGGAAATGACTCTTTTCAAAGGGTGTTCATAATGCATAGCTATGTTATTGATATTAGGGAATATAAAGGGTGTTGAAAACAACCAGAAATAGGTTTCATAACTGTTTTAATAGCAGAATGTACTTTGACTAGTTTCAGTAGTATTTAATAATTGATCATGATATATTGCAGTGTTTTAAATGATAAAAAAAACAAGAGTTATGAAGAAGTTAGTGTTAGAAAATGATATCATTAAGAGTTTCAGGTAGATCCAGTTGTAATTAATAGTTGATTACAGTATATTTCAGTGTTTGATAGTGTGAAACAAGGTAATATTCAAGCGTTTTTTACCATGGAAATGACTTTTTCAAAGGGTGTTCATAATGCATAGCTATGTTATTGATATTAGGGAATATAAAGGGTGTTGAAAACAACCAGAAATAGGCTTCATAACTGTTTTAATAGCAGAATGTACTTTGACTAGTTTCAGTAGTATTTAATAATTGATCATGATACATTGCAGTGTTTTAAATGATAAAAAAAACAAGAGTTATGAAGAAGTTAGTGTTAGAAAATGATATCATTAAGAGTTTCAGGAAGATCCAGTTGTAATTAATAGTTGATTACAGTATATTTCAGTGTTTGATAGTGTGAAACAAGGTAATATTCAAGCGTTTTTACCATGGAAATGACTCTTTTCAAAGGGTGTTCATAATGCATAGCTATGTTATTGATATTAGGGAATATAAAGGGTGTTGAAAACAACCAGAAATAGGCTTCATAACTGTTTTAATAGCAGAATGTACTTTGACTAGTTTCAGTAGTATTTAATAATTGATCATGATATATTGCAGTGTTTTAAATGATAAAAAAAACAAGAGTTATGAAGAAGTTAGTGTTAGAAAATGATATCATTAAGAGTTTCAGGAAGATCCACTTGTAATCAATAGTTGATTACAGTATATTTCAGTGTTTGATAGTGTGAAACAAGGTAATATTCAAGCGTTTTTACCATGGAAATGACTCTTTTCAAAGGGTGTTCATAATGCATAGCTATGTTATTGATATTAGGGGATATAGAGGGTGTTGAAAACAAGCGAAAACAGGCTTCATAACATAGTTTTAATAGCAGAATGTACTTTGACTAGTTTCAGTAGTATTTAATAATTGATCATGATATATTGCAGTGTTTTAAATGATAAAAAAAACAAGAGTTATGAAGAAGTTAGTGTTAGAAAATGATATCATTAAGAGTTTCAGGAAGATCCACTTGTAATTAATAGTTGATTACAGTATATTTCAGTGTTTGATAGTGTGAAACAAGGTAATATTCAAGCGTTTTTACCATGGAAATGACTCTTTTCAAAGGGTGTTCATAATGCATAGCTATGTTATTGATATTAGGGAATATAGAAGGTGTTGAAAACAAGCGAAAACAGGCTTCATAACATAGTTTTAATAGCAGAATGTACTTTGACTAGTTTCAGTAGTATTTAATAATTGATCATGATACATTGCAGTGTTTTAAATGATAAAAAAAACAAGAGTTATGAAGAAGTTAGTGTTAGAAAATGATATCATTAAGAGTTTCAGGAAGATCCAGTTGTAATTAATAGTTGATTACAGTATATTTCAGTGTTTGATAGTGTGAAACAAGGTAATATTCAAGCGTTTTTACCATGGAAATGACTCTTTTCAAAGGGTGTTCATAATGCATAGCTATGTTATTGATATTAGGGAATATAAAGGGTGTTGAAAACAACCAGAAATAGGCTTCATAACTGTTTTAATAGCAGAATGTACTTTGACTAGTTTCAGTAGTATTTAATAATTGATCATGATATATTGCAGTGTTTTAAATGATAAAAAAAACAAGAGTTATGAAGAAGTTAGTGTTAGAAAATGATATCATTAAGAGTTTCAGGAAGATCCACTTGTAATCAATAGTTGATTACAGTATATTTCAGTGTTTGATAGTGTGAAACAAGGTAATATTCAAGCGTTTTTACCATGGAAATGACTCTTTTCAAAGGGTGTTCATAATGCATAGCTATGTTATTGATATTAGGGGATATAGAGGGTGTTGAAAACAAGCGAAAACAGGCTTCATAACATAGTTTTAATAGCAGAATGTACTTTGACTAGTTTCAGTAGTATTTAATAATTGATCATGATATATTGCAGTGTTTTAAATGATAAAAAAAACAAGAGTTATGAAGAAGTTAGTGTTAGAAAATGATATCAATAAGAGTTTCAGGAAGATCCACTTGTAATCAATAGTTGATTACAGTATATTTCAGTGTTTGATAGTGTGAAACAAGGTAATATTCAAGCGTTTTTACCATGGAAATGACTCTTTTCAAAGGGTGTTCATAATGCATAGCTATGTTATTGATATTAGGGAATATAGAAGGTGTTGAAAACAAGCGAAAACAGGCTTCATAACATAGTTTTAATAGCAGAATGTACTTTGACTAGTTTCAGTAGTATTTAATAATTGATCATGATATATTGCAGTGTTTTAAATGATAAAAAAAACAAGAGTTATGAAGAAGTTAGTGTTAGAAAATGATATCATTAAGAGTTTCAGGAAGATCCACTTGTAATCAATAGTTGATTACAGTATATTTCAGTGTTTGAAAGTGTGAAACAAGGTAATATTCAAGCGTTTTTACCATAGAAATGAGTCTTTTCAAAGGGTGTTCATACTGCATAGCTATGTTATTGATATTGGGTAATATAGAGGGTGTTGAAAACAAGCAGAAACAGGCTTCATAACATAGTTTTAATAGCAGAATGTACTTTGACTAGTTTCAGTAGTATTTAATAATTGATCATGATATATTGCAGTGTTTTAAATGATAAAAAAAACAAGAGTTATGGAGAAGTTAGTGTTAGAAAATGATATCATTAAGAGTTTCAGGAAGATCCAGTTGTAATTAATAGTTGATTACAGTATATTTCAGTGTTTGATAGTGTGAAACAAGGTAATATTCAAGCGTTTTTACCATGGAAATGACTCTTTTCAAAGGGTGTTCATAATGCATAGCTATGTTATTGATATTAGGGAATATATAGGGTGTTGAAAACAAGCGAAAACAGGCTTCATAACATAGTTTTAATAGCAGAATGTACTTTGACTAGTTTCAGTAGTATTTAATAATTGATCATGATATATTGCAGTGTTTTAAATGATAAAAAAAACAAGAGTTATGAAGAAGTTAGTGTTAGAAAATGATATCATTAAGAGTTTCAGGAAGATCCACTTGTAATCAATAGTTGATTACAGTATATTTCAGTGTTTGATAGTGTGAAACAAGGTAATATTCAAGCGTTTTTACCATGGAAATGACTCTTTTCAAAGGGTGTTTATACTGCATAGCTATGTTATTGATATTAGGGAATATAGAGGGTGTTGAAAACAAGCAGAAACAGGCTTCATAACATAGTTTTAATAGCAGAATGTACTTTGACTAGTTTCAGTAGTATTTAATAATTGATCATGATATATTGCAGTGTTTTAAATGATAAAAAAAACAAGAGTTATGAAGAAGTTAGTGTTAGAAAATGATATCATTAAGAGTTTCAGGAAGATCCACTTGTAATTAATAGTTGATTACAGTATATTTCAGTGTTTGATAGTGTGAAACAAGGTAATATTCAAGCGTTTTTACCATGGAAATGACTCTTTTCAAAGGGTGTTCATACTGCATAGCTATGTTATTGATATTAGGGAATATAGAGGGTGTTGAAAACAAGCGAAAACAGGCTTCATAACATAGTTTTAACAGCAGAATGTACTTTTACTAGTTTCAGTAGTATTTAATAATTGATCATGATATATTGCAGTGTTTTAAATGATAAAAAAAACAAGAGTTATGAAGAAGTTAGTGTTAGAAAATGATATCATTAAGAGTTTCAGGAAGATCCACTTGTAATTAATAGTTGATTACAGTATATTTCAGTGTTTGATAGTGTGAAACAAGGTAATATTCAAGCGTTTTTACCATGGAAATGAGTCTTTTCAAAGGGTGTTCATACTGCATTGCTATGTTATTGATATTAGGTAATATAGAGGGTGTTGAAAACAAGCAGAAACAGGCTTCATAACATAGTTTTAATAGCAGAATGTACTTTGACTAGTTTCAGTAGTATTTAATAATTGATCATGATATATTGCAGTGTTTTAAATGATAAAAAAAACAAGAGTTATGAAGAAGTTAGTGTTAGAAAATGATATCATTAAGAGTTTCAGGAAGATCCACTTGTAATCAATAGTTGATTACAGTATATTTCAGTGTTTGATAGTGTGAAACAAGGTAATATTCAAGCGTTTTTACCATGGAAATGACTCTTTTCAAAGGGTGTTCATAATGCATAGCTATGTTATTGATATTAGGGAATATAGAAGGTGTTGAAAACAAGCGAAAACAGGCTTCATAACATAGTTTTAATAGCAGAATGTACTTTGACTAGTTTCAGTAGTATTTAATAATTGATCATGATATATTGCAGTGTTTTAAATGATAAAAAAAACAAGAGTTATGAAGAAGTTAGTGTTAGAAAATGATATCATTAAGAGTTTCAGGAAGATCCACTTGTAATTAATAGTTGATTACAGTATATTTCAGTGTTTAAAAGTGTGAAACAAGGTAATATTCAAGCGTTTTTACCATAGAAATGAGTCTTTTCAAAGGGTGTTCATACTGCATAGCTATGTTATTGATATTGGGTAATATAGAGGGTGTTGAAAACAAGCAGAAACAGGCTTCATAACATAGTTTTAATAGCAGAATGTACTTTGACTAGTTTCAGTAGTATTTAATAATTGATCATGATATATTGCAGTGTTTTAAATGATAAAAAAAACAAGAGTTATGGAGAAGTTAGTGTTAGAAAAATATATCATTAAGAGTTTCAGGAAGATCCAGTTGTAATTAATAGTTGATTACAGTATATTTCAGTGTTTGATAGTGTGAAACAAGGTAATATTCAAGCGTTTTTACCATGGAAATGACTCTTTTCAAAGGGTGTTCATAATGCATAGCTATGTTATTGATATTAGGGAATATATAGGGTGTTGAAAACAAGCGAAAACAGGCTTCATAACATAGTTTTAATAGCAGAATGTACTTTGACTAGTTTCAGTAGTATTTAATAATTGATCATGATATATTGCAGTGTTTTAAATGATAAAAAAAACAAGTTATGAAGAAGTTAGTGTTAGAAAATGATATCATTAAGAGTTTCAGGAAGATCCACTTGTAATCAATAGTTGATTACAGTATATTTCAGTGTTTGATAGTGTGAAACAAGGTAATATTCAAGCGTTTTTACCATGGAAATGACTCTTTTCAAAGGGTGTTCATAATGCATAGCTATGTTATTGATATTAGGGAATATATAGGGTGTTGAAAACAAGCGAAAAAAGGCTTCATAACATAGTTTTAATAGCAGAATGTACTTTGACTAGTTTCAGTAGTATTTAATAATTGATCATGATATATTGCAGTGTTTTAAATGATAAAAAAACAAGAGTTATGAAGAAGTTAGTGTTAGAAAATGATATCATTAAGAGTTTCAGGAAGATCCACTTGTAATCAATAGTTGATTACAGTATATTTCAGTGTTTGATAGTGTGAAACAAGGTAATATTCAAGCGTTTTTACCATGGAAATGAGTCTTTTCAAAGGGTGTTCATACTGCATAGCTATGTTATTGATATTAGGTAATATAGAGGGTGTTGAAAACAAGCAGAAACAGGCTTCATAACATAGTTTTAATAGCAGAATGTACTTTGACTAGTTTCAGTAGTATTTAATAATTGATCATGATATATTGCAGTGTCTTAAATGATAAAAAAAACAAGAGTTATGGAGAAGTTAGTGTTAGAAAATGATATCATTAAGAGTTTCAGGAAGATCCAGTTGTAATTAATAGTTGATTACAGTATATTTCAGTGTTTGATAGTGTGAAACAAGGTAATATTCAAGCGTTTTTACCATGGAAATGACTCTTTTCAAAGGGTGTTCATAATGCATAGCTATGTTATTGATATTAGGGAATATAAAGGGTGTTGAAAACAACCAGAAATAGGCTTCATAACTGTTTTAATAGCAGAATGTACTTTGACTAGTTTCAGTAGTATTTAATAATTGATCATGATATATTGCAGTGTTTTAAATGATAAAAAAAACAAGAGTTATGAAGAAGTTAGTGTTAGAAAATGATATCATTAAGAGTTTCAGGAAGATCCACTTGTAATCAATAGTTGATTACAGTATATTTCAGTGTTTGATAGTGTGAAACAAGGTAATATTCAAGCGTTTTTACCATGGAAATGACTCTTTTCAAAGGGTGTTCATAATGCATAGCTATGTTATTGATATTAGGGAATATAGAAGGTGTTGAAAACAAGCGAAAACAGGCTTCATAACATAGTTTTAATAGCAGAATGTACTTTGACTAGTTTCAGTAGTATTTAATAATTGATCATGATACATTGCAGTGTTTTAAATGATAAAAAAAACAAGAGTTATGAAGAAGTTAGTGTTAGAAAATGATATCATTAAGAGTTTCAGGAAGATCCACTTGTAATTAATAGTTGATTACAGTATATTTCAGTGTTTGATAGTGTGAAACAAGGTAATATTCAAGCGTTTTTACCATGGAAATGAGTCTTTTCAAAGGGTGTTCATACTGCATAGCTATGTTATTGATATTAGGTAATATAGAGGGTGTTGAAAACAAGCAGAAACAGGCTTCATAACATAGTTTTAATAGCAGAATGTACTTTGACTAGTTTCAGTAGTATTTAATAATTGATCATGATATATTGCAGTGTTTTAAATGATAAAAAAAACAAGAGTTATGAAGAAGTTAGTGTTAGAAAATGATATCATTAAGAGTTTCAGGAAGATCCACTTGTAATCAATAGTTGATTACAGTATATTTCAGTGTTTGATAGTGTGAAACAAGGTAATATTCAAGCGTTTTTACCATGGAAATGACTCTTTTCAAAGGGTGTTCATAATGCATAGCTATGTTATTGATATTAGGGAATATAGAAGGTGTTGAAAACAAGCGAAAACAGGCTTCATAACATAGTTTTAATAGCAGAATGTACTTTGACTAGTTTCAGTAGTATTTAATAATTGATCATGATATATTGCAGTGTTTTAAATGATAAAAAAAACAAGAGTTATGAAGAAGTTAGTGTTAGAAAATGATATCATTAAGAGTTTCAGGAAGATCCACTTGTAATTAATAGTTGATTACAGTATATTTCAGTGTTTAAAAGTGTGAAACAAGGTAATATTCAAGCGTTTTTACCATAGAAATGAGTCTTTTCAAAGGGTGTTCATACTGCATAGCTATGTTATTGATATTGGGTAATATAGAGGGTGTTGAAAACAAGCAGAAACAGGCTTCATAACATAGTTTTAATAGCAGAATGTACTTTGACTAGTTTCAGTAGTATTTAATAATTGATCATGATATATTGCAGTGTTTTAAATGATAAAAAAAACAAGAGTTATGGAGAAGTTAGTGTTAGAAAAATATATCATTAAGAGTTTCAGGAAGATCCAGTTGTAATTAATAGTTGATTACAGTATATTTCAGTGTTTGATAGTGTGAAACAAGGTAATATTCAAGCGTTTTTACCATGGAAATGACTCTTTTCAAAGGGTGTTCATAATGCATAGCTATGTTATTGATATTAGGGAATATATAGGGTGTTGAAAACAAGCGAAAACAGGCTTCATAACATAGTTTTAATAGCAGAATGTACTTTGACTAGTTTCAGTAGTATTTAATAATTGATCATGATATATTGCAGTGTTTTAAATGATAAAAAAAACAAGTTATGAAGAAGTTAGTGTTAGAAAATGATATCATTAAGAGTTTCAGGAAGATCCACTTGTAATCAATAGTTGATTACAGTATATTTCAGTGTTTGATAGTGTGAAACAAGGTAATATTCAAGCGTTTTTACCATGGAAATGAGTCTTTTCAAAGGGTGTTCATACTGCATAGCTATGTTATTGATATTAGGTAATATAGAGGGTGTTGAAAACAAGCAGAAACAGGCTTCATAACTGTTTTAATAGCAGAATGTACTTTGACTAGTTTCAGTAGTATTTAATAATTGATCATGATATATTGCAGTGTTTTAAATGATAAAAAAAACAAGAGTTATGAAGAAGTTAGTGTTAGAAAATGATATCATTAAGAGTTTCAGGAAGATCCACTTGTAATCAATAGTTGATTACAGTATATTTCAGTGTTTGATAGTGTGAAACAAGGTAATATTCAAGCGTTTTTACCATGGAAATGACTCTTTTCAAAGGGTGTTCATAATGCATAGCTATGTTATTGATATTAGGGAATATAGAAGGTGTTGAAAACAAGCGAAAACAGGCTTCATAACATAGTTTTAATAGCAGAATGTACTTTGACTAGTTTCAGTAGTATTTAATAATTGATCATGATACATTGCAGTGTTTTAAATGATAAAAAAAACAAGAGTTATGAAGAAGTTAGTGTTAGAAAATGATATCATTAAGAGTTTCAGGAAGATCCACTTGTAATCAATAGTTGATTACAGTATATTTCAGTGTTTGATAGTGTGAAACAAGGTAATATTCAAGCGTTTTTACCATGGAAATGAGTCTTTTCAAAGGGTGTTCATACTGCATAGCTATGTTATTGATATTAGGTAATATAGAGGGTGTTGAAAACAAGCAGAAACAGGCTTCATAACATAGTTTTAAAAGAAGAATGTACTTTGACTAGTTTCAGTAGTATTTAATAATTGATCATGATATATTGCAGTGTTTTAAATGATAAAAAAAACAAGAGTTATGGAGAAGTTAGTGTTAGAAAATGATATCATTAAGAGTTTCAGGAAGATCCACTTGTAATTAATAGTTGATTACAGTATATTTCAGTGTTTGATAGTGTGAAACAAGGTAATATTCAAGCGTTTTTACCATGGAAATGACTCTTTTCAAAGGGTGTTCATAATGCATAGCTATGTTATTGATATTAGGGAATATAAAGGGTGTTGAAAACAACCAGAAATAGGCTTCATAACTGTTTTAATAGCAGAATGTACTTTGACTAGTTTCAGTAGTATTTAATAATTGATCATGATATATTGCAGTGTTTTAAATGATAAAAAAAACAAGAGTTATGAAGAAGTTAGTGTTAGAAAATGATATCATTAAGAGTTTCAGGAAGATCCACTTGTAATCAATAGTTGATTACAGTATATTTCAGTGTTTGATAGTGTGAAACAAGGTAATATTCAAGCGTTTTTACCATGGAAATGAGTCTTTTCAAAGGGTGTTCATACTGCATAGCTATGTTATTGATATTAGGTAATATAGAGGGTGTTGAAAACAAGCAGAAACAGGCTTCATAACATAGTTTTAATAGCAGAATGTACTTTGACTAGTTTCAGTAGTATTTAATAATTGATCATGATATATTGCAGTGTCTTAAATGATAAAAAAAACAAGAGTTATGGAGAAGTTAGTGTTAGAAAATGATATCATTAAGAGTTTCAGGAAGATCCAGTTGTAATTAATAGTTGATTACAGTATATTTCAGTGTTTGATAGTGTGAAACAAGGTAATATTCAAGCGTTTTTACCATGGAAATGACTCTTTTCAAAGGGTGTTCATAATGCATAGCTATGTTATTAATATTAGGGAATATAAAGGGTGTTGAAAACAACCAGAAATAGGCTTCATAACTGTTTTAATAGCAGAATGTACTTTGACTAGTTTCAGTAGTATTTAATAATTGATCATGATATATTGCAGTGTTTTAAATGATAAAAAAAACAAGAGTTATGAAGAAGTTAGTGTTAGAAAATGATATCATTAAGAGTTTCAGGAAGATCCACTTGTAATCAATAGTTGATTACAGTATATTTCAGTGTTTGATAGTGTGAAACAAGGTAATATTCAAGCGTTTTTACCATGGAAATGACTCTTTTCAAAGGGTGTTCATAATGCATAGCTATGTTATTGATATTAGGGAATATAGAAGGTGTTGAAAACAAGCGAAAACAGGCTTCATAACATAGTTTTAATAGCAGAATGTACTTTGACTAGTTTCAGTAGTATTTAATAATTGATCATGATACATTGCAGTGTTTTAAATGATAAAAAAAACAAGAGTTATGAAGAAGTTAGTGTTAGAAAATGATATCATTAAGAGTTTCAGGAAGATCCACTTGTAATTAATAGTTGATTACAGTATATTTCAGTGTTTGATAGTGTGAAACAAGGTAATATTCAAGCGTTTTTACCATGGAAATGAGTCTTTTCAAAGGGTGTTCATACTGCATAGCTATGTTATTGATATTAGGTAATATAGAGGGTGTTGAAAACAAGCAGAAACAGGCTTCATAACATAGTTTTAAAAGAAGAATGTACTTTGACTAGTTTCAGTAGTATTTAATAATTGATCATGATATATTGCAGTGTTTTAAATGATAAAAAAAACAAGAGTTATGGAGAAGTTAGTGTTAGAAAATGATATCATTAAGAGTTTCAGGAAGATCCAGTTGTAATTAATAGTTGATTACAGTATATTTCAGTGTTTGATAGTGTGAAACAAGGTAATATTCAAGCGTTTTTACCATGGAAATGACTCTTTTCAAAGGGTGTTCATAATGCATAGCTATGTTATTGATATTAGGGAATATAAAGGGTGTTGAAAACAACCAGAAATAGGCTTCATAACTGTTTTAATAGCAGAATGTACTTTGACTAGTTTCAGTAGTATTTAATAATTGATCATGATATATTGCAGTGTTTTAAATGATAAAAAAAACAAGAGTTATGAAGAAGTTAGTGTTAGAAAATGATATCATTAAGAGTTTCAGGAAGATCCACTTGTAATCAATAGTTGATTACAGTATATTTCAGTGTTTGATAGTGTGAAACAAGGTAATATTCAAGCGTTTTTACCATGGAAATGACTCTTTTCAAAGGGTGTTCATAATGCATAGCTATGTTATTGATATTAGGGAATATAGAAGGTGTTGAAAACAAGCGAAAACAGGCTTCATAACATAGTTTTAATAGCAGAATGTACTTTGACTAGTTTCAGTAGTATTTAATAATTGATCATGATATATTGCAGTGTTTTAAATGATAAAAAAAACAAGAGTTATGAAGAAGTTAGTGTTAGAAAATGATATCATTAAGAGTTTCAGGAAGATCCACTTGTAATCAATAGTTGATTACAGTATATTTCAGTGTTTGAAAGTGTGAAACAAGGTAATATTCAAGCGTTTTTACCATAGAAATGAGTCTTTTCAAAGGGTGTTCATACTGCATAGCTATGTTATTGATATTGGGTAATATAGAGGGTGTTGAAAACAAGCAGAAACAGGCTTCATAACATAGTTTTTATAGCAGAATGTACTTTGACTAGTTTCAGTAGTATTTAATAATTGATCATGATATATTGCAGTGTTTTAAATGATAAAAAAAACAAGAGTTATGGAGAAGTTAGTGTTAGAAAAATATATCATTAAGAGTTTCAGGAAGATCCAGTTGTAATTAATAGTTGATTACAGTATATTTCAGTGTTTGATAGTGTGAAACAAGGTAATATTCAAGCGTTTTTACCATGGAAATGACTCTTTTCAAAGGGTGTTCATAATGCATAGCTATGTTATTGATATTAGGGAATATATAGGGTGTTGAAAACAAGCGAAAACAGGCTTCATAACATAGTTTTAATAGCAGAATGTACTTTGACTAGTTTCAGTAGTATTTAATAATTGATCATGATATATTGCAGTGTTTTAAATGATAAAAAAAACAAGTTATGAAGAAGTTAGTGTTAGAAAATGATATCATTAAGAGTTTCAGGAAGATCCACTTGTAATCAATAGTTGATTACAGTATATTTCAGTGTTTGATAGTGTGAAACAAGGTAATATTCAAGCGTTTTTACCATGGAAATGAGTCTTTTCAAAGGGTGTTCATACTGCATAGCTATGTTATTGATATTAGATAATATAGAGGGTGTTGAAAACAAGCAGAAACAGGCTTCATAACATAGTTTTAATAGCAGAATGTACTTTGACTAGTTTCAGTAGTATTTAATAATTGATCATGATATATTGCAGTGTTTTAAATGATAAAAAAAACAAGAGTTATGGAGAAGTTAGTGTTAGAAAATGATATCATTAAGTTTCAGGAAGATCCACTTGTAATTAATAGTTGATTACAGTATATTTCAGTGTTTGATAGTGTGAAACAAGGTAATATTCAAGCGTTTTACCATGGAAATGACTCTTTTCAAAGGGTGTTCATACTGCCTAGCTATGTTATTGATATTAGGGAATATAGAGGGTGTTGAAAACAAGCGAAAACAGGCTTCATAACATAGTTTTAATAGCAGAATGTACTTTGACTAGTTTCAGTAGTATTTAATAATTGATCATGATATATTGCAGTGTTTTAAATGATAAAAGAAACAAGAGTTATGAAGAAGTTAGTGTTAGAAAATGATATCATTAAGAGTTTCAGGAAGATCCACTTGTAATTAATAGTTGATTACAGTATATTTCAGTGTTTGATAGTGTGAAACAAGGTAATATTCAAGCGTTTTTACCATGGAAATGACTCTTTTCAAAGGGTGTTTATACTGCATAGCTATGTTATTGATATTAGGGAATATAGAGGGTGTTGAAAACAAGCAGAAACAGGCTTCATAACATAGTTTTAATAGCAGAATGTACTTTGACTAGTTTCAGTAGTATTTAATAATTGATCATGATATATTGCAGTGTTTTAAATGATAAAAAAAACAAGAGTTATGAAGAAGTTAGTGTTAGAAAATGATATCATTAAGAGTTTCAGGAAGATCCACTTGTAATTAATAGTTGATTACAGTATATTTCAGTGTTTGATAGTGTGAAACAAGGTAATATTCAAGCGTTTTTACCATGGAAATGACTCTTTTCAAAGGGTGTTCATACTGCATAGCTATGTTATTGATATTAGGGAATATAGAGGGTGTTGAAAACAAGCGAAAACAGGCTTCATAACATAGTTTTAATAGCAGAATGTACTTTGACTAGTTTCAGTAGTATTTAATAATTGATCATGATATATTGCAGTGTTTTAAATGATAAAAAAAACAAGAGTTATGAAGAAGTTAGTGTTAGAAAATGATATCATTAAGAGTTTCAGGAAGATCCACTTGTAATCAATAGTTGATTACAGTATATTTCAGTGTTTAAAAGTGTGAAACAAGGTAATATTCAAGCGTTTTTACCATAGAAATGAGTCTTTTCAAAGGGTGTTCATACTGCATAGCTATGTTATTGATATTGGGTAATATAGAGGGTGTTGAAAACAAGCAGAAACAGGCTTCATAACATAGTTTTAATAGCAGAATGTACTTTGACTAGTTTCAGTAGTATTTAATAATTGATCATGATATATTGCAGTGTTTTAAATGATAAAAAAAACAAGAGTTATGGAGAAGTTAGTGTTAGAAAAATATATCATTAAGAGTTTCAGGAAGATCCAGTTGTAATTAATAGTTGATTACAGTATATTTCAGTGTTTGATAGTGTGAAACAAGGTAATATTCAAGCGTTTTTACCATGGAAATGACTCTTTTCAAAGGGTGTTCATAATGCATAGCTATGTTATTGATATTAGGGAATATATAGGGTGTTGAAAACAAGCGAAAACAGGCTTCATAACATAGTTTTAATAGCAGAATGTACTTTGACTAGTTTCAGTAGTATTTAATAATTGATCATGATATATTGCAGTGTTTTAAATGATAAAAAAAACAAGAGTTATTAAGAAGTTAGTGTTAGAAAATGATATCATTAAGAGTTTCAGGAAGATCCACTTGTAATTAATAGTTGATTACAGTATATTTCAGTGTTTGATAGTGTGAAACAAGGTAATATTCAAGCGTTTTACCATGGAAATGACTCTTTTCAAAGGGTGTTCATACTGCCTAGCTATGTTATTGATATTAGGGAATATAGAGGGTGTTGAAAACAAGCGAAAACAGGCTTCATAACATAATTTTAATAGCAGAATGTACTTTGACTAGTTTCAGTAGTATTTAATAATTGATCATGATATATTGCAGTGTTTTAAATGATAAAAAAAACAAGAGTTATTAAGAAGTTAGTGTTAGAAAATGATATCATTAAGAGTTTCAGGAAGATCCACTTGTAATTAATAGTTGATTACAGTATATTTCAGTGTTTGATAGTGTGAAACAAGGTAATATTCAAGCGTTTTTACCATGGAAATGACTCTTTTCAAAGGGTGTTCATACTGCATAGCTATGTTATTGATATTAGGGAATATAGAGGGTGTTGAAAACAAGCGAAAACAGGCTTCATAACATAGTTTTAATAGCAGAATGTACTTTGACTAGTTTCAGTAGTATTTAATAATTGATCATGATATATTGCAGTGTTTTAAATGATAAAAAAAACAAGAGTTATGAAGAAGTTAGTGTTAGAAAATGATATCATTAAGAGTTTCAGGAAGATCCAGTTGTAATTAATAGTTGATTACAGTATATTTCAGTGTTTGATAGTGTGAAACAAGGTAATATTCAAGCGTTTTTACCATGGAAATGACTCTTTTCAAAGGGTGTTTATACTGCATAGCTATGTTATTGATATTAGGGAATATAGAGGGTGTTGAAAACAAGCAGAAACAGGCTTCATAACATAGTTTTAATAGCAGAATGTACTTTGACTAGTTTCAGTAGTATTTAATAATTGATCATGATATATTGCAGTGTTTTAAATGATAAAAAAAACAAGAGTTATGAAGAAGTTAGTGTTAGAAAATGATATCATTAAGAGTTTCAGGAAGATCCACTTGTAATTAATAGTTGATTACAGTATATTTCAGTGTTTGATAGTGTGAAACAAGGTAATATTCAAGCGTTTATACCATGGAAATGACTCTTTTCAAAGGGTGTTCATACTGCATAGCTATGTTATTGATATTAGGGAATATAGAGGGTGTTGAAAACAAGCGAAAACAGGTTCATAACATAGTTTTAATAGCAGAATGTACTTTGACTAGTTTCAGTAGTATTTAATAATTGATCATGATATATTGCAGTGTTTTAAATGATAAAAAAAACAAGAGTTATGAAGAAGTTAGTGTTAGAAAATGATGTCATTAAGAGTTTCAGGAAGATCCACTTGTAATTAATAGTTGATTACAGTATATTTCAGTGTTTGATAGTGTGAAACAAGGTAATATTCAAGCGTTTTTACCATGGAAATGACTCTTTTCAAAGGGTGTTTATACTGCATAGCTATGTTATTGATATTAGGGAATATAGAGGGTGTTGAAAACAAGCAGAAACAGGCTTCATAACATAGTTTTAATAGCAGAATGTACTTTGACTAGTTTCAGTAGTATTTAATAATTGATCATGATATATTGCAGTGTTTTAAATGATAAAAAAAACAAGAGTTATGAAGAAGTTAGTGTTAGAAAATGATATCATTAAGAGTTTCAGGTAGATCCAGTTGTAATTAATAGTTGATTACAGTATATTTCAGTGTTTGATAGTGTGAAACAAGGTAATATTCAAGCGTTTATAGCATGGAAATGACTCTTTTCAAAGGGTGTTCATACTGCATAGCTATGTTATTGATATTAGGGAATATAGAGGGTGTTGAAAACAAGCGAAAACAGGCTTCATAACATAGTTTTAATAGCAGAATGTACTTTGACTAGTTTCAGTAGTATTTAATAATTGATCATGATATATTGCAGTGTTTTAAATGATAAAAAAAACAAGAGTTATGAAGAAGTTAGTGTTAGAAAATGATGTCATTAAGAGTTTCAGGAAGATCCACTTGTAATTAATAGTTGATTACAGTATATTTCAGTGTTTGATAGTGTGAAACAAGGTAATATTCAAGCGTTTTTACCATGGAAATGACTCTTTTCAAAGGGTGTTTATACTGCATAGCTATGTTATTGATATTAGGGAATATAGAGGGTGTTGAAAACAAGCAGAAACAGGCTTCATAACATAGTTTTAATAGCAGAATGTACTTTGACTAGTTTCAGTAGTATTTAATAATTGATCATGATATATTGCAGTGTTTTAAATGATAAAAAAAACATGAGTTATGAAGAAGTTAGTGTTAGAAAATGATATCATTAAGAGTTTCAGGTAGATCCAGTTGTAATTAATAGTTGATTACAGTATATTTCAGTGTTTGATAGTGTGAAACAAGGTAATATTCAAGCGTTTTTTACCATGGAAATGACTCTTTTCAAAGGGTGTTCATAATGCATAGCTATGTTATTGATATTAGGGAATATAAAGGGTGTTGAAAACAACCAGAAATAGGCTTCATAACTGTTTTAATAGCAGAATGTACTTTGACTAGTTTCAGTAGTATTTAATAATTGATCATGATATATTGCAGTGTTTTAAATGATAAAAAAAACAAGAGTTATTAAGAAGTTAGTGTTAGAAAATGATATCATTAAGAGTTTCAGGAAGATCCACTTGTAATTAATAGTTGATTACAGTATATTTCAGTGTTTGATAGTGTGAAACAAGGTAATATTCAAGCGTTTTTACCATGGAAATGACTCTTTTCAAAGGGTGTTCATACTGCATAGCTATGTTATTGATATTAGGGAATATAGAGGGTGTTGAAAACAAGCGAAAACAGGCTTCATAACATAGTTTTAATAGCAGAATGTACTTTGACTAGTTTCAGTAGTATTTAATAATTGATCATGATATATTGCAGTGTTTTAAATGATAAAAAAAACAAGAGTTATGAAGAAGTTAGTGTTAGAAAATGATATCATTAAGAGTTTCAGGAAGATCCACTTGTAATTAATAGTTGATTACAGTATATTTCAGTGTTTGATAGTGTGAAACAAGGTAATATTCAAGCGTTTTTTACCATGGAAATGACTCTTTTCAAAGGGTGTTCATAATGCATAGCTATGTTATTGATATTAGGGAATATAGAGGGTGTTGAAAACAAGCAGAAACAGGCTTCATAACATAGTTTTAATAGCAGAATGTACTTTGACTAGTTTCAGTAGTATTTAATAATTGATCATGATATATTGCAGTGTTTTAAATGATAAAAAAAACAAGAGTTATGAAGAAGTGTTAGAAAATGATATCATTAAGAGTTTCAGGAAGATCCACTTGTAATTAATAGTTGATTACAGTATATTTCAGTGTTTGATAGTGTGAAACAAGGTAATATTCAAGCGTTTTTACCATGGAAATGACTCTTTTCAAAGGGTGTTCATACTGCATAGCTATGTTATTGATATTAGGGAATATAGAGGGTGTTGAAAACAAGCGAAAACAGGCTTCATAACATAGTTTTAATAGCAGAATGTACTTTGACTAGTTTCAGTAGTATTTAATAATTGATCATGATATATTGCAGTGTTTTAAATGATAAAAAAAACAAGAGTTATGAAGAAGTTAGTGTTAGAAAATGATATCATTAAGAGTTTCAGGAAGATCCACTTGTAATTAATAGTTGATTACAGTATATTTCAGTGTTTGATAGTGTGAAACAAGGTAATATTCAAGCGTTTTTACCATGGAAATGACTCTTTTCAAAGGGTGTTCATACTGCATAGCTATGTTATTGATATTAGGGAATATAGAGGGTGTTGAAAACAAGCGAAAACAGGCTTCATAACATAGTTTTAATAGCAGAATGTACTTTGACTAGTTTCAGTAGTATTTAATAATTGATCATGATACATTGCAGTGTTTTAAATGATAAAAAAAACAAGAGTTATGAAGAAGTTAGTGTTAGAAAATGATATCATTAAGAGTTTCAGGAAGATCCACTTGTAATTAATAGTTGATTACAGTATATTTCAGTGTTTGATAGTGTGAAACAAGGTAATATTCAAGCGTTTTACCATGGAAATGACTCTTTTCAAAGGGTGTTCATACTGCATAGCTATGTTATTGATATTAGGGAATATAGAGGGTGTTGAAAACAAGCAGAAACAGGCTTCATAACATAGTTTTAATAGCAGAATGTACTTTGACTAGTTTCAGTAGTATTTAATAATTGATCATGATATATTGCAGTGTTTTAAATGATAAAAAAAACAAGAGTTATGAAGAAGTTAGTGTTAGAAAATGATATCATTAAGAGTTTCAGGAAGATCCACTTGTAATTAATAGTTGATTACAGTATATTTCAGTGTTTGATAGTGTGAAACAAGGTAATATTCAAGCGTTTTTACCATGGAAATGACTCTTTTCAAAGGGTATTCATACTGCCTAGCTATGTTATTGATATTAGGGAATATAGAGGGTGTTGAAAACAAGCGAAAACAGGCTTCATAACATAGTTTTAATAGCAGAATGTACTTTGACTAGTTTCAGTAGTATTTAATAATTGATCATGATATATTGCAGTGTTTTAAATGATAAAAAAAACAAGAGTTATGAAGAAGTTAGTGTTAGAAAATGATATCATTAAGAGTTTCAGGAAGATCCACTTGTAATTAATAGTTGATTACAGTATATTTCAGTGTTTGATAGTGTGAAACAAGGTAATATTCAAGCGTTTTTACCATGGAAATGACTCTTTTCAAAGGGTATTCATACTGCCTAGCTATGTTATTGATATTAGGGAATATAGAGGGTGTTGAAAACAAGCGAAAACAGGCTTCATAACATAGTTTTAATAGCAGAATGTACTTTGACTAGTTTCAGTAGTATTTAATAATTGATCATGATATATTGCAGTGTTTTAAATGATAAAAAAAACAAGAGTTATGAAGAAGTTAGTGTTAGAAAATGATATCATTAAGAGTTTCAGGAAGATCCACTTGTAATTAATAGTTGATTACAGTATATTTCAGTGTTTGATAGTGTGAAACAAGGTAATATTCAAGCGTTTTTACCATGGAAATGACTCTTTTCAAAGGGTGTTCATACTGCATAGCTATGTTATTGATATTAGGGAATATAGAGGGTGTTGAAAACAAGCGAAAACAGGCTTCATAACATAGTTTTAATAGCAGAATGTACTTTGACTAGTTTCAGTAGTATTTAATAATTGATCATGATATATTGCAGTGTTTTAAATGATAAAAAAAACAAGAGTTATGAAGAAGTTAGTGTTAGAAAATGATATCATTAAGAGTTTCAGGAAGATCCACTTGTAATTAATAGTTGATTACAGTATATTTCAGTGTTTGATAGTGTGAAACAAGGTAATATTCAAGCGTTTTACCATGGAAATGACTCTTTTCAAAGGATGTTCATACTGCATAGCTATGTTATTGATATTAGGGAATATAGAGGGTGTTGAAAACAAGCAGAAACAGGCTTCATAACATAGTTTTAATAGCAGAATGTACTTTGACTAGTTTCAGTAGTATTTAATAATTGATCATGATATATTGCAGTGTTTTAAATGATAAAAAAAACAAGAGTTATGAAGAAGTTAGTGTTAGAAAATGATATCATTAAGAGTTTCAGGAAGATCCACTTGTAATTAATAGTTGATTACAGTATATTTCAGTGTTTGATAGTGTGAAACAAGGTAATATTCAAGCGTTTTACCATGGAAATGACTCTTTTCAAAGGGTGTTCATACTGCATAGCTATGTTATTGATATTAGGGAATATAGAGGGTGTTGAAAACAAGCAGAAACAGGCTTCATAACATAGTTTTAATAGCAGAATGTACTTTGACTAGTTTCAGTAGTATTTAATAATTGATCATGATATATTGCAGTGTTTTAAATGATAAAAAAAACAAGAGTTATGAAGAAGTTAGTGTTAGAAAATGATATCATTAAGAGTTTCAGGAAGATCCACTTGTAATTAATAGTTGATTACAGTATATTTCAGTGTTTGATAGTGTGAAACAAGGTAATATTCAAGCGTTTTTACCATGGAAATGACTCTTTTCAAAGGGTGTTCATAATGCAGAGCTATGTTATTGATATTAGGGAATATAGAGGGTGTTGAAAACAAGCAGAAACAGGCTTCATAACATAGTTTTAATAGCAGAATGTACTTTGACTAGTTTCAGTAGTATTTAATAATTGATCATGATATATTGCAGTGTTTTAAATGATAAAAAAAACAAGAGTTATGAAGAAGTTAGTGTTAGAAAATGATATCATTAAGAGTTTCAGGAAGATCCACTTGTAATTAATAGTTGATTACAGTATATTTCAGTGTTTGATAGTGTGAAACAAGGTAATATTCAAGCGTTTTTACCATGGAAATGACTCTTTTCAAAGGGTGTTCATACTGCATAGCTATGTTATTGATATTAGGGAATATATAGGGTGTTGAAAACAAGCGAAAACAGGCTTCATAACATAGTTTTAATAGCAGAATGTACTTTGACTAGTTTCAGTAGTATTTAATAATTGATCATGATATATTGCAGTGTTTTAAATGATAAAAAAAACAAGAGTTATGAAGAAGTTAGTGTTAGAAAATGATATCATTAAGAGTTTCAGGAAGATCCACTTGTAATCAATAGTTGATTACAGTATATTTCAGTGTTTGATAGTGTGAAACAAGGTAATATTCAAGCGTTTTTACCATGGAAATGAGTCTTTTCAAAGGGTGTTCATACTGCATAGCTATGTTATTGATATTAGGTAATATAGAGGGTGTTGAAAACAAGCAGAAACAGGCTTCATAACATAGTTTTAATAGCAGAATGTACTTTGACTAGTTTCAGTAGTATTTAATAATTGATCATGATATATTGCAGTGTCTTAAATGATAAAAAAAACAAGAGTTATGGAGAAGTTAGTGTTAGAAAATGATATCATTAAGAGTTTCAGGAAGATCCAGTTGTAATTAATAGTTGATTACAGTATATTTCAGTGTTTGATAGTGTGAAACAAGGTAATATTCAAGCGTTTTTACCATGGAAATGACTCTTTTCAAAGGGTGTTCATAATGCATAGCTATGTTATTGATATTAGGGAATATAAAGGGTGTTGAAAACAACCAGAAATAGGCTTCATAACTGTTTTAATAGCAGAATGTACTTTGACTAGTTTCAGTAGTATTTAATAATTGATCATGATATATTGCAGTGTTTTAAATGATAAAAAAAACAAGAGTTATGAAGAAGTTAGTGTTAGAAAATGATATCATTAAGAGTTTCAGGAAGATCCACTTGTAATCAATAGTTGATTACAGTATATTTCAGTGTTTGATAGTGTGAAACAAGGTAATATTCAAGCGTTTTTACCATGGAAATGACTCTTTTCAAAGGGTGTTCATAATGCATAGCTATGTTATTGATATTAGGGAATATAGAAGGTGTTGAAAACAAGCGAAAACAGGCTTCATAACATAGTTTTAATAGCAGAATGTACTTTGACTAGTTTCAGTAGTATTTAATAATTGATCATGATACATTGCAGTGTTTTAAATGATAAAAAAAACAAGAGTTATGAAGAAGTTAGTGTTAGAAAATGATATCATTAAGAGTTTCAGGAAGATCCACTTGTAATTAATAGTTGATTACAGTATATTTCAGTGTTTGATAGTGTGAAACAAGGTAATATTCAAGCGTTTTTACCATGGAAATGAGTCTTTTCAAAGGGTGTTCATACTGCATAGCTATGTTATTGATATTAGGTAATATAGAGGGTGTTGAAAACAAGCAGAAACAGGCTTCATAACATAGTTTTAAAAGAAGAATGTACTTTGACTAGTTTCAGTAGTATTTAATAATTGATCATGATATATTGCAGTGTTTTAAATGATAAAAAAAACAAGAGTTATGGAGAAGTTAGTGTTAGAAAATGATATCATTAAGAGTTTCAGGAAGATCCAGTTGTAATTAATAGTTGATTACAGTATATTTCAGTGTTTGATAGTGTGAAACAAGGTAATATTCAAGCGTTTTTACCATGGAAATGACTCTTTTCAAAGGGTGTTCATAATGCATAGCTATGTTATTGATATTAGGGAATATAAAGGGTGTTGAAAACAACCAGAAATAGGCTTCATAACTGTTTTAATAGCAGAATGTACTTTGACTAGTTTCAGTAGTATTTAATAATTGATCATGATATATTGCAGTGTTTTAAATGATAAAAAAAACAAGAGTTATGAAGAAGTTAGTGTTAGAAAATGATATCATTAAGAGTTTCAGGAAGATCCACTTGTAATCAATAGTTGATTACAGTATATTTCAGTGTTTGATAGTGTGAAACAAGGTAATATTCAAGCGTTTTTACCATGGAAATGACTCTTTTCAAAGGGTGTTCATAATGCATAGCTATGTTATTGATATTAGGGAATATAGAAGGTGTTGAAAACAAGCGAAAACAGGCTTCATAACATAGTTTTAATAGCAGAATGTACTTTGACTAGTTTCAGTAGTATTTAATAATTGATCATGATACATTGCAGTGTTTTAAATGATAAAAAAAACAAGAGTTATGAAGAAGTTAGTGTTAGAAAATGATATCATTAAGAGTTTCAGGAAGATCCACTTGTAATTAATAGTTGATTACAGTATATTTCAGTGTTTGATAGTGTGAAACAAGGTAATATTCAAGCGTTTTTACCATGGAAATGAGTCTTTTCAAAGGGTGTTCATACTGCATAGCTATGTTATTGATATTAGGTAATATAGAGGGTGTTGAAAACAAGCAGAAACAGGCTTCATAACATAGTTTTAAAAGAAGAATGTACTTTGACTAGTTTCAGTAGTATTTAATAATTGATCATGATATATTGCAGTGTTTTAAATGATAAAAAAAACAAGAGTTATGAAGAAGTTAGTGTTAGAAAATGATATCATTAAGAGTTTCAGGAAGATCCACTTGTAATTAATAGTTGATTACAGTATATTTCAGTGTTTGATAGTGTGAAACAAGGTAATATTCAAGCGTTTTACCATGGAAATGACTCTTTTCAAAGGGTGTTCATACTGCATAGCTATGTTATTGATATTAGGGAATATAGAGGGTGTTGAAAACAAGCAGAAACAGGCTTCATAACATAGTTTTAATAGCAGAATGTACTTTGACTAGTTTCAGTAGTATTTAATAATTGATCATGATATATTGCAGTGTTTTAAATGATAAAAAAAACAAGAGTTATGAAGAAGTTAGTGTTAGAAAATGATATCATTAAGAGTTTCAGGAAGATCCACTTGTAATTAATAGTTGATTACAGTATATTTCAGTGTTTGATAGTGTGAAACAAGGTAATATTCAAGCGTTTTTACCATGGAAATGACTCTTTTCAAAGGGTGTTCATAATGCAGAGCTATGTTATTGATATTAGGGAATATAGAGGGTGTTGAAAACAAGCAGAAACAGGCTTCATAACATAGTTTTAATAGCAGAATGTACTTTGACTAGTTTCAGTAGTATTTAATAATTGATCATGATATATTGCAGTGTTTTAAATGATAAAAAAAACAAGAGTTATGAAGAAGTTAGTGTTAGAAAATGATATCATTAAGAGTTTCAGGAAGATCCACTTGTAATTAATAGTTGATTACAGTATATTTCAGTGTTTGATAGTGTGAAACAAGGTAATATTCAAGCGTTTTTACCATGGAAATGACTCTTTTCAAAGGGTGTTCATACTGCATAGCTATGTTATTGATATTAGGGAATATATAGGGTGTTGAAAACAAGCGAAAACAGGCTTCATAACATAGTTTTAATAGCAGAATGTACTTTGACTAGTTTCAGTAGTATTTAATAATTGATCATGATATATTGCAGTGTTTTAAATGATAAAAAAAACAAGAGTTATGAAGAAGTTAGTGTTAGAAAATGATATCATTAAGAGTTTCAGGAAGATCCACTTGTAATCAATAGTTGATTACAGTATATTTCAGTGTTTGATAGTGTGAAACAAGGTAATATTCAAGCGTTTTTACCATGGAAATGACTCTTTTCAAAGGGTGTTCATAATGCATAGCTATGTTATTGATATTAGGGAATATATAGGGTGTTGAAAACAACAAGAAATAGGCTTCATTACTTTTTTAATAGCAGAATGTACTTTGACTAGTTTCAGTAGTATTTAATAATTGATCATGATATATTGCAGTGTTTTAAATGATAAAAAAAACAAGAGTTATGAAGAAGTTAGTGTTAGAAAATGATATCATTAAGAGTTTCAGGAAGATC
Source organism: Thysanoteuthis rhombus (assembly GCA_963457665.1). Classification (NCBI taxonomy): domain Eukaryota; kingdom Metazoa; phylum Mollusca; class Cephalopoda; order Oegopsida; family Thysanoteuthidae; genus Thysanoteuthis; species Thysanoteuthis major. The sequence continues at coordinate 56,372,731 of OY735211.1, forward strand.
CACTTGTAATTAATAGTTGATTACAGTATATTTCAGTGTTTGATAGTGTGAAACAAGGTAACATTAAAGCGTTTTTACCATGGAAATGACTCTTTTCAAAGGGTGTTCATACTGCATAGCTATGTTATTGATATTAGGGAATATAGAGGGTGTTGAAAACAAGCGAAAACAGGCTTCATAACATAGTTTTAATAGCAGAATGTACTTTGACTAGTTTCAGTAGTATTTAATAATTGATCATGATATATTGCAGTGTTTTAAATGATAAAAAAAACAAGAGTTATGAAAAAGTTAGTGTTAGAAAATGATATCATTAAGAGTTTCAGGTAGATCCACTTGTAATCAATAGTTGATTACAGTATATTTCAGTGTTTGATAGTGTGAAACAAGGTAATATTCAAGCGTTTTTACCATGGAAATGAGTCTTTTCAAAGGGTGTTCATACTGCATAGCTATGTTATTGATATTAGGTAATATAGAGGGTGTTGAAAACAAGCAGAAACAGGCTTCATAACATAGTTTTAATAGCAGAATGTACTTTGACTAGTTTCAGTAGTATTTAATAATTGATCATGATATATTGCAGTGTTTTAAATGATAAAAAAAACAAGAGTTATGGAGAAGTTAGTGTTAGAAAATGATATCATTAAGAGTTTCAGGAAGATCCAGTTGTAATTAATAGTTGATTACAGTATATTTCAGTGTTTGATAGTGTGAAACAAGGTAATATTCAAGCGTTTTTACCATGGAAATGACTCTTTTCAAAGGGTGTTCATAATGCATAGCTATGTTATTGATATTAGGGAATATATAGGGTGTTGAAAACAAGCGAAAACAGGCTTCATAACATAGTTTTAATAGCAGAATGTACTTTGACTAGTTTCAGTAGTATTTAATAATTGATCATGATATATTGCAGTGTTTTAAATGATAAAAAAAACAAGAGTTATGAAGAAGTTAGTGTTAGAAAATGATATCATTAAGAGTTTCAGGAAGATCCACTTGTAATCAATAGTTGATTACAGTATATTTCAGTGTTTGATAGTGTGAAACAAGGTAATATTCAAGCGTTTTTACCATGGAAATGAGTCTTTTCAAAGGGTGTTCATACTGCATAGCTATGTTATTGATATTAGGTAATATAGAGGGTGTTGAAAACAAGCAGAAACAGGCTTCATAACATAGTTTTAATAGCAGAATGTACTTTGACTAGTTTCAGTAGTATTTAATAATTGATCATGATATATTGCAGTGTCTTAAATGATAAAAAAAACAAGAGTTATGGAGAAGTTAGTGTTAGAAAATGATATCATTAAGAGTTTCAGGAAGATCCAGTTGTAATTAATAGTTGATTACAGTATATTTCAGTGTTTGATAGTGTGAAACAAGGTAATATTCAAGCGTTTTTACCATGGAAATGACTCTTTTCAAAGGGTGTTCATAATGCATAGCTATGTTATTGATATTAGGGAATATAAAGGGTGTTGAAAACAACCAGAAATAGGCTTCATAACTGTTTTAATAGCAGAATGTACTTTGACTAGTTTCAGTAGTATTTAATAATTGATCATGATATATTGCAGTGTTTTAAATGATAAAAAAAACAAGAGTTATGAAGAAGTTAGTGTTAGAAAATGATATCATTAAGAGTTTCAGGAAGATCCACTTGTAATCAATAGTTGATTACAGTATATTTCAGTGTTTGATAGTGTGAAACAAGGTAATATTCAAGCGTTTTTACCATGGAAATGACTCTTTTCAAAGGGTGTTCATAATGCATAGCTATGTTATTGATATTAGGGAATATAGAAGGTGTTGAAAACAAGCGAAAACAGGCTTCATAACATAGTTTTAATAGCAGAATGTACTTTGACTAGTTTCAGTAGTATTTAATAATTGATCATGATACATTGCAGTGTTTTAAATGATAAAAAAAACAAGAGTTATGAAGAAGTTAGTGTTAGAAAATGATATCATTAAGAGTTTCAGGAAGATCCACTTGTAATTAATAGTTGATTACAGTATATTTCAGTGTTTGATAGTGTGAAACAAGGTAATATTCAAGCGTTTTTACCATGGAAATGAGTCTTTTCAAAGGGTGTTCATACTGCATAGCTATGTTATTGATATTAGGTAATATAGAGGGTGTTGAAAACAAGCAGAAACAGGCTTCATAACATAGTTTTAAAAGAAGAATGTACTTTGACTAGTTTCAGTAGTATTTAATAATTGATCATGATATATTGCAGTGTTTTAAATGATAAAAAAAACAAGAGTTATGGAGAAGTTAGTGTTAGAAAATGATATCATTAAGAGTTTCAGGAAGATCCAGTTGTAATTAATAGTTGATTACAGTATATTTCAGTGTTTGATAGTGTGAAACAAGGTAATATTCAAGCGTTTTTACCATGGAAATGACTCTTTTCAAAGGGTGTTCATAATGCATAGCTATGTTATTGATATTAGGGAATATAAAGGGTGTTGAAAACAACCAGAAATAGGCTTCATAACTGTTTTAATAGCAGAATGTACTTTGACTAGTTTCAGTAGTATTTAATAATTGATCATGATATATTGCAGTGTTTTAAATGATAAAAAAAACAAGAGTTATGAAGAAGTTAGTGTTAGAAAATGATATCATTAAGAGTTTCAGGAAGATCCACTTGTAATCAATAGTTGATTACAGTATATTTCAGTGTTTGATAGTGTGAAACAAGGTAATATTCAAGCGTTTTTACCATGGAAATGACTCTTTTCAAAGGGTGTTCATACTGCATAGCTATGTTATTGATATTAGGTAATATAGAGGGTGTTGAAAACAAGCGAAAACAGGCTTCATAACATAGTTTTAATAGCAGAATGTACTTTGACTAGTTTCAGTAGTATTTAATAATTGATCATGATATATTGCAGTGTTTTAAATGATAAAAAAAACAAGAGTTATGAAGAAGTTAGTGTTAGAAAATGATATCATTAAGAGTTTCAGGAAGATCCACTTGTAATCAATAGTTGATTACAGTATATTTCAGTGTTTGATAGTGTGAAACAAGGTAATATTCAAGCGTTTTTACCATGGAAATGACTCTTTTCAAAGGGTGTTCATAATGCATAGCTATGTTATTGATATTAGGGAATATAGAAGGTGTTGAAAACAAGCGAAAACAGGCTTCATAACATAGTTTTAATAGCAGAATGTACTTTGACTAGTTTCAGTAGTATTTAATAATTGATCATGATACATTGCAGTGTTTTAAATGATAAAAAAAACAAGAGTTATGAAGAAGTTAGTGTTAGAAAATGATATCATTAAGAGTTTCAGGAAGATCCACTTGTAATTAATAGTTGATTACAGTATATTTCAGTGTTTGATAGTGTGAAACAAGGTAATATTCAAGCGTTTTTACCATGGAAATGAGTCTTTTCAAAGGGTGTTCATACTGCATAGCTATGTTATTGATATTAGGTAATATAGAGGGTGTTGAAAACAAGCAGAAACAGGCTTCATAACATAGTTTTAAAAGAAGAATGTACTTTGACTAGTTTCAGTAGTATTTAATAATTGATCATGATATATTGCAGTGTTTTAAATGATAAAAAAAACAAGAGTTATGGAGAAGTTAGTGTTAGAAAATGATATCATTAAGAGTTTCAGGAAGATCCAGTTGTAATTAATAGTTGATTACAGTATATTTCAGTGTTTGATAGTGTGAAACAAGGTAATATTCAAGCGTTTTTACCATGGAAATGACTCTTTTCAAAGGGTGTTCATAATGCATAGCTATGTTATTGATATTAGGGAATATAAAGGGTGTTGAAAACAACCAGAAATAGGCTTCATAACTGTTTTAATAGCAGAATGTACTTTGACTAGTTTCAGTAGTATTTAATAATTGATCATGATATATTGCAGTGTTTTAAATGATAAAAAAAACAAGAGTTATGAAGAAGTTAGTGTTAGAAAATGATATCATTAAGAGTTTCAGGAAGATCCACTTGTAATCAATAGTTGATTACAGTATATTTCAGTGTTTGATAGTGTGAAACAAGGTAATATTCAAGCGTTTTTACCATGGAAATGACTCTTTTCAAAGGGTGTTCATACTGCATAGCTATGTTATTGATATTAGGTAATATAGAGGGTGTTGAAAACAAGCGAAAACAGGCTTCATAACATAGTTTTAATAGCAGAATGTACTTTGACTAGTTTCAGTAGTATTTAATAATTGATCATGATATATTGCAGTGTTTTAAATGATAAAAAAAACAAGAGTTATGAAGAAGTTAGTGTTAGAAAATGATATCATTAAGAGTTTCAGGAAGATCCACTTGTAATCAATAGTTGATTACAGTATATTTCAGTGTTTGATAGTGTGAAACAAGGTAATATTCAAGCGTTTTTACCATGGAAATGACTCTTTTCAAAGGGTGTTCATAATGCATAGCTATGTTATTGATATTAGGGAATATAGAAGGTGTTGAAAACAAGCGAAAACAGGCTTCATAACATAGTTTTAATAGCAGAATGTACTTTGACTAGTTTCAGTAGTATTTAATAATTGATCATGATATATTGCAGTGTTTTAAATGATAAAAAAAACAAGAGTTATGAAGAAGTTAGTGTTAGAAAATGATATCATTAAGAGTTTCAGGAAGATCCACTTGTAATCAATAGTTGATTACAGTATATTTCAGTGTTTGAAAGTGTGAAACAAGGTAATATTCAAGCGTTTTTACCATAGAAATGAGTCTTTTCAAAGGGTGTTCATACTGCATAGCTATGTTATTGATATTAGGTAATATAGAGGGTGTTGAAAACAAGCAGAAACAGGCTTCATAACATAGTTTTAAAAGAAGAATGTACTTTGACTAGTTTCAGTAGTATTTAATAATTGATCATGATATATTGCAGTGTTTTAAATGATAAAAAAAACAAGAGTTATGGAGAAGTTAGTGTTAGAAAATGATATCATTAAGAGTTTCAGGAAGATCCAGTTGTAATTAATAGTTGATTACAGTATATTTCAGTGTTTGATAGTGTGAAACAAGGTAATATTCAAGCGTTTTTACCATGGAAATGACTCTTTTCAAAGGGTGTTCATAATGCATAGCTATGTTATTGATATTAGGGAATATAAAGGGTGTTGAAAACAACCAGAAATAGGCTTCATAACTGTTTTAATAGCAGAATGTACTTTGACTAGTTTCAGTAGTATTTAATAATTGATCATGATATATTGCAGTGTTTTAAATGATAAAAAAAACAAGAGTTATGAAGAAGTTAGTGTTAGAAAATGATATCATTAAGAGTTTCAGGAAGATCCACTTGTAATCAATAGTTGATTACAGTATATTTCAGTGTTTGATAGTGTGAAACAAGGTAATATTCAAGCGTTTTTACCATGGAAATGACTCTTTTCAAAGGGTGTTCATAATGCATAGCTATGTTATTGATATTAGGTAATATAGAGGGTGTTGAAAACAAGCGAAAACAGGCTTCATAACATAGTTTTAATAGCAGAATGTACTTTGACTAGTTTCAGTAGTATTTAATAATTGATCATGATATATTGCAGTGTTTTAAATGATAAAAAAAACAAGAGTTATGAAGAAGTTAGTGTTAGAAAATGATATCATTAAGAGTTTCAGGAAGATCCACTTGTAATCAATAGTTGATTACAGTATATTTCAGTGTTTGATAGTGTGAAACAAGGTAATATTCAAGCGTTTTTACCATGGAAATGACTCTTTTCAAAGGGTGTTCATAATGCATAGCTATGTTATTGATATTAGGGAATATAAAGGGTGTTGAAAACAACAAGAAATAGGCTTCATAACTGTTTTAATAGCAGAATGTACTTTGACTAGTTTCAGTAGTATTTAATAATTGATCATGATATATTGCAGTGTTTTAAATGATAAAAAAAACAAGAGTTATGAAGAAGTTAGTGTTAGAAAATGATATCATTAAGAGTTTCAGGAAGATCCACTTGTAATCAATAGTTGATTACAGTATATTTCAGTGTTTGAAAGTGTGAAACAAGGTAATATTCAAGCGTTTTTACCATAGAAATGAGTCTTTTCAAAGGGTGTTCATACTGCATAGCTATGTTATTGATATTGGGTAATATAGAGGGTGTTGAAAACAAGCAGAAACAGGCTTCATAACATAGTTTTAATAGCAGAATGTACTTTGACTAGTTTCAGTAGTATTTAATAATTGATCATGATATATTGCAGTGTTTTAAATGATAAAAAAAACAAGAGTTATGGAGAAGTTAGTGTTAGAAAAATATATCATTAAGAGTTTCAGGAAGATCCAGTTGTAATTAATAGTTGATTACAGTATATTTCAGTGTTTGATAGTGTGAAACAAGGTAATATTCAAGCGTTTTTACCATGGAAATGACTCTTTTCAAAGGGTGTTCATAATGCATAGCTATGTTATTGATATTAGGGAATATATAGGGTGTTGAAAACAAGCGAAAACAGGCTTCATAACATAGTTTTAATAGCAGAATGTACTTTGACTAGTTTCAGTAGTATTTAATAATTGATCATTATATATTGCAGTGTTTTAAATGATAAAAAAAACAAGAGTTATGAAGAAGTTAGTGTTAGAAAATGATATCATTAAGAGTTTCAGGAAGATCCACTTGTAATCAATAGTTGATCACAGTATATTTCAGTGTTTGATAGTGTGAAACAAGGTAATATTCAAGCGTTTTTACCATGGAAATGAGTCTTTTCAAAGGGTGTTCATACTGCATAGCTATGTTATTGATATTGGGTAATATAGAGGGTGTTGAAAACAAGCAGAAACAGGCTTCATAACATAGTTTTAAAAGAAGAATGTACTTTGACTAGTTTCAGTAGTATTTAATAATTGATCATGATATATTGCAGTGTTTTAAATGATAAAAAAAACAAGAGTTATGGAGAAGTTAGTGTTAGAAAAATATATCATTAAGAGTTTCAGGAAGATCCAGTTGTAATTAATAGTTGATTACAGTATATTTCAGTGTTTGATAGTGTGAAACAAGGTAATATTCAAGCGTTTTTACCATGGAAATGACTCTTTTCAAAGGGTGTTCATAATGCATAGCTATGTTATTGATATTAGGGAATATATAGGGTGTTGAAAACAAGCGAAAACAGGCTTCATAACATAGTTTTAATAGCAGAATGTACTTTGACTAGTTTCAGTAGTATTTAATAATTGATCATGATATATTGCAGTGTTTTAAATGATAAAAAAAACAAGAGTTATGAAGAAGTTAGTGTTAGAAAATGATATCATTAAGAGTTTCAGGAAGATCCACTTGTAATCAATAGTTGATCACAGTATATTTCAGTGTTTGATAGTGTGAAACAAGGTAATATTCAAGCGTTTTTACCATGGAAATGAGTCTTTTCAAAGGGTGTTCATACTGCATAGCTATGTTATTGATATTAGGTAATATAGAGGGTGTTGAAAACAAGCAGAAACAGGCTTCATAACATAGTTTTAATAGCAGAATGTACTTTGACTAGTTTCAGTAGTATTTAATAATTGATCATGATATATTGCAGTGTTTTAAATGATAAAAAAAACAAGAGTTATGGAGAAGTTAGTGTTAGAAAATGATATCATTAAGAGTTTCAGGAAGATCCACTTGTAATCAATAGTTGATTACAGTATATTTCAGTGTTTGATAGTGTGAAACAAGGTAATATTCAAGCGTTTTTACCATGGAAATGACTCTTTTCAAAGGGTGTTCATAATGCATAGCTATGTTATTGATATTAGGGAATATAGAAGGTGTTGAAAACAAGCGAAAACAGGCTTCATAACATAGTTTTAATAGCAGAATGTACTTTGACTAGTTTCAGTAGTATTTAATAATTGATCATGATATATTGCAGTGTTTTAAATGATAAAAAAAACAAGAGTTATGAAGAAGTTAGTGTTAGAAAATGATATCATTAAGAGTTTCAGGAAGATCCACTTGTAATTAATAGTTGATTACAGTATATTTCAGTGTTTGATAGTGTGAAACAAGGTAATATTCAAGCGTTTTTACCATGGAAATGACTCTTTTCAAAGGGTGTTCATAATGCATAGCTATGTTATTGATATTAGGGGATATAGAGGGTGTTGAAAACAAGCGAAAACAGGCTTCATAACATAGTTTTAATAGCAGAATGTACTTTGACTAGTTTCAGTAGTATTTAATAATTGATCATGATATATTGCAGTGTTTTAAATGATAAAAAAAACAAGAGGTATAAAGAAGTTAGTGTTAGAAAATGATATCATTAAGAGTTTCAGGAAGATCCACTTGTAATCAATAGTTGATTACAGTATATTTCAGTGTTTGATAGTGTGAAACAAGGTAATATTCAAGCGTTTTTACCATGGAAATGACTCTTTTCAAAGGGTGTTCATAATGCATAGCTATGTTATTGATATTAGGGAATATATAGGGTGTTGAAAACAAGCGAAAACAGGCTTCATAACATAGTTTTAATAGCAGAATGTACTTTGACTAGTTTCAGTAGTATTTAATAATTGATCATGATATATTGCAGTGTTTTAAATGATAAAAAAAACAAGAGTTATGAAGAAGTTAGTGTTAGAAAATGATATCATTAAGAGTTTCAGGAAGATCCACTTGTAATCAATAGTTGATTACAGTATATTTCAGTGTTTGATAGTGTGAAACAAGGTAATATTCAAGCGTTTTTACCATGGAAATGAGTCTTTTCAAAGGGTGTTCATACTGCATAGCTATGTTATTGATATTAGGTAATATAGAGGGTGTTGAAAACAAGCAGAAACAGGCTTCATAACATAGTTTTAATAGCAGAATGTACTTTGACTAGTTTCAGTAGTATTTAATAATTGATCATGATATATTGCAGTGTCTTAAATGATAAAAAAAACAAGAGTTATGGAGAAGTTAGTGTTAGAAAATGATATCATTAAGAGTTTCAGGAAGATCCAGTTGTAATTAATAGTTGATTACAGTATATTTCAGTGTTTGATAGTGTGAAACAAGGTAATATTCAAGCGTTTTTACCATGGAAATGACTCTTTTCAAAGGGTGTTCATAATGCATAGCTATGTTATTGATATTAGGGAATATAAAGGGTGTTGAAAACAACCAGAAATAGGCTTCATAACTGTTTTAATAGCAGAATGTACTTTGACTAGTTTCAGTAGTATTTAATAATTGATCATGATATATTGCAGTGTTTTAAATGATAAAAAAAACAAGAGTTATGAAGAAGTTAGTGTTAGAAAATGATATCATTAAGAGTTTCAGGAAGATCCACTTGTAATCAATAGTTGATTACAGTATATTTCAGTGTTTGATAGTGTGAAACAAGGTAATATTCAAGCGTTTTTACCATGGAAATGACTCTTTTCAAAGGGTGTTCATAATGCATAGCTATGTTATTGATATTAGGGAATATAGAAGGTGTTGAAAACAAGCGAAAACAGGCTTCATAACATAGTTTTAATAGCAGAATGTACTTTGACTAGTTTCAGTAGTATTTAATAATTGATCATGATACATTGCAGTGTTTTAAATGATAAAAAAAACAAGAGTTATGAAGAAGTTAGTGTTAGAAAATGATATCATTAAGAGTTTCAGGAAGATCCACTTGTAATTAATAGTTGATTACAGTATATTTCAGTGTTTGATAGTGTGAAACATGGTAATATTCAAGCGTTTTTACCATGGAAATGAGTCTTTTCAAAGGGTGTTCATACTGCATAGCTATGTTATTGATATTAGGTAATATAGAGGGTGTTGAAAACAAGCAGAAACAGGCTTCATAACATAGTTTTAAAAGAAGAATGTACTTTGACTAGTTTCAGTAGTATTTAATAATTGATCATGATATATTGCAGTGTTTTAAATGATAAAAAAAACAAGAGTTATGGAGAAGTTAGTGTTAGAAAATGATATCATTAAGAGTTTCAGGAAGATCCAGTTGTAATTAATAGTTGATTACAGTATATTTCAGTGTTTGATAGTGTGAAACAAGGTAATATTCAAGCGTTTTTACCATGGAAATGACTCTTTTCAAAGGGTGTTCATAATGCATAGTTATGTTATTGATATTAGGGAATATAAAGGGTGTTGAAAACAACCAGAAATAGGCTTCATAACTGTTTTAATAGCAGAATGTACTTTGACTAGTTTCAGTAGTATTTAATAATTGATCATGATATATTGCAGTGTTTTAAATGATAAAAAAAACAAGAGTTATGAAGAAGTTAGTGTTAGAAAATGATATCATTAAGAGTTTCAGGAAGATCCACTTGTAATCAATAGTTGATTACAGTATATTTCAGTGTTTGATAGTGTGAAACAAGGTAATATTCAAGCGTTTTTACCATGGAAATGACTCTTTTCAAAGGGTGTTCATAATGCATAGCTATGTTATTGATATTAGGGAATATAAAGGGTGTTGAAAACAAGCGAAAACAGGCTTCATAACATAGTTTTAATAGCAGAATGTACTTTGACTAGTTTCAGTAGTATTTAATACTTGATCATGATATATTGCAGTGTTTTAAATGATAAAAAAAACAAGAGTTATGAAGAAGTTAGTGTTAGAAAATGATATCATTAAGAGTTTCAGGAAGATCCACTTGTAATCAATAGTTGATTACAGTATATTTCAGTGTTTGATAGTGTGAAACAAGGTAATATTCAAGCGTTTTTACCATGGAAATGACTCTTTTCAAAGGGTGTTCATAATGCATAGCTATGTTATTGATATTAGGGAATATAGAAGGTGTTGAAAACAAGCGAAAACAGGCTTCATAACATAGTTTTAATAGCAGAATGTACTTTGACTAGTTTCAGTAGTATTTAATAATTGATCATGATATATTGCAGTGTTTTAAATGATAAAAAAAACAAGAGTTATGAAGAAGTTAGTGTTAGAAAATGATATCATTAAGAGTTTCAGGAAGATCCACTTGTAATCAATAGTTGATTACAGTATATTTCAGTGTTTGAAAGTGTGAAACAAGGTAATATTCAAGCGTTTTTACCATAGAAATGAGTCTTTTCAAAGGGTGTTCATACTGCATAGCTATGTTATTGATATTGGGTAATATAGAGGGTGTTGAAAACAAGCAGAAACAGGCTTCATAACATAGTTTTAATAGCAGAATGTACTTTGACTAGTTTCAGTAGTATTTAATAATTGATCATGATATATTGCAGTGTTTTAAATGATAAAAAAAACAAGAGTTATGGAGAAGTTAGTGTTAGAAAAATATATCATTAAGAGTTTCAGGAAGATCCAGTTGTAATTAATAGTTGATTACAGTATATTTCAGTGTTTGATAGTGTGAAACAAGGTAATATTCAAGCGTTTTTACCATGGAAATGACTCTTTTCAAAGGGTGTTCATAATGCATAGCTATGTTATTGATATTAGGGAATATATAGGGTGTTGAAAACAAGCGAAAACAGGCTTCATAACATAGTTTTAATAGCAGAATGTACTTTGACTAGTTTCAGTAGTATTTAATAATTGATCATGATATATTGCAGTGTTTTAAATGATAAAAAAAACAAGTTATGAAGAAGTTAGTGTTAGAAAATGATATCATTAAGAGTTTCAGGAAGATCCACTTGTAATCAATAGTTGATCACAGTATATTTCAGTGTTTGATAGTGTGAAACAAGGTAATATTCAAGCGTTTTTACCATGGAAATGAGTCTTTTCAAAGGGTGTTCATACTGCATAGCTATGTTATTGATATTAGGTAATATAGAGGGTGTTGAAAACAAGCAGAAACAGGCTTCATAACATAGTTTTAATAGCAGAATGTACTTTGACTAGTTTAAGTAGTATTTAATAATTGATCATGATATATTGCAGTGTTTTAAATGATAAAAAAAACAAGAGTTATGGAGAAGTTAGTGTTAGAAAATGATATCATTAAGAGTTTCAGGAAGATCCACTTGTAATCAATAGTTGATTACAGTATATTTCAGTGTTTGATAGTGTGAAACAAGGTAATATTCAAGCGTTTTTACCATGGAAATGACTCTTTTCAAACGGTGTTCATAATGCATAGCTATGTTATTGATATTAGGGAATATAGAAGGTGTTGAAAACAAGCGAAAACAGGCTTCATAACATAGTTTTAATAGCAGAATGTACTTTGACTAGTTTCAGTAGTATTTAATAATTGATCATGATATATTGCAGTGTTTTAAATGATAAAAAAAACAAGAGTTATGAAGAAGTTAGTGTTAGAAAATGATATCATTAAGAGTTTCAGGAAGATCCACTTGTAATTAATAGTTGATTACAGTATATTTCAGTGTTTGATAGTGTGAAACAAGGTAATATTCAAGCGTTTTTACCATGGAAATGAGTCTTTTCAAAGGGTGTTCATACTGCATAGCTATGTTATTGATATTAGGTAATATAGAGGGTGTTGAAAACAAGCAGAAACAGGCTTCATAACATAGTTTTAAAAGAAGAATGTACTTTGACTAGTTTCAGTAGTATTTAATAATTGATCATGATATATTGCAGTGTTTTAAATGATAAAAAAAACAAGAGTTATGGAGAAGTTAGTGTTAGAAAATGATATCATTAAGAGTTTCAGGAAGATCCAGTTGTAATTAATAGTTGATTACAGTATATTTCAGTGTTTGATAGTGTGAAACAAGGTAATATTCAAGCGTTTTTACCATGGAAATGACTCTTTTCAAAGGGTGTTCATAATGCATAGCTATGTTATTGATATTAGGGAATATATAGGGTGTTGAAAACAAGCGAAAACAGGCTTCATAACATAGTTTTAATAGCAGAATGTACTTTGACTAGTTTCAGTAGTATTTAATAATTGATCATGATATATTGCAGTGTTTTAAATGATAAAAAAAACAAGAGGTATAAAGAAGTTAGTGTTAGAAAATGATATCATTAAGAGTTTCAGGAAGATCCACTTGTAATCAATAGTTGATTACAGTATATTTCAGTGTTTGATAGTGTGAAACAAGGTAATATTCAAGCGTTTTTACCATGGAAATGACTCTTTTCAAAGGGTGTTCATAATGCATAGCTATGTTATTGATATTAGGGAATATATAGGGTGTTGAAAACAAGCGAAAACAGGCTTCATAACATAGTTTTAATAGCAGAATGTACTTTGACTAGTTTCAGTAGTATTTAATAATTGATCATGATATATTGCAGTGTTTTAAATGATAAAAAAAACAAGAGTTATGAAGAAGTTAGTGTTAGAAAATGATATCATTAAGAGTTTCAGGAAGATCCACTTGTAATTAATAGTTGATTACAGTATATTTCAGTGTTTGATAGTGTGAAACAAGGAATATATTCAAGCGTTTTTACCATGGAAATGAGTCTTTTCAAAGGGTGTTCATACTGCATAGCTATGTTATTGATATTAGGTAATATAGAGGGTGTTGAAAACAAGCAGAAACAGGCTTCATAACATAGTTTTAAAAGAAGAATGTACTTTGACTAGTTTCAGTAGTATTTAATAATTGATCATGATATATTGCAGTGTTTTAAATGATAAAAAAAACAAGAGTTATGGAGAAGTTAGTGTTAGAAAATGATATCATTAAGAGTTTCAGGAAGATCCAGTTGTAATTAATAGTTGATTACAGTATATTTCAGTGTTTGATAGTGTGAAACAAGGTAATATTCAAGCGTTTTTACCATGGAAATGACTCTTTTCAAAGGGTGTTCATAATGCATAGCTATGTTATTGATATTAGGGAATATAAAGGGTGTTGAAAACAACCAGAAATAGGCTTCATAACTGTTTTAATAGCAGAATGTACTTTGACTAGTTTCAGTAGTATTTAATAATTGATCATGATATATTGCAGTGTTTTAAATGATAAAAAAAACAAGAGTTATGAAGAAGTTAGTGTTAGAAAATGATATCATTAAGAGTTTCAGGAAGATCCACTTGTAATCAATAGTTGATTACAGTATATTTCAGTGTTTGATAGTGTGAAACAAGGTAATATTCAAGCGTTTTTACCATGGAAATGACTCTTTTCAAAGGGTGTTCATAATGCATAGCTATGTTATTGATATTAGGGGATATAGAGGGTGTTGAAAACAAGCGAAAACAGGCTTCATAACATAGTTTTAATAGCAGAATGTACTTTGACTAGTTTCAGTAGTATTTAATAATTGATCATGATATATTGCAGTGTTTTAAATGATAAAAAAAACAAGAGTTATGAAGAAGTTAGTGTTAGAAAATGATATCATTAAGAGTTTCAGGAAGATCCACTTGTAATCAATAGTTGATTACAGTATATTTCAGTGTTTGATAGTGTGAAACAAGGTAATATTCAAGCGTTTTTACCATGGAAATGACTCTTTTCAAAGGGTGTTCATAATGCATAGCTATGTTATTGATATTAGGGAATATATAGGGTGTTGAAAACAAGCGAAAACAGGCTTCATAACATAGTTTTAATAGCAGAATGTACTTTGACTAGTTTCAGTAGTATTTAATAATTGATCATGATATATTGCAGTGTTTTAAATGATAAAAAAAACAAGAGTTATGAAGAAGTTAGTGTTAGAAAATGATATCATTAAGAGTTTCAGGAAGATCCACTTGTAATCAATAGTTGATTACAGTATATTTCAGTGTTTGATAGTGTGAAACAAGGTAATATTCAAGCGTTTTTACCATGGAAATGACTCTTTTCAAAGGGTGTTCATAATGCATAGCTATGTTATTGATATTAGGGGATATAGAGGGTGTTGAAAACAAGCGAAAACAGGCTTCATAACATAGTTTTAATAGCAGAATGTACTTTGACTAGTTTCAGTAGTATTTAATAATTGATCATGATATATTGCAGTGTTTTAAATGATAAAAAAAACAAGAGTTATGAAGAAGTTAGTGTTAGAAAATGATATCATTAAGAGTTTCAGGAAGATCCACTTGTAATCAATAGTTGATTACAGTATATTTCAGTGTTTGATAGTGTGAAACAAGGTAATATTCAAGCGTTTTTACCATGGAAATGACTCTTTTCAAAGGGTGTTCATAATGCATAGCTATGTTATTGATATTAGGGAATATAGAAGGTGTTGAAAACAAGCGAAAACAGGCTTCATAACATAGTTTTAATAGCAGAATGTACTTTGACTAGTTTCAGTAGTATTTAATAATTGATCATGATATATTGCAGTGTTTTAAATGATAAAAAAAACAAGAGTTATGAAGAAGTTAGTGTTAGAAAATGATATCATTAAGAGTTTCAGGAAGATCCACTTGTAATTAATAGTTGATTACAGTATATTTCAGTGTTTGATAGTGTGAAACAAGGTAATATTCAAGCGTTTTTACCATGGAAATGACTCTTTTCAAAGGGTGTTTATACTGCATAGCTATGTTATTGATATTAGGGAATATAGAGGGTGTTGAAAACAAGCAGAAACAGGCTTCATAACATAGTTTTAATAGCAGAATGTACTATGACAAGTTTCAGTAGTATTTAATAATTGATCATGATATATTGCAGTGTTTTAAATGATAAAAAAAACAAGAGTTATGAAGAAGTTAGTGTTAGAAAATGATATCATTAAGAGTTTCAGGAAGATCCACTTGTAATCAATAGTTGATTACAGTATATTTCAGTGTTTGATAGTGTGAAACAAGGTAATATTCAAGCGTTTTGACCATAGAAATGACTCTTTTCAAAGGGTGTTCATAATGCATAGCTATGTTATTGATATTAGGGGATATAGCGGGTGTTGAAAACAAGCGAAAACAGGCTTCATAACATAGTTTTAATAGCAGAATGTACTTTGACTAGTTTCAGTAGTATTTAATAATTGATCATGATATATTGCAGTGTTTTAAATGATAAAAAAAACAAGAGTTATGAAGAAGTTAGTGTTAGAAAATGATATCATTAAGAGTTTCAGGAAGATCCACTTGTAATTAATAGTTGATTACAGTATATTTCAGTGTTTGATAGTGTGAAACAAGGTAATATTCAAGCGTTTTTACCATGGAAATGACTCTTTTCAAAGGGTGTTTATACTGCATAGCTATGTTATTGATATTAGGGAATATAGAGGGTGTTGAAAACAAGCAGAAACAGGCTTCATAACATAGTTTTAATAGCAGAATGTACTTTGACTAGTTTCAGTAGTATTTAATAATTGATCATGATATATTGCAGTGTCTTAAATGATAAAAAAAACAAGAGTTATGGAGAAGTTAGTGTTAGAAAATGATATCATTAAGAGTTTCAGGAAGATCCAGTTGTAATTAATAGTTGATTACAGTATATTTCAGTGTTTGATAGTGTGAAACAAGGTAATATTCAAGCGTTTTTACCATGGAAATGACTCTTTTCAAAGGGTGTTCATAATGCATAGCTATGTTATTGATATTAGGGAATATAAAGGGTGTTGAAAACAACCAGAAATAGGCTTCATAACTGTTTTAATAGCAGAATGTACTTTGACTAGTTTCAGTAGTATTTAATAATTGATCATGATATATTGCAGTGTTTTAAATGATAAAAAAAACAAGAGTTATGAAGAAGTTAGTGTTAGAAAATGATATCATTAAGAGTTTCAGGAAGATCCACTTGTAATCAATAGTTGATTACAGTATATTTCAGTGTTTGATAGTGTGAAACAAGGTAATATTCAAGCGTTTTTACCATGGAAATGAGTCTTTTCAAAGGGTGTTCATACTGCATTGCTATGTTATTGATATTAGGTAATATAGAGGGTGTTGAAAACAAGCAGAAACAGGCTTCATAACATAGTTTTAAAAGAAGAATGTACTTTGACTAGTTTCAGTAGTATTTAATAATTGATCATGATATATTGCAGTGTTTTAAATGATAAAAAAAACAAGAGTTATGGAGAAGTTAGTGTTAGAAAATGATATCATTAAGAGTTTCAGGAAGATCCAGTTGTAATTAATAGTTGATTACAGTATATTTCAGTGTTTGATAGTGTGAAACAAGGTAATATTCAAGCGTTTTTACCATGGAAATGACTCTTTTCAAAGGGTGTTCATAATGCATAGCTATGTTATTGATATTAGGGAATATAAAGGGTGTTGAAAACAACCAGAAATAGGCTTCATAACTGTTTTAATAGCAGAATGTACTTTGACTAGTTTCAGTAGTATTTAATAATTGATCATGATATATTGCAGTGTTTTAAATGATAAAAAAAACAAGAGTTATGAAGAAGTTAGTGTTAGAAAATGATATCATTAAGAGTTTCAGGAAGATCCACTTGTAATCAATAGTTGATTACAGTATATTTCAGTGTTTGATAGTGTGAAACAAGGTAATATTCAAGCGTTTTTACCATGGAAATGACTCTTTTCAAAGGGTGTTCATAATGCATAGCTATGTTATTGATATTAGGGAATATAAAGGGTGTTGAAAACAAGCGAAAACAGGCTTCATAACATAGTTTTAATAGCAGAATGTACTTTGACTAGTTTCAGTAGTATTTAATAATTGATCATGATATATTGCAGTGTTTTAAATGATAAAAAAAACAAGAGTTATGAAGAAGTTAGTGTTAGAAAATGATATCATTAAGAGTTTCAGGAAGATCCACTTGTAATCAATAGTTGATTACAGTATATTTCAGTGTTTGATAGTGTGAAACAAGGTAATATTCAAGCGTTTTTACCATGGAAATGACTCTTTTCAAAGGGTGTTCATAATGCATAGCTATGTTATTGATATTAGGGAATATAGAAGGTGTTGAAAACAAGCAGAAACAGGCTTCATAACATAGTTTTAATAGCAGAATGTACTTTGACTAGTTTCAGTAGTATTTAATAATTGATCATGATATATTGCAGTGTTTTAAATGATAAAAAAAACAAGAGTTATGAAGAAGTTAGTGTTAGAAAATGATATCATTAAGAGTTTCAGGAAGATCCACTTGTAATCAATAGTTGATTACAGTATATTTCAGTGTTTGAAAGTGTGAAACAAGGTAATATTCAAGCGTTTTTACCATAGAAATGAGTCTTTTCAAAGGGTGTTCATACTGCATAGCTATGTTATTGATATTGGGTAATATAGAGGGTGTTGAAAACAAGCAGAAACAGGCTTCATAACATAGTTTTAATAGCAGAATGTACTTTGACTAGTTTCAGTAGTATTTAATAATTGATCATGATATATTGCAGTGTTTTAAATGATAAAAAAAACAAGAGTTATGGAGAAGTTAGTGTTAGAAAAATATATCATTAAGAGTTTCAGGAAGATCCAGTTGTAATTAATAGTTGATTACAGTATATTTCAGTGTTTGATAGTGTGAAACAAGGTAATATTCAAGCGTTTTTACCATGGAAATGACTCTTTTCAAAGGGTGTTCATAATGCATAGCTATGTTATTGATATTAGGGAATATATAGGGTGTTGAAAACAAGCGAAAACAGGCTTCATAACATAGTTTTAATAGCAGAATGTACTTTGACTAGTTTCAGTAGTATTTAATAATTGATCATGATATATTGCAGTGTTTTAAATGATAAAAAAAACAAGTTATGAAGAAGTTAGTGTTAGAAAATGATATCATTAAGAGTTTCAGGAAGATCCACTTGTAATCAATAGTTGATCACAGTATATTTCAGTGTTTGATAGTGTGAAACAAGGTAATATTCAAGCGTTTTTACCATGGAAATGAGTCTTTTCAAAGGGTGTTCATACTGCATAGCTATGTTATTGATATTAGGTAATATAGAGGGTGTTGAAAACAAGCAGAAACAGGCTTCATAACATAGTTTTAATAGCAGAATGTACTTTGACTAGTTTCAGTAGTATTTAATAATTGATCATGATATATTGCAGTGTTTTAAATGATAAAAAAAACAAGAGTTATGGAGAAGTTAGTGTTAGAAAATGATATCATTAAGAGTTTCAGGAAGATCCACTTGTAATCAATAGTTGATTACAGTATATTTCAGTGTTTGATAGTGTGAAACAAGGTAATATTCAAGCGTTTTTACCATGGAAATGACTCTTTTCAAAGGGTGTTCATAATGCATAGCTATGTTATTGATATTAGGGAATATAGAAGGTGTTGAAAACAAGCGAAAACAGGCTTCATAACATAGTTTTAATAGCAGAATGTACTTTGACTAGTTTCAGTAGTATTTAATAATTGATCATGATATATTGCAGTGTTTTAAATGATAAAAAAAACAAGAGTTATGAAGAAGTTAGTGTTAGAAAATGATATCATTAAGAGTTTCAGGAAGATCCACTTGTAATCAATAGTTGATTACAGTATATTTCAGTGTTTGAAAGTGTGAAACAAGGTAATATTCAAGCGTTTTTACCATAGAAATGAGTCTTTTCAAAGGGTGTTCATACTGCATAGCTATGTTATTGATATTAGGTAATATAGAGGGTGTTGAAAACAAGCAGAAACAGGCTTCATAACATAGTTTTAATTGCAGAATGTACTTTGACTAGTTTCAGTAGTATTTAATAATTGATCATGATATATTGCAGTGTTTTAAATGATAAAAAAAACAAGAGTTATGGAGAAGTTAGTGTTAGAAAATGATATCATTAAGAGTTTCAGGAAGATCCAGTTGTAATTAATAGTTGATTACAGTATATTTCAGTGTTTGATAGTGTGAAACAAGGTAATATTCAAGCGTTTTTACCATGGAAATGACTCTTTTCAAAGGGTGTTCATAATGCATAGCTATGTTATTGATATTAGGGAATATATAGGGTGTTGAAAACAAGCGAAAACAGGCTTCATAACATAGTTTTAATAGCAGAATGTACTTTGACTAGTTTCAGTAGTATTTAATAATTGATCATGATATATTGCAGTGTTTTAAATGATAAAAAAAACAAGTTATGAAGAAGTTAGTGTTAGAAAATGATATCATTAAGAGTTTCAGGAAAATCCACTTGTAATCAATAGTTGATTACAGTATATTTCAGTGTTTGATAGTGTGAAACAAGGTAATATTCAAGCGTTTTTACCATGGAAATGACTCATTTCAAAGGGTGTTCATAATGCATAGCTATGTTATTGATATTAGGGAATATATAGGGTGTTGAAAACAAGCGAAAACAGGCTTCATAACATAGTTTTAATAGCAGAATGTACTTTGACTAGTTTCAGTAGTATTTAATAATTGATCATGATATATTGCAGTGTTTTAAATGATAAAAAAAACAAGAGTTATGAAGAAGTTAGTGTTAGAAAATGATATCATTAAGAGTTTCAGGAAGATCCACTTGTAATCAATAGTTGATTACAGTATATTTCAGTGTTTGATAGTGTGAAACAAGGTAATATTCAAGCGTTTTTACCATGGAAATGACTCTTTTCAAAGGGTGTTCATAATGCATAGCTATGTTATTGATATTAGGGGATATAGAGGGTGTTGAAAACAAGCGAAAACAGGCTTCATAACATAGTTTTAATAGCAGAATGTACTTTGACTAGTTTCAGTAGTATTTAATAATTGATCATGATATATTGCAGTGTTTTAAATGATAAAAAAAACAAGAGTTATGGAGAAGTTAGTGTTAGAAAATGATATCATTAAGAGTTTCAGGAAGATCCACTTGTAATCAATAGTTGATTACAGTATATTTCAGTGTTTGATAGTGTGAAACAAGGTAATATTCAAGCGTTTTTACCATGGAAATGACTCTTTTCAAAGGGTGTTCATAATGCATAGCTATGTTATTGATATTAGGGAATATAGAAGGTGTTGAAAACAAGCGAAAACAGGCTTCATAACATAGTTTTAATAGCAGAATGTACTTTGACTAGTTTCAGTAGTATTTAATAATTGATCATGATATATTGCAGTGTTTTAAATGATAAAAAAAACAAGAGTTATGAAGAAGTTAGTGTTAGAAAATGATATCATTAAGAGTTTCAGGAAGATCCACTTGTAATTAATAGTTGATTACAGTATATTTCAGTGTTTGATAGTGTGAAACAAGGTAATATTCAAGCGTTTTTACCATGGAAATGAGTCTTTTCAAAGGGTGTTCATACTGCATAGCTATGTTATTGATATTAGGTAATATAGAGGGTGTTGAAAACAAGCAGAAACAGGCTTCATAACATAGTTTTAAAAGAAGAATGTACTTTGACTAGTTTCAGTAGTATTTAATAATTGATCATGATATATTGCAGTGTTTTAAATGATAAAAAAAACAAGAGTTATGGAGAAGTTAGTGTTAGAAAATGATATCATTAAGAGTTTCAGGAAGATCCAGTTGTAATTAATAGTTGATTACAGTATATTTCAGTGTTTGATAGTGTGAAACAAGGTAATATTCAAGCGTTTTTACCATGGAAATGACTCTTTTCAAAGGGTGTTCATAATGCATAGCTATGTTATTGATATTAGGGAATATATAGGGTGTTGAAAACAAGCGAAAACAGGCTTCATAACATAGTTTTAATAGCAGAATGTACTTTGACTAGTTTCAGTAGTATTTAATAATTGATCATGATATATTGCAGTGTTTTAAATGATAAAAAAAACAAGAGTTATGAAGAAGTTAGTGTTAGAAAATGATATCATTAAGAGTTTCAGGAAGATCCACTTGTAATCAATAGTTGATTACAGTATATTTCAGTGTTTGATAGTGTGAAACAAGGTAATATTCAAGCGTTTTTACCATGGAAATGACTCTTTTCAAAGGGTGTTCATAATGCATAGCTATGTTATTGATATTAGGGAATATAGAAGGTGTTGAAAACAAGCGAAAACAGGCTTCATAACATAGTTTTAATAGCAGAATGTACTTTGACTAGTTTCAGTAGTATTTAATAATTGATCATGATATATTGCAGTGTTTTAAATGATAAAAAAAACAAGAGTTATGAAGAAGTTAGTGTTAGAAAATGATATCATTAAGAGTTTCAGGAAGATCCACTTGTAATTAATAGTTGATTACAGTATATTTCAGTGTTTGATAGTGTGAAACAAGGTAATATTCAAGCGTTTTTACCATGGAAATGAGTCTTTTCAAAGGGTGTTCATACTGCATAGCTATGTTATTGATATTAGGTAATATAGAGGGTGTTGAAAACAAGCAGAAACAGGCTTCATAACATAGTTTTAAAAGAAGAATGTACTTTGACTAGTTTCAGTAGTATTTAATAATTGATCATGATATATTGCAGTGTTTTAAATGATAAAAAAAACAAGAGTTATGGAGAAGTTAGTGTTAGAAAATGATATCATTAAGAGTTTCAGGAAGATCCAGTTGTAATTAATAGTTGATTACAGTATATTTCAGTGTTTGATAGTGTGAAACAAGGTAATATTCAAGCGTTTTTACCATGGAAATGACTCTTTTCAAAGGGTGTTCATAATGCATAGCTATGTTATTGATATTAGGGAATATAAAGGGTGTTGAAAACAACCAGAAATAGGCTTCATAACTGTTTTAATAGCAGAATGTACTTTGACTAGTTTCAGTAGTATTTAATAATTGATCATGATATATTGCAGTGTTTTAAATGATAAAAAAAACAAGAGTTATGAAGAAGTTAGTGTTAGAAAATGATATCATTAAGAGTTTCAGGAAGATCCACTTGTAATCAATAGTTGATTACAGTATATTTCAGTGTTTGATAGTGTGAAACAAGGTAATATTCAAGCGTTTTTACCATGGAAATGACTCTTTTCAAAGGGTGTTCATAATGCATAGCTATGTTATTGATATTAGGGGATATAGAGGGTGTTGAAAACAAGCGAAAACAGGCTTCATAACATAGTTTTAATAGCAGAATGTACTTTGACTAGTTTCAGTAGTATTTAATAATTGATCATGATATATTGCAGTGTTTTAAATGATAAAAAAAACAAGAGTTATGAAGAAGTTAGTGTTAGAAAATGATATCATTAAGAGTTTCAGGAAGATCCACTTGTAATCAATAGTTGATTACAGTATATTTCAGTGTTTGATAGTGTGAAACAAGGTAATATTCAAGCGTTTTTACCATGGAAATGACTCTTTTCAAAGGGTGTTCATAATGCATAGCTATGTTATTGATATTAGGGAATATAGAAGGTGTTGAAAACAAGCGAAAACAGGCTTCATAACATAGTTTTAATAGCAGAATGTACTTTGACTAGTTTCAGTAGTATTTAATAATTGATCATGATATATTGCAGTGTTTTAAATGATAAAAAAAACAAGAGTTATGAAGAAGTTAGTGTTAGAAAATGATATCATTAAGAGTTTCAGGAAGATCCACTTGTAATCAATAGTTGATTACAGTATATTTCAGTGTTTGAAAGTGTGAAACAAGGTAATATTCAAGCGTTTTTACCATAGAAATGAGTCTTTTCAAAGGGTGTTCATACTGCATAGCTATGTTATTGATATTAGGTAATATAGAGGGTGTTGAAAACAAGCAGAAACAGGCTTCATAACATAGTTTTAATTGCAGAATGTACTTTGACTAGTTTCAGTAGTATTTAATAATTGATCATGATATATTGCAGTGTTTTAAATGATAAAAAAAACAAGAGTTATGGAGAAGTTAGTGTTAGAAAATGATATCATTAAGAGTTTCAGGAAGATCCAGTTGTAATTAATAGTTGATTACAGTATATTTCAGTGTTTGATAGTGTGAAACAAGGTAATATTCAAGCGTTTTTACCATGGAAATGACTCTTTTCAAAGGGTGTTCATAATGCATAGCTATGTTATTGATATTAGGGAATATATAGGGTGTTGAAAACAAGCGAAAACAGGCTTCATAACATAGTTTTAATAGCAGAATGTACTTTGACTAGTTTCAGTAGTATTTAATAATTGATCATGATATATTGCAGTGTTTTAAATGATAAAAAAAACAAGTTATGAAGAAGTTAGTGTTAGAAAATGATATCATTAAGAGTTTCAGGAAAATCCACTTGTAATCAATAGTTGATTACAGTATATTTCAGTGTTTGATAGTGTGAAACAAGGTAATATTCAAGCGTTTTTACCATGGAAATGACTCTTTTCAAAGGGTGTTCATAATGCATAGCTATGTTATTGATATTAGGGAATATATAGGGTGTTGAAAACAAGCGAAAACAGGCTTCATAACATAGTTTTAATAGCAGAATGTACTTTGACTAGTTTCAGTAGTATTTAATAATTGATCATGATATATTGCAGTGTTTTAAATGATAAAAAAAACAAGAGTTATGAAGAAGTTAGTGTTAGAAAATGATATCATTAAGAGTTTCAGGAAGATCCACTTGTAATCAATAGTTGATTACAGTATATTTCAGTGTTTGATAGTGTGAAACAAGGTAATATTCAAGCGTTTTTACCATGGAAATGACTCTTTTCAAAGGGTGTTCATAATGCATAGCTATGTTATTGATATCAGGGGATATAGAGGGTGTTGAAAACAAGCGAAAACAGGCTTCATAACATAGTTTTAATAGCAGAATGTACTTTGACTAGTTTCAGTAGTATTTAATAATTGATCATGATATATTGCAGTGTTTTAAATGATAAAAAAAACAAGAGTTATGAAGAAGTTAGTGTTAGAAAATGATATCATTAAGAGTTTCAGGAAGATCCAGTTGTAATTAATAGTTGATTACAGTATATTTCAGTGTTTGATAGTGTGAAACAAGGTAATATTCAAGCGTTTTTACCATGGAAATGACTCTTTTCAAAGGGTGTTCATAATGCATAGCTATGTTATTGATATTAGGGAATATAGAAGGTGTTGAAAACAAGCGAAAACAGGCTTCATAACATAGTTTTAATAGCAGAATGTACTTTGACTAGTTTCAGTAGTATTTAATAATTGATCATGATATATTGCAGTGTTTTAAATGATAAAAAAAACAAGAGTTATGAAGAAGTTAGTGTTAGAAAATGATATCATTAAGAGTTTCAGGAAGATCCACTTGTAATTAATAGTTGATTACAGTATATTTCAGTGTTTGATAGTGTGAAACAAGGTAATATTCAAGCGTTTTTACCATGGAAATGACTCTTTTCAAAGGGTGTTTATACTGCATAGCTATGTTATTGATATTAGGGAATATAGAGGGTGTTGAAAACAAGCAGAAACAGGCTTCATAACATAGTTTTAATAGCAGAATGTACTATGACAAGTTTCAGTAGTATTTAATAATTGATCATGATATATTGCAGTGTTTTAAATGATAAAAAAAACAAGAGTTATGAAGAAGTTAGTGTTAGAAAATGATATCATTAAGAGTTTCAGGAAGATCCACTTGTAATCAATAGTTGATTACAGTATATTTCAGTGTTTGATAGTGTGAAACAAGGTAATATTCAAGCGTTTTGACCATAGAAATGACTCTTTTCAAAGGGTGTTCATAATGCATAGCTATGTTATTGATATTAGGGGATATAGAGGGTGTTGAAAACAAGCGAAAACAGGCTTCATAACATAGTTTTAATAGCAGAATGTACTTTGACTAGTTTCAGTAGTATTTAATAATTGATCATGATATATTGCAGTGTTTTAAATGATAAAAAAAACAAGAGTTATGAAGAAGTTAGTGTTAGAAAATGATATCATTAAGAGTTTCAGGAAGATCCACTTGTAATTAATAGTTGATTACAGTATATTTCAGTGTTTGATAGTGTGAAACAAGGTAATATTCAAGCGTTTTTACCATGGAAATGACTCTTTTCAAAGGGTGTTTATACTGCATAGCTATGTTATTGATATTAGGGAATATAGAGGGTGTTGAAAACAAGCAGAAACAGGCTTCATAACATAGTTTTAATAGCAGAATGTACTTTGACTAGTTTCAGTAGTATTTAATAATTGATCATGATATATTGCAGTGTTTTAAATGATAAAAAAAACAAGAGTTATGAAGAAGTTAGTGTTAGAAAATGATATCATTAAGAGTTTCAGGAAGATCCACTTGTAATTAATAGTTGATTACAGTATATTTCAGTGTTTGATAGTGTGAAACAAGGTAATATTCAAGCGTTTTTACCATGGAAATGACTCTTTTCAAAGGGTGTTCATACTGCATAGCTATGTTATTGATATTAGGGAATATAGAGGGTGTTGAAAACAAGCGAAAACAGGCTTCATAACATAGTTTTAATAGCAGAATGTACTTTGACTAGTTTCAGTAGTATTTAATAATTGATCATGATATATTGCAGTGTTTTAAATGATAAAAAAAACAAGAGTTATGAAGAAGTTAGTGTTAGAAAATGATATCATTAAGAGTTTCAGGAAGATCCACTTGTAATTAATAGTTGATTACAGTATATTTCAGTGTTTGATAGTGTGAAACAAGGTAATATTCAAGCGTTTTTACCATGGAAATGACTCTTTTCAAAGGGTATTCATACTGCCTAGCTATGTTATTGATATTAGGGAATATAGAGGGTGTTGAAAACAAGCGAAAACAGGCTTCATAACATAGTTTTAATAGCAGAATGTACTTTGACTAGTTTCAGTAGTATTTAATAATTGATCATGATATATTGCAGTGTTTTAAATGATAAAAAAAACAAGAGTTATGGAGAAGTTAGTGTTAGAAAATGATATCATTAAGAGTTTCAGGAAGATCCACTTGTAATTAATAGTTGATTACAGTATATTTCAGTGTTTGATAGTGTGAAACAAGGTAATATTCAAGCGTTTTTACCATGGAAATGACTCTTTTCAAAGGGTGTTCATAATGCATAGCTATGTTATTGATATTAGGGAATATATAGGGTGTTGAAAACAAGCGAAAACAGGCTTCATAACATAGTTTTAATAGCAGAATGTACTTTGACTAGTTTCAGTAGTATTTAATAATTGATCATGATATATTGCAGTGTTTTAAATGATAAAAAAAACAAGAGTTATGAAGAAGTTAGTGTTAGAAAATGATATCATTAAGAGTTTCAGGAAGATCCACTTGTAATCAATAGTTGATTACAGTATATTTCAGTGTTTGATAGTGTGAAACAAGGTAATATTCAAGCGTTTTTACCATGGAAATGACTCTTTTCAAAGGGTGTTCATAATGCATAGCTATGTTATTGATATTAGGGGATATAGAGGGTGTTGAAAACAAGCGAAAACAGGCTTCATAACATAGTTTTAATAGCAGAATGTACTTTGACTAGTTTCAGTAGTATTTAATAATTGATCATGATATATTGCAGTGTTTTAAATGATAAAAAAAACAAGAGTTATGAAGAAGTTAGTGTTAGAAAATGATATCATTAAGAGTTTCAGGAAGATCCACTTGTAATCAATAGTTGATTACAGTATATTTCAGTGTTTGATAGTGTGAAACAAGGTAATATTCAAGCGTTTTTACCATGGAAATGACTCTTTTCAAAGGGTGTTCATAATGCATAGCTATGTTATTGATATTAGGGAATATAGAAGGTGTTGAAAACAAGCGAAAACAGGCTTCATAACATAGTTTTAATAGCAGAATGTACTTTGACTAGTTTCAGTAGTATTTAATAATTGATCATGATATATTGCAGTGTTTTAAATGATAAAAAAAACAAGAGTTATGGAGAAGTTAGTGTTAGAAAATGATATCATTAAGAGTTTCAGGAAGATCCACTTGTAATTAATAGTTGATTACAGTATATTTCAGTGTTTGATAGTGTGAAACAAGGTAATATTCAAGCGTTTTTACCATGGAAATGACTCTTTTCAAAGGGTGTTTATACTGCATAGCTATGTTATTGATATTAGGGAATATAGAGGGTGTTGAAAACAAGCAGAAACAGGCTTCATAACATAGTTTTAATAGCAGAATGTACTATGACAAGTTTCAGTAGTATTTAATAATTGATCATGATATATTGCAGTGTTTTAAATGATAAAAAAAACAAGAGTTATGAAGAAGTTAGTGTTAGAAAATGATATCATTAAGAGTTTCAGGAAGATCCACTTGTAATCAATAGTTGATTACAGTATATTTCAGTGTTTGATAGTGTGAAACAAGGTAATATTCAAGCGTTTTGACCATAGAAATGACTCTTTTCAAAGGGTGTTCATAATGCATAGCTATGTTATTGATATTAGGGGATATAGAGGGTGTTGAAAACAAGCGAAAACAGGCTTCATAACATAGTTTTAATAGCAGAATGTACTTTGACTAGTTTCAGTAGTATTTAATAATTGATCATGATATATTGCAGTGTTTTAAATGATAAAAAAAACAAGAGTTATGAAGAAGTTAGTGTTAGAAAATGATATCATTAAGAGTTTCAGGAAGATCCACTTGTAATTAATAGTTGATTACAGTATATTTCAGTGTTTGATAGTGTGAAACAAGGTAATATTCAAGCGTTTTTACCATGGAAATGACTCTTTTCAAAGGGTGTTTATACTGCATAGCTATGTTATTGATATTAGGGAATATAGAGGGTGTTGAAAACAAGCAGAAACAGGCTTCATAACATAGTTTTAATAGCAGAATGTACTTTGACTAGTTTCAGTAGTATTTAATAATTGATCATGATATATTGCAGTGTTTTAAATGATAAAAAAAACAAGAGTTATGAAGAAGTTAGTGTTAGAAAATGATATCATTAAGAGTTTCAGGAAGATCCACTTGTAATTAATAGTTGATTACAGTATATTTCAGTGTTTGATAGTGTGAAACAAGGTAATATTCAAGCGTTTTTACCATGGAAATGACTCTTTTCAAAGGGTGTTCATACTGCATAGCTATGTTATTGATATTAGGGAATATAGAGGGTGTTGAAAACAAGCGAAAACAGGCTTCATAACATAGTTTTAATAGCAGAATGTACTTTGACTAGTTTCAGTAGTATTTAATAATTGATCATGATATATTGCAGTGTTTTAAATGATAAAAAAAACAAGAGTTATGAAGAAGTTAGTGTTAGAAAATGATATCATTAAGAGTTTCAGGAAGATCCACTTGTAATTAATAGTTGATTACAGTATATTTCAGTGTTTGATAGTGTGAAACAAGGTAATATTCAAGCGTTTTTACCATGGAAATGACTCTTTTCAAAGGGTATTCATACTGCCTAGCTATGTTATTGATATTAGGGAATATAGAGGGTGTTGAAAACAAGCGAAAACAGGCTTCATAACATAGTTTTAATAGCAGAATGTACTTTGACTAGTTTCAGTAGTATTTAATAATTGATCATGATATATTGCAGTGTTTTAAATGATAAAAAAAACAAGAGTTATGAAGAAGTTAGTGTTAGAAAATGATATCATTAAGAGTTTCAGGAAGATCCACTTGTAATTAATAGTTGATTACAGTATATTTCAGTGTTTGATAGTGTGAACCAAGGTAATATTCAAGCGTTTTTACCATGGAAATGACTCTTTTCAAAGGGTGTTCATACTGCATAGCTATGTTATTGATATTAGGGAATATAGAGGGTGTTAAAAACAAGCGAAAACAGGCTTCATAACATAGTTTTAATAGCAGAATGTACTTTGACTAGTTTCAGTAGTATTTAATAATTGATCATGATATATTGCAGTGTTTTAAATGATAAAAAAAACAAGAGTTATGAAGAAGTTAGTGTTAGAAAATGATATCATTAAGAGTTTCAGGAAGATCCACTTGTAATTAATAGTTGATTACAGTATATTTCAGTGTTTGATAGTGTGAAACAAGGTAATATTCAAGCGTTTTACCATGGAAATGACTCTTTTCAAAGGGTGTTCATACTGCCTAGCTATGTTATTGATATTAGGGAATATAGAGGGTGTTGAAAACAAGCGAAAACAGGCTTCATAACATAGTTTTAATAGCAGAATGTACTTTGACTAGTTTCAGTAGTATTTAATAATTGATCATGATATATTGCAGTGTTTTAAATGATAAAAAAAACAAGAGTTATGAAGAAGTTAGTGTTAGAAAATGATATCATTAAGAGTTTCAGGAAGATCCACTTGTAATTAATAGTTGATTACAGTATATTTCAGTGTTTGATAGTGTGAAACAAGGTAATATTCAAGCGTTTTTACCATGGAAATGACTCTTTTCAAAGGGTGTTTATACTGCATAGCTATGTTATTGATATTAGGGAATATAGAGGGTGTTGAAAACAAGCAGAAACAGGCTTCATAACATAGTTTTAATAGCAGAATGTACTTTGACTAGTTTCAGTAGTATTTAATAATTGATCATGATATATTGCAGTGTTTTAAATGATAAAAAAAACAAGAGTTATGAAGAAGTTAGTGTTAGAAAATGATATCATTAAGAGTTTCAGGAAGATCCACTTGTAATCAATAGTTGATTACAGTATATTTCAGTGTTTGATAGTGTGAAACAAGGTAATATTCAAGCGTTTTTACCATGGAAATGACTCTTTTCAAAGGGTGTTCATAATGCATAGCTATGTTATTGATATTAGGGGATATAGAGGGTGTTGAAAACAAGCGAAAACAGGCTTCATAACATAGTTTTAATAGCAGAATGTACTTTGACTAGTTTCAGTAGTATTTAATAATTGATCATGATATATTGCAGTGTTTTAAATGATAAAAAAAACAAGAGTTATGAAGAAGTTAGTGTTAGAAAATGATATCATTAAGAGTTTCAGGAAGATCCACTTGTAATCAATAGTTGATTACAGTATATTTCAGTGTTTGATAGTGTGAAACAAGGTAATATTAAAGCGTTTTTACCATGGAAATGACTCTTTTCAAAGGGTGTTCATAATGCATAGCTATGTTATTGATATTAGGGAATATAGAAGGTGTTGAAAACAAGCGAAAACAGGCTTCATAACATAGTTTTAATAGCAGAATGTACTTTGACTAGTTTCAGTAGTATTTAATAATTGATCATGATATATTGCAGTGTTTTAAATGATAAAAAAAACAAGAGTTATGAAGAAGTTAGTGTTAGAAAATGATATCATTAAGAGTTTCAGGAAGATCCACTTGTAATTAATAGTTGATTACAGTATATTTCAGTGTTTGATAGTGTGAAACAAGGTAATATTCAAGCGTTTTTACCATGGAAATGACTCTTTTCAAAGGGTGTTTATACTGCATAGCTATGTTATTGATATTAGGGAATATAGAGGGTGTTGAAAACAAGCAGAAACAGGCTTCATAACATAGTTTTAATAGCAGAATGTACTATGACTAGTTTCAGTAGTATTTAATAATTGATCATGATATATTGCAGTGTTTTAAATGATAAAAAAAACAAGAGTTATGAAGAAGTTAGTGTTAGAAAATGATATCATTAAGAGTTTCAGGAAGATCCACTTGTAATCAATAGTTGATTACAGTATATTTCAGTGTTTGATAGTGTGAAACAAGGTAATATTCAAGCGTTTTGACCATAGAAATGACTCTTTTCAAAGGGTGTTCATAATGCATAGCTATGTTATTGATATTAGGGGATATAGAGGGTGTTGAAAACAAGCGAAAACAGGCTTCATAACATAGTTTTAATAGCAGAATGTACTTTGACTAGTTTCAGTAGTATTTAATAATTGATCATGATATATTGCAGTGTTTTAAATGATAAAAAAAACAAGAGTTATGAAGAAGTTAGTGTTAGAAAATGATATCATTAAGAGTTTCAGGAAGATCCACTTGTAATTAATAGTTGATTACAGTATATTTCAGTGTTTGATAGTGTGAAACAAGGTAATATTCAAGCGTTTTTACCATGGAAATGACTCTTTTCAAAGGGTGTTTATACTGCATAGCTATGTTATTGATATTAGGGAATATAGAGGGTGTTGAAAACAAGCGAAAACAGGCTTCATAACATAGTTTTAATAGCAGAATGTACTTTGACTAGTTTCAGTAGTATTTAATAATTGATCATGATATATTGCAGTGTTTTAAATGATAAAAAAAACAAGAGTTATGAAGAAGTTAGTGTTAGAAAATGATATCATTAAGAGTTTCAGGAAGATCCACTTGTAATTAATAGTTGATTACAGTATATTTCAGTGTTTGATAGTGTGAAACAAGGTAATATTCAAGCGTTTTTACCATGGAAATGACTCTTTTCAAAGGGTGTTTATACTGCATAGCTATGTTATTGATATTAGGGAATATAGAGGGTGTTGAAAACAAGCAGAAACAGGCTTCATAACATAGTTTTAATAGCAGAATGTACTTTGACTAGTTTCAGTAGTATTTAATAATTGATCATGATATATTGCAGTGTTTTAAATGATAAAAAAAACAAGAGTTATGAAGAAGTTAGTGTTAGAAAATGATATCATTAAGAGTTTCAGGAAGATCCACTTGTAATCAATAGTTGATTACAGTATATTTCAGTGTTTGATAGTGTGAAACAAGGTAATATTCAAGCGTTTTTACCATGGAAATGACTCTTTTCAAAGGGTGTTCATAATGCATAGCTATGTTATTGATATTAGGGGATATAGAGGGTGTTGAAAACAAGCGAAAACAGGCTTCATAACATAGTTTTAATAGCAGAATGTACTTTGACTAGTTTCAGTAGTATTTAATAATTGATCATGATATATTGCAGTGTTTTAAATGATAAAAAAAACAAGAGTTATGAAGAAGTTAGTGTTAGAAAATGATATCATTAAGAGTTTCAGGAAGATCCACTTGTAATCAATAGTTGATTACAGTATATTTCAGTGTTTGATAGTGTGAAACAAGGTAATATTAAAGCGTTTTTACCATGGAAATGACTCTTTTCAAAGGGTGTTCATAATGCATAGCTATGTTATTGATATTAGGGAATATAGAAGGTGTTGAAAACAAGCGAAAACAGGCTTCATAACATAGTTTTAATAGCAGAATGTACTTTGACTAGTTTCAGTAGTATTTAATAATTGATCATGATATATTGCAGTGTTTTAAATGATAAAAAAAACAAGAGTTATGAAGAAGTTAGTGTTAGAAAATGATATCATTAAGAGTTTCAGGAAGATCCACTTGTAATTAATAGTTGATTACAGTATATTTCAGTGTTTGATAGTGTGAAACAAGGTAATATTCAAGCGTTTTTACCATGGAAATGACTCTTTTCAAAGGGTGTTTATACTGCATAGCTATGTTATTGATATTAGGGAATATAGAGGGTGTTGAAAACAAGCAGAAACAGGCTTCATAACATAGTTTTAATAGCAGAATGTACTATGACTAGTTTCAGTAGTATTTAATAATTGATCATGATATATTGCAGTGTTTTAAATGATAAAAAAAACAAGAGTTATGAAGAAGTTAGTGTTAGAAAATGATATCATTAAGAGTTTCAGGAAGATCCACTTGTAATCAATAGTTGATTACAGTATATTTCAGTGTTTGATAGTGTGAAACAAGGTAATATTCAAGCGTTTTGACCATAGAAATGACTCTTTTCAAAGGGTGTTCATAATGCATAGCTATGTTATTGATATTAGGGGATATAGAGGGTGTTGAAAACAAGCGAAAACAGGCTTCATAACATAGTTTTAATAGCAGAATGTACTTTGACTAGTTTCAGTAGTATTTAATAATTGATCATGATATATTGCAGTGTTTTAAATGATAAAAAAAACAAGAGTTATGAAGAAGTTAGTGTTAGAAAATGATATCATTAAGAGTTTCAGGAAGATCCACTTGTAATTAATAGTTGATTACAGTATATTTCAGTGTTTGTTAGTGTGAAACAAGGTAATATTCAAGCGTTTTTACCATGGAAATGACTCTTTTCAAAGGGTGTTTATACTGCATAGCTATGTTATTGATATTAGGGAATATAGAGGGTGTTGAAAACAAGCAGAAACAGGCTTCATAACATAGTTTTAATAGCAGAATGTACTTTGACTAGTTTCAGTAGTATTTAATAATTGATCATGATATATTGCAGTGTTTTAAATGATAAAAAAAACAAGAGTTATGAAGAAGTTAGTGTTAGAAAATGATATCATTAAGAGTTTCAGGAAGATCCACTTGTAATTAATAGTTGATTACAGTATATTTCAGTGTTTGATAGTGTGAAACAAGGTAATATTCAAGCGTTTTTACCATGGAAATGACTCTTTTCAAAGGGTGTTCATACTGCATAGCTATGTTATTGATATTAGGGAATATAGAGGGTGTTGAAAACAAGCGAAAACAGGCTTCATAACATAGTTTTAATAGCAGAATGTACTTTGACTAGTTTCAGTAGTATTTAATAATTGATCATGATATATTGCAGTGTTTTAAATGATAAAAAAAACAAGAGTTATGAAGAAGTTAGTGTTAGAAAATGATATCATTAAGAGTTTCAGGAAGATCCACTTGTAATTAATAGTTGATTACAGTATATTTCAGTGTTTGATAGTGTGAACCAAGGTAATATTCAAGCGTTTTTACCATGGAAATGACTCTTTTCAAAGGGTGTTCATACTGCATAGCTATGTTATTGATATTAGGGAATATAGAGGGTGTTAAAAACAAGCGAAAACAGGCTTCATAACATAGTTTTAATAGCAGAATGTACTTTGACTAGTTTCAGTAGTATTTAATAATTGATCATGATATATTGCAGTGTTTTAAATGATAAAAAAAACAAGAGTTATGAAGAAGTTAGTGTTAGAAAATGATATCATTAAGAGTTTCAGGAAGATCCACTTGTAATTAATAGTTGATTACAGTATATTTCAGTGTTTGATAGTGTGAAACAAGGTAATATTCAAGCGTTTTTACCATGGAAATGACTCTTTTCAAAGGGTGTTTATACTGCCTAGCTATGTTATTGATATTAGGGAATATAGAGGGTGTTGAAAACAAGCGAAAACAGGCTTCATAACATAGTTTTAATAGCAGAATGTACTTTGACTAGTTTCAGTAGTATTTAATAATTGATCATGATATATTGCAGTGTTTTAAATGATAAAAAAAACAAGAGTTATGAAGAAGTTAGTGTTAGAAAATGATATCATTAAGAGTTTCAGGAAGATCCACTTGTAATTAATAGTTGATTACAGTATATTTCAGTGTTTGATAGTGTGAAACAAGGTAATATTCAAGCGTTTTTACCATGGAAATGACTCTTTTCAAAGGGTGTTTATACTGCATAGCTATGTTATTGATATTAGGGAATATAGAGGGTGTTGAAAACAAGCAGAAACAGGCTTCATAACATAGTTTTAATAGCAGAATGTACTTTGACTAGTTTCAGTAGTATTTAATAATTGATCATGATATATTGCAGTGTTTTAAATGATAAAAAAAACAAGAGTTATGAAGAAGTTAGTGTTAGAAAATGATATCATTAAGAGTTTCAGGAAGATCCACTTGTAATTAATAGTTGATTACAGTATATTTCAGTGTTTGATAGTGTGAAACAAGGTAATATTCAAGCGTTTTTACCATGGAAATGACTCTTTTCAAAGGGTGTTCATAATGCAGAGCTATGTTATTGATATTAGGGAATATAGAGGGTGTTGAAAACAAGCAGAAACAGGCTTCATAACATAGTTTTAATAGCAGAATGTACTTTGACTAGTTTCAGTAGTATTTAATAATTGATCATGATATATTGCAGTGTTTTAAATGATAAAAAAAACAAGAGTTATGAAGAAGTTAGTGTTAGAAAATGATATCATTAAGAGTTTCAGGAAGATCCACTTGTAATCAATAGTTGATTACAGTATATTTCAGTGTTTGATAGTGTGAAACAAGGTAATATTCAAGCGTTTTTACCATGGAAATGACTCTTTTCAAAGGGTGTTCATAATGCATAGCTATGTTATTGATATTAGGGAATATATAGGGTGTTGAAAACAACAAGAAATAGGCTTCATTACTTTTTTAATAGCAGAATGTACTTTGACTAGTTTCAGTAGTATTTAATAATTGATCATGATATATTGCAGTGTTTTAAATGATAAAAAAAACAAGAGTTATGAAGAAGTTAGTGTTAGAAAATGATATCATTAAGAGTTTCAGGAAGATCCACTTGTAATTAATAGTTGATTACAGTATATTTCAGTGTTTGATAGTGTGAAACAAGGTAATATTAAAGCGTTTTTACCATGGAAATGACTCTTTTCAAAGGGTGTTCATACTGCATAGCTATGTTATTGATATTAGGGAATATAGAGGGTGTTGAAAACAAGCGAAAACAGGCTTCATAACATAGTTTTAATAGCAGAATGTACTTTGACTAGTTTCAGTAGTATTTAATAATTGATCATGATATATTGCAGTGTTTTAAATGATAAAAAAAACAAGTTATGAAGAAGTTAGTGTTAGAAAATGATATCATTAAGAGTTTCAGGAAGATCCACTTGTAATCAATAGTTGATTACAGTATATTTCAGTGTTTGATAGTGTGAAACAAGGTAATATTCAAGCGTTTTTACCATGGAAATGAGTCTTTTCAAAGGGTGTTCATACTGCATAGCTATGTTATTGATATTAGGTAATATAGAGGGTGTTGAAAACAAGCAGAAACAGGCTTCATAACATAGTTTTAATAGCAGAATGTACTTTGACTAGTTTCAGTAGTATTTAATAATTGATCATGATATATTGCAGTGTTTTAAATGATAAAAAAAACAAGAGTTATGGAGAAGTTAGTGTTAGAAAAATATATCATTAAGAGTTTCAGGAAGATCCAGTTGTAATTAATAGTTGATTACAGTATATTTCAGTGTTTGATAGTGTGAAACAAGGTAATATTCAAGCGTTTTTACCATGGAAATGACTCTTTTCAAAGGGTGTTCATAATGCATAGCTATGTTATTGATATTAGGGAATATATAGGGTGTTGAAAACAAGCGAAAACAGGCTTCATAACATAGTTTTAATAGCAGAATGTACTTTGACTAGTTTCAGTAGTATTTAATAATTGATCATGATATATTGCAGTGTTTTAAATGATAAAAAAAACAAGTTATGAAGAAGTTAGTGTTAGAAAATGATATCATTAAGAGTTTCAGGAAGATCCACTTGTAATCAATAGTTGATTACATTATATTTCAGTGTTTGATAGTGTGAAACAAGGTAATATTCAAGCGTTTTTACCATGGAAATGAGTCTTTTCAAAGGGTGTTCATACTGCATAGCTATGTTATTGATATTAGGTAATATAGAGGGTGTTGAAAACAAGCAGAAACAGGCTTCATAACATAGTTTTAATAGCAGAATGTACTTTGACTAGTTTCAGTAGTATTTAATAATTGATCATGATATATTGCAGTGTTTTAAATGATAAAAAAAACAAGAGTTATGGAGAAGTTAGTGTTAGAAAATGATATCATTAAGAGTTTCAGGAAGATCCACTTGTAATCAATAGTTGATTACAGTATATTTCAGTGTTTGAAAGTGTGAAACAAGGTAATATTCAAGCGTTTTTAACATGGAAATGACTCTTTTCAAAGGGTGTTCATAATGCATAGCTATGTTATTGATATTAGGGAATATAGAAGGTGTTGAAAACAAGCGAAAACAGGCTTCATAACATAGTTTTAATAGCAGAATGTACTTTGACTAGTTTCAGTAGTATTTAATAATTGATCATGATATATTGCAGTGTTTTAAATGATAAAAAAAACAAGAGTTATGGAGAAGTTAGTGTTAGAAAATGATATCATTAAGAGTTTCAGGAAGATCCAGTTGTAATTAATAGTTGATTACAGTATATTTCAGTGTTTGATAGTGTGAAACAAGGTAATATTCAAGCGTTTTTACCATGGAAATGACTCTTTTCAAAGGGTGTTCATAATGCATAGCTATGTTATTGATATTAGGGAATATAAAGGGTGTTGAAAACAACCAGAAATAGGCTTCATAACTGTTTTAATAGCAGAATGTACTTTGACTAGTTTCAGTAGTATTTAATAATTGATCATGATATATTGCAGTGTTTTAAATGATAAAAAAAACAAGAGTTATGAAGAAGTTAGTGTTAGAAAATGATATCATTAAGAGTTTCAGGAAGATCCACTTGTAATCAATAGTTGATTACAGTATATTTCAGTGTTTGATAGTGTGAAACAAGGTAATATTCAAGCGTTTTTACCATGGAAATGACTCTTTTCAAAGGGTGTTCATAATGCATAGCTATGTTATTGATATTAGGGGATATAGAGGGTGTTGAAAACAAGCGAAAACAGGCTTCATAACATAGTTTTAATAGCAGAATGTACTTTGACTAGTTTCAGTAGTATTTAATAATTGATCATGATATATTGCAGTGTTTTAAATGATAAAAAAAACAAGAGTTATGAAGAAGTTAGTGTTAGAAAATGATATCATTAAGAGTTTCAGGAAGATCCACTTGTAATCAATAGTTGATTACAGTATATTTCAGTGTTTGATAGTGTGAAACAAGGTAATATTCAAGCGTTTTTACCATGGAAATGACTCTTTTCAAAGGGTGTTCATAATGCATAGCTATGTTATTGATATTAGGGAATATAGAAGGTGTTGAAAACAAGCGAAAACAGGCTTCATAACATAGTTTTAATAGCAG
Organism: Thysanoteuthis rhombus; assembly: GCA_963457665.1. Taxonomy (NCBI): domain Eukaryota; kingdom Metazoa; phylum Mollusca; class Cephalopoda; order Oegopsida; family Thysanoteuthidae; genus Thysanoteuthis; species Thysanoteuthis major. The sequence continues at coordinate 56,411,186 of OY735211.1, forward strand.
AATGTACTTTGACTAGTTTCAGTAGTATTTAATAATTGATCATGATATATTGCAGTGTTTTAAATGATAAAAAAAACAAGAGTTATGGAGAAGTTAGTGTTAGAAAATGATATCATTAAGAGTTTCAGGAAGATCCAGTTGTAATTAATAGTTGATTACAGTATATTTCAGTGTTTGATAGTGTGAAACAAGGTAATATTCAAGCGTTTTTACCATAGAAATGAGTCTTTTCAAAGGGTGTTCATACTGCATAGCTACGTTATTGATATTAGGTAATATAGAGGGTGTTGAAAACAAGCAGAAACAGGCTTCATAACATAGTTTTAATAGCAGAATGTACTTTGACTAGTTTCAGTAGTATTTAATAATTGATCATGATATATTGCAGTGTTTTAAATGATAAAAAAAACAAGAGTTATGGAGAAGTTAGTGTTAGAAAAATATATCATTAAGAGTTTCAGGAAGATCCAGTTGTAATTAATAGTTGATTACAGTATATTTCAGTGTTTGATAGTGTGAAACAAGGTAATATTCAAGCGTTTTTACCATGGAAATGACTCTTTTCAAAGGGTGTTCATAATGCATAGCTATGTTATTGATATTAGGGAATATATAGGGTGTTGAAAACAAGCGAAAACAGGCTTCATAACATAGTTTTAATAGCAGAATGTACTTTGACTAGTTTCAGTAGTATTTAATAATTGATCATGATATATTGCAGTGTTTTCAATGATAAAAAAAACAAGTTATGAAGAAGTTAGTGTTAGAAAATGATATCATTAAGAGTTTCAGGAAGATCCACTTGTAATCAATAGTTGATTACAGTATATTTCAGTGTTTGATAGTGTGAAACAAGGTAATATTCAAGCGTTTTTACCATGGAAATGAGTCTTTTCAAAGGGTGTTCATACTGCATAGCTATGTTATTGATATTAGGTAATATAGAGGGTGTTGAAAACAAGCAGAAACAGGCTTCATAACATAGTTTTAATAGCAGAATGTACTTTGACTAGTTTCAGTAGTATTTAATAATTGATCATGATATATTGCAGTGTTTTAAATGATAAAAAAAACAAGAGTTATGGAGAAGTTAGTGTTAGAAAATGATATCATTAAGAGTTTCAGGAAGATCCAGTTGTAATTAATAGTTGATTACAGTATATTTCAGTGTTTGATAGTGTGAAACAAGGTAATATTCAAGCGTTTTTACCATGGAAATGACTCTTTTCAAAGGGTGTTCATAATGCATAGCTATGTTATTGATATTAGGGAATATATAGGGTGTTGAAAACAAGCGAAAACAGGCTTCATAACATAGTTTTAATAGCAGAATGTACTTTGACTAGTTTCAGTAGTATTTAATAATTGATCATGATATATTGCAGTGTTTTAAATGATAAAAAAAACAAGAGTTATGAAGAAGTTAGTGTTAGAAAATGATATCATTAAGAGTTTCAGGAAGATCCACTTGTAATCAATAGTTGATTACAGTATATTTCAGTGTTTGATAGTGTGAAACAAGGTAATATTCAAGCGTTTTTACCATGGAAATGACTCTTTTCAAAGGGTGTTCATAATGCATAGCTATGTTATTGATATTAGGGGATATAGAGGGTGTTGAAAACAAGCGAAAACAGGCTTCATAACATAGTTTTAATAGCAGAATGTACTTTGACTAGTTTCAGTAGTATTTAATAATTGATCATGATATATTGCAGTGTTTTAAATGATAAAAAAAACAAGAGTTATGAAGAAGTTAGTGTTAGAAAATGATATCATTAAGAGTTTCAGGAAGATCCACTTGTAATCAATAGTTGATTACAGTATATTTCAGTGTTTGATAGTGTGAAACAAGGTAATATTCAAGCGTTTTTACCATGGAAATGACTCTTTTCAAAGGGTGTTCATAATGCATAGCTATGTTATTGATATTAGGGAATATAGAAGGTGTTGAAAACAAGCGAAAACAGGCTTCATAACATAGTTTTAATAGCAGAATGTACTTTGACTAGTTTCAGTAGTATTTAATAATTGATCATGATATATTGCAGTGTTTTAAATGATAAAAAAAACAAGAGTTATGAAGAAGTTAGTGTTAGAAAATGATATCATTAAGAGTTTCAGGAAGATCCACTTGTAATAAATAGTTGATTACAGTATATTTCAGTGTTTGATAGTGTGAAACAAGGTAATCAAGCGTTTTTACCATGGAAATGACTCTTTTCAAAGGGTGTTCATACTGCATAGCTATGTTATTGATATTAGGTAATATAGAGGGTGTTGAAAACAAGCAGAAACAGGCTTCATAACATAGTTTTAATAGCAGAATGTACTTTGACTAGTTTCAGTAGTATTTAATAATTGATCATGATATATTGCAGTGTTTTAAATGATAAAAAAAACAAGAGTTATGGAGAAGTTAGTGTTAGAAAAATATATCATTAAGAGTTTCAGGAAGATCCAGTTGTAATTAATAGTTGATTACAGTATATTTCAGTGTTTGATAGTGTGAAACAAGGTAATATTCAAGCGTTTTTACCATGGAAATGACTCTTTTCAAAGGGTGTTCATAATGCATAGCTATGTTATTGATATTAGGGAATATATAGGGTGTTGAAAACAAGCGAAAACAGGCTTCATAACATAGTTTTAATAGCAGAATGTACTTTGACTAGTTTCAGTAGTATTTAATAATTGATCATGATATATTGCAGTGTTTTAAATGATAAAAAAAACAAGAGTTATGAAGAAGTTAGTGTTAGAAAATGATATCATTAAGAGTTTCAGGAAGATCCACTTGTAATCAATAGTTGATTACAGTATATTTCAGTGTTTGAAAGTGTGAAACAAGGTAATATTCAAGCGTTTTTACCATGGAAATGACTCTTTTCAAAGGGTGTTCATAATGCATAGCTATGTTATTGATATTAGGGAATATAGAAGGTGTTGAAAACAAGCGAAAACAGGCTTCATAACATAGTTTTAATAGCAGAATGTACTTTGACTAGTTTCAGTAGTATTTAATAATTGATCATGATATATTGCAGTGTTTTAAATGATAAAAAAAACAAGAGTTATGGAGAAGTTAGTGTTAGAAAATGATATCATTAAGAGTTTCAGGAAGATCCAGTTGTAATTAATAGTTGATTACAGTATATTTCAGTGTTTGATAGTGTGAAACAAGGTAATATTCAAGCGTTTTTACCATGGAAATGACTCTTTTCAAAGGGTGTTCATAATGCATAGCTATGTTATTGATATTAGGGAATATAAAGGGTGTTGAAAACAACCAGAAATAGGCTTCATAACTGTTTTAATAGCAGAATGTACTTTGACTAGTTTCAGTAGTATTTAATAATTGATCATGATATATTGCAGTGTTTTAAATGATAAAAAAAACAAGAGTTATGAAGAAGTTAGTGTTAGAAAATGATATCATTAAGAGTTTCAGGAAGATCCACTTGTAATCAATAGTTGATTACAGTATATTTCAGTGTTTGATAGTGTGAAACAAGGTAATATTCAAGCGTTTTTACCATGGAAATGACTCTTTTCAAAGGGTGTTCATAATGCATAGCTATGTTATTGATATTAGGGGATATAGAGGGTGTTGAAAACAAGCGAAAACAGGCTTCATAACATAGTTTTAATAGCAGAATGTACTTTGACTAGTTTCAGTAGTATTTAATAATTGATCATGATATATTGCAGTGTTTTAAATGATAAAAAAAACAAGAGTTATGAAGAAGTTAGTGTTAGAAAATGATATCATTAAGAGTTTCAGGAAGATCCACTTGTAATCAATAGTTGATTACAGTATATTTCAGTGTTTGATAGTGTGAAACAAGGTAATATTCAAGCGTTTTTACCATGGAAATGACTCTTTTCAAAGGGTGTTCATAATGCATAGCTATGTTATTGATATTAGGGAATATAGAAGGTGTTGAAAACAAGCGAAAACAGGCTTCATAACATAGTTTTAATAGCAGAATGTACTTTGACTAGTTTCAGTAGTATTTAATAATTGATCATGATATATTGCAGTGTTTTAAATGATAAAAAAAACAAGAGTTATGGAGAAGTTAGTGTTAGAAAATGATATCATTAAGAGTTTCAGGAAGATCCAGTTGTAATTAATAGTTGATTACAGTATATTTCAGTGTTTGATAGTGTGAAACAAGGTAATATTCAAGCGTTTTTACCATGGAAATGACTCTTTTCAAAGGGTGTTCATAATGCATAGCTATGTTATTGATATTAGGGAATATAAAGGGTGTTGAAAACAACCAGAAATAGGCTTCATAACTGTTTTAATAGCAGAATGTACTTTGACTAGTTTCAGTAGTATTTAATAATTGATCATGATATATTGCAGTGTTTTAAATGATAAAAAAAACAAGAGTTATGAAGAAGTTAGTGTTAGAAAATGATATCATTAAGAGTTTCAGGAAGATCCACTTGTAATCAATAGTTGATTACAGTATATTTCAGTGTTTGATAGTGTGAAACAAGGTAATATTCAAGCGTTTTTACCATGGAAATGACTCTTTTCAAAGGGTGTTCATAATGCATAGCTATGTTATTGATATTAGGGGATATAGAGGGTGTTGAAAACAAGCGAAAACAGGCTTCATAACATAGTTTTAATAGCAGAATGTACTTTGACTAGTTTCAGTAGTATTTAATAATTGATCATGATATATTGCAGTGTTTTAAATGATAAAAAAAACAAGAGTTATGAAGAAGTTAGTGTTAGAAAATGATATCATTAAGAGTTTCAGGAAGATCCACTTGTAATCAATAGTTGATTACAGTATATTTCAGTGTTTGATAGTGTGAAACAAGGTAATATTCAAGCGTTTTTACCATGGAAATGACTCTTTTCAAAGGGTGTTCATAATGCATAGCTATGTTATTGATATTAGGGAATATAGAAGGTGTTGAAAACAAGCGAAAACAGGCTTCATAACATAGTTTTAATAGCAGAATGTACTTTGACTAGTTTCAGTAGTATTTAATAATTGATCATGATATATTGCAGTGTTTTAAATGATAAAAAAAACAAGAGTTATGAAGAAGTTAGTGTTAGAAAATGATATCATTAAGAGTTTCAGGAAGATCCACTTGTAATCAATAGTTGATTACAGTATATTTCAGTGTTTGAAAGTGTGAAACAAGGTAATATTCAAGCGTTTTTACCATAGAAATGAGTCTTTTCAAAGGGTGTTCATACTGCATAGCTACGTTATTGATATTAGGTAATATAGAGGGTGTTGAAAACAAGCAGAAACAGGCTTCATAACATAGTTTTAATAGCAGAATGTACTTTGACTAGTTTCAGTAGTATTTAATAATTGATCATGATATATTGCAGTGTTTTAAATGATAAAAAAAACAAGAGTTATGGAGAAGTTAGTGTTAGAAAAATATATCATTAAGAGTTTCAGGAAGATCCAGTTGTAATTAATAGTTGATTACAGTATATTTCAGTGTTTGATAGTGTGAAACAAGGTAATATTCAAGCGTTTTTACCATGGAAATGACTCTTTTCAAAGGGTGTTCATAATGCATAGCTATGTTATTGATATTAGGGAATATATAGGGTGTTGAAAACAAGCGAAAACAGGCTTCATAACATAGTTTTAATAGCAGAATGTACTTTGACTAGTTTCAGTAGTATTTAATAATTGATCATGATATATTGCAGTGTTTTAAATGATAAAAAAAACAAGTTATGAAGAAGTTAGTGTTAGAAAATGATATCATTAAGAGTTTCAGGAAGATCCACTTGTAATCAATAGTTGATTACAGTATATTTCAGTGTTTGATAGTGTGAAACAAGGTAATATTCAAGCGTTTTTACCATGGAAATGAGTCTTTTCAAAGGGTGTTCATACTGCATAGCTATGTTATTGATATTAGGTAATATAGAGGGTGTTGAAAACAAGCAGAAACAGGCTTCATAACATAGTTTTAATAGCAGAATGTACTTTGACTAGTTTCAGTAGTATTTAATAATTGATCATGATATATTGCAGTGTTTTAAATGATAAAAAAAACAAGAGTTATGGAGAAGTTAGTGTTAGAAAATGATATCATTAAGAGTTTCAGGAAGATCCACTTGTAATTAATAGTTGATTACAGTATATTTCAGTGTTTGATAGTGTGAAACAAGGTAATATTCAAGCGTTTTTACCATGGAAATGACTCTTTTCAAAGGGTGTTCATAATGCATAGCTATGTTATTGATATTAGGGAATATATAGGGTGTTGAAAACAAGCGAAAACAGGCTTCATAACATAGTTTTAATAGCAGAATGTACTTTGACTAGTTTCAGTAGTATTTAATAATTGATCATGATATATTGCAGTGTTTTAAATGATAAAAAAAACAAGAGTTATGAAGAAGTTAGTGTTAGAAAATGATATCATTAAGAGTTTCAGGAAGATCCACTTGTAATCAATAGTTGATTACAGTATATTTCAGTGTTTGATAGTGTGAAACAAGGTAATATTCAAGCGTTTTTACCATGGAAATGACTCTTTTCAAAGGGTGTTCATAATGCATAGCTATGTTATTGATATTAGGGAATATAGAAGGTGTTGAAAACAAGCGAAAACAGGCTTCATAACATAGTTTTAATAGCAGAATGTACTTTGACTAGTTTCAGTAGTATTTAATAATTGATCATGATATATTGCAGTGTTTTAAATGATAAAAAAAACAAGAGTTATGAAGAAGTTAGTGTTAGAAAATGATATCATTAAGAGTTTCAGGAAGATCCACTTGTAATCAATAGTTGATTACAGTATATTTCAGTGTTTGAAAGTGTGAAACAAGGTAATATTCAAGCGTTTTTACCATAGAAATGAGTCTTTTCAAAGGGTGTTCATACTGCATAGCTACGTTATTGATATTAGGTAATATAGAGGGTGTTGAAAACAAGCAGAAACAGGCTTCATAACATAGTTTTAATAGCAGAATGTACTTTGACTAGTTTCAGTAGTATTTAATAATTGATCATGATATATTGCAGTGTTTTAAATGATAAAAAAAACAAGAGTTATGGAGAAGTTAGTGTTAGAAAAATATATCATTAAGAGTTTCAGGAAGATCCAGTTGTAATTAATAGTTGATTACAGTATATTTCAGTGTTTGATAGTGTGAAACAAGGTAATATTCAAGCGTTTTTACCATGGAAATGACTCTTTTCAAAGGGTGTTCATAATGCATAGCTATGTTATTGATATTAGGGAATATATAGGGTGTTGAAAACAAGCGAAAACAGGCTTCATAACATAGTTTTAATAGCAGAATGTACTTTGACTAGTTTCAGTAGTATTTAATAATTGATCATGATATATTGCAGTGTTTTAAATGATAAAAAAAACAAGTTATGAAGAAGTTAGTGTTAGAAAATGATATCATTAAGAGTTTCAGGAAGATCCACTTGTAATCAATAGTTGATTACAGTATATTTCAGTGTTTGATAGTGTGAAACAAGGTAATATTCAAGCGTTTTTACCATGGAAATGAGTCTTTTCAAAGGGTGTTCATACTGCATAGCTATGTTATTGATATTAGGTAATATAGAGGGTGTTGAAAACAAGCAGAAACAGGCTTCATAACATAGTTTTAATAGCAGAATGTACTTTGACTAGTTTCAGTAGTATTTAATAATTGATCATGATATATTGCAGTGTTTTAAATGATAAAAAAAACAAGAGTTATGGAGAAGTTAGTGTTAGAAAATGATATCATTAAGAGTTTCAGGAAGATCCACTTGTAATTAATAGTTGATTACAGTATATTTCAGTGTTTGATAGTGTGAAACAAGGTAATATTCAAGCGTTTTTACCATGGAAATGACTCTTTTCAAAGGGTGTTCATAATGCATAGCTATGTTATTGATATTAGGGAATATATAGGGTGTTGAAAACAAGCGAAAACAGGCTTCATAACATAGTTTTAATAGCAGAATGTACTTTGACTAGTTTCAGTAGTATTTAATAATTGATCATGATATATTGCAGTGTTTTAAATGATAAAAAAAACAAGAGTTATGAAGAAGTTAGTGTTAGAAAATGATATCATTAAGAGTTTCAGGAAGATCCACTTGTAATCAATAGTTGATTACAGTATATTTCAGTGTTTGATAGTGTGAAACAAGGTAATATTCAAGCGTTTTTACCATGGAAATGACTCTTTTCAAAGGGTGTTCATAATGCATAGCTATGTTATTGATATTAGGGGATATAGAGGGTGTTGAAAACAAGCGAAAACAGGCTTCATAACATAGTTTTAATAGCAGAATGTACTTTGACTAGTTTCAGTAGTATTTAATAATTGATCATGATATATTGCAGTGTTTTAAATGATAAAAAAAACAAGAGTTATGAAGAAGTTAGTGTTAGAAAATGATATCATTAAGAGTTTCAGGAAGATCCACTTGTAATCAATAGTTGATTACAGTATATTTCAGTGTTTGAAAGTGTGAAACAAGGTAATATTCAAGCGTTTTTACCATGGAAATGACTCTTTTCAAAGGGTGTTCATAATGCATAGCTATGTTATTGATATTAGGGAATATAGAAGGTGTTGAAAACAAGCGAAAACAGGCTTCATAACATAGTTTTAATAGCAGAATGTACTTTGACTAGTTTCAGTAGTATTTAATAATTGATCATGATATATTGCAGTGTTTTAAATGATAAAAAAAACAAGAGTTATGGAGAAGTTAGTGTTAGAAAATGATATCATTAAGAGTTTCAGGAAGATCCAGTTGTAATTAATAGTTGATTACAGTATATTTCAGTGTTTGATAGTGTGAAACAAGGTAATATTCAAGCGTTTTTACCATGGAAATGACTCTTTTCAAAGGGTGTTCATAATGCATAGCTATGTTATTGATATTAGGGAATATAAAGGGTGTTGAAAACAACCAGAAATAGGCTTCATAACTGTTTTAATAGCAGAATGTACTTTGACTAGTTTCAGTAGTATTTAATAATTGATCATGATATATTGCAGTGTTTTAAATGATAAAAAAAACAAGAGTTATGAAGAAGTTAGTGTTAGAAAATGATATCATTAAGAGTTTCAGGAAGATCCACTTGTAATCAATAGTTGATTACAGTATATTTCAGTGTTTGATAGTGTGAAACAAGGTAATATTCAAGCGTTTTTACCATGGAAATGACTCTTTTCAAAGGGTGTTCATAATGCATAGCTATGTTATTGATATTAGGGGATATAGAGGGTGTTGAAAACAAGCGAAAACAGGCTTCATAACATAGTTTTAATAGCAGAATGTACTTTGACTAGTTTCAGTAGTATTTAATAATTGATCATGATATATTGCAGTGTTTTAAATGATAAAAAAAACAAGAGTTATGAAGAAGTTAGTGTTAGAAAATGATATCATTAAGAGTTTCAGGAAGATCCACTTGTAATCAATAGTTGATTACAGTATATTTCAGTGTTTGATAGTGTGAAACAAGGTAATATTCAAGCGTTTTTACCATGGAAATGACTCTTTTCAAAGGGTGTTCATAATGCATAGCTATGTTATTGATATTAGGGAATATAGAAGGTGTTGAAAACAAGCGAAAACAGGCTTCATAACATAGTTTTAATAGCAGAATGTACTTTGACTAGTTTCAGTAGTATTTAATAATTGATCATGATATATTGCAGTGTTTTAAATGATAAAAAAAACAAGAGTTATGAAGAAGTTAGTGTTAGAAAATGATATCATTAAGAGTTTCAGGAAGATCCACTTGTAATCAATAGTTGATTACAGTATATTTCAGTGTTTGAAAGTGTGAAACAAGGTAATATTCAAGCGTTTTTACCATAGAAATGAGTCTTTTCAAAGGGTGTTCATACTGCATAGCTACGTTATTGATATTAGGTAATATAGAGGGTGTTGATAACAAGCAGAAACAGGCTTCATAACATAGTTTTAATAGCAGAATGTACTTTGACTAGTTTCAGTAGTATTTAATAATTGATCATGATATATTGCAGTGTTTTAAATGATAAAAAAACCAAGAGTTATGGAGAAGTTAGTGTTAGAAAAATATATCATTAAGAGTTTCAGGAAGATCCAGTTGTAATTAATAGTTGATTACAGTATATTTCAGTGTTTGATAGTGTGAAACAAGGTAATATTCAAGCGTTTTTACCATGGAAATGACTCTTTTCAAAGGGTGTTCATAATGCATAGCTATGTTATTGATATTAGGGAATATATAGGGTGTTGAAAACAAGCGAAAACAGGCTTCATAACATAGTTTTAATAGCAGAATGTACTTTGACTAGTTTCAGTAGTATTTAATAATTGATCATGATATATTGCAGTGTTTTAAATGATAAAAAAAACAAGTTATGAAGAAGTTAGTGTTAGAAAATGATATCATTAAGAGTTTCAGGAAGATCCACTTGTAATCAATAGTTGATTACAGTATATTTCAGTGTTTGATAGTGTGAAACAAGGTAATATTCAAGCGTTTTTACCATGGAAATGAGTCTTTTCAAAGGGTGTTCATACTGCATAGCTATGTTATTGATATTAGGTAATATAGAGGGTGTTGAAAACAAGCAGAAACAGGCTTCATAACATAGTTTTAATAGCAGAATGTACTTTGACTAGTTTCAGTAGTATTTAATAATTGATCATGATATATTGCAGTGTTTTAAATGATAAAAAAAACAAGAGTTATGGAGAAGTTAGTGTTAGAAAATGATATCATTAAGAGTTTCAGGAAGATCCACTTGTAATTAATAGTTGATTACAGTATATTTCAGTGTTTGATAGTGTGAAACAAGGTAATATTCAAGCGTTTTTACCATGGAAATGACTCTTTTCAAAGGGTGTTCATAATGCATAGCTATGTTATTGATATTAGGGAATATATAGGGTGTTGAAAACAAGCGAAAACAGGCTTCATAACATAGTTTTAATAGCAGAATGTACTTTGACTAGTTTCAGTAGTATTTAATAATTGATCATGATATATTGCAGTGTTTTAAATGATAAAAAAAACAAGAGTTATGAAGAAGTTAGTGTTAGAAAATGATATCATTAAGAGTTTCAGGAAGATCCACTTGTAATCAATAGTTGATTACAGTATATTTCAGTGTTTGATAGTGTGAAACAAGGTAATATTCAAGCGTTTTTACCATGGAAATGACTCTTTTCAAAGGGTGTTCATAATGCATAGCTATGTTATTGATATTAGGGAATATAGAAGGTGTTGAAAACAAGCGAAAACAGGCTTCATAACATAGTTTTAATAGCAGAATGTACTTTGACTAGTTTCAGTAGTATTTAATAATTGATCATGATATATTGCAGTGTTTTAAATGATAAAAAAAACAAGAGTTATGAAGAAGTTAGTGTTAGAAAATGATATCATTAAGAGTTTCAGGAAGATCCACTTGTAATAAATAGTTGATTACAGTATATTTCAGTGTTTGATAGTGTGAAACAAGGTAATCAAGCGTTTTTACCATGGAAATGACTCTTTTCAAAGGGTGTTCATAATGCATAGCTATGTTATTGATATTAGGGGATATAGAGGGTGTTGAAAACAAGCGAAAACAGGCTTCATAACATAGTTTTAATAGCAGAATGTACTTTGACTAGTTTCAGTAGTATTTAATAATTGATCATGATATTTTGCAGTGTTTTAAATGATAAAAAAAACAAGAGTTATGAAGAAGTTAGTGTTAGAAAATGATATCATTAAGAGTTTCAGGAAGATCCACTTGTAATCAATAGTTGATTACAGTATATTTCAGTGTTTGATAGTGTGAAACAAGGTAATATTCAAGCGTTTTTACCATGGAAATGACTCTTTTCAAAGGGTGTTCATAATGCATAGCTATGTTATTGATATTAGGGAATATAAAGGGTGTTGAAAACAACCAGAAATAGGCTTCATAACTGTTTTAATAGCAGAATGTACTTTGACTAGTTTCAGTAGTATTTAATAATTGATCATGATATATTGCAGTCTTTTAAATGATAAAAAAAACAAGAGTTATGAAGAAGTTAGTGTTAGAAAATGATATCATTAAGAGTTTCAGGAAGATCCACTTGTAATTAATAGTTGATTACAGTATATTTCAGTGTTTGATAGTGTGAAACAAGGTAATATTCAAGCGTTTTTACCATGGAAATGACTCTTTTCAAAGGGTGTTTATACTGCATAGCTATGTTATTGATATTAGGGAATATAGAGGGTGTTGAAAACAAGCAGAAACAGGCTTCATAACATAGTTTTAATAGCAGAATGTACTTTGACTAGTTTCAGTAGTATTTAATAATTGATCATGATATATTGCAGTGTTTTAAATGATAAAAAAAACAAGAGTTATGAAGAAGTTAGTGTTAGAAAATGATATCATTAAGAGTTTCAGGAAGATCCACTTGTAATCAATAGTTGATTACAGTATATTTCAGTGTTTGAAAGTGTGAAACAAGGTAATATTCAAGCGTTTTTACCATAGAAATGAGTCTTTTCAAAGGGTGTTCATACTGCATAGCTACGTTATTGATATTAGGTAATATAGAGGGTGTTGAAAACAAGCAGAAACAGGCTTCATAACATAGTTTTAATAGCAGAATGTACTTTGACTAGTTTCAGTAGTATTTAATAATTGATCATGATATATTGCAGTGTTTTAAATGATAAAAAAAACAAGAGTTATGGAGAAGTTAGTGTTAGAAAAATATATCATTAAGAGTTTCAGGAAGATCCAGTTGTAATTAATAGTTGATTACAGTATATTTCAGTGTTTGATAGTGTGAAACAAGGTAATATTCAAGCGTTTTTACCATGGAAATGACTCTTTTCAAAGGGTGTTCATAATGCATAGCTATGTTATTGATATTAGGGAATATATAGGGTGTTGAAAACAAGCGAAAACAGGCTTCATAACATAGTTTTAATAGCAGAATGTACTTTGACTAGTTTCAGTAGTATTTAATAATTGATCATGATATATTGCAGTGTTTTAAATGATAAAAAAAACAAGTTATGAAGAAGTTAGTGTTAGAAAATGATATCATTAAGAGTTTCAGGAAGATCCACTTGTAATCAATAGTTGATTACAGTATATTTCAGTGTTTGATAGTGTGAAACAAGGTAATATTCAAGCGTTTTTACCATGGAAATGAGTCTTTTCAAAGGGTGTTCATACTGCATAGCTATGTTATTGATATTAGGTAATATAGAGGGTGTTGAAAACAAGCAGAAACAGGCTTCATAACATAGTTTTAATAGCAGAATGTACTTTGACTAGTTTCAGTAGTATTTAATAATTGATCATGATATATTGCAGTGTTTTAAATGATAAAAAAAACAAGAGTTATGGAGAAGTTAGTGTTAGAAAATGATATCATTAAGAGTTTCAGGAAGATCCACTTGTAATTAATAGTTGATTACAGTATATTTCAGTGTTTGATAGTGTGAAACAAGGTAATATTCAAGCGTTTTTACCATGGAAATGACTCTTTTCAAAGGGTGTTCATAATGCATAGCTATGTTATTGATATTAGGGAATATATAGGGTGTTGAAAACAAGCGAAAACAGGCTTCATAACATAGTTTTAATAGCAGAATGTACTTTGACTAGTTTCAGTAGTATTTAATAATTGATCATGATATATTGCAGTGTTTTAAATGATAAAAAAAACAAGAGTTATGAAGAAGTTAGTGTTAGAAAATGATATCATTAAGAGTTTCAGGAAGATCCACTTGTAATCAATAGTTGATTACAGTATATTTCAGTGTTTGATAGTGTGAAACAAGGTAATATTCAAGCGTTTTTACCATGGAAATGACTCTTTTCAAAGGGTGTTCATAATGCATAGCTATGTTATTGATATTAGGGAATATAGAAGGTGTTGAAAACAAGCGAAAACAGGCTTCATAACATAGTTTTAATAGCAGAATGTACTTTGACTAGTTTCAGTAGTATTTAATAATTGATCATGATATATTGCAGTGTTTTAAATGATAAAAAAAACAAGAGTTATGGAGAAGTTAGTGTTAGAAAATGATATCATTAAGAGTTTCAGGAAGATCCAGTTGTAATTAATAGTTGATTACAGTATATTTCAGTGTTTGATAGTGTGAAACAAGGTAATATTCAAGCGTTTTTACCATGGAAATGACTCTTTTCAAAGGGTGTTCATAATGCATAGCTATGTTATTGATATTAGGGAATATATAGGGTGTTGAAAACAAGCGAAAACAGGCTTCATAACATAGTTTTAATAGCAGAATGTACTTTGACTAGTTTCAGTAGTATTTAATAATTGATCATGATATATTGCAGTGTTTTAAATGATAAAAAAAACAAGTTATGAAGAAGTTAGTGTTAGAAAATGATATCATTAAGAGTTTCAGGAAGATCCACTTGTAATCAATAGTTGATTACAGTATATTTCAGTGTTTGATAGTGTGAAACAAGGTAATATTCAAGCGTTTTTACCATGGAAATGAGTCTTTTCAAAGGGTGTTCATACTGCATAGCTATGTTATTGATATTAGGTAATATAGAGGGTGTTGAAAACAAGCAGAAACAGGCTTCATAACATAGTTTTAATAGCAGAATGTACTTTGACTAGTTTCAGTAGTATTTAATAATTGATCATGATATATTGCAGTGTTTTAAATGATAAAAAAAACAAGAGTTATGGAGAAGTTAGTGTTAGAAAATGATATCATTAAGAGTTTCAGGAAGATCCACTTGTAATCAATAGTTGATTACAGTATATTTCAGTGTTTGATAGTGTGAAACAAGGTAATATTCAAGCGTTTTTACCATGGAAATGACTCTTTTCAAAGGGTGTTCATAATGCATAGCTATGTTATTGATATTAGGGGATATAGAGGGTGTTGAAAACAAGCGAAAACAGGCTTCATAACATAGTTTTAATAGCAGAATGTACTTTGACTAGTTTCAGTAGTATTTAATAATTGATCATGATATATTGCAGTGTTTTAAATGATAAAAAAAACAAGAGTTATGAAGAAGTTAGTGTTAGAAAATGATATCATTAAGAGTTTCAGGAAGATCCACT
The DNA here is from genome assembly GCA_963457665.1 of Thysanoteuthis rhombus. Taxonomy (NCBI): domain Eukaryota; kingdom Metazoa; phylum Mollusca; class Cephalopoda; order Oegopsida; family Thysanoteuthidae; genus Thysanoteuthis; species Thysanoteuthis major. Next base: position 56,426,284 of record OY735211.1, read on the forward strand.
TGTAATCAATAGTTGATTACAGTATATTTCAGTGTTTGATAGTGTGAAACAAGGTAATATTCAAGCGTTTTTACCATGGAAATGACTCTTTTCAAAGGGTGTTCATAATGCATAGCTATGTTATTGATATTAGGGAATATAGAAGGTGTTGAAAACAAGCGAAAACAGGCTTCATAACATAGTTTTAATAGCAGAATGTACTTTGACTAGTTTCAGTAGTATTTAATAATTGATCATGATATATTGCAGTGTTTTAAATGATAAAAAAAACAAGAGTTATGGAGAAGTTAGTGTTAGAAAAATATATCATTAAGAGTTTCAGGAAGATCCAGTTGTAATTAATAGTTGATTACAGTATATTTCAGTGTTTGATAGTGTGAAACAAGGTAATATTCAAGCGTTTTTACCATGGAAATGACTCTTTTCAAAGGGTGTTCATAATGCATAGCTATGTTATTGATATTAGGGAATATATAGGGTGTTGAAAACAAGCGAAAACAGGCTTCATAACATAGTTTTAATAGCAGAATGTACTTTGACTAGTTTCAGTAGTATTTAATAATTGATCATGATATATTGCAGTGTTTTAAATGATAAAAAAAACAAGTTATGAAGAAGAGTGTTAGAAAATGATATCATTAAGAGTTTCAGGAAGATCCACTTGTAATCAATAGTTGATTACAGTATATTTCAGTGTTTGATAGTGTGAAACAAGGTAATATTCAAGCGTTTTTACCATGGAAATGAGTCTTTTCAAAGGGTGTTCATACTGCATAGCTATGTTATTGATATTAGGTAATATAGAGGGTGTTGAAAACAAGCAGAAACAGGCTTCATAACATAGTTTTAATAGCAGAATGTACTTTGACTAGTTTCAGTAGTATTTAATAATTGATCATGATATATTGCAGTGTTTTAAATGATAAAAAAAACAAGAGTTATGGAGAAGTTAGTGTTAGAAAATGATATCATTAAGAGTTTCAGGAAGATCCACTTGTAATTAATAGTTGATTACAGTATATTTCAGTGTTTGATAGTGTGAAACAAGGTAATATTCAAGCGTTTTTACCATGGAAATGACTCTTTTCAAAGGGTGTTCATAATGCATAGCTATGTTATTGATATTAGGGAATATATAGGGTGTTGAAAACAAGCGAAAACAGGCTTCATAACATAGTTTTAATAGCAGAATGTACTTTGAGTAGTTTCAGTAGTATTTAATAATTGATCATGATATATTGCAGTGTTTTAAATGATAAAAAAAACAAGAGTTATGAAGAAGTTAGTGTTAGAAAATGATATCATTAAGAGTTTCAGGAAGATCCACTTGTAATCAATAGTTGATTACAGTATATTTCAGTGTTTGATAGTGTGAAACAAGGTAATATTCAAGCGTTTTTACCATGGAAATGACTCTTTTCAAAGGGTGTTCATAATGCATAGCTATGTTATTGATATTAGGGGATATAGAGGGTGTTGAAAACAAGCGAAAACAGGCTTCATAACATAGTTTTAATAGCAGAATGTACTTTGACTAGTTTCAGTAGTATTTAATAATTGATCATGATATATTGCAGTGTTTTAAATGATAAAAAAAACAAGAGTTATGAAGAAGTTAGTGTTAGAAAATGATATCATTAAGAGTTTCAGGAAGATCCACTTGTAATCAATAGTTGATTACAGTATATTTCAGTGTTTGATAGTGTGAAACAAGGTAATATTCAAGCGTTTTTACCATGGAAATGACTCTTTTCAAAGGGTGTTCATAATGCATAGCTATGTTATTGATATTAGGGAATATAGAAGGTGTTGAAAACAAGCGAAAACAGGCTTCATAACATAGTTTTAATAGCAGAATGTACTTTGACTAGTTTCAGTAGTATTTAATAATTGATCATGATATATTGCAGTGTTTTAAATGATAAAAAAAACAAGAGTTATGAAGAAGTTAGTGTTAGAAAATGATATCATTAAGAGTTTCAGGAAGATCCACTTGTAATAAATAGTTGATTACAGTATATTTCAGTGTTTGATAGTGTGAAACAAGGTAATATTCAAGCGTTTTTACCATGGAAATGACTCTTTTCAAAGGGTGTTCATAATGCATAGCTATGTTATTGATATTAGGGGATATAGAGGGTGTTGAAAACAAGCGAAAACAGGCTTCATAACATAGTTTTAATAGCAGAATGTACTTTGACTAGTTTCAGTAGTATTTAATAATTGATCATGATATTTTGCAGTGTTTTAAATGATAAAAAAAACAAGAGTTATGAAGAAGTTAGTGTTAGAAAATGATATCATTAAGAGTTTCAGGAAGATCCACTTGTAATCAATAGTTGATTACAGTATATTTCAGTGTTTGATAGTGTGAAACAAGGTAATATTCAAGCGTTTTTACCATGGAAATGACTCTTTTCAAAGGGTGTTCATAATGCATAGCTATGTTATTGATATTAGGGAATATAAAGGGTGTTGAAAACAACCAGAAATAGGCTTCATAACTGTTTTAATAGCAGAATGTACTTTGACTAGTTTCAGTAGTATTTAATAATTGATCATGATATATTGCAGTCTTTTAAATGATAAAAAAAACAAGAGTTATGAAGAAGTTAGTGTTAGAAAATGATATCATTAAGAGTTTCAGGAAGATCCACTTGTAATTAATAGTTGATTACAGTATATTTCAGTGTTTGATAGTGTGAAACAAGGTAATATTCAAGCGTTTTTACCATGGAAATGACTCTTTTCAAAGGGTGTTTATACTGCATAGCTATGTTATTGATATTAGGGAATATAGAGGGTGTTGAAAACAAGCAGAAACAGGCTTCATAACATAGTTTTAATAGCAGAATGTACTTTGACTAGTTTCAGTAGTATTTAATAATTGATCATGATATATTGCAGTGTTTTAAATGATAAAAAAAACAAGAGTTATGAAGAAGTTAGTGTTAGAAAATGATATCATTAAGAGTTTCAGGAAGATCCACTTGTAATCAATAGTTGATTACAGTATATTTCAGTGTTTGAAAGTGTGAAACAAGGTAATATTCAAGCGTTTTTACCATAGAAATGAGTCTTTTCAAAGGGTGTTCATACTGCATAGCTACGTTATTGATATTAGGTAATATAGAGGGTGTTGAAAACAAGCAGAAACAGGCTTCATAACATAGTTTTAATAGCAGAATGTACTTTGACTAGTTTCAGTAGTATTTAATAATTGATCATGATATATTGCAGTGTTTTAAATGATAAAAAAAACAAGAGTTATGGAGAAGTTAGTGTTAGAAAAATATATCATTAAGAGTTTCAGGAAGATCCAGTTGTAATTAATAGTTGATTACAGTATATTTCAGTGTTTGATAGTGTGAAACAAGGTAATATTCAAGCGTTTTTACCATGGAAATGACTCTTTTCAAAGGGTGTTCATAATGCATAGCTATGTTATTGATATTAGGGAATATATAGGGTGTTGAAAACAAGCGAAAACAGGCTTCATAACGTAGTTTCAATAGCAGAATGTACTTTGACTAGTTTCAGTAGTATTTAATAATTGATCATGATATATTGCAGTGTTTTAAATGATAAAAAAAACAAGTTATGAAGAAGTTAGTGTTAGAAAATGATATCATTAAGAGTTTCAGGAAGATCCAGTTGTAATTAATAGTTGATTACAGTATATTTCAGTGTTTGATAGTGTGAAACAAGGTAATATTCAAGCGTTTTTACCATGGAAATGACTCTTTTCAAAGGGTGTTCATAATGCATAGCTATGTTATTGATATTAGGGAATATAAAGGGTGTTGAAAACAACCAGAAATAGGCTTCATAACTGTTTTAATAGCAGAATGTACTTTGACTAGTTTCAGTAGTATTTAATAATTGATCATGATATATTGCAGTGTTTTAAATGATAAAAAAAACAAGAGTTATGAAGAAGTTAGTGTTAGAAAATGATATCATTAAGAGTTTCAGGAAGATCCACTTGTAATCAATAGTTGATTACAGTATATTTCAGTGTTTGATAGTGTGAAACAAGGTAATATTCAAGCGTTTTTACCATGGAAATGACTCTTTTCAAAGGGTGTTCATAATGCATAGCTATGTTATTGATATTAGGGGATATAGAGGGTGTTGAAAACAAGCGAAAACAGGCTTCATAACATAGTTTTAATAGCAGAATGTACTTTGACTAGTTTCAGTAGTATTTAATAATTGATCATGATATATTGCAGTGTTTTAAATGATAAAAAAAACAAGAGTTATGAAGAAGTTAGTGTTAGAAAATGATATCATTAAGAGTTTCAGGAAGATCCACTTGTAATCAATAGTTGATTACAGTATATTTCAGTGTTTGATAGTGTGAAACAAGGTAATATTCAAGCGTTTTTACCATGGAAATGACTCTTTTCAAAGGGTGTTCATAATGCATAGCTATGTTATTGATATTAGGGAATATAGAAGGTGTTGAAAACAAGCGAAAACAGGCTTCATAACATAGTTTTAATAGCAGAATGTACTTTGACTAGTTTCAGTAGTTTTTAATAATTGATCATGATATATTGCAGTGTTTTAAATGATAAAAAAAACAAGAGTTATGAAGAAGTTAGTGTTAGAAAATGATATCATTAAGAGTTTCAGGAAGATCCACTTGTAATCAATAGTTGATTACAGTATATTTCAGTGTTTGAAAGTGTGAAACAAGGTAATATTCAAGCGTTTTTACCATGGAAATGACTCTTTTCAAAGGGTGTTCATAATGCATAGCTATGTTATTGATATTAGGGGATATAGAGGGTGTTGAAAACAAGCGAAAACAGGCTTCATAACATAGTTTTAATAGCAGAATGTACTTTGACTAGTTTCAGTAGTATTTAATAATTGATCATGATATTTTGCAGTGTTTTAAATGATAAAAAAAACAAGAGTTATGAAGAAGTTAGTGTTAGAAAATGATATCATTAAGAGTTTCAGGAAGATCCACTTGTAATCAATAGTTGATTACAGTATATTTCAGTGTTTGATAGTGTGAAACAAGGTAATATTCAAGCGTTTTTACCATGGAAATGACTCTTTTCAAAGGGTGTTCATAATGCATAGCTATGTTATTGATATTAGGGAATATAAAGGGTGTTGAAAACAACCAGAAATAGGCTTCATAACTGTTTTAATAGCAGAATGTACTTTGACTAGTTTCAGTAGTATTTAATAATTGATCATGATATATTGCAGTCTTTTAAATGATAAAAAAAACAAGAGTTATGAAGAAGTTAGTGTTAGAAAATGATATCATTAAGAGTTTCAGGAAGATCCACTTGTAATTAATAGTTGATTACAGTATATTTCAGTGTTTGATAGTGTGAAACAAGGTAATATTCAAGCGTTTTTACCATGGAAATGACTCTTTTCAAAGGGTGTTTATACTGCATAGCTATGTTATTGATATTAGGGAATATAGAGGGTGTTGAAAACAAGCAGAAACAGGCTTCATAACATAGTTTTAATAGCAGAATGTACTTTGACTAGTTTCAGTAGTATTTAATAATTGATCATGATATATTGCAGTGTTTTAAATGATAAAAAAAACAAGAGTTATGAAGAAGTTAGTGTTAGAAAATGATATCATTAAGAGTTTCAGGAAGATCCACTTGTAATCAATAGTTGATTACAGTATATTTCAGTGTTTGAAAGTGTGAAACAAGGTAATATTCAAGCGTTTTTACCATAGAAATGAGTCTTTTCAAAGGGTGTTCATACTGCATAGCTACGTTATTGATATTAGGTAATATAGAGGGTGTTGAAAACAAGCAGAAACAGGCTTCATAACATAGTTTTAATAGCAGAATGTACTTTGACTAGTTTCAGTAGTATTTAATAATTGATCATGATATATTGCAGTGTTTTAAATGATAAAAAAAACAAGAGTTATGGAGAAGTTAGTGTTAGAAAAATATATCATTAAGAGTTTCAGGAAGATCCAGTTGTAATTAATAGTTGATTACAGTATATTTCAGTGTTTGATAGTGTGAAACAAGGTAATATTCAAGCGTTTTTACCATGGAAATGACTCTTTTCAAAGGGTGTTCATAATGCATAGCTATGTTATTGATATTAGGGAATATATAGGGTGTTGAAAACAAGCGAAAACAGGCTTCATAACGTAGTTTCAATAGCAGAATGTACTTTGACTAGTTTCAGTAGTATTTAATAATTGATCATGATATATTGCAGTGTTTTAAATGATAAAAAAAACAAGTTATGAAGAAGTTAGTGTTAGAAAATGATATCATTAAGAGTTTCAGGAAGATCCAGTTGTAATTAATAGTTGATTACAGTATATTTCAGTGTTTGATAGTGTGAAACAAGGTAATATTCAAGCGTTTTTACCATGGAAATGACTCTTTTCAAAGGGTGTTCATAATGCATAGCTATGTTATTGATATTAGGGAATATAAAGGGTGTTGAAAACAACCAGAAATAGGCTTCATAACTGTTTTAATAGCAGAATGTACTTTGACTAGTTTCAGTAGTATTTAATAATTGATCATGATATATTGCAGTGTTTTAAATGATAAAAAAAACAAGAGTTATGAAGAAGTTAGTGTTAGAAAATGATATCATTAAGAGTTTCAGGAAGATCCACTTGTAATCAATAGTTGATTACAGTATATTTCAGTGTTTGATAGTGTGAAACAAGGTAATATTCAAGCGTTTTTACCATGGAAATGACTCTTTTCAAAGGGTGTTCATAATGCATAGCTATGTTATTGATATTAGGGGATATAGAGGGTGTTGAAAACAAGCGAAAACAGGCTTCATAACATAGTTTTAATAGCAGAATGTACTTTGACTAGTTTCAGTAGTATTTAATAATTGATCATGATATATTGCAGTGTTTTAAATGATAAAAAAAACAAGAGTTATGAAGAAGTTAGTGTTAGAAAATGATATCATTAAGAGTTTCAGGAAGATCCACTTGTAATCAATAGTTGATTACAGTATATTTCAGTGTTTGATAGTGTGAAACAAGGTAATATTCAAGCGTTTTTACCATGGAAATGACTCTTTTCAAAGGGTGTTCATAATGCATAGCTATGTTATTGATATTAGGGAATATAGAAGGTGTTGAAAACAAGCGAAAACAGGCTTCATAACATAGTTTTAATAGCAGAATGTACTTTGACTAGTTTCAGTAGTTTTTAATAATTGATCATGATATATTGCAGTGTTTTAAATGATAAAAAAAACAAGAGTTATGAAGAAGTTAGTGTTAGAAAATGATATCATTAAGAGTTTCAGGAAGATCCACTTGTAATCAATAGTTGATTACAGTATATTTCAGTGTTTGAAAGTGTGAAACAAGGTAATATTCAAGCGTTTTTACCATAGAAATGAGTCTTTTCAAAGGGTGTTCATACTGCATAGCTACGTTATTGATATTAGGTAATATAGAGGGTGTTGAAAACAAGCAGAAACAGGCTTCATAACATAGTTTTAATAGCAGAATGTACTTTGACTAGTTTCAGTAGTATTTAATAATTGATCATGATATATTGCAGTGTTTTAAATGATAAAAAAAACAAGAGTTATGGAGAAGTTAGTGTTAGAAAAATATATCATTAAGAGTTTCAGGAAGATCCAGTTGTAATTAATAGTTGATTACAGTATATTTCAGTGTTTGATAGTGTGAAACAAGGTAATATTCAAGCGTTTTTACCATGGAAATGACTCTTTTCAAAGGGTGTTCATAATGCATAGCTATGTTATTGATATTAGGGAATATATAGGGTGTTGAAAACAAGCGAAAACAGGCTTCATAACATAGTTTTAATAGCAGAATGTACTTTGACTAGTTTCAGTAGTATTTAATAATTGATCATGATATATTGCAGTGTTTTAAATGATAAAAAAAACAAGTTATGAAGAAGTTAGTGTTAGAAAATGATATCATTAAGAGTTTCAGGAAGATCCACTTGTAATCAATAGTTGATTACAGTATATTTCAGTGTTTGATAGTGTGAAACAAGGTAATATTCAAGCGTTTTTACCATGGAAATGACTCTTTTCAAAGGGTGTTCATACTGCATAGCTATGTTATTGATATTAGGTAATATAGAGGGTGTTGAAAACAAGCAGAAACAGGCTTCATAACATAGTTTTAATAGCAGAATGTACTTTGACTAGTTTCAGTAGTATTTAATAATTGATCATGATATATTGCAGTGTTTTAAATGATAAAAAAAACAAGAGTTATGGAGAAGTTAGTGTTAGAAAATGATATCATTAAGAGTTTCAGGAAGATCCACTTGTAATTAATAGTTGATTACAGTATATTTCAGTGTTTGATAGTGTGAAACAAGGTAATATTCAAGCGTTTTTACCATGGAAATGACTCTTTTCAAAGGGTGTTCATAATGCATAGCTATGTTATTGATATTAGGGAATATATAGGGTGTTGAAAACAAGCGAAAACAGGCTTCATAACATAGTTTTAATAGCAGAATGTACTTTGACTAGTTTCAGTAGTATTTAATAATTGATCATGATATATTGCAGTGTTTTAAATGATAAAAAAAACAAGAGTTATGAAGAAGTTAGTGTTAGAAAATGATAACATTAAGAGTTTCAGGAAGATCCACTTGTAATCAATAGTTGATTACAGTATATTTCAGTGTTTGATAGTGTGAAACAAGGTAATATTCAAGCGTTTTTACCATGGAAATGACTCTTTTCAAAGGGTGTTCATAATGCATAGCTATGTTATTGATATTAGGGGATATAGAGGGTGTTGAAAACAAGCGAAAACAGGCTTCATAACATAGTTTTAATAGCAGAATGTACTTTGACTAGTTTCAGTAGTATTTAATAATTGATCATGATATATTGCAGTGTTTTAAATGATAAAAAAAACAAGAGTTATGAAGAAGTTAGTGTTAGAAAATGATATCATTAAGAGTTTCAGGAAGATCCACTTGTAATCAATAGTTGATTACAGTATATTTCAGTGTTTGATAGTGTGAAACAAGGTAATATTCAAGCGTTTTTACCATGGAAATGACTCTTTTCAAAGGGTGTTCATAATGCATAGCTATGTTATTGATATTAGGGAATATAGAAGGTGTTGAAAACAAGCGAAAACAGGCTTCATAACATAGTTTTAATAGCAGAATGTACTTTGACTAGTTTCAGTAGTATTTAATAATTGATCATGATATATTGCAGTGTTTTAAATGATAAAAAAAACAAGAGTTATGAAGAAGTTAGTGTTAGAAAATGATATCATTAAGAGTTTCAGGAAGATCCACTTGTAATAAATAGTTGATTACAGTATATTTCAGTGTTTGATAGTGTGAAACAAGGTAATCAAGCGTTTTTACCATGGAAATGACTCTTTTCAAAGGGTGTTCATAATGCATAGCTATGTTATTGATATTAGGGGATATAGAGGGTGTTGAAAACAAGCGAAAACAGGCTTCATAACATAGTTTTAATAGCAGAATGTACTTTGACTAGTTTCAGTAGTATTTAATAATTGATCATGATATTTTGCAGTGTTTTAAATGATAAAAAAAACAAGAGTTATGAAGAAGTTAGTGTTAGAAAATGATATCATTAAGAGTTTCAGGAAGATCCACTTGTAATCAATAGTTGATTACAGTATATTTCAGTGTTTGATAGTGTGAAACAAGGTAATATTCAAGCGTTTTTACCATGGAAATGACTCTTTTCAAAGGGTGTTCATAATGCATAGCTATGTTATTGATATTAGGGAATATATAGGGTGTTGAAAACAAGCGAAAACAGGCTTCATAACATAGTTTTAATAGCAGAATGTACTTTGACTAGTTTCAGTAGTATTTAATAATTGATCATGATATATTGCAGTGTTTTAAATGATAAAAAAAACAAGTTATGAAGAAGTTAGTGTTAGAAAATGATATCATTAAGAGTTTCAGGAAGATCCACTTGTAATCAATAGTTGATTACAGTATATTTCAGTGTTTGATAGTGTGAAACAAGGTAATATTCACGCGTTTTTACCATGGAAATGAGTCTTTTCAAAGGGTGTTCATACTGCATAGCTATGTTATTGATATTAGGTAATATAGAGGGTGTTGAAAACAAGCAGAAACAGGCTTCATAACATAGTTTTAATAGCAGAATGTACTTTGACTAGTTTCAGTAGTATTTAATAATTGATCATGATATATTGCAGTGTTTTAAATGATAAAAAAAACAAGAGTTATGGAGAAGTTAGTGTTAGAAAATGATATCATTAAGAGTTTCAGGAAGATCCACTTGTAATTAATAGTTGATTACAGTATATTTCAGTGTTTGATAGTGTGAAACAAGGTAATATTCAAGCGTTTTTACCATGGAAATGACTCTTTTCAAAGGGTGTTCATAATGCATAGCTATGTTATTGATATTAGGGAATATATAGGGTGTTGAAAACAAGCGAAAACAGGCTTCATAACATAGTTTTAATAGCAGAATGTACTTTGACTAGTTTCAGTAGTATTTAATAATTGATCATGATATATTGCAGTGTTTTAAATGATAAAAAAAACAAGAGTTATGAAGAAGTTAGTGTTAGAAAATGATATCATTAAGAGTTTCAGGAAGATCCACTTGTAATCAATAGTTGATTACAGTATATTTCAGTGTTTGATAGTGTGAAACAAGGTAATATTCAAGCGTTTTTACCATGGAAATGACTCTTTTCAAAGGGTGTTCATAATGCATAGCTATGTTATTGATATTAGGGGATATAGAGGGTGTTGAAAACAAGCGAAAACAGGCTTCATAACATAGTTTTAATAGCAGAATGTACTTTGACTAGTTTCAGTAGTATTTAATAATTGATCATGATATATTGCAGTGTTTTAAATGATAAAAAAAACAAGAGTTATGAAGAAGTTAGTGTTAGAAAATGATATCATTAAGAGTTTCAGGAAGATCCACTTGTAATCAATAGTTGATTACAGTATATTTCAGTGTTTGATAGTGTGAAACAAGGTAATATTCAAGCGTTTTTACCATGGAAATGACTCTTTTCAAAGGGTGTTCATAATGCATAGCTATGTTATTGATATTAGGGAATATATAGGGTGTTGAAAACAAGCGAAAACAGGCTTCATAACATAGTTTTAATAGCAGAATGTACTTTGACTAGTTTCAGTAGTATTTAATAATTGATCATGATATATTGCAGTGTTTTAAATGATAAAAAAAACAAGAGTTATGAAGAAGTTAGTGTTAGAAAATGATATCATTAAGAGTTTCAGGAAGATCCACTTGTAATCAATAGTTGATTACAGTATATTTCAGTGTTTGATAGTGTGAAACAAGGTAATATTCAAGCGTTTTTACCATGGAAATGACTCTTTTCAAAGGGTGTTCATAATGCATAGCTATGTTATTGATATTAGGGGATATAGAGGGTGTTGAAAACAAGCGAAAACAGGCTTCATAACATAGTTTTAATAGCAGAATGTACTTTGACTAGTTTCAGTAGTATTTAATAATTGATCATGATATATTGCAGTGTTTTAAATGATAAAAAAAACAAGAGTTATGAAGAAGTTAGTGTTAGAAAATGATATCATTAAGAGTTTCAGGAAGATCCACTTGTAATCAATAGTTGATTACAGTATATTTCAGTGTTTGATAGTGTGAAACAAGGTAATATTCAAGCGTTTTTACCATGGAAATGACTCTTTTCAAAGGGTGTTCATAATGCATAGCTATGTTATTGATATTAGGGAATATAGAAGGTGTTGAAAACAAGCGAAAACAGGCTTCATAACATAGTTTTAATAGCAGAATGTACTTTGACTAGTTTCAGTAGTATTTAATAATTGATCATGATATATTGCAGTGTTTTAAATGATAAAAAAAACAAGAGTTATGAAGAAGTTAGTGTTAGAAAATGATATCATTAAGAGTTTCAGGAAGATCCACTTGTAATAAATAGTTGATTACAGTATATTTCAGTGTTTGATAGTGTGAAACAAGGTAATCAAGCGTTTTTACCATGGAAATGACTCTTTTCAAAGGGTGTTCATAATGCATAGCTATGTTATTGATATTAGGGGATATAGAGGGTGTTGAAAACAAGCGAAAACAGGCTTCATAACATAGTTTTAATAGCAGAATGTACTTTGACTAGTTTCAGTAGTATTTAATAATTGATCATGATATTTTGCAGTGTTTTAAATGATAAAAAAAACAAGAGTTATGAAGAAGTTAGTGTTAGAAAATGATATCATTAAGAGTTTCAGGAAGATCCACTTGTAATCAATAGTTGATTACAGTATATTTCAGTGTTTGATAGTGTGAAACAAGGTAATATTCAAGCGTTTTTACCATGGAAATGACTCTTTTCAAAGGGTGTTCATAATGCATAGCTATGTTATTGATATTAGGGGATATAGAGGGTGTTGAAAACAAGCGAAAACAGGCTTCATAACATAGTTTTAATAGCAGAATGTACTTTGACTAGTTTCAGTAGTATTTAATAATTGATCATGATATTTTGCAGTGTTTTAAATGATAAAAAAAACAAGAGTTATGAAGAAGTTAGTGTTAGAAAATGATATCATTAAGAGTTTCAGGAAGATCCACTTGTAATCAATAGTTGATTACAGTATATTTCAGTGTTTGATAGTGTGAAACAAGGTAATATTCAAGCGTTTTTACCATGGAAATGACTCTTTTCAAAGGGTGTTCATAATGCATAGCTATGTTATTGATATTAGGGAATATATAGGGTGTTGAAAACAACCAGAAATAGGCTTCATAACTGTTTTAATAGCAGAATGTACTTTGACTAGTTTCAGTAGTATTTAATAATTGATCATGATATATTGCAGTCTTTTAAATGATAAAAAAAACAAGAGTTATGAAGAAGTTAGTGTTAGAAAATGATATCATTAAGAGTTTCAGGAAGATCCACTTGTAATTAATAGTTGATTACAGTATATTTCAGTGTTTGATAGTGTGAAACAAGGTAATATTCAAGCGTTTTTACCATGGAAATGACTCTTTTCAAAGGGTGTTTATACTGCATAGCTATGTTATTGATATTAGGGAATATAGAGGGTGTTGAAAACAAGCAGAAACAGGCTTCATAACATAGTTTTAATAGCAGAATGTACTTTGACTAGTTTCAGTAGTATTTAATAATTGATCATGATATATTGCAGTGTTTTAAATGATAAAAAAAACAAGAGTTATGAAGAAGTTAGTGTTAGAAAATGATATCATTAAGAGTTTCAGGAAGATCCACTTGTAATCAATAGTTGATTACAGTATATTTCAGTGTTTGAAAGTGTGAAACAAGGTAATATTCAAGCGTTTTTACCATAGAAATGAGTCTTTTCAAAGGGTGTTCATACTGCATAGCTACGTTATTGATATTAGGTAATATAGAGGGTGTTGAAAACAAGCAGAAACAGGCTTCATAACATAGTTTTAATAGCAGAATGTACTTTGACTAGTTTCAGTAGTATTTAATAATTGATCATGATATATTGCAGTGTTTTAAATGATAAAAAAAACAAGAGTTATGGAGAAGTTAGTGTTAGAAAAATATATCATTAAGAGTTTCAGGAAGATCCAGTTGTAATTAATAGTTGATTACAGTATATTTCAGTGTTTGATAGTGTGAAACAAGGTAATATTCAAGCGTTTTTACCATGGAAATGACTCTTTTCAAAGGGTGTTCATAATGCATAGCTATGTTATTGATATTAGGGAATATATAGGGTGTTGAAAACAAGCGAAAACAGGCTTCATAACATAGTTTTAATAGCAGAATGTACTTTGACTAGTTTCAGTAGTATTTAATAATTGATCATGATATATTGCAGTGTTTTAAATGATAAAAAAAACAAGTTATGAAGAAGTTAGTGTTAGAAAATGATATCATTAAGAGTTTCAGGAAGATCCACTTGTAATCAATAGTTGATTACAGTATATTTCAGTGTTTGATAGTGTGAAACAAGGTAATATTCAAGCGTTTTTACCATGGAAATGAGTCTTTTCAAAGGGTGTTCATACTGCATAGCTATGTTATTGATATTAGGTAATATAGAGGGTGTTGAAAACAAGCAGAAACAGGCTTCATAACATAGTTTTAATAGCAGAATGTACTTTGACTAGTTTCAGTAGTATTTAATAATTGATCATGATATATTGCAGTGTTTTAAATGATAAAAAAAACAAGAGTTATGGAGAAGTTAGTGTTAGAAAATGATATCATTAAGAGTTTCAGGAAGATCCACTTGTAATTAATAGTTGATTACAGTATATTTCAGTGTTTGATAGTGTGAAACAAGGTAATATTCAAGCGTTTTTACCATGGAAATGACTCTTTTCAAAGGGTGTTCATAATGCATAGCTATGTTATTGATATTAGGGAATATATAGGGTGTTGAAAACAAGCGAAAACAGGCTTCATAACATAGTTTCAATAGCAGAATGTACTTTGACTAGTTTCAGTAGTATTTAATAATTGATCATGATATATTGCAGTGTTTTAAATGATAAAAAAAACAAGAGTTATGAAGAAGTTAGTGTTAGAAAATGATATCATTAAGAGTTTCAGGAAGATCCACTTGTAATCAATAGTTGATTACAGTATATTTCAGTGTTTGATAGTGTGAAACAAGGTAATATTCAAGCGTTTTTACCATGGAAATGACTCTTTTCAAAGGGTGTTCATAATGCATAGCTATGTTATTGATATTAGGGGATATAGAGGGTGTTGAAAACAAGCGAAAACAGGCTTCATAACATAGTTTTAATAGCAGAATGTACTTTGACTAGTTTCAGTAGTATTTAATAATTGATCATGATATATTGCAGTGTTTTAAATGATAAAAAAAACAAGAGTTATGAAGAAGTTAGTGTTAGAAAATGATATCATTAAGAGTTTCAGGAAGATCCACTTGTAATCAATAGTTGATTACAGTATATTTCAGTGTTTGATAGTGTGAAACAAGGTAATATTCAAGCGTTTTTACCATGGAAATGACTCTTTTCAAAGGGTGTTCATAATGCATAGCTATGTTATTGATATTAGGGGATATAGAGGGTGTTGAAAACAAGCGAAAACAGGCTTCATAACATAGTTTTAATAGCAGAATGTACTTTGACTAGTTTCAGTAGTATTTAATAATTGATCATGATATTTTGCAGTGTTTTAAATGATAAAAAAAACAAGAGTTATGAAGAAGTTAGTGTTAGAAAATGATATCATTAAGAGTTTCAGGAAGATCCACTTGTAATCAATAGTTGATTACAGTATATTTCAGTGTTTGATAGTGTGAAACAAGGTAATATTCAAGCGTTTTTACCATGGAAATGACTCTTTTCAAAGGGTGTTCATAATGCATAGCTATGTTATTGATATTAGGGAATATAAAGGGTGTTGAAAACAACCAGAAATAGGCTTCATAACTGTTTTAATAGCAGAATGTACTTTGACTAGTTTCAGTAGTATTTAATAATTGATCATGATATATTGCAGTCTTTTAAATGATAAAAAAAACAAGAGTTATGAAGAAGTTAGTGTTAGAAAATGATATCATTAAGAGTTTCAGGAAGATCCACTTGTAATTAATAGTTGATTACAGTATATTTCAGTGTTTGATAGTGTGAAACAAGGTAATATTCAAGCGTTTTTACCATGGAAATGACTCTTTTCAAAGGGTGTTTATACTGCATAGCTATGTTATTGATATTAGGGAATATAGAGGGTGTTGAAAACAAGCAGAAACAGGCTTCATAACATAGTTTTAATAGCAGAATGTACTTTGACTAGTTTCAGTAGTATTTAATAATTGATCATGATATATTGCAGTGTTTTAAATGATAAAAAAAACAAGAGTTATGAAGAAGTTAGTGTTAGAAAATGATATCATTAAGAGTTTCAGGAAGATCCACTTGTAATTAATAGTTGATTACAGTATATTTCAGTGTTTGATAGTGTGAAACAAGGTAATATTCAAGCGTTTTTACCATGGAAATGACTCTTTTCAAAGGGTGTTCATAATGCATAGCTATGTTATTGATATTAGGGAATATAGAGGGTGTTGAAAACAAGCAGAAACAGGCTTCATAACATAGTTTTAATAGCAGAATGTACTTTGACTAGTTTCAGTAGTATTTAATAATTGATCATGATACATTGCAGTGTTTTAAATGATAAAAAAAACAAGAGTTATGAAGAAGTTAGTGTTAGAAAATGATATCATTAAGAGTTTCAGGAAGATCCACTTGTAATCAATAGTTGATTACAGTATATTTCAGTGTTTGATAGTGTGAAACAAGGTAATATTCAAGCGTTTTTACCATGGAAATGACTCTTTTCAAAGGGTGTTCATAATGCATAGCTATGTTATTGATATTAGGGAATATAAAGGGTGTTGAAAACAACCAGAAATAGGCTTCATAACTGTTTTAATAGCAGAATGTACTTTGACTAGTTTCAGTAGTATTTAATAATTGATCATGATATATTGCAGTCTTTTAAATGATAAAAAAAACAAGAGTTATGAAGAAGTTAGTGTTAGAAAATGATATCATTAAGAGTTTCAGGAAGATCCACTTGTAATTAATAGTTGATTACAGTATATTTCAGTGTTTGATAGTGTGAAACAAGGTAATATTCAAGCGTTTTTACCATGGAAATGACTCTTTTCAAAGGGTGTTTATACTGCATAGCTATGTTATTGATATTAGGGAATATAGAGGGTGTTGAAAACAAGCAGAAACAGGCTTCATAACATAGTTTTAATAGCAGAATGTACTTTGACTAGTTTCAGTAGTATTTAATAATTGATCATGATATATTGCAGTGTTTTAAATGATAAAAAAAACAAGAGTTATGAAGAAGTTAGTGTTAGAAAATGATATCATTAAGAGTTTCAGGAAGATCCACTTGTAATTAATAGTTGATTACAGTATATTTCAGTGTTTGATAGTGTGAAACAAGGTAATATTCAAGCGTTTTTACCATGGAAATGACTCTTTTCAAAGGGTGTTCATAATGCATAGCTATGTTATTGATATTAGGGAATATAGAGGGTGTTGAAAACAAGCAGAAACAGGCTTCATAACATAGTTTTAATAGCAGAATGTACTTTGACTAGTTTCAGTAGTATTTAATAATTGATCATGATATATTGCAGTGTTTTAAATGATAAAAAAAACAAGAGTTATGGAGAAGTTAGTGTTAGAAAATGATATCATTAAGAGTTTCAGGAAGATCCACTTGTAATTAATAGTTGATTACAGTATATTTCAGTGTTTGATAGTGTGAAACAAGGTAATATTCAAGCGTTTTTACCATGGAAATGAGTCTTTTCAAAGGGTATTCATAATGCATAGCTATGTTATTGATATTAGGGAATATAGAGGGTGTTTAAAACAAGCAGAAACAGGCTTCATAACATAGTTTTAATAGCAGAATGTACTTTGACTAGTTTCAGTAGTATTTAATAATTGATCATGATATATTGCAGTCTTTTAAATGATAAAAAAAACAAGAGTTATGAAGAAGTTAGTGTTAGAAAATGATATCATTAAGAGTTTCAGGAAGATCCACTTGTAATTAATAGTTGATTACAGTATATTTCAGTGTTTGATAGTGTGAAACAAGGTAATATTCAAGCGTTTTTACCATGGAAATGATTCTTTTCAAAGGGTGTTTATACTGCATAGCTATGTTATTGATATTAGGGAATATAGAGGGTGTTGAAAACAAGCAGAAACAGGCTTCATAACATAGTTTTAATAGCAGAATGTACTTTGACTAGTTTCAGTAGTATTTAATAATTGATCATGATATATTGCAGTGTTTTAAATGATAAAAAAAACAAGAGTTATGAAGAAGTTAGTGTTAGAAAATGATATCATTAAGAGTTTCAGGAAGATCCACTTGTAATTAATAGTTGATTACAGTATATTTCAGTGTTTGATAGTGTGAAACAAGGTAATATTCAAGCGTTTTTACCATGGAAATGACTCTTTTCAAAGGGTGTTCATAATGCATAGCTATGTTATTGATATTAGGGAATATAGAGGGTGTTGAAAACAAGCAGAAACAGGCTTCATAACATAGTTTTAATAGCAGAATGTACTTTGACTAGTTTCAGTAGTATTTAATAATTGATCATGATACATTGCAGTGTTTTAAATGATAAAAAAAACAAGAGTTATGAAGAAGTTAGTGTTAGAAAATGATATCATTAAGAGTTTCAGGAAGATCCTCTTGTAATTAATAGTTGATTACAGTATATTTCAGTGTTTGATAGTGTGAAACAAGGTAATATTCAAGCGTTTTTACCATGGAAATGAGTCTTTTCAAAGGGTATTCATAATGCATAGCTATGTTATTGATATTAGGGAATATAGAGGGTGTTTAAAACAAGCAGAAACAGGCTTCATAACATAGTTTTAATAGCAGAATGTACTTTGACTAGTTTCAGTAGTATTTAATAATTGATCATGATATATTGCAGTGTTTTAAATGATAAAAAAAACAAGAGTTATGAAGAAGTTAGTGTTAGAAAATGATATCATTAAGAGTTTCAGGAAGATCCACTTGTAATTAATAGTTGATTACAGTATATTTCAGTGTTTGATAGTGTGAAACAAGGTAATATTCAAGCGTTTTTACCATGGAAATGACTCTTTTCAAAGGGTGTTCATACTGCATAGCTATGTTATTGATATTAGGGAATATAGAGGGTGTTGAAAACAAGCAGAAACAGGCTTCATAACATAGTTTTAATAGCAGAATGTACTTTGACTAGTTTCAGTAGTATTTAATAATTGATCATGATATATTGCAGTGTTTTAAATGATAAAAAAACAAGAGTTATGAAGAAGTTAGTGTTAGAAAATGATATCATTAAGAGTTTCAGGAAGATCCACTTGTAATCAATAGTTGATTACAGTATATTTCAGTGTTTGATAGTGTGAAACAAGGTAATATTCAAGCGTTTTTACCATGGAAATGACTCTTTTCAAAGGGTGTTCATACTGCATAGCTATGTTATTGATATTAGGGAATATAGAGGGTGTTGGAAACAAGCAGAAACAGGCTTCATAACATAGTTTTAATAGCAGAATGTACTTTGACTAGTTTCAGTAGTATTTAATAATTGATCATGATATATTGCAGTGTTTTAAATGATAAAAAAACAAGAGTTATGAAGAAGTTAGTGTTAGAAAATGATATCATTAAGAGTTTCAGGAAGATCCACTTGTAATCAATAGTTGATTACAGTATATTCCAGTGTTTGATAGTGTGAAACAAGGTAATATTCAAGCGTTTTTACCATGGAAATGACTCTTTTCAAAGGGTGTTCATACTGCATAGCTATGTTATTGATATTAGGGAATATAGAGGGTGTTGAAAACAAGCAGAAACAGGCTTCATAACATAGTTTTAATAGCAGAATGTACTTTGACTAGTTTCAGTAGTATTTAATAATTGATCATGATATATTGCAGTGTTTTAAATGATAAAAAAAAGAGTTATGGAGAAGTTAGTGTTAGAAAATGATATCATTAAGAGTTTCAGGAAGATCCAGTTGTAATTAATAGTTGATTACAGTATATTTCAGTGTTTGATAGTGTGAAACAAGGTAATATTCAAGCGTTTTTTACCATGGAAATAACTCTTTTCAAAGGGTGTTTATAATGCATAGCTATGTTATTGATATTAGGGAATATAAAGGTTGTTGAAAACAACCAGAAATAGGCTTCATAACTGTTTTAATAGCAGAATGTACTTTGACTAGTTTCAGTAGTATTTAATAATTGATCATGATATATTGCAGTGTTTTAAATGATAAAAAAAACAAGAGTTATGAAGAAGTTAGTGTTAGAAAATGATATCATTAAGAGTTTCAGGAAGATCCACTTGTAATTAATAGTTGATTACAGTATATTTTAGTGTTTGATAGTGTGAAACAAGGTAATATTCAAGCGTTTTTACCATGGAAATGACTCTTTTCAAAGGGTGTTCATAATGCATAGCTATGTTATTGATATTAGGGAATATAAAAGGTGTTGAAAACAAGCGAAAACAGGCTTCATAACATAGTTTTAATAGCAGAATGTACTTTGACTAGTTTCAGTAGTATTTAATAATTGATCATGATATATTGCAGTGTTTTAAATGATAAAAAAAACAAGAGTTATGAAGAAGTTAGTGTTAGAAAATGATATCATTAAGAGTTTCAGGAAGATCCACTTGTAATTAATAGTTGATTACAGTATATTTCAGTGTTTGATAGTGTGAAACAAGGTAATATTCAAGCGTTTTTACCATGGAAATGACTCTTTTCAAAGGGTGTTTATACTGCATAGCTATGTTATTGATATTAGGGAATATAGAGGGTGTTGAAAACAAGCAGAAACAGGCTTCATAACATAGTTTTAATAGCAGAATGTACTATGACTAGTTTCAGTAGTATTTAATAATTGATCATGATATATTGCAGTGTTTTAAATGATAAAAAAAACAAGAGTTATGAAGAAGTTAGTGTTAGAAAATGATATCATTAAGAGTTTCAGGAAGATCCACTTGTAATCAATAGTTGATTACAGTATATTTCAGTGTTTGATAGTGTGAAACAAGGTAATATTCAAGCGTTTTTACCATGGAAATGAGTCTTTTCAAAGGGTGTTCATAATGCATAGCTATGTTATTGATATTAGGGAATATAGAGGGTGTTTAAAACAAGCAGAAACAGGCTTCATAACATAGTTTTAATAGCAGAATGTACTTTGACTAGTTTCAGTAGTATTTAATAATTGATCATGATATATTGCAGTGTTTTAAATGATAAAAAAAACAAGAGTTATGAAGAAGTTAGTGTTAGAAAATGATATCATTAAGAGTTTCAGGAAGATCCACTTGTAATTAATAGTTGATTACAGTATATTTCAGTGTTTGATAGTGTGAAACAAGGTAATATTCAAACGTTTTTACCATGGAAATGACTCTTTTCAAAGGGTGTTCATACTGCATAGCTATGTTATTGATATTAGGGAATATAGAGAGTGTTGAAAACAAGCAGAAACAGGCTTCATAACATAGTTTTAATAGCAGAATGTACTTTGACTAGTTTCAGTAGTATTTAATAATTGATCATGATATATTGCAGTGTTTTAAATGATAAAAAAACAAGAGTTATGAAGAAGTTAGTGTTAGAAAATGATATCATTAAGAGTTTCAGGAAGATCCACTTGTAATAAATAGTTGATTACAGTATATTTCAGTGTTTGATAGTGTGAAACAAGGTAATATTCAAGCGTTTTTACCATGGAAATGACTCTTTTCAAAGGGTGTTCATAATGCATAGCTATGTTATTGATATTAGGGAATATATAGGGTGTTGAAAACAAGCAGAAACAGGCTTCATAACATAGTTTTAATAGCAGAATGTACTTTGACTAGTTTCAGTAGTATTTAATAATTGATCATGATATATTGCAGTGTTTTAAATGATAAAAAAAACAAGAGTTATGAAGAAGTTAGTGTTAGAAAATGATATCATTAAGAGTCTCAGGAAGATCCACTTGTAATCAATAGTTGATTACAGTATATTTCAGTGTTTGAAAGTGTGAAACAAGGTAATATTCAAGCGTTTTTACCATAGAAATGAGTCTTTTCAAAGGGTGTTCATACTGCATAGCTATGTTATTGATATTAGGTAATATAGAGGGTGTTGAAAACAAGCAGAAACAGGCTTCATAACATAGTTTTAATAGCAGAATGTACTTTGACTAGTTTCAGTAGTATTTAATAATTGATCATGATATATTGCAGTGTTTTAAATGATAAAAAAAACAAGAGTTATGGAGAAGTTAGTGTTAGAAAAATATATCATTAAGAGTTTCAGGAAGATCCAGTTGTAATTAATAGTTGATTACAGTATATTTCAGTGTTTGATAGTGTGAAACAAGGTAATATTCAAGCGTTTTTACCATGGAAATGACTCTTTTCAAAGGGTGTTCATAATGCATAGCTATGTTATTGATATTAGGGAATATATAGGGTGTTGAAAACAAGCGAAAACAGGCTTCATAACATAGTTTTAATAGCAGAATGTACTTTGACTAGTTTCAGTAGTATTTAATAATTGATCATGATATATTGCAGTGTTTTAAATGATAAAAAAAACAAGTTATGAAGAAGTTAGTGTTAGAAAATGATATCATTAAGAGTTTCAGGAAGATCCACTTGTAATCAATAGTTGATTACAGTATATTTCAGTGTTTGATAGTGTGAAACAAGGTAATATTCAAGCGTTTTTACCATGGAAATGAGTCTTTTCAAAGGGTGTTCATACTGCATAGCTATGTTATTGATATTAGGTAATATAGAGGGTGTTGAAAACAAGCAGAAACAGGCTTCATAACTGTTTTAATAGCAGAATGTACTTTGACTAGTTTCAGTAGTATTTAATAATTGATCATGATATATTGCAGTGTTTTAAATGATAAAAAAAAGAGTTATGGAGAAGTTAGTGTTAGAAAATGATATCATTAAGAGTTTCAGGAAGATCCAGTTGTAATTAATAGTTGATTACAGTATATTTCAGTGTTTGATAGTGTGAAACAAGGTAATATTCAAGCGTTTTTTACCATGGAAATAACTCTTTTCAAAGGGTGTTTATACTGCATAGCTATGTTATTGATATTAGAGAATATAAAGGTTGTTGAAAACAACCAGAAATAGGCTTCATAACTGTTTTAATAGCAGAATGTACTTTGACTAGTTTCAGTAGTATTTAATAATTGATCATGATATATTGCAGTCTTTTAAATGATAAAAAAAACAAGAGTTATGAAGAAGTTAGTGTTAGAAAATGATATCATTAAGAGTTTCAGGAAGATCCACTTGTAATTAATAGTTGATTACAGTATATTTTAGTGTTTGATAGTGTGAAACAAGGTAATATTCAAGCGTTTTTACCATGGAAATGACTCTTTTCAAAGGGTGTTTATACTGCATAGCTATGTTATTGATATTAGGGAATATAGAGGGTGTTGAAAACAAGCAGAAACAGGCTTCATAACATAGTTTTAATAGCAGAATGTACTATGACTAGTTTCAGTAGTATTTAATAATTGATCATGATATATTGCAGTGTTTTAAATGATAAAAAAAACAAGAGTTATGAAGAAGTTAGTGTTAGAAAATGATATCATTAAGAGTTTCAGGAAGATCCACTTGTAATCAATAGTTGATTACAGTATATTTCAGTGTTTGATAGTGTGAAACAAGGTAATATTCAAGCGTTTTTACCATGGAAATGAGTCTTTTCAAAGGGTGTTCATAATGCATAGCTATGTTATTGATATTAGGGAATATAGAGGGTGTTTAAAACAAGCAGAAACAGGCTTCATAACATAGTTTTAATAGCAGAATGTACTTTGACTAGTTTCAGTAGTATTTAATAATTGATCATGATATATTGCAGTGTTTTAAATGATAAAAAAAACAAGAGTTATGAAGAAGTTAGTGTTAGAAAATGATATCATTAAGAGTTTCAGGAAGATCCACTTGTAATTAATAGTTGATTACAGTATATTTCAGTGTTTGATAGTGTGAAACAAGGTAATATTCAAACGTTTTTACCATGGAAATGACTCTTTTCAAAGGGTGTTCATACTGCATAGCTATGTTATTGATATTAGGGAATATAGAGAGTGTTGAAAACAAGCAGAAACAGGCTTCATAACATAGTTTTAATAGCAGAATGTACTTTGACTAGTTTCAGTAGTATTTAATAATTGATCATGATATATTGCAGTGTTTTAAATGATAAAAAAACAAGAGTTATGAAGAAGTTAGTGTTAGAAAATGATATCATTAAGAGTTTCAGGAAGATCCACTTGTAATAAATAGTTGATTACAGTATATTTCAGTGTTTGATAGTGTGAAACAAGGTAATATTCAAGCGTTTTTACCATGGAAATGACTCTTTTCAAAGGGTGTTCATAATGCATAGCTATGTTATTGATATTAGGGAATATATAGGGTGTTGAAAACAAGCAGAAACAGGCTTCATAACATAGTTTTAATAGCAGAATGTACTTTGACTAGTTTCAGTAGTATTTAATAATTGATCATGATATATTGCAGTGTTTTAAATGATAAAAAAAACAAGAGTTATGAAGAAGTTAGTGTTAGAAAATGATATCATTAAGAGTTTCAGGAAGATCCACTTGTAATCAATAGTTGATTACAGTATATTTCAGTGTTTGAAAGTGTGAAACAAGGTAATATTCAAGCGTTTTTACCATAGAAATGAGTCTTTTCAAAGGGTGTTCATACTGCATAGCTATGTTATTGATATTAGGTAATATAGAGGGTGTTGAAAACAAGCAGAAACAGGCTTCATAACATAGTTTTAATAGCAGAATGTACTTTGACTAGTTTCAGTAGTATTTAATAATTGATCATGATATATTGCAGTGTTTTAAATGATAAAAAAAACAAGAGTTATGGAGAAGTTAGTGTTAGAAAAATATATCATTAAGAGTTTCAGGAAGATCCAGTTGTAATTAATAGTTGATTACAGTATATTTCAGTGTTTGATAGTGTGAAACAAGGTAATATTCAAGCGTTTTTACCATGGAAATGACTCTTTTCAAAGGGTGTTCATAATGCATAGCTATGTTATTGATATTAGGGAATATATAGGGTGTTGAAAACAAGCGAAAACAGGCTTCATAACATAGCTTTAATAGCAGAATGTACTTTGACTAGTTTCAGTAGTATTTAATAATTGATCATGATATATTGCAGTGTTTTAAATGATAAAAAAAACAAGTTATGAAGAAGTTAGTGTTAGAAAATGATATCATTAAGAGTTTCAGGAAGATCCACTTGTAATCAATAGTTGATTACAGTATATTTCAGTGTTTGATAGTGTGAAACAAGGTAATATTCAAGCGTTTTTACCATGGAAATGAGTCTTTTCAAAGGGTGTTCATACTGCATAGCTATGTTATTGATATTAGGTAATATAGAGGGTGTTGAAAACAAGCAGAAACAGGCTTCATAACTGTTTTAATAGCAGAATGTACTTTGACTAGTTTCAGTAGTATTTAATAATTGATCATGATATATTGCAGTGTTTTAAATGATAAAAAAAAGAGTTATGGAGAAGTTAGTGTTAGAAAATGATATCATTAAGAGTTTCAGGAAGATCCAGTTGTAATTAATAGTTGATTACAGTATATTTCAGTGTTTGATAGTGTGAAACAAGGTAATATTCAAGCGTTTTTTACCATGGAAATAACTCTTTTCAAAGGGTGTTTATACTGCATAGCTATGTTATTGATATTAGAGAATATAAAGGTTGTTGAAAACAACCAGAAATAGGCTTCATAACTGTTTTAATAGCAGAATGTACTTTGACTAGTTTCAGTAGTATTTAATAATTGATCATGATATATTGCAGTCTTTTAAATGATAAAAAAAACAAGAGTTATGAAGAAGTTAGTGTTAGAAAATGATATCATTAAGAGTTTCAGGAAGATCCACTTGTAATTAATAGTTGATTACAGTATATTTTAGTGTTTGATAGTGTGAAACAAGGTAATATTCAAGCGTTTTTACCATGGAAATGACTCTTTTCAAAGGGTGTTCATAATGCATAGCTATGTTATTGATATTAGGGAATATAAAAGGTGTTGAAAACAAGCGAAAACAGGCTTCATAACATAGTTTTAATAGCAGAATGTACTATGACTAGTTTCAGTAGTATTTAATAATTGATCATGATATATTGCAGTGTTTTAAATGATAAAAAAAACAAGAGTTATGAAGAAGTTAGTGTTAGAAAATGATATCATTAAGAGTTTCAGGAAGATCCACTTGTAATCAATAGTTGATTACAGTATATTTCAGTGTTTGATAGTGTGAAACAAGGTAATATTCAAGCGTTTTTACCATGGAAATGAGTCTTTTCAAAGGGTGTTCATAATGCATAGCTATGTTATTGATATTAGGGAATATAGAGGGTGTTTTAAACAAGCAGAAACAGGCTTCATAACATAGTTTTAATAGCAGAATGTACTTTGACTAGTTTCAGTAGTATTTAATAATTGATCATGATATATTGCAGTGTTTTAAATGATAAAAAAAACAAGAGTTATGAAGAAGTTAGTGTTAGAAAATGATATCATTAAGAGTTTCAGGAAGATCCACTTGTAATTAATAGTTGATTACAGTATATTTCAGTGTTTGATAGTGTGAAACAAGGTAATATTCAAGCGTTTTTACCATGGAAATGACTCTTTTCAGAGGGTGTTCATACTGCATAGCTATGTTATTGATATTAGGGAATATAGAGGGTGTTGAAAACAAGCAAAAACAGGCTTCATAACATAGTTTTAATAGCAGAATGTACTTTGACTAGTTTCAGTAGTATTTAATAATTGATCATGATATATTGCAGTGTTTTAAATGATAAAAAAAACAAGAGTTATGAAGAAGTTAGTGTTAGAAAATGATATCATTAAGAGTTTCAGGAAGATCCACTTGTAATTAATAGTTGATTACAGTATATTTCAGTGTTTGATAGTGTGAAACAAGGTAATATTCAAGCGTTTTTACCATGGAAATGACTCTTTTCAAAGGGTGTTCATACTGCATAGCTATGTTATTGATATTAGGGAATATAGAGGGTGTTGAAAACAAGCGAAAACAGGCTTCATAACATAGTTTTAATAGCAGAATGTACTTTGACTAGTTTCAGTAGTATTTAATAATTGATCATGATATATTGCAGTGTTTTAAATGATAAAAAAAACAAGAGTTATGAAGAAGTTAGTGTTAGAAAATGATATCATTAAGAGTTTCAGGAAGATCCACTTGTAATTAATAGTTGATTACAGTATATTTCAGTGTTTGATAGTGTGAAACAAGGTAATATTCAAGCGTTTTTACCATGGAAATGACTCTTTTCAAAGGGTGTTTATACTGCATAGCTATGTTATTGATATTAGGGAATATAGAGGGTGTTGAAAACAAGCAGAAACAGGCTTCATAACATAGTTTTAATAGCAGAATGTACTTTGACTAGTTTCAGTAGTATTTAATAATTGATCATGATATATTGCAGTGTTTTAAATGATAAAAAAAACAAGAGTTATGAAGAAGTTAGTGTTAGAAAATGATATCATTAAGAGTTTCAGGAAGATCCACTTGTAATTAATAGTTGATTACAGTATATTTCAGTGTTTGATAGTGTGAAACAAGGTAATATTCAAGCGTTTTTACCATGGAAATGACTCTTTTCAAAGGGTGTTCATACTGCATAGCTATGTTATTGATATTAGGGAATATAGAGGGTGTTGAAAACAAGCAGAAACAGGCTTCATAACATAGTTTTAATAGCAGAATGTACTTTGACTAGTTTCAGTAGTATTTAATAATTGATCATGATACATTGCAGTGTTTTAAATGATAAAAAAAACAAGAGTCATGAAGAAGTTAGTGTTAGAAAATGATATCATTAAGAGTTTCAGGAAGATCCACTTGTAATTAATAGTTGATTACAGTATATTTCAGTGTTTGATAGTGTGAAACAAGGTAATATTCAAGCGTTTTTACCATGGAAATGACTCTTTTCAAAGGGTGTTCATAATGCATAGCTATGTTATTGATATTAGGGAATATAGAGGGTGTTTAAAACAAGCAGAAACAGGCTTCATAACATAGTTTTAATAGCAGAATGTACTTTGACTAGTTTCAGTAGTATTTAATAATTGATCATGATATATTGCAGTGTTTTAAATGATAAAAAAAACAAGAGTTATGAAGAAGTTAGTGTTAGAAAATGATATCATTAAGAGTTTCAGGAAGATCCACTTGTAATAAATAGTTGATTACAGTATATTTCAGTGTTTGATAGTGTGAAACAAGGTAATATTCAAGCGTTTTTACCATGGAAATGACTCTTTTCAAAGGGTGTTCATAATGCATAGCTATGTTATTGATATTAGGGAATATAAAGGGTGTTGAAAACAACCAGAAATAGGCTTCATAACTGTTTTAATAGCAGAATGTACTTTGACTAGTTTCAGTAGTATTTAATAATTGATCATGATATATTGCAGTGTTTTAAATGATAAAAAAAACAAGAGTTATGAAGAAGTTAGTGTTAGAAAATGATATCATTAAGAGTTTCAGGAAGATCCACTTGTAATTAATAGTTGATTACAGTATATTTCAGTGTTTGATAGTGTGAAACAAGGTAATATTCAAGCGTTTTTACCATGGAAATGACTCTTTTCAAAGGGTGTTCATACTGCATAGCTATGTTATTGATATTAGGGAATATAGAGGGTGTTGAAAACAAGCAGAAACAGGCTTCATAACATAGTTTTAATAGCAGAATGTACTTTGACTAGTTTCAGTAGTATTTAATAATTGATCATGATATATTGCAGTGTTTTAAAT
Source organism: Thysanoteuthis rhombus (assembly GCA_963457665.1). Lineage (NCBI taxonomy): Eukaryota > Metazoa > Mollusca > Cephalopoda > Oegopsida > Thysanoteuthidae > Thysanoteuthis > Thysanoteuthis major. The sequence goes on from OY735211.1 coordinate 56,454,788, forward strand.
GATAAAAAAAACAAGAGTTATGAAGAAGTTAGTGTTAGAAAATGATATCATTAAGAGTTTCAGGAAGATCCACTTGTAATTAATAGTTGATTACAGTATATTTCAGTGTTTGATAGTGTGAAACAAGGTAATATTCAAGCGTTTTTACCATGGAAATGACTCTTTTCAAAGGGTGTTCATACTGCATAGCTATGTTATTGATATTAGGGAATATAGAGGGTGTTGAAAACAAGCAGAAACAGGCTTCATAACATAGTTTTAATAGCAGAATGTACTTTGACTAGTTTCAGTAGTATTTAATAATTGATCATGATATATTGCAATGTTTTAAATGATAAAAAAAACAAGAGATGAAGAAGTTAGTGTTAGAAAATGATATCATTAAGAGTTTCAGGAAGATCCACTTGTAATTAATAGTTGATTACAGTATATTTCAGTGTTTGATAGTGTGAAACAAGGTAATATTCAAGCGTTTTTACCATGGAAATGACTCTTTTCAAAGGGTGTTCATACTGCATAGCTATGTTATTGATATTAGGGAATATAGAGGGTGTTGAAAACAAGCAGAAACAGGCTTCATAACATAGTTTTAATAGCAGAATGTACTTTGACTAGTTTCAGTAGTATTTAATAATTGATCATGATATATTGCAGTGTTTTAAATGATAAAAAAAACAAGAGTTATGAAAAAGTTAGTGTTAGAAAATGATATCATTAAGAGTTTTAGGAAGATCCACTTGTAATTAATAGTTGATTACAGTATATGTCAGTGTTTGATAGTGTGAAACAAGGTAATATTCAAGCGTTTTTACCATGGAAATGACTCTTTTCAAAGGGTGTTCATAATGCAGAGCTATGTTATTGATATTAGGGAATATATAGGGTGTTGAAAACAACCAGAAATAGGCTTCATAACTGTTTTAATAGCAGAATGTACTTTGACTAGTTTCAGTAGTATTTAATAATTGATCATGATATATTGCAGTGTTTTAAATGATAAAAAAAACAAGAGTTATGAAGAAGTTAGTGTTAGAAAATGATATCATTAAGAGTTTCAGGAAGATCCACTTGTAATAAATAGTTGATTACAGTATATTTTAGTGTTTGATAGTGTGAAACAAGGTAATATTCAAGCGTTTTTACCATGGAAATGACTCTTTTCAAAGGGTGTTCATAATGCATAGCTATGTTATTGATATTAGGGAATATAGAAGGTGTTGAAAACAAGCGAAAACAGGCTTCATAACATAGTTTTAATAGCAGAATGTACTTTGACTAGTTTCAGTAGTATTTAATAATTGATCATGATATATTGCAGTGTTTTAAATGATAAAAAAAACAAGAGTTATGAAGAAGTTAGTGTTAGAAAATGATATCATTAAGAGTTTCAGGAAGATCCACTTGTAATTAATAGTTGATTACAGTATATTTCAGTGTTTGATAGTGTGAAACAAGGTAATATTCAAGCGTTTTTACCATGGAAATGACTCTTTTCAAAGGGTGTTCATAATGCATAGCTATGTTATTGATATTAGGGAATATATAGGGTGTTGAAAACAAGCAGAAACAGGCTTCATAACATAGTTTTAATAGCAGAATGTACTTTGACTAGTTTCAGTAGTATTTAAAAATTGATCATGATATATTGCAGTGTTTTAAATGATAAAAAAAACAAGAGTTATGAAGAAGTTAGTGTTAGAAAATGATATCATTAAGAGTTTCAGGAAGATCCACTTGTAATTAATAGTTGATTACAGTATATTTCAGTGTTTAATAGTGTGAAACAAAGTAATATTCAAGCGTTTTTTACCATGGAAATGACTCTTTTCAAAGGGTGTTCATAATGCATAGCTATGTTATTGATATTAGGGAATATATAGGGTGTTGAAAACAACAAGAAATAGGCTTCATTACTTTTTTAATAGCAGAATGTACTTTGACTAGTTTCAGTAGTATTTAATAATTGATCATGATATATTGCAGTGTTTTAAATGATAAAAAAAACAAGAGTTATGAAGAAGTTAGTGTTAGAAAATGATATCATTAAGAGTTTCAGGAAGATCCACTTGTAATTAATAGTTGATTACAGTATATTTCAGTGTTTGATAGTGTGAAACAAGGTAATATTCAAGCGTTTTTACCATGGAAATGACTCTTTTCAAAGGGTGTTCATAATGCATAGCTATGTTATTGATATTAGGGAATATAGAGGGTGTTTAAAACAAGCAGGAACAGGCTTCATAACATAGTTTTAATAGCAGAATGTACTTTGACTAGTTTCAGTAGTATTTAATAATTGATCATGATATATTGCAGTGTTTTAAATGATAAAAAAACAAGAGTTATGAAGAAGTAAGTATTAGAAAATGATATCATTAAGAGTTTCAGGAAGATCCACTTGTAATCAATAGTTGATTACAGTATATTTCAGTGTTTGATAGTGTGAAACAAGGTAATATTCAAGCGTTTTTTACCATGGAAATGACTCTTTTCAAAGGGTGTTCATACTGCCTAGCTATGTTATTGATATTAGGGAATATATAGGGTGTTGAAAACAACAAGAAATAGGCTTCATTACTTTTTTAATAGCAGAATGTACTTTGACTAGTTTCAGTAGTATTTAATAATTGATCATGATATATTGCAGTGTTTTAAATGATAAAAAAAACAAGAGTTATGAAGAAGTTAGTGTTAGAAAATGATATCATTAAGAGTTTCAGGAAGATCCACTTGTAATTAATAGTTGATTACAGTATATTTCAGTGTTTGATAGTGTGAAACAAGGTAATATTCAAGCGTTTTTACCATGGAAATGACTCTTTTCAAAGGGTGTTCATACTGCATAGATATGTTATTGATATTAGGGAATATAGAGGGTGTTGAAAACAAGCAAAAACAGGCTTCATAACATAGTTTTAATAGCAGAATGTACTTTGACTAGTTTCAGTAGTATTTAATAATTGATCATGATACATTGCAGTGTTTTAAATGATAAAAAAAACAAGAGTTATGAAGAAGTTAGTGTTAGAAAATGATATCATTAAGAGTTTCAGGAAGATCCACTTGTAATTAATAGTTGATTACAGTATATTTCAGTGTTTGATAGTGTGAAACAAGGTAATATTCAAGCGTTTTTACCATGGAAATGACTCTTTTCAAAGGGTGTTCATACTGCATAGCTATGTTATTGATATTAGGGAATATAGAGGGTGTTTAAAACAAGCAGAAACAGGCTTCATAACATAGTTTTAATAGCAGAATGTACTTTGACTAGTTTCAGTAGTATTTAATAATTGATCATGATATATTGCAGTGTTTTAAATGATAAAAAAAACAAGAGTTATGAAGAAGTTAGTGTTAGAAAATGATATCATTAAGAGTTTCAGGAAGATCCACTTGTAATTAATAGTTGATTACAGTATATTTCAGTGTTTGATAGTGTGAAACAAGGTAATATTCAAGCGTTTTTACCATGGAAATGACTCTTTTCAAAGGGTGTTCATAATGCATAGTTATGTTATTGATATTAGGGAATATAAAGGGTGTTGAAAACAACTAGAAATAGGCTTCATAACTGTTTTAATAGCAGAATGTACTTTGACTAGTTTCAGTAGTATTTAATAATTGATCATGATATATTGCAGTGTTTTAAATGATAAAAAAAACAAGAGTTATGAAGAAGTTAGTGTTAGAAAATGATATCATTAAGAGTTTCAGGAAGATCCACTTGTAATTAATAGTTGATTACAGTATATTTCAGTGTTTGATAGTGTGAAACAAGGTAATATTCAAGCGTTTTTACCATGGAAATGACTCTTTTCAAAGGGTGTTCATACTGCATAGCTATGTTATTGATATTAGGGAATATAGAGGGTGTTGAAAACAAGCAAAAACAGGCTTCATAACATAGTTTTAATAGCAGAATGTACTTTGACTAGTTTCAGTAGTATTTAATAATTGATCATGATACATTGCAGTGTTTTAAATGATAAAAAAAACAAGAGTTATGAAGAAGTTAGTGTTAGAAAATGATATCATTAAGAGTTTCAGGAAGATCCACTTGTAATTAATAGTTGATTACAGTATATTTCAGTGTTTGATAGTGTGAAACAAGGTAATATTCAAGCGTTTTTACCATGGAAATGACTCTTTTCAAAGGGTGTTCATAATGCATAGCTATGTTATTGATATTAGGGAATATAGAGGGTGTTGAAAACAAGCAGAAACAGGCTTCATAACATAGTTTTAATAGCAGAATGTACTTTGACTAGTTTCAGTACTATTCAATAATTGATCATGATATATTGCAGTGTTTTAAATGATAAAAAAAACAAGAGTTATGAAGAAGTTAGTGTTAGAAAATGATATCATTAAGAGTTTCAGGAAGATCCACTTGTAATTAATAGTTGATTACAGTATATTTCAGTGTTTGATAGTGTGAAAAAGGTAATATTCAAGCGTTTTTTACCATGGAAATGACTCTTTTCAAAGGGTGTTCATACTGCATAGCTATGTTATTGATATTAGGGAATATATAGGGTGTTGAAAACAACAAGAAATAGGCTTCATTACTTTTTTAATAGCAGAATGTACTTTGACTAGTTTCAGTAGTATTTAATAATTGATCATGATATATTGCAGTGTTTTAAATGATAAAAAAACAAGAGTTATGAAGAAGTAAGTGTTAGAAAATGATATCATTAAGAGTTTCAGGAAGATCCACTTGTAATTAATAGTTGATTACAGTATATTTCAATGTTTGATAGTGTGAAACAAGGTAATATTCAAGCGTTTTTACCATGGAAATGACTCTTTTCAAAGGGTGTTCATAATGCATAGCTATGTTATTGATATTAGGGAATATATAGGGTGTTGAAAACAAGCAGAAACAGGCTTCATAACATAGTTTTAATAGCAGAATGTACTTTGACTAGTTTCAGTAGTATTTAATAATTGATCATGATATATTGCAGTGTTTTAAATGATAAAAAAAACAAGAGTTATGAAGAAGTTAGTGTTAGAAAATGATATCATTAAGAGTTTCAGGAAGATCCACTTGTAATTAATAGTTGATTACAGTATATTTCAGTGTTTGATAGTGTGAAACAAAGTAATATTCAAGCGTTTTTACCATGGAAATGACTCTTTTCAAAGGGTGTTCATACTGCATAGCTATGTTATTGATATTAGGGAATATATAGGGTGTTGAAAACAACAAGAAATAGGCTTCATTACTTTTTTAATAGCAGAATGTACTTTGACTAGTTTCAGTAGTATTTAATAATTGATCATGATATATTGCAGTGTTTTAAATGATAAAAAAAACAAGAGTTATGAAGAAGTTAGTGTTAGAAAATGATATCATTAAGAGTTTCAGGAAGATCCACTTGTAATTAATAGTTGATTACAGTATATTCCAGTGTTTGATAGTGTGAAACAAGGTAATATTCAAGCGTTTTTACCATGGAAATGACTCTTTTCAAAGGGTGTTCATACTGCATAGCTATGTTATTGATATTAGGGAATATAGAGGGTGTTGAAAACAAGCAAAAACAGGCTTCATAACATAGTTTTAATAGCAGAATGTACTTTGACTAGTTTCAGTAGTATTTAATAATTGATCATGATATATTGCAGTGTTTTAAATGATAAAAAAAACAAGAGTTATGAAGAAGTTAGTGTTAGAAAATGATATCATTAAGAGTTTCAGGAAGATCCACTTGTAATTAATAGTTGATTACAGTATATTTCAGTGTTTGACAGTGTGAAACAAGGTAATATTCAAGCGTTTTTACCATGGAAATGACTCTTTTCAAAGGGTGTTCATAATGCATAGCTATGTTATTGATATTAGGGAATATAGAGGGTGTTTAAAACAAGCAGAAACAGGCTTCATAACATAGTTTTAATAGCAGAATGTACTTTGACTAGTTTCAGTAGTATTTAATAATTGATCATGATATATTGCAGTGTTTTAAATGATAAAAAAAACAAGAGTTATGAAGAAGTTAGTGTTAGAAAATGATATCATTAAGAGTTTCAGGAAGATCCACTTGTAATTAATAGTTGATTACAGTATATTTCAGTGTTTGATAGTGTGAAACAAGGTAATATTCAAGCGTTTTTACCATGGAAATGACTCTTTTCAAAGGGTGTTCATACTGCCTAGCTATGTTATTGATATTAGGGAATATAGAGGGTGTTGAAAACAAGCAAAAACAGGCTTCATACCATAGTTTTAATAGCAGAATGTACTTTGACTAGTTTCTGTACTATTTAATAATTGATCATGATACATTGCAGTGTTTTAAATGATAAAAAAAACAAGAGTTATGAAGAAGTTAGTGTTAGAAAATGATATCATTAAGAGTTTCAGGAAGATCCACTTGTAATTAATAGTTGATTACAGTATATTTCAGTGTTTGATAGTGTGAAACAAGGTAATATTCAAGCGTTTTTACCATGGAAATGACTCTTTTCAAAGGGTGTTCATACTGCATAGCTATGTTATTGATATTAGGGAATATAGAGGGTGTTGAAAACAAGCAGAAACAGGCTTCATAACTGTTTTAATAGCAGAATGTACTTTGACTAGTTTCAGTAGTATTTAATAATTGATCATGATACATTGCAGTGTTTTAAATGATAAAAAAAACAAGAGTTATGAAGAAGTTAGTGTTAGAAAATGATATCATTAAGAGTTTCAGGAAGATCCACTTGTAATTAATAGTTGATTACAGTATATTCCAGTGTTTGATAGTGTGAAACAAGGTAATATTCAAGCGTTTTTACCATGGAAATGACTCTTTTCAAAGGGTGTTCATACTGCATAGCTATGTTATTGATATTAGGGAATATAGAGGGTGTTTAAAACAAGCAGAAACAGGCTTCATAACATAGTTTTAATAGCAGAATGTACTTTGACTAGTTTCAGTAGTATTTAATAATTGATCATGATATATTGCAGTGTTTTAAATGATAAAAAAAACAAGAGTTATGAAGAAGTTAGTGTTAGAAAATGATATCATTAAGAGTTTCAGGAAGATCCACTTGTAATTAATAGTTGATTACAGTATATTTCAGTGTTTGATAGTGTGAAACAAGGTAATATTCAAGCGTTTTTACCATGGAAATGACTCTTTTCAAAGGGTGTTCATACTGCATAGCTATGTTATTGATATTAGGGAATATAGAGGGTGTTGAAAACAAGCAGAAACAGGCTTCATAACTGTTTTAATAGCAGAATGTACTTTGACTAGTTTCAGTAGTATTTAATAATTGATCATGATACATTGCAGTGTTTTAAATGATAAAAAAAACAAGAGTTATGAAGAAGTTAGTGTTAGAAAATGATATCATTAAGAGTTTCAGGAAGATCCACTTGTAATTAATAGTTGATTACAGTATATTCCAGTGTTTGATAGTGTGAAACAAGGTAATATTCAAGCGTTTTTACCATGGAAATGACTCTTTTCAAAGGGTGTTCATACTGCATAGCTATGTTATTGATATTAGGGAATATAGAGGGTGTTTAAAACAAGCAGAAACAGGCTTCATAACATAGTTTTAATAGCAGAATGTACTTTGACTAGTTTCAGTAGTATTTAATAATTGATCATGATATATTGCAGTGTTTTAAATGATAAAAAAAACAAGAGTTATGAAGAAGTTAGTGTTAGAAAATGATATCATTAAGAGTTTCAGGAAGATCCACTTGTAATTAATAGTTGATTACAGTATATTTCAGTGTTTGATAGTGTGAAACAAGGTAATATTCAAGCGTTTTTACCATGGAAATGACTCTTTTCAAAGGGTGTTCATACTGCATAGCTATGTTATTGATATTAGGGAATATAGAGGGTGTTGAAAACAAGCAAAAACAGGCTTCATAACATAGTTTTAATAGCAGAATGTACTTTGACTAGTTTCAGTAGTATTTAATAATTGATCATGATACATTGCAGTGTTTTAAATGATAAAAAAAACAAGAGTTATGAAGAAGTTAGTGTTAGAAAATGATATCATTAAGAGTTTCAGGAAGATCCACTTGTAATTAATAGTTGATTACAGTATATTTCAGTGTTTGATAGTGTGAAACAAGGTAATATTCAAGCGTTTTTACCATGGAAATGACTCTTTTCAAAGGGTGTTCATAATGCATAGCTATGTTATTGATATTAGGGAATATAGAGGGTGTTTAAAACAAGCAGAAACAGGCTTCATAACATAGTTTTAATAGCAGAATGTACTTTGACTAGTTTCAGTAGTATTTAATAATTGATCATGATATATTGCAGTGTTTTAAATGATAAAAAAAACAAGAGTTATGAAGAAGTTAGTGTTAGAAAATGATATCATTAAGAGTTTCAGGAAGATCCAGTTGTAATTAATAGTTGATTACAGTATATTTCAGTGTTTGATAGTGTGAAACAAGGTAATATTCAAGCGTTCTTACCATGGAAATGACTCTTTTCAAAGGGTGTTCATACTGCCTAGCTATGTCATTGATATTAGGGAATATAGAGGGTGTTGAAAACAAGCAGAAACAGGCTTCATAACATAGTTTTAATAGCAGAATGTACTTTGACTAGTTTCAGTACTATTTAATAATTGATCATGATATATTGCAGTGTTTTAAATGATAAAAAAAACAAGAGTTATGGAGAAGTTAGTGTTAGAAAATGATATCATTAAGAGTTTCAGGAAGATCCACTTGTAATTAATAGTTGATTACAGTATATTTCAGTGTTTGATAGTGTGAAACAAGGTAATATTCAAGCGTTTTTACCATGGAAATGACTCTTTTCAAAGGGTGTTCATAATGCATAGTTATGTTATTGATATTAGGGAATATAAAGGGTGTTGAAAACAACCAGAAATAGGCTTCATAACTGTTTTAATAGCAGAATGTACTTTGACTAGTTTCAGTAGTATTTAATAATTGATCATGATATATTGCAGTGTTTTAAATGATAAAAAAAACAAGAGTTATGAAGAAGTTAGTGTTAGAAAATGATATCATTAAGAGTTTCAGGAAGATCCACTTGTAATTAATAGTTGATTACAGTATATTTCAGTGTTTGATAGTGTGAAAAAGGTAATATTCAAGCGTTTTTTACCATGGAAATGACTCTTTTCAAAGGGTGTTCATACTGCATAGCTATGTTATTGATATTAGGGAATATATAGGGTGTTGAAAACAACAAGAAATAGGCTTCATTACTTTTTTAATAGCAGAATGTACTTTGACTAGTTTCAGTAGTATTTAATAATTGATCATGATATATTGCAGTGTTTTAAATGATAAAAAAACAAGAGTTATGAAGAAGTAAGTGTTAGAAAATGATATCATTAAGAGTTTCAGGAAGATCCAGTTGTAATTAATAGTTGATTACAGTATATTTCAATGTTTGATAGTGTGAAACAAGGTAATATTCAAGCGTTTTTACCATGGAAATGACTCTTTTCAAAGGGTGTTCATACTGCATAGCTATGTTATTGATATTAGGGAATATATAGGGTGTTGAAAACAACAAGAAATAGGCTTCATTACCTTTTTAATAGCAGAATGTACTTTGACTAGTTTCAGTACTATTTAATAATTGATCATGATATATTGCAGTGTTTTAAATGATAAAAAAAACAAGAGTTATGAAGAAGTTAGTGTTAGAAAATGATATCATTAAGAGTTTCAGGAAGATCCACTTGTAATTAATAGTTGATTACAGTATATTTCATTGTTTGATAGTGTGAAACAAGGTAATATTCAAGCGTTTTTACCATGGAAATGACTCTTTTCAAAGGGTGTTCATACTGCATAGCTATGTTATTGATATTAGGGAATATAGAGGGTGTTGAAAACAAGCAAAAACAGGCTTCATAACATAGTTTTAATAGCAGAATGTACTTTGACTAGTTTCAGTAGTATTTAATAATTGATCATGATACATTGCGGTGTTTTAAATGATAAAAAAAACAAGAGTTATGAAGAAGTTAGTGTTAGAAAATGATATCATTAAGAGTTTCAGGAAGATCCACTTGTAATTAATAGTTGATTACAGTATATTTCAGTGTTTGATAGTGTGAAACAAGGTAATATTCAAGCGTTTTTACCATGGAAATGACTCTTTTCAAAGGGTGTTCATAATGCATAGCTATGTTATTGATATTAGGGAATATAGAGGGTGTTTAAAACAAGCAGAAACAGGCTTCATAACATAGTTTTAATAGCAGAATGTACTTTGACTAGTTTCAGTAGTATTTAATAATTGATCATGATATATTGCAGTGTTTTAAATGATAAAAAAAACAAGAGTTATGAAGAAGTTAGTGTTAGAAAATGATATCATTAAGAGTTTCAGGAAGATCCACTTGTAATTAATAGTTGATTACAGTATATTTCAGTGTTTGATAGTGTGAAACAAGGTAATATTCAAGCGTTCTTACCATGGAAATGACTCTTTTCAAAGGGTGTTCATACTGCCTAGCTATGTTATTGATATTAGGGAATATAGAGGGTGTTGAAAACAAGCAGAAACAGGCTTCATAACATAGTTTTAATAGCAGAATGTACTTTGACTAGTTTCAGTACTATTTAATAATTGATCATGATATATTGCAGTGTTTTAAATGATAAAAAAAACAAGAGTTATGGAGAAGTTAGTGTTAGAAAATGATATCATTAAGAGTTTCAGGAAGATCCACTTGTAATTAATAGTTGATTACAGTATATTTCAGTGTTTGATAGTGTGAAACAAGGTAATATTCAAGCGTTTTTACCATGGAAATGACTCTTTTCAAAGGGTGTTCATAATGCATAGTTATGTTATTGATATTAGGGAATATAAAGGGTGTTGAAAACAACCAGAAATAGGCTTCATAACTGTTTTAATAGCAGAATGTACTTTGACTAGTTTCAGTAGTATTTAATATTTGATCATGATATATTGCAGTGTTTTAAATGATAAAAAAAACAAGAGTTATGAAGAAGTTAGTGTTAGAAAATGATATCATTAAGAGTTTCAGGAAGATCCACTTGTAATTAATAGTTGATTACAGTATATTTCAGTGTTTGATAGTGTGAAACAAGGTAATATTCAAGCGTTTTTACCATGGAAATGAGTCTTTTCAAAGGGTGTTCATACTGCATAGCAATGTTATTGATATTAAGGAATATAGAGGGTGTTGAAAACAAGCAAAAACAGGCTTCATAACATAGTTTTAATAGCAGAATGTACTTTGACTAGTTTCAGTAGTATTTAATAATTGATCATGATATATTGCAGTGTTTTAAATGATAAAAAAAACAAGAGTTATGAAGAAGTTAGTGTTAGAAAATGATATCATTAAGAGTTTCAGGAAGATCCACTTGTAATTAATAGTTGATTACAGTATATTTCAGTGTTTGATAGTGTGAAACAAGGTAATATTCAAGCGTTTTTTACCATGGAAATGACTCTTTTCAAAGGGTGTTCATAATGCATAGCTATGTTATTGATATTAGGGAATATAGAGGGTGTTGAAAACAAGCAGAAACAGGCTTCATAACATAGTTTTAATAGCAGAATGTACTTTGACTAGTTTCAGTAGTATTTAATAATTGATCATGATATATTGCAGTGTTTTAAATGATAAAAAAAACAAGAGTTATGAAGAAGTTAGTGTTAGAAAATGATATCATTAAGAGTTTCAGGAAGATCCACTTGTAATTAATCGTTGATTACAGTATATTTCAGTGTTTGATAGTGTGAAACAAGGTAATATTCAAGCGTTTTTTACCATGGAAATGACTCTTTTCAAAGGGTGTTCATACTGCATAGCTATGTTATTGATATTAGGGAATATATAGGGTGTTGAAAACAACAAGAAATAGGCTTCATTACTTTTTTAATAGCAGAATGTACTTTGACTAGTTTCAGTAGTATTTAATAATTGATCATGATATATTGCAGTGTTTTAAATGATAAAAAAAACAAGAGTTATGAAGAAGTTAGTGTTAGAAAATGATATCATTAAGAGTTTCAGGAAGATCCACTTGTAATTAATAGTTGATTACAGTATATTTCAGTGTTTGATAGTGTGAAACAAGGTAATGTTCAAGCGTTTTTACCATGGAAATGACTCTTTTCAAAGGGTGTTCATACTGCATAGCTATGTTATTAATATTAGGGAATATAGAGGGTGTTGAAAACAAGCAGAAACAGGCTTCATAACTGTTTTAATAGCAGAATGTACTTTGACTAGTTTCAGTACTATTTAATAATTGATCATGATACATTGCAGTGTTTTAAATGATAAAAAAAACAAGAGTTATGAAGAAGTTAGTGTTTGAAAATGATATCATTAAGAGTTTCAGGAAGATCCAGTTGTAATTAATAGTTGATTACAGTATATTTCAGTGTTTGATAGTGTGAAACAAGGTAATATTCAAGCGTTTTTACCATGGAAATGACTCTTTTCAAAGGGTGTTCATAATGCATAGCTATGTTATTGATATTAGGGAATATAGAGGGTGTTTAAAACAAGCAGAAACAGGCTTCATAACATAGTTTTAATAGCAGAATGTACTTTGACTAGTTTCAGTAGTATTTAATAATTGATCATGATATATTGCAGTGTTTTAAATGATAAAAAAAACAAGAGTTATGAAGAAGTTAGTGTTAGAAAATGATATCATTAAGATTTTCAGGAAGATCCAGTTGTAATTAATAGTTGATTACAGTATATTTCAGTGTTTGATAGTGTGAAACAAGGTAATATTCAAGCGTTTTTACCATGGAAATGACTCTTTTCAAAGGGTGTTCATAATGCATAGTTATGTTATTGATATTAGGGAATATAAAGGGTGTTGAAAACAACCAGAAATAGGCTTCATAACTGTTTTAATAGCAGAATGTACTTTGACTAGTTTCAGTAGTATTTAATAATTGATCATGATACATTGCAGTGTTTTAAATGATAAAAAAAACAAGAGTTATGAAGAAGTTAGTGTTAGAAAATGATATCATTAAGAGTTTCAGGAAGATCCACTTGTAATTAATAGTTGATTACAGTATATTTCATTGTTTGATAGTGTGAAACAAGGTAATATTCAAGCGTTTTTACCATGGAAATGACTCTTTTCAAAGGGTGTTCATAATGCATAGCTATGTTATTGATATTAGGGAATATAGAGGGTGTTTAAAACAAGCAGAAACAGGCTTCATAACATAGTTTTAATAGCAGAATGTACTTTGACTAGTTTCAGTAGTATTTAATAATTGATCATGATATATTGCAGTGTTTTAAATGATAAAAAAAACAAGAGTTATGAAGAAGTTAGTGTTAGAAAATGATATCATTAAGAGTTTCAGGAAGATCCACTTGTAATTAATAGTTGATTACAGTATATTTCAGTGTTTGATAGTGTGAAACAAGGTAATATTCAAGCGTTTTTACCATGGAAATGACTCTTTTCAAAGGGTGTTCATAATGCATAGTTATGTTATTGATATTAGGGAATATAAAGGGTGTTGAAAACAACCAGAAATAGGCTTCATAACTGTTTTAATAGCAGAATGTACTTTGACTAGTTTCAGTAGTATTTAATAATTGATCATGATATATTGCAGTGTTTTAAATGATAAAAAAAACAAGAGTTATGAAGAAGTTAGTGTTAGAAAATGATATCATTAAGAGTTTCAGGAAGATCCACTTGTAATTAATAGTTGATTACAGTATATTTCAGTGTTTGATAGTGTGAAACAAGGTAATATTCAAGCGTTCTTACCATGGAAATGACTCTTTTCAAAGGGTGTTCATACTGCATAGCTATGTTATTGATATTAGGGAATATAGAGGGTGTTGAAAACAAGCAAAAACAGGCTTCATAACATAGTTTTAATAGCAGAATGTACTTTGACTAGTTTCAGTAGTATTTAATAATTGATCATGATACATTGCAGTGTTTTAAATGATAAAAAAAACAAGAGTTATGAAGAAGTTAGTGTTAGAAAATGATATCATTAAGAGTTTCAGGAAGATCCAGTTGTAATTAATAGTTGATTACAGTATATTTCAGTGTTTGATAGTGTGAAACAAGGTAATATTCAAGCGTTTTTACCATGGAAATGACTCTTTTCAAAGGGTGTTCATAATGCATAGCTATGTTATTGATATTAGGGAATATAGAGGGTGTTGAAAACAAGCAGAAACAGGCTTCATAACATAGTTTTAATAGCAGAATGTACTTTGACTAGTTTCAGTAGTATTTAATAATTGATCATGATATATTGCAGTGTTTTAAATGATAAAAAAAACAAGAGTTATGAAGAAGTTAGTGTTAGAAAATGATATCATTAAGAGTTTCAGGAAGATCCAGTTGTAATTAATAGTTGATTACAGTATATTTCAGTGTTTGATAGTGTGAAACAAGGTAATATTCAAGCGTTTTTACCATGGAAATGACTCTTTTCAAAGGGTGTTCATAATGCATAGTTATGTTATTGATATTAGGGAATATAAAGGGTGTTGAAAACAACCAGAAATAGGCTTCATAACTGTTTTAATAGCAGAATGTACTTTGACTAGTTTCAGTAGTATTTAATAATTGATCATGATATATTGCAGTGTTTTAAATGATAAAAAAAACAAGAGTTATGAAGAAGTTAGTGTTAGAAAATGATATCATTAAGAGTTTCAGGAAGATCCACTTGTAATTAATAGTTGATTACAGTATATTTCAGTGTTTGATAGTGTGAAACAAGGTAATATTCAAGCGTTTTTACCATGGAAATGACTCTTTTCAAAGGGTGTTCATACTGCATAGCTATGTTATTGATATTAGGGAATATAGAGGGTGTTGAAAACAAGCAGAAACAGGCTTCATAACATAGTTTTAATAGCAGAATGTACTTTGACTAGTTTTAGTAGTATTTAATAATTGATCATGATACATTGCAGTGTTTTAAATGATAAAAAAAACAAGAGTTATGAAGAAGTTAGTGTTAGAAAATGATATCATTAAGAGTTTCAGGAAGATCCACTTGTAATTAATAGTTGATTACAGTATATTTCAGTGTTTGATAGTGTGAAACAAGGTAATATTCAAGCGTTTTTACCATGGAAATGACTCTTTTCAAGGGTGTTCATAATGCATAGCTATGTTATTGATATTAGGGAATATAGAGGGTGTTGAAAACAAGCAGAAACAGGCTTCATAACATAGTTTTAATAGCAGAATGTACTTTGACTAGTTTCAGTAGTATTTAATAATTGATCATGATATATTGCAGTGTTTTAAATGATAAAAAAAACAAGAGTTATGAAGAAGTTAGTGTTAGAAAATGATATCATTAAGAGTTTCAGGAAGATCCACTTGTAATTAATAGTTGATTACAGTATATTTCAGTGTTTGATAGTGTGAAACAAGGTAATATTCAAGCGTTTTTACCATGGAAATGACTCTTTTCAAAGGGTGTTCATACTGCATAGCTATGTTATTGATATTAGGGAATATAGAGGGTGTTGAAAACAAGCGAAAACAGGCTTCATAACATAGTTTTAATAGCAGAATGTACTTTGACTAGTTTCAGTAGTATTTAATAATTGATCATGATATATTGCAGTGTTTTAAATGATAAAAGAAACAAGAGTTATGAAGAAGTTAGTGTTAGAAAATGATATCATTAAGAGTTTCAGGAAGATTCACTTGTAATTAATAGTTGATTACAGTATATTTCAGTGTTTGATAGTGTGAAACAAGGTAATATTCAAGCGTTTTTACCATGGAAATGACTCTTTTCAAAGGGTGTTCATAATGCATAGCTATGTTATTGATATTAGGGAATATAGAGGGTGTTGAAAACAAGCAGAAACAGGCTTCATAACATAGTTTTAATAGCAGAATGTACTTTGACTAGTTTCAGTAGTATTTAATAATTGATCATGATATATTGCAGTGTTTTAAATGATGAAAAAAGCAAGAGTTATGAAGAAGTTAGTGTTAGAAAATGATATCATTAAGAGTTTCAGGAAGATCCACTTGTAATTAATAGTTGATTAAAGTATATTTCAGTGTTTGATAGTGTGAAACAAGGTAATATTCAAGCGTTTTTACCATGGAAATGACTCTTTTTAAAGGGTGTTCATAATGCATAGCTATGTTATTGATATTAGGGAATATAGAGGGTGTTGAAAACAAGCAGAAACAGGCTTCATAACATAGTTTTAATAGCAGAATGTACTTTGACTAGTTTCAGTAGTATTTAATAATTGATCATGATTTATTGCAGTGTTTTAAATGATAAAAAAAACAAGAGTTATGAAGAAGTTAGTGTTAGAAAATGATATCATTAAGAGTTTCAGGAAGATCCACTTGTAATTAATAGTTGATTACAGTATATTTCAGTGTTTGATAGTGTGAAACAAGGTAATATTCAAGCGTTTTTACCATGGAAATGACTCTTTTCAAGGGTGTTCATAATGCATAGCTATGTTATTGATATTAGGGAATATAGAGGGTGTTGAAAACAAGCAGAAACAGGCTTCATAACATAGTTTTAATAGCAGAATGTACTTTGACTAGTTTCAGTAGTATTTAATAATTGATCATGATATATTGCAGTGTTTTAAATGATAAAAAAAACAAGAGTTATGAAGAAGTTAGTGTTAGAAAATGATATCATTAAGAGTTTCAGGAAGATCCAGTTGTAATTAATAGTTGATTACAGTATATTTCAGTGTTTGATAGTGTTAAACAAGGTAATATTCAAGCGTTTTTACCATGGAAATGACTCTTTTCAAAGGGTGTTCATAATGCATAGCTATGTTATTGATATTAGGGAATATAGAGGGTGTTGAAAACAACCAGAAATAGGCTTCATAACTGTTTTAATAGCAGAATGTACTTTGACTAGTTTCAGTAGTATTTAATAATTGATCATGATATATTGCAGTGTTTTAAATGATAAAAAAAACAAGAGTTATGAAGAAGTTAGTGTTAGAAAATGATATCATTAAGAGTTTCAGGAAGATCCACTTGTAATTAATAGTTGATTACAGTATATTTCAGTGTTTGATAGTGTGAAACAAGGTAATATTCAAGCGTTTTTACCATGGAAATGAGTCTTTTCAAAGGGTGTTCATACTGCATAGCTATGTTATTGATATTAAGGAATATAGAGGGTGTTGAAAACAAGCAAAAACAGGCTTCATAACATAGTTTTAATAGCAGAATGTACTTTGACTAGTTTCAGTAGTATTTAATAATTGATCATGATATATTGCAGTGTTTTAAATGATAAAAAAAACAAGAGTTATGAAGAAGTTAGTGTTAGAAAATGATATCATTAAGAGTTTCAGGAAGATCCAGTTGTAATTAATAGTTGATTACAGTATATTTCAGTGTTTGATAGTGTGAAAAAGGTAATATTCAAGCGTTTTTTACCATGGAAATGACTCTTTTCAAAGGGTGTTCATACTGCATAGCTATGTTATTGATATTAGGGAATATAGAGGGTGTTGAAAACAAGCGAAAACAGGCTTCATAACATAGTTTTAATAGCAGAATGTACTTTGACTAGTTTCAGTAGTATTTAATAATTGATCATGATATATTGCAGTGTTTTAAATGATAAAAGAAACAAGAGTTATGAAGAAGTTAGTGTTAGAAAATGATATCATTAAGAGTTTCAGGAAGATTCACTTGTAATTAATAGTTGATTACAGTATATTTCAGTGTTTGATAGTGTGAAACAAGGTAATATTCAAGCGTTTTTACCATGGAAATGACTCTTTTCAAAGGGTGTTCATAATGCATAGCTATGTTATTGATATTAGGGAATATAGAGTGTGTTGAAAACAAGCAGAAACAGGCTTCATAACATAGTTTTAATAGCAGAATGTACTTTGACTAGTTTCAGTAGTATTTAATAATTGATCATGATATATTGCAGTGTTTTAAATGATGAAAAAAACAAGAGTTATGAAGAAGTTAGTGTTAGAAAATGATATCATTAAGAGTTTCAGGAAGATCCACTTGTAATTAATAGTTGATTAAAGTATATTTCAGTGTTTGATAGTGTGAAACAAGGTAATATTCAAGCGTTTTTACCATGGAAATGACTCTTTTTAAAGGGTGTTCATAATGCATAGCTATGTTATTGATATTAGGGAATATAGAGGGTGTTGAAAACAAGCAGAAACAGGCTTCATAACATAGTTTTAATAGCAGAATGTACTTTGACTAGTTTCAGTAGTATTTAATAATTGATCATGATTTATTGCAGTGTTTTAAATGATAAAAAAAACAAGAGTTATGAAGAAGTTAGTGTTAGAAAATGATATCATCAAGAGTTTCAGGAAGATCCAGTTGTAATTAATAGTTGATTACAGTATATTTCAGTGTTTGATAGTGTGAAACAAGGTAATATTCAAGCGTTTTTACCATGGAAATGACTCTTTTCAAAGGGTGTTCATAATGCATAGCTATGTTATTGATATTAGGGAATATATAGGGTGTTGAAAACAAGCAGAAACAGGCTTCATAACATAGTTTTAATAGCAGAATGTACTTTGACTAGTTTCAGTAGTATTTAATAATTGATCATGATATATTGCAGTGTTTTAAATGATAAAAAAAACAAGAGTTATGAAGAAGTTAGTGTTAGAAAATGATATCATTAAGAGTTTCAGGAAGATCCAGTTGTAATTAATAGTTGATTACAGTATATTTCAGTGTTTGATAGTGTGAAACAAGGTAATATTCAAGCGTTTTTTACCATGGAAATGACTCTTTTCAAAGGGTGTTCATAATGCATAGCTATGTTATTGATATTAGGGAATATAGAGGGTGTTGAAAACAAGCAGAAACAGGCTTCATAACATAGTTTTAATAGCAGAATGTACTTTGACTAGTTTCAGTAGTATTTAATAATTGATCATGATATATTGCAGTGTTTTAAATGATAAAAAAAACAAGAGTTATGAAGAAGTTAGTGTTAGAAAATGATATCATTAAGAGTTTCAGGAAGATCCAGTTGTAATTAATAGTTGATTACAGTATATTTCAGTGTTTGATAGTGTGAAACAAGGTAATATTCAAGCGTTTTTTACCATGGAAATGACTCTTTTCAAAGGGTGTTCATAATGCATAGCTATGTTATTGATATTAGGGAATATAGAGGGTGTTGAAAACAAGCAGAAACAGGCTTCATAACATAGTTTTAATAGCAGAATGTACTTTGACTAGTTTCAGTAGTATTTAATAATTGATCATGATATATTGCAGTGTTTTAAATGATAAAAAAAACAAGAGTTATGAAGAAGTTAGTGTTAGAAAATGATATCATTAAGAGTTTCAGGAAGATCCAGTTGTAATTAATAGTTGATTACAGTATATTTCAGTGTTTGATAGTGTGAAACAAGGTAATATTCAAGCGTTTTTTACCATGGAAATGACTCTTTTCAAAGGGTGTTCATAATGCATAGCTATGTTATTGATATTAGGGAATATAGAGGGTGTTGAAAACAAGCAGAAACAGGCTTCATAACATAGTTTTAATAGCAGAATGTACTTTGACTAGTTTCAGTAGTATTTAATAATTGATCATGATATATTGCAGTGTTTTAAATGATAAAAAAAACAAGAGTTATGAAGAAGTTAGTGTTAGAAAATGATATCATTAAGAGTTTCAGGAAGATCCAGTTGTAATTAATAGTTGATTACAGTATATTTCAGTGTTTGATAGTGTGAAACAAGGTAATATTCAAGCGTTTTTTACCATGGAAATGACTCTTTTCAAAGGGTGTTCATAATGCATAGCTATGTTATTGATATTAGGGAATATAGAGGGTGTTGAAAACAAGCAGAAACAGGCTTCATAACATAGTTTTAATAGCAGAATGTACTTTGACTAGTTTCAGTAGTATTTAATAATTGATCATGATATATTGCAGTGTTTTAAATGATAAAAAAAACAAGAGTTATGAAGAAGTTAGTGTTAGAAAATGATATCATTAAGAGTTTCAGGAAGATCCAGTTGTAATTAATAGTTGATTACAGTATATTTCAGTGTTTGATAGTGTGAAACAAGGTAATATTCAAGCGTTTTTTACCATGGAAATGACTCTTTTCAAAGGGTGTTCATAATGCATAGCTATGTTATTGATATTAGGGAATATAGAGGGTGTTGAAAACAAGCAGAAACAGGCTTCATAACATAGTTTTAATAGCAGAATGTACTTTGACTAGTTTCAGTAGTATTTAATAATTGATCATGATATATTGCAGTGTTTTAAATGATAAAAAAAACAAGAGTTATGAAGAAGTTAGTGTTAGAAAATGATATCATTAAGAGTTTCAGGAAGATCCACTTGTAATTAATAGTTGATTACAGTATATTTCAGTGTTTGATAGTGTGAAACAAGGTAATATTCAAGCTTTTTTTACCATGGAAATGACTCTTTTCAAAGGGTGTTCATAATGCATAGCTATGTTATTGATATTAGGGAATATATAGGGTGTTGAAAACAAGCAGAAATAGGCTTCATAACTGTTTTAATAGCAGAATGTACTTTGACTAGTTTCAGTAGTATTTAATAATTGATCATGATATATTGCAGTGTTTTAAATGATAAAAAAAACAAGAGTTATGAAGAAGTTAGTGTTAGAAAATGATATCATTAAGAGTTTCAGGAAGATCCAGTTGTAATTAATAGTTGATTACAGTATATTTCAGTGTTTGATAGTGTGAAACAAGGTAATATTCAATGTACTTTGACTAGTTTCAGTAGTATTTAATAATTGATCATGATATATTGCAGTGTTTTAAATGATAAAAAAAACGAGAGTTATGAAGAAGTTAGTGTTAGAAAATGATATCATTAAGAGTTTCAGGAAGATCCACTTGTAATTAATAGTTGATTACAGTATATTTCAGTGTTTGATAGTGTGAAACAAGGTAATATTCAAGCGTTTTTTACCATGGAAATGACTCTTTTCAAAGGGTGTTCATAATGCATAGCTATGTTATCGATATTAGGGAATATAGAGGGTGTTGAAAACAAGCAGAAACAGGCTTCATAACATAGTTTTAATAGCAGAATGTACTTTGACTAGTTTCAGTAGTATTTAATAATTGATCATGATATATTGCAGTGTTTTAAATGATAAAAAAAACAAGAGTTATGAAGAAGTTAGTGTTAGAAAATGATATCATTAAGAGTTTCAGGAAGATCCACTTGTAATTAATAGTTGATTACAGTATATTTCAGTGTTTGATAGTGTGAAACAAGGTAATATTCAAGCGTTTTTTACCATGGAAATGACTCTTTTCAAAGGGTGTTCATAATGCATAGCTATGTTATTGATATTAGGGAATATATAGGGTGTTGAAAACAACCAGAAATAGGCTTCATAACTGTTTTAATAGCAGAATGTACTTTGACTAGTTTCAGTAGTATTTAATAATTGATCATGATATATTGCAGTGTTTTAAATGATAAAAAAAACAAGAGTTATGAAGAAGTTAGTGTTAGAAAATGATATCATTAAGAGTTTCAGGAAGATCCAGTTGTAATAAATAGTTGATTACAGTATATTTCAGTGTTTGATAGTGTGAAACAAGGTAATATTCAAGCGTTTTTTACCATGGAAATGACTCTTTTCAAAGGGTGTTCATAATGCATAGCTATGTTATTGATATTAGGGAATATATAGGGTGTTGAAAACAACCAGAAATAGGCTTCATAACATAGTTTTAATAGCAGAATGTACTTTGACTAGTTTCAGTAGTATTTAATAATTGATCATGATATATTGCAGTGTTTTAAATGATAAAAAAAACAAGAGTTATGAAGAAGTTAGTGTTAGAAAATGATATCATTAAGAGTTTCAGGAAGATCCACTTGTAATTAATAGTTGATTACAGTATATTTCAGTGTTTGATAGTGTGAAACAAGGTAATATTCAAGCGTTTTTTACCATGGAAATGACTCTTTTCAAAGGGTGTTCATAATGCATAGCTATGTTATTGATATTAGGGAATATAGAGGGTGTTGAAAACAAGCAGAAACAGGCTTCATAACATAGTTTTAATAGCAGAATGTACTTTGACTAGTTTCAGTAGTATTTAATAATTGATCATGATATATTGCAGTGTTTTAAATGATAAAAAAAACAAGAGTTATGAAGAAGTTAGTGTTAGAAAATGATATCATTAAGAGTTTCAGGAAGATCCACTTGTAATTAATAGTTGATTACAGTATATTTCAGTGTTTGATAGTGTGAAACAAGGTAATATTCAAGCGTTTTTTACCATGGAAATGACTCTTTTCAAAGGGTGTTCATAATGCATAGCTATGTTATTGATATTAGGGAATATATAGGGTGTTGAAAACAACCAGAAATAGGCTTCATAACTGTTTTAATAGCAGAATGTACTTTGACTAGTTTCAGTAGTATTTAATAATTGATCATGATATATTGCAGTGTTTTAAATGATAAAAAAAACAAGAGTTATGAAGAAGTTAGTGTTAGAAAATGATATCATTAAGAGTTTCAGGAAGATCCAGTTGTAATAAATAGTTGATTACAGTATATTTCAGTGTTTGATAGTGTGAAACAAGGTAATATTCAAGCGTTTTTTACCATGGAAATGACTCTTTTCAAAGGGTGTTCATAATGCATAGCTATGTTATTGATATTAGGGAATATATAGGGTGTTGAAAACAACCAGAAATAGGCTTCATAACATAGTTTTAATAGCAGAATGTACTTTGACTAGTTTCAGTAGTATTTAATAATTGATCATGATATATTGCAGTGTTTTAAATGATAAAAAAAACAAGAGTTATGAAGAAGTTAGTGTTAGAAAATGATATCATTAAGAGTTTCAGGAAGATCCACTTGTAATTAATAGTTGATTACAGTATATTTCAGTGTTTGATAGTGTGAAACAAGGTAATATTCAAGCGTTTTTTACCATGGAAATGACTCTTTTCAAAGGGTGTTCATAATGCATAGCTATGTTATTGATATTAGGGAATATAGAGGGTGTTGAAAACAAGCAGAAACAGGCTTCATAACATAGTTTTAATAGCAGAATGTACTTTGACTAGTTTCAGTAGTATTTAATAATTGATCATGATATATTGCAGTGTTTTAAATGATAAAAAAAACAAGAGTTATGAAGAAGTTAGTGTTAGAAAATGATATCATTAAGAGTTTCAGGAAGATCCACTTGTAATTAATAGTTGATTACAGTATATTTCAGTGTTTGATAGTGTGAAACAAGGTAATATTCAAGCGTTTTTTACCATGGAAATGACTCTTTTCAAAGGGTGTTCATAATGCATAGCTATGTTATTGATATTAGGGAATATATAGGGTGTTGAAAACAACCAGAAATAGGCTTCATAACTGTTTTAATAGCAGAATGTACTTTGACTAGTTTCAGTAGTATTTAATAATTGATCATGATATATTGCAGTGTTTTAAATGATAAAAAAAACAAGAGTTATGAAGAAGTTAGTGTTAGAAAATGATATCATTAAGAGTTTCAGGAAGATCCACTTGTAATTAATAGTTGATTACAGTATATTTCAGTGTTTGATAGTGTGAAACAAGGTAATATTCAAGCGTTTTTTACCATGGAAATGACTCTTTTCAAAGGTTGTTCATAATGCATAGCTATGTTATTGATATTAGGGAATATAGAGGGTGTTGAAAACAAGCAGAAACAGGCTTCATAACATAGTTTTAATAGCAGAATGTACTTTGACTAGTTTCAGTAGTATTTAATAATTGATCATGATATATTGCAGTGTTTTAAATGATAAAAAAAACAAGAGTTATGAAGAAGTTAGTGTTAGAAAATGATATCATTAAGAGTTTCAGGAAGATCCAGTTGTAATTAATAGTTGATTACAGTATATTTCAGTGTTTGATAGTGTGAAACAAGGTAATATTGAAGCGTTTTTTACCATGGAAATGACTCTTTTCAAAGGGTGTTCATAATGCATAGCTATGTTATTGATATTAGGGAATATAGAGGGTGTTGAAAACAAGCAGAAACAGGCTTCATAACATAGTTTTAATAGCAGAATGTACTTTGACTAGTTTCAGTAGTATTTAATAATTGATCATGATATATTGCAGTGTTTTAAATGATAAAAAAAACAAGAGTTATGAAGAAGTTAGTGTTAGAAAATGATATCATTAAGAGTTTCAGGAAGATCCAGTTGTAATTAATAGTTGATTACAGTATATTTCACTGTTTGATAGTGTGAAACAAGGTAATATTCAAGCGTTTTTTACCATGGAAATGACTCTTTTCAAAGGGTGTTCATAATGCATAGCTATGTTATTGATATTAGGGAATATAGAGGGTGTTGAAAACAAGCAGAAACAGGCTTCATAACATAGTTTTAATAGCAGAATGTACTTTGACTAGTTTCAGTAGTATTTAATAATTGATCATGATATATTGCAGTGTTTTAAATGATAAAAAAAACAAGAGTTATGAAGAAGTTAGTGTTAGAAAATGATATCATTAAGAGTTTCAGGAAGATCCAGTTGTATTTAATAGTTGATTACAGTATATTTCAGTGTTTGATAGTGTGAAACAAGGTAATATTCAAGCGTTTTTTACCATGGAAATGACTCTTTTCAAAGGGTGTTCATAATGCATAGCTATGTTATCGATATTAGGGAATATAGAGGGTGTTGAAAACAAGCAGAAACAGGCTTCATAACATAGTTTTAATAGCAGAATGTACTTTGACTAGTTTCAGTAGTATTTAATAATTGATCATGATATATTGCAGTGTTTTAAATGATAAAAAAAACAAGAGTTATGAAGAAGTTAGTGTTAGAAAATGATATCATTAAGAGTTTCAGGAAGATCCACTTGTAATTAATAGTTGATTACAGTATATTTCAGTGTTTGATAGTGTGAAACAAGGTAATATTCAAGCTTTTTTTACCATGGAAATGACTCTTTTCAAAGGGTGTTCATAATGCATAGCTATGTTATTGATATTAGGGAATATATAGGGTGTTGAAAACAACCAGAAATAGGCTTCATAACTGTTTTAATAGCAGAATGTACTTTGACTAGTTTCAGTAGTATTTAATAATTGATCATGATATATTGCAGTGTTTTAAATGATAAAAAAAACAAGAGTTATGAAGAAGTTAGTGTTAGAAAATGATATCATTAAGAGTTCAGGAAGATCCAGTTGTAATTAATAGTTGATTACAGTATATTTCAGTGTTTGATAGTGTGAAACAAGGTAATATTCAAGCGTTTTTTACCATGGAAATGACTCTTTTCAAAGGGTGTTCATAATGCATAGCTATGTTATTGATATTAGGGAATATAGAGGGTGTTGAAAACAAGCAGAAACAGGCTTCATAACATAGTTTTAATAGCAGAATGTACTTTGACTAGTTTCAGTAGTATTTAATAATTGATCATGATATATTGCAGTGTTTTAAATGATAAAAAAAACAAGAGTTATGAAGAAGTTAGTGTTAGAAAATGATATCATTAAGAGTTTCAGGAAGATCCACTTGTAATTAATAGTTGATTACAGTATATTTCAGTGTTTGATAGTGTGAAACAAGGTAATATTCAAGCGTTTTTTACCATGGAAATGACTCTTTTCAAAGGTTGTTCATAATGCATAGCTATGTTATTGATATTAGGGAATATAGAGGGTGTTGAAAACAAGCAGAAACAGGCTTCATAACATAGTTTTAATAGCAGAATGTACTTTGACTAGTTTCAGTAGTATTTAATAATTGATCATGATATATTGCAGTGTTTTAAATGATAAAAAAAACAAGAGTTATGAAGAAGTTAGTGTTAGAAAATGATATCATTAAGAGTTTCAGGAAGATCCACTTGTAATTAATAGTTGATTACAGTATATTTCAGTGTTTGATAGTGTGAAACAAGGTAATATTCAAGCGTTTTTTACCATGGAAATGACTCTTTTCAAAGGGTGTTCATAATGCATAGCTATGTTATTGATATTAGGGAATATAGAGGGTGTTGAAAACAAGCAGAAACAGGCTTCATAACATAGTTTTAATAGCAGAATGTACTTTGACTAGTTTCAGTAGTATTTAATAATTGATCATGATATATTGCAGTGTTTTAAATGATAAAAAAAACAAGAGTTATGAAGAAGTTAGTGTTAGAAAATGATATCATTAAGAGTTTCAGGAAGATCCAGTTGTAATTAATAGTTGATTACAGTATATTTCAGTGTTTGATAGTGTGAAACAAGGTAATATTCAAGCGTTTTTTACCATGGAAATGACTCTTTTCAAAGGGTGTTCATAATGCATAGCTATGTTATTGATATTAGGGAATATAGAGGGTGTTGAAAACAAGCAGAAACAGGCTTCATAACATAGTTTTAATAGCAGAATGTACTTTGACTAGTTTCAGTAGTATTTAATAATTGATCATGATATATTGCAGTGTTTTAAATGATAAAAAAAACAAGAGTTATGAAGAAGTTAGTGTTAGAAAATGATATCATTAAGAGTTTCAGGAAGATCCACTTGTAATTAATAGTTGATTACAGTATATTTCAGTGTTTGATAGTGTGAAACAAGGTAATATTCAAGCGTTTTTTACCATGGAAATGACTCTTTTCAAAGGGTGTTCATAATGCATAGCTATGTTATCGATATTAGGGAATATAGAGGGTGTTGAAAACAAGCAGAAACAGGCTTCATAACATAGTTTTAATAGCAGAATGTACTTTGACTAGTTTCAGTAGTATTTAATAATTGATCATGATATATTGCAGTGTTTTAAATGATAAAAAAAACAAGAGTTATGAAGAAGTTAGTGTTAGAAAATGATATCATTAAGAGTTTCAGGAAGATCCACTTGTAATTAATAGTTGATTACAGTATATTTCAGTGTTTGATAGTGTGAAACAAGGTAATATTCAAGCTTTTTTTACCATGGAAATGACTCTTTTCAAAGGGTGTTCATAATGCATAGCTATGTTATTGATATTAGGGAATATATAGGGTGTTGAAAACAACCAGAAATAGGCTTCATAACTGTTTTAATAGCAGAATGTACTTTGACTAGTTTCAGTAGTATTTAATAATTGATCATGATATATTGCAGTGTTTTAAATGATAAAAAAAAACAAGAGTTATGAAGAAGTTAGTGTTAGAAAATGATATCATTAAGAGTTTCAGGAAGATCCAGTTGTAATAAATATTTGAATATAGTATATTTCAGTGTTTGATAGTGTGAAACATGATAATATTCAAGCGTTTTTACCATGGAAATGACTTTTTTCAAAGTGTGTTCATAAATTATAGCCATGTTATTGATATTAGGGAATATATAAGGTGTTGAAAACAAGCAGAAACAGGCTTCATAACATAGTTTTTTAATTACAGAATGTACTTTGACTAGTTTCAGTAGTATTTAATAATTGATCATGATATATTGCAGTGTTTTAAATGATAAAAAAACAAGAGTTATGAAGAAGTTAGTTTTAGTAAATGATATCTTTAACAGTTTCAGGAAGATCCAGTTGTAATTAATAGTTGATTACTGTATATTTCAGTGTTTGATAGTGTGAAACATGATAATATTCAAGCGTTTTTACCATGGAAATGACTTTTTTTCAAAGGTTGTTCATAAATTATAGCCATGTTATTGATATTAGGGAATATATAGGGTGTTGAAATCACGCAGAAACAGGCTTCATAACATAGTTTTTATATTGCAGAATGTACTTTGACTAGTTTCAGTAGTATTTAATAATTGATCATGATATATTGCAGTGTTTTAAATGATAAAAAAGCAAGAGTTATGGAGCATATATTGTCAAATAATGATATCTTGAACCGTTTTAGGAAGATTTAGTTGTAATTAATAGTTTATAACAGTGTATTTCAGTGCTTGATAGTGTGAAACATGGTAATATTCAAGCGTTTTTACCATGGAAATGACTTTTTTCAATGGTTGTTCTTAATGCATAGCTATGATATTGATATTAGGGAATATATAGGGTGTTGAAAACAAGCATAAAAAGGTTCTTTAACATTGTTTCAATTGCAAAATGAACTTTAACATTAGTCTCAGTAATATTTAATTATTGATCATAGTATATTGCACTTTGAAATGATAAAAAAGCAAGCGTTATGAAGAATTTAGTGTTAGAAAATGATATCTTAAACAGTTTCAGGAAGATCCAGTTGTAATTTATAGTTGATTACAGTATATTGAAGTGTTTGACAGTGTAAAACGTTAATATTCAAGAATTTTCACCATGGAGATGACTTCTTTCAAAGGGTGTTCATGATGCATAATTATGATATTCATATTACGGAATATATAGGGTGTTGAAAACACCCTGAAAAAGGTTTTATAATATAGTTTAAATAGCTAGAATGAACTTTGAGAAGTTAGTGTTAGAAAATGATATCTTTAACAGTTTCAGGAAGATCCAGTTTTAATTAATAGTTGATTACTGTATATTTCAGTGTTTGATAGTGTGAAACATGTTAATATTCAAGCGTTTTTACCATGGAAATGACTTTTTTCAAAGGGTGTTTATAATGCATAGCCATGTTATTGGTATTAGGGAATATATATGGTGTTGAAAGGAATCAGAAACAGGTTTCCTAACATAGTTTTAATAGCAGAATGACCTTTATATCAGTTTTGGTATTATTTAATAATTGATCATGATATATTGCAATGTTTCAAATGATAAAAAACCAAGGGTCATAAAGAATTTAGTTTTAGAAAATGATATCTTAAATAGTTTCAGGAAGATACAGTTGTAATTAATATTTGATTACAGTATATTTCAGTGTTTGATAGTGTGAAACATGGTAATATTCCAGTTTCTAACATGGAAATGCATTTCTTCAAAGGATGTTCATAATGTTATTGATATTAGGGAATATATAAGGTGTTGAAAACAAGCAGAAACAGGCTTCATAACATAGTTTTTAATAGCAGAATGTACTTTGACTATTTTCAGTAGTATTTAATAATTGATCATGATATATTGCAAAGTTTTGAATGATAAAAAAACAAGAGTTATGAAGAAGTTAGTGTTAGTAAATAATATCTTTAACAGTTTCAGGAAGATCCAGTTGTAATTAATAGTTGATTATAGTATATTTCAGTGTTTGATAGAGTGAAACATGGTAATATTCAAGCTTTTTTAACATGGAAATACATTTTTTCAAAAAGTGTTCATAATGCATAGCCATGTTATTGATATTAGGGAATATATAAGGTGTTGAAAACAAGCAGAAACAGGCTTCATAACATAGTTTTTAATAGCAGAATGTACTTTGACTAGTTTCAGTAGTATTTAATAATTGATCATGATATATTGCAGTGTTGTTGAATGATAAAAAAACAAGAGTTATGAAGAAGTTAGTTTTAGTAAATGATATCTTTAACAGTTTCAGGAAGATCCAGTTGTAATTAATAGTTGATTACTGTATATTTCAGTGTTTGATAGTGTGAAACATGATAATATTCAAGCGTTTTTACCATGGAAATGACTTTTTTCAAAGTGTGTTCATAAATTATAGCCATGTTATTGATATTAGGGAATATATAAGGTGTTGAAAACAAGCAGAAACAGGCTTCATAACATAGTTTTTAATAACACAATGTACTTTGACTAGTTTCAGTAGTATTTAATAATTGATCATGATATATTGCAGTGTTTTAAATGATAAAAAAGCAAGAGATATGGAGAAGTTAGTGTTAGAAAATGATATCTTTAACAGTTTCAGGAAGATCCAGTTGTAATTAATAGTTGATTCAAGTATATTTCAGTATTTGATGGTGTGAAACATGGCAATATTCAAGTTTTTAACATGGAAATGCATTTTTTCAAAGGTTATTCATAATGCAGAGCCATGTTATTGATATTAGGGAATATATATGGTGTTGAAAACAAGCAGAAACAGGCTTCATAACATAGTTTCAATAGCAGAATGTACTTTGATATGGGTTTCAGTAGTATTTAATAATTGATCATAATATATTGCAGTGTTTTAAATTATAAAAAGGAAGGGTTATGAAGTATTTAGTGTTAGAACATGATATTTCTAACAGTTTCAGGAAGATCCAGTTGTAATTAATAGTTGATTACAGTATATTTCAGTGTTTGAATGTGTGAAACATGGTAATATTCAAGCGTTTTCATCATGGAAATGACTTTTTTCAAAGGGTGTTCACGATGCATACTTATGATATTCATATTAAGGAATATATAGGGTGTTGAGAACAATAAGAAACAGGCTTCTTAACATAGTTTTATTAGCAGAATGTACTTTGACTTGTGTCAGTAGTATTTAATAATTGATCATGATATATTGCAGTGTTTTAAATGATAAAAAAAAACAAGAGTTATGGAGAATTTAGTGTTAGAAAATGATATCAAAAAGTTTCAGGAAGATCCATCTGTAATTGATAGTTGATTACAGAATATTTCAGTGTTTGAATGTGTGAAACATGGTTATATTCAAGCGTTTTTAACATGGAAATGTCTTTTTTCAAAGGCTGTTCATAATGCATAGCCATGTTTTTGATATTAGGGAATATATAAGGTGTTGAAAACAAGCAGAAACAGGCTTCATTACATAGTTTTTTTATTGCAGAATGTACTTTGACTAGTTTCAGTAGTATTTAATAATTGATCATGATATATTGCAGTGTTTTAAATGATAAAAAAGCAAGAGTTATGGAGCATATATTGTCAAATAATGATATCTTGAACCGTTTTAGGAAGATCTAGTTATAATTAATAGTTGATTTCAGTGTATTTCAGTGCTTGATAGTGTGAAACATGGTAATATTCAAGCGTTTTTACCATGGAAATGACTTTTTTCAATGGTTGTTCTTAATGCATAGCTATGATATTGATATTAGGGAATATATAGGGTGTTGAAAACAAGCATAAAAAGGTTCTTTAACATTGTTTCAATTGCAAAATGAACTTTAACATTAGTCTCAGTAATATTTAATTATTGATCATAGTATATTGCACTTTGAAATGATAAAAAAGCAAGCGTTATGAAGAATTTAGTGTTAGAAAATGATATCTTAAACAGTTTCAGGAAGATCCAGTTGAAATTAATAGTTGATTAAAGTATATTGCAGTGTTTGACACTGTGAAACGTTAATATTCAAGAATTTTCACCATGGAGATGACTTCTTTCAAAGGGTGTTCATGATACATAATTATGATATTCATATTACGGAATATATAGGGTGTTGAAAACACCCTGAAAAAGGTTTTATAATATAGTTTAAATAGCTAGAATGAACTTTGACATTAGTTTCAGTAGTATTTAATAATTGATCATAATATATTGCAGTGTTTGAAATTATAAAAAAGCAAAAGTTTTGGAGAATTTATTGTTAGAAAATGATACTCTAACAAGTTTTATGGAGATCCAGGAGTAATTAATAGTTGATAACAGTATATTGCAGTGTTTGATAGTGTAAAAAATGGCTATTTTCAAGCATTTTTACCATGGAAATGACTTATTTCATGGGATGTTCATAATGAATCGTTATGATAATCATAATAGGGAATATATAGGGTGTAGAAAAAACAATCTGAAACAGGTTTTATAACATAGTTTTAATAGCTGAATGAACTTTGACATTATTGTCAGGAATAATCAATGATTGATCCCAATATTTTTCAGTGCTTGAAATAATAAAAAAACAAAAGTTATGGAGAATTTATTGTTAGGAAATGATATTTTAACAAGTTTCAGAAAGATCCAGGAGTAATTAGTAGTTGATTACAGTATATTGCAGTGTTCGATAGGGTGAAAAATATCATTCAAGCTTTACCATGGAAATTAATTCTTTTAAATGGTGTTCATAATGCATAGTTTTGATATTCATATTAGGGAGTTTATAGGGTGTGGAAAACTAATCGAAACTTAGTTTTCATAGCATAATGAACTTTGACATTGGTTTCCGTATTAATTGATAATTGGTCAGAATATATTGTAGTGTTTGATAGTGTGAAAAATGTCAATATTCAAGCATGTGGTAAACCAAAGAAATGATTTCTTCCAAAGTCTGTTCATGAATTATAGTTCTGATATTCATATTAGGGAATATATAGGGTGTTGAAAGCAAATTGAAACAGGTTTTATAACATAATTTTAATAGCAGAATTAATTTTTACATAAATTTCAATAATATCCAGCAGTATTCAATAATTGATCACAATATAGTTGATTACAGTATATTGCAGTGTTAGATAGTGAAAACTTCTTATTCAAGAATTTTTACTTGGAAAATCACCTTTTCCAAAGAGTGTTCATAAAGCATAGTTTTACATGATATTTGCATTCGTGAATACATAAGGTGTGAAAACAAGCTGAAACAGGTTTTATAACATAACAGGTTTTATTAGCAGAATGAACTTTTACATTTGTTCCAATAATATACAGCAGTATTTAATTTGATCACGATATATTGCAATGTCTCAAATTGTGAAAACGAAGGTTTTTTAAAAATTCATATTTAGAACATGAACTTTCAACATAGGTTTCAAAAAGATTTAGTAGTATTTAATAGTTGACTACAGTTCATTGCAGTATTTGTTACACTGAACACTGGCATTATTCAAGGTTTTTCAGTAGGAAAATGAACTCTTTCAAAGGGTTTTCATAATGCATAGTTATATATGATATTCATATTTAGGAATATATAAGGTGTAGAAAACTATATGGAACAGGTTTTATAATACATTTTCAAAAGGAAAATGAACTTTTACATTGGTTTCAATAATATTCAGTAGTATTCAATAATTGATTACAATGCATTGCAATGTTTGTAATAGTTAAAACAAAGGTTCATCAAGCATTTATAGTTGGAAAATAAACTTTTAAGATGAGTTTCAAAAAGATTGTTATATTGAATACTTGATTACAGTATATTGCAGTGTTTAATAGAGTGGAAACTGGCATTATTCGAGCATTTTCAGTAGGAAAATGAACTTTATGAAAGGTTTATAATGTATTGTTATATATGATATTCATATTAGGGAGTTTATAGGGTGTGGAAAACAAGATGAAAGAGGCTTTATAACACATTTCCAATAGGATAATGATTTTTTTGAATTGGTTTCAATAATATCAAGTAGTATTCGATAATTGATTACAGTATATTGCAATGTTTGAAACCGTAAAAAAAAAAGGTTTATTCAGCATTTATGGTTAAAACGGACTTTTAGCTTGATTCAGTAGTATTTAATAGCAGAATACAGTATAATACAGTGTTATAGTGAAAACATGATTCAGGCATTTTTAGCAGGAAAATAAACTTTCGAATGGTTTTCATAATGCATAGTTATATGCAATATTTATGTTAGGGAGTATATAGGGCGTGGAAAACAGCTGAAACACTTTTAAACACATTTTCAATGGAAAAACTATTTTTTACATCGGTTTTGATAATATTCAGTAGTATTTGATAATTGATGTACAATATATTGCAATGTTTGAAATAATAAAAACAACAGTTTATCAAGCATTTATAGTTAGAACATAAAGTTTTGATATAAGATTCAATCGTATTTAATAGTTGCTTACGGTATTTGGCAGTGTTTGATAGAGTGAATGGCATTATTCAAGTATTTTTTGTACGAAAATAAATTGTTTCTAAGGATGTTCATATTGCATAGTAATATATGATATTCATATTACAGAATATATAGGGTGTTGAAAACAAACTGAGAGGCTTTATAACCCATTTTCACTAGGATAATTTTCTTGATATTGGTTTAAATAATAATTAGTTGCAATTAATAATTGATTACAATATATTGCAATGTAGGAAACTAAAAACAAAGCTTTATCAAGCATTTTTGGTTAGAAAATGAACTCTAAACATATTTCAAAACGTTTATTAGTATTTAACAATTATTTGATGATCGCAATGTTTGAAAGTAAAAAGAAAGGTTCATCAAGCCTGGTTAGATAGGAAATGATCTTTTAATATGTTTAAAAAAGATTCAGTAGTATGTAATAATTTATTACAATGTATTGAAATGTTTGAAAGTTCAAACAAAGGTTTATCAAGCATTTTTTGTTATTAGATGTACTTTTAACATGTTTGAAAAAGATTCAGTAGTATTTAATGATTGATTACAATACACTGCAATGTTTGAAATAGTGTAAAAGGTTCAAGCGTTTCCATGTTTGACATGGCAATAACAGAAGTTAACAAGCATTTTTAGTCAGAAAATGATCCTTTAACATTAGTTTCAAAAAGATTAAGTAGTATTTGGTGATTGATTTACAATATATTGCACTATGAAATAGTAAAGAAAAAGTTTTGTCATGCATTTTCAGTCAGAAAATGAACTTTTAACATAAGTTTCAGAAAATTCAGTAGTATCTGCAGATTGATCACAATGCATGGCAATGTTTGACATGGCAAAAACAAAACTAAACAAGCATTCTTAGTTAGAAAATGATCTTTTAACATTAGTTTCAAAAAGATTCAGTAGTATTCGATGGTTGATTTACATTATATTGTAATCTTTGAAATAGTAAAGATAAGTTTGGTCATACATTTTCCAATGTTCCAAATGGTAATCTTTCAAATGGTAAATAAAAGTTTTGTCATGCATTTTTAGTCAAAAAATGAACTTTCAACAAAAGTTTCAAAAAGATTCAGTAGTATTTAAAGATTGCAATGTTTGACATGGCAAAAACAAAAGTAAACAAGCATTTTTAGTTGGAAAATGATCTTTTAACACTAGTTTCTAAAAGATTCAGTAGTATTTGATAATTGATTACATATTGCAATCTTTGAAATAGTAAAGATAAAGTTTTGTCATGCATTTTTCAATGTTCCAAAAAGATTTTTGTATTTAGTAAATTATTACAATATATTGCAGTCTTTGAAACGGTAAAAACAAAGGTTTATCAAGCATTTCCAGTTAGAAAATGTACTTTTAACATGTTTCAGAAACATTCGGTAGTATTTAAAGATGGATTACAATACATTGTAATGTCTGGCATGGCAAAAAATAAAGTAAACTAGCATTTTTAGTCTAAAAATGATCCTTTAACATAAGTTCCAGAAAGATTCACCAGTATTGGATGATAGATTACAATATATTGCAATCTTTGAAAGTGAAAAAAAAGATTTGTCAGGCATTTTCAGTCAGAAAATGAACTTTCAACATGTTCCAAAAAGATTTATTCATATTCAATAATTGATTACAATATATTGCAATCTCTGAAACGGTATAAACAAGGGTTTATCAAGCATTACCAGTAATAAAAATGTACTTTTAAATCTTTTAAAAAAATTCAGTTGTATTTAAAGATTGATTACAATATATTGCAATGTCTGACATGGCGAAAACCAAAATGAACAAGCATTTTCAGTTTGTATATGATCCTTTAATACTAGTTTCAAAAAGATTTATTTGTATCTAATAATTGATTACAATATATTGCAATCTTTGAAATAGTAAAAAAAGTTTTGTCATACATTTTCAGTCGGGAAATGAACTTTTAACATGTTTCATGAAGATCAAAGATTGATTACAATATATTGCAATATTTGATGTTGCAAAAACAAAACTAAACAACTATTCTTAGTTAGAAAATGATCCTTTATGATGAGTCTCAAAAAGATTCAGTAGTATTTGGTGATTGATTACAATATATTGCAATTTTTGAAACGGTAAAACAAAAGGTTTATCAAGCATTTCCAGTTAAAAAATTTTCTACTAACAAGTTTCAAAATGATTCATTAGTATTTAAAGATAGATTACAATACATTGGAATGACTGACATGGCAAAAACAGAAGTAACCAAGTATTTTTAGTTAGAAAATGATCCTATAACATAGATTTGAAAAAAATTAATTTGTATTCAATAATTGATTACAATATATTGCAATTTTTGAAATAGTAAAACAAAAGGTTTGTCATGCATTTTTAGTCAGAAAATAAACTTTTAACATGAGTTTAAAAAAGATTCAGTAGTATTTGATGATTGATTACAATACATTGCAATCTTTGAAATAGTAAAAAAAGTTTTGTCATACATTTTTAGTCAAAAAATGGACTTTTGACATAAGTTTCAGGAAGATTCAGTAGTATTTAAAGATTGATTACAATTTAACACGGCAAAAACAAAAGTAAACAAGAATTTTTAGTTAGAAAATGATCCTTTAACATAAGATTCAAAAGGATTCAGGAGTATTTGATGATTGATTATAATATATTGCAATCTTTGAAAGTAAAGAAAAGTTTTGTCATGCACTTTTAGTCAGAAAATGAACTTTCAACATGTTTCAAAAAGATTTATTAGTATTCAATAATTGATTACAATATATTGCAATCTTTGAAATGGTAAAAACAGATGTTTATCAAAAATTCCCGGTTAGAAAATGAACTTTAAACATGTCTCAAAAAGATCCAGTAGTATTCAATAATTGATTACAATATATTGCAATGTGTGAAATTGTGTGAAAAAAGCTTTAAAAATGAAATTTTAACATAAGTTTTAAAAAGATTCACCAGTATTTAAAGATTGATTACAATACATTGCAATTTTTGACAAGGCAAAAACAAAAGTAAACAATCATTTTTAGAAAATGATCCTTTAACAAGATTCAAAAAGATTCAGTAGTATTTGGTGATTGATTTACAATACATTGCAATCTTTGAAATAGTAAAAATAAAGTTTTGGCATGCATTTATCGTTAGAAAATGAACTTTTAACAAAAGTTTCAAAAAGATTGATTAGCATTGAAGATTGATTACAATGCATTGCAATGTTTGACATGGCAAAACCAAAAGTGAACAAGCAACTTTAGTTAGAAAATGATCCTTTAACATAAGTTTCAAAAAGATTCAGTAGCATTTGATGATAGATTACAATACATTGCAATCTTTGAAATAATAAAAATAAAGTTTTGTGCATTCTTAGTCAGAAAATGAATTTTTAAGATAAGTTTAAAACAGATTCATTAGTATTGAAAGATTGATTACAATACATCGCACTGTTTGACTTGGCAAAAACAAAAGTAAATGAGCATCTTTAGAAAATGATCCTTTAACATGAGTTTCAAAAAGATTCAGTAGTATTTGATGATTGAATATTGATATATTGCAATCTTTGAAATAGTAAAAAGAAAGTTTTTTCGTGCATTTTCAGTCAAGAAAAAACCTCAAACATGAGTTTCAAGAATATCCATTTGTATTTGATAATTGATTACAATATATTGCAATCTTTGAATAGTAAAAACAAACGTTTGTCAAGCATTTCCAGTTGGAAAATGTACTTTTATCATGTTTCAAAAAGATTCATTAGTATTTTAAGATTGATCACAATACATTGCAATCTTTGAAATAGTAAAAATAAAGTTTTGTCCTGCATTTTTAGTTAGAAAATGAACTTTTAACATAAGTTTCAAAAAAATTCAGTAGTATTTAAAGATTGATTACAATATATTGCGATGTTTGACATGGCTAAAACAAAAGTAAACAAGCATTTTTAGTTAAAAAATATATTGCATTGTCTGAAATAGTGAGAACAAAGATTTATCAAGCATTTTTAGTTGAAAAATGAACTTTAAACATGTTTCAATAAGATCCAGTAGTATTTAATAATCGATTACAATATATTGCAATGTTTGAAATCGTGTAAAAAAAGCTTTTTCTAGCATTTTTACTTAGAAAATGTACTTTACCATAAGTTTCAAAAAGATTCATTAGTATTTAATAATTGATTACAATATATTGCAATCTTTGAAAGTAAAAACGAATGTTTATCAAGCATTTTTAGTTAGTAAATGAACTAAATGAAGGTCCTCGGCATGAACGACTATCAGATACTTCGGTAAGCGTTTCGGAAGGGTGTGGCCATCCTCCTGCATAGGGAGTGAGAGAAACATTATTCTATCCACGGTGACGGTTCTGGTCTTGAACCGGCTAACAAGTCCAGCGCCTTCCATCGCTGGCTCCGTGAGTCTGTTCATCAGTCTACATTAAGAATATACAGTTCCAGGGACAAAATCTCGGAAGAACCCAGCCTCGAGGTCAAGTGCAGGGGCAGATGTGGCAGCCTAGAAACGCTTCAATAAATCCTGCAGATATGTCGTGGCGCCCACCACGATGGCAGATCGGCTCGTGCATCAGCTCAAAAGCCGGAAGTTTTTTCTCAGCGAATCTAGGGTTCCTAGGATTTCCAGCTATCTTAAACCCGACCTAAATGCCATCAAGGATGGCTGCATGACCGAACTGGATGTTACGGTGATTACAACAAAGAATTTAGGCAAGGCTTCGGTAGGAAAGGAGGAATTCGAGGCTTCCCTGCATGACATGTTCTCTGCCACTGGGAAACCCTCCAAGGACGTATAATCCTGACCTACTGTGGTATCCTCGATAAGAAGACCGAGCGTGAACTTCATCGCCTCGGGTTTGAAATCCCTAGCGTATCTGAACTCAAAGTCGATCCGAAATTTCCATGCGTTCTGATGTAATAATAAACTTTTGTGTAGTATCAAAATATTGCACAAGAAGTGCTCTATTCAACGATATTTGTTTCGTTTATGTACAATGAGTCACAAGATTCTCCCCAGCCTTAGGAATCAGAGTTATGTATTTTTGTTTATCATGGCGGAAAAGACAAGCAGTACTAAACGAGTTCCAGTAACATTGTATCGAAAGGTCTTCACCATAAGTACATCAACGATTCTTTAAAAACACTGACTCTTATAGAACGATATGCAATTCTTCAAATTACAAAAAGTTTTAGTAAAAAATTTTTGAAACCGAAAGTAAAATGAAGTAAAGCTGGGAACTGTCTGCTAATGCTAGAGGGAATTCTTTATTCGAATATAACTGAAATAATTCTCTCAAAACTATGTTTAACTTAAATTTAAATAGATTATGAAGGTCATACTACAAAATCTCGATGTTGATATTATTGGTATTTCAGAATTTTTACAAATGTATTTATGGATTTTCGGGGATGTTCATGTTTAAGAACAATTCACTTACCCGAAAACAGTGCAAATTTATATTTCTATTAAAAAATTTCCCCGACGGATTTTTATTTTTTCATCGATAGGGGAAATGGCCAGAATTCTTCGGCGCAAGGACTGTAGTCTCTCTGCTACCCCTCTGGTGACACCATAGTTTCAATCTACCAACAAGAATAACAACTGACGCGAGTAAACACAGAATTGGTGAAATACTCGAACAAAATCACGTACTGGTACTTCCACTGAACAGAAGTACTGTCCTCTAGAAAATGAAACGTTAACCATAGTCTTTGGCTGCGACACAATCACAAACCTTCGAAGCAATGTTTTAAAATCACAAAATCCGTTCTGAAAATAGAAAGATTTTTGTTTGCCTTGAAACCTATGATTCTGAGCTCAATTTTACATCAGGCGTTGAATCAGTTTTTGCTGACATTCTATCCTGTGTGTTTCTCCAGGACAACTATCCTGAAATAACTGATGCAGATATAAGAGCACACATTCACTCAATTAAAAAAATCCCCATGAGTGAAAATAAACTCAATGTGTACAGGGAGGCCACTGCTGGCGACTCAATTCTACAAACACTCATTGCATATACAAGAAGTGATTGCCCCCTCTCCAGAAAATATCCATTCTTTTTTTCAACCCTTTGTTTCAATCTGCGGCGAAATTTCAGTTTCAGTATGATACCTACTCATAGGTTATACTTAACACTCTGCATAGAGAAGTTTAACAAAATATCCACACCGGGCATTTAGGCATTGAAAAGGCACAGCCAAGGGGAAGTGTCTACTGGCCCAGCATGATCTGGCATTGCTCGGCATAGCCCGGCATAGCCCGGCATAGCCCGGCATGCTCAAATTAAAGACATGCATTGATCACAAGAATAAAAAAACAGCTAAACCTTTAGATTCCCATGAAATTCCTGTTACTTCATGGACGAAAGTAGTTTCAGATATATTTCATCTATACCACAAATCATATCTTATAATCGTGGAATACACCACAAGATATTTTGACGAGCACCAGATAAAAAAAATTTGGATCAAATAAAGTCATAAAAAATTTGAAAAATACAGAATTCGGCACTGAGAGTGTCAAAAGACCTGAGAACATTTCAACATATTTGTCAAACAGTGGGTCTTTGAACACATAAAACAAATCCAAATGATCTTCAATTGAATGGTGTGGTTGAACAAAATATTCAAACTATGAAGAGAACTCTCAAAAAATCCATGAAAACGATAACGATCCCTATTTGACACCCTTGGCTTTGCGGATAACACTATTGAAGAATGGAGTCCCATCCCCTGCAAAGCAACTTAGCAGAAACTTATGCACAAATCTCCCAAACAAATTTCGTCACAAAAGTCACACACATCCCAAACAACAAAAAGTCACACTATTTATGTGAACTATCCCTACTGAAGCCAAACGATAGTGTGCGAAGTTCGATAATGACAGGAACAGACAGGTAAAATAGTTGGAAAAAAACAACAAATTATATGAACCATGTTCATATTTGGCGATGACTGAAATACATAAGACGTAACAGACATAATTGAAACTAATGAACATACACAAACAGACCCAGGTATCAAATATGAGAGTATAATACCAAAAACCGCAGATCGATATCAACAGGAACTATCAACACCTCCAAAAGCAACAAACATCCACAACAGAACACGCAGCAGACGGATTATACCCTATAAAGATACAGAGAATAATTACTTTAATGTCACAAAGGAAATTGTCACCCTTACACCATTCAAGAAATGATAAATAGAAATTCTCAACTCGAACAAAAAAAAAAAAAAACATTTCCCTCCTATCTTCCCTCCTCAAGAACAAACCTATCAAAAAGGAGGATGTTGAATACTCACAACACTAAAAAAACACCAACTACGTCCTTTCACTGTGATGTCACTTACCGTTTCAAAGAGTCATTATTAAGTCAGTAGTACAAAAGCAGTGTTATTTCTGGGCTTCAGTCAGAGGTCAGAAAAAAACGATACCAAGCCAGCATTTTCACCTTAAAAATCAACTTTTCTACATTTTTTGAGGGACTTCAGTAACCTTTGAGGGTGTTTCAATGATGATTCGAGTGTTTTTTTCTAGCGATGTCTGTAAGGGGTTTTGAAAGATATCAAAAAAGAAAAAAAGGCCTAAATCAGGCCCTTTCAGTCTTTAGAATCCACCAAAAGATGCAAGTAAGCAGTAAGTGTTGATTTTTGGCTGTTGCAAGGTGTTTATAGACAGTGTTTTATCTTGAAGATCAGCTTTTTCAATGGTATGTGTCTTTGGCTTTTTTCACTCCTTACAAAAGCTGAGAAACTGCGGTACAACCCCAATTAAAAAACTGATTTTCAAGGTAAAATGTCTTGATTTAAGCCTGTTTTGGTTTCTTTTTCAACTGATCTAACACATGCTGATACACTTTGACACCCTGCAATTTGATTTTTTTTTACACAAACTCGTTGACAAAATCAGATCTAGTTCAGGCCAGTAATCCTTAATTGGGTTGCCAGCTTTTGAGCACTCTGTCCTCTACGGACGGTAATTTGTTTTCCTTTTTGGGTCAGGGCCATGGACCGGTACCAGACTGCAAAGCACATACTACCGGTCCGCAAGGAATGATTTATGGATAGATTTAAAAAAAATTAGTTTTCGTCCCTTAATATTCCTTTTAAAAAC
Organism: Thysanoteuthis rhombus; assembly: GCA_963457665.1. Lineage (NCBI taxonomy): Eukaryota > Metazoa > Mollusca > Cephalopoda > Oegopsida > Thysanoteuthidae > Thysanoteuthis > Thysanoteuthis major. Next base: position 56,496,529 of record OY735211.1, read on the forward strand.
GTAATTGAGTGCATTGATTATAATTGACAAGGATCTTGTAAATTTCGCAACCGCGAAAGGGTTCAAAATTATGAATGGCTTCTTCAAGTAGAAACCTAATGAAAACTGGACTTACAACACCTCCAACCATAGAACCAAGAACAAAATAGACTACATCCTTGTAGACAAAAGTGAAGCAGTCAAAATCATCCAGGTCCTAAATCAAGTCAAGATAGGAAACAACCATGGAATAGTAAGATGTAAAATTCAAATTAACACCAATAAAGAACGCAGGAAAATGTTCCGTGACTAAATGCAACTAATAGCTTGATCTGAAAAACAGATATAAAGTTCTTACCGAACCAGAAGAAAACGACACTAACATTAACGAATTCAACAACCACGAGGTTGGAACCAAAGAACCACGAACCATCAGTAAAATCTCAGATGAAACCAAGGAACTCGTGGAAAAAGGCAAAAATCTCAAGTGACGAACAGCAACCAAAAAGATAATTTAAGCAACCGAACTAAATAATGAATCCAAAAGAAACGAAGAAAAGACAAAAGAAGAATACACGACAGCAATCATCGAAACAATTCTCGAAAAGGGGCGTGGCTTCATAGCTTTCAACAAAACTCAGTACAGGACAGAAACAGATAACTACTCCACTCGCAGAAAATGGAAACCTATCAACAACTCTACTTTTCCAAACAAGGACCACAAAACAACGAATAGGATGTGGAAGATGCGAGCAATCAGTTTGAAGAAAGGTGAAACAAGCCATCAAACAAACAAACAAACAAACTAACAAAGGCCCCCGAACCAGATAACGTCACCATCGACCTTCTTAAAAAAGCTGGTAAGGTCATCACAAGGAAAGTAATCACTCTATTCAATCTATACCTAAAACAAAATGAAGTCTCAGAAGATTTGGACACTGCAATCATAAAACTCTTAAATAAAAAAAGAAAACCTGAAAGACCTCAACAACTACAGACAAATAAGTCTGCTCGAATGCATCTACAAAATTTTCAACTTAGTTATCACTGACGAATCACCAGAACGCAAGACGAAAACCAACCATGGGAGCAAGCTGACTCTAGAAGAAGCTACCCAACCATGGTTTATCTCTATTTGATGAATCTTCTAAAAGAAAAAAGTAGCAGAATACAAAATGCCACTTACTGTAGCATTTATCGACTCCAACAAGGCCTTCGACTTCAAGGTCATTTATACTATCACTCTCTAAAGTACTGCAACACATATCCCGTCACAGTAGCAATAAATCTACTCCATTGGTTTATCCGTTTTAGTCCATACTTTTTGGAAAAATATTGGGGTGGTAACTGGTCCATATACACTTATTCCTTGACGTTCAGGCCATCTTTCCATCATTTTTCGTTGAAATTCATTGATAAATTTTGGAGATATCACCTGGTGTGAGAAAATTACTATGATGTCGGAGAAGGAACTATGCATCCACCACCACCAAAAAGTTTGAAAAAAAAACGAGTCTTCTCCAGCTCATAGTCCACTGTTCCACCAAATTTAATTGAAATTCATTGATAACTTTTTGAGATTTTATTATGTGAACATATAGCTAATATGTCATGGAGGTGATTGTGTCTTCACCACTCTCCACCACAAAAATTCATCCTCTTTCTCCTTCACCCATATTTCAAATAACATCATTCTGTAATAATTTACAGTAAGCAGTATAAAATTAATTCATATTTTACTTACTCCATCGGAATCACAGTAACGTAAGTACATGAATAAGAAGCCGGATTTAATTGGATCAACCCACTGAAAATGCTCGAAGGATGTACAGATTATGGGAATTCAAAGTAGTATTTTCAAGGGATTTCGATGAGTCTCAGGATCATTTTAGCTTGCAAAGCATTACTTCAGTAATCATTAGGCTTCAGAACTATTGCATATTTCTATATCTTTAGCTATTGACAAAAATGAACCAAAACAGGCTTTAGAGTAGCATTTTAAGCATGAAAAGCTGTGTTTTCAGAAGGGTTTCTGTTGATTTTAGGGCTAATTTATTGCTGAAATATAGGCTTTTACACAGTATCACAAAACAAGCCAAAACAGGCTTCAAATTAGCATTTTAAGTTTGTACATTTTCCAGTGGTTTCAGTTAATTTCAATGATATTTTATTGTTGAATATATGCTTTCACAATAGTTTCAAAGCCAAAAGCTGGATGAACGTTGCATTTTTTTCCTCAATAATGTCAAAAACAGGTCTTTAAGTGGCATAATAAGCTTGAAAAGCAGCGTTTTCACGGGATTTTAGTGAGTATAGCATACTCTCCAATATTGGCCTTTATCAAGTGGCAAAAAACAAGTCAGAACGGTTGTATTTTAAGCTAGAAAACCATTATTTTCTGGGGGTTTCAGCATTCATATATATATATAAATATATATATATATATATATATATATATATATATATATATATATATATATATATATATATATATATATTGAGTGGGCGACCCAGAAAGTAGTGTGTAAATCAAGTTTTTAATTTGTTGCCTCTCAGTTTTGTAAAAGTAATGATTTAAAGTGGAACAATACTGAAAAGTTCGTTTTTTCATGTAAATAATGTCATTTAATATCATACGGCCAAGTATTACGAAGAAATCGCAAAATGAAAATAGATTGATCCATGTAATCGAATCATTAGAGGGATATAGATTTCCTCAAAATTATAGACAATTTTAAGCATTTTTTGGGGGGCTACTAAATAAATGGTCAGTTATTGTGTGTGTGTGTGGTTATTTTTGAATGATGGAATTATAAAGTGTTTAGTCTATCTCAAATTGATTATGATCATGTTTGCTGATTATTTTTTATGTTGTTTGAGAATTAAATTTGGATATGAGGGGGGAATAAGTTGAAAAATACTGGTCTTTCTTCAATCGTTCTACATTCTAGTACGCATGCATATTTTTCTGTTCTATTCATTTATTTCCTGATTAATTGTGCCTTTCAAAGGTCAAAATAATGGTCAATTTTGTTCCGGTCACTTGGTCCAGTATTTATCTCCTCGGTATATATTGCCTACTTCAAAATGATAATTGCTCACAATTTTCTAACGTATTTTCAAATGCAAAATTACCTCAAAATATTTGAAAGCAAACTTACAGTCGAAAAAAAAATGAAATTTGTACAAAGAAAAATAAAGACGCAAATAGAGTCTTGACACAGGTAGGTGTATATCAGTGTTCGATACATTCATGATCATTATTAGCAGCAGCATTTTAGTATCCGTCTTTGAACACAGACTTTCTCAGAGATTCGCTAGACCTCCCCATCATGGCCGTCGTGGAGCCAATACTAACTGAATTTACCTAGCTCGACACGCCATCTTACTTTTTGTGAGCCTCGATTTGGCACATCGCTGGTGGTTCATATTGTGAGTGGTGATGTCCAGCGGTGTCCACGCACAGTAGGTGCACAAAGTATCAGATGCATTTCAAAAATTTTGTTCTAACAACTTTATGCAGCTCTAAAATTGACAGAATTTGGACTACAGATTAAAAATAATGATTAAATATTGATAAGTTTTATATAAAAATCTGAAATCTCTCTGCAAGGGTGTATAATGATGTAAAAATAAACTTTAAAAAATGGATCAGATATATTTTCCACTCACTGTAAGAGACAGCCTCATCCCCACATATTATGCTCACACACCAGATATATGCACCCCAAACACATACACTTCACAGGCACGATTTACTCTCACATGCACACCGATTATCACAAAGACCACATACCCACACTTAATCCTCATCACAGACACATAAGACTACAAATACCATACAAAATTACGTTTTGTCGTTAAGGAATAATTCTTTTTGTTAAACAAAAAAGGTAAAAAACCCACAAAAACACAAAATACAACAAAAAACTGGCATCATTTTCTATAGCGAAAATTCTGGACACACGGACAACAGTTTTTCAAAGAATGTTTCAGACGATTCAACTCCCTTTTGTTCCTTACGAATCAATATTGTCCTTCTTTTAGATGCGCTAACCATCACTGACTGGCACACCGAAATATGAATTATTTCCCTTGCTCTGTGTTGCCAATGTAGATGTTGCTGAGTTAGATCTCTTGCACAGCGTTGCCAATTTAGATGATTTTTTTCATCTATCTTTTTTACTTTTCAAGTAACTCCCTCAGTCATGAGGCACAGACGCTGAGTGGTAATATTTGTAGATTTGAAACAATATTGTTGGCATTCGCGTTCATCCGTTTCTTTGACATAACCACTGTATCTTTATATAACCACTGTTAATTAACAGGTTTAGATGTGATGCAGGCATGGCTAATGGTTCATGATGCCATTCGACGGATCGATAAGATTTCGCGATTTTATCAGCATACACACAAATTTTTAATTTCAAAGACCAAATAAATTCATAAGTATTAGAAATGTAAAATTAGTCACAGAAAACATTTGTATGAGTACCTCCTCTAGATACATCCAGCAAGTACCAACCTCCTCCAGATACATTCATCTTAGTTGCTGTTGAAAAGGAAATATCTTGCTGGCTGAAAAAAGACAGAGAAAACGTCCTAAACTCCCGTTGTTTCAAAATTGCTGGTTGCCAAATAGTTGAAAGGAAAAGCTCTTTCAGATAACATCACCATCGATCTACTCAAAAAACCCGATGAGATCGTCATAAAAAACTGGCTTTTTTATTCAACTTATGATTAAAACATAGTGAAGTCCCAAAAGACTGGAACGCAGCAACAATAATGCTTCTACACAAAAAAGGAAACCCCAAGGACCTAAACAACTACAGGCCTATATGCCTACTAAACTCCATCTATAAACTTTTCACAAAAATTATCACCAACCGGATCACTAAAACAAGATGAGAACCAACCACGCAAGCAGGCTGGATTTAGAAGAAACTACTCGACCATAGACCATCTCCATTCAATAAATCAGCTGAAAGAGAAAGCAGCAGAATATAAAATGCTAGTCGCTGTAGCATTTATAGACTACAAGAAGGCATTTGACTCTGTAGAAATCCCCATGGTCATGAAAGCCATCACCCAACGAGGTCTTGCATACGTCAGAGTACTACAACATATATACAATCACAGCAACTCCTTTCGCAGGCTACATAAAGACTCTGAACCATTCAGACTACCGAAAGGAGTTGGACAAGGTGATACCAGCTCACTCAAACTCTTCACAGCCTACCTCAAGATGATATTCCGAAAACTGGACTGGGAAAATAGAGGAATCAAAATAGACGGCGAATATCTGAGCAACGTAAGATTTGCAGACAACATCATCCTTTTCGCAAAGAACCTACATGACCAACTAATGCTAGATGAACTAAATGAAGAAAGCCAAAAAGTTGGCCTAGACATGAACTTCAGTAAAACAAAAATCATGTGCAATGATCACATTGAGAATAAGGACATAACTGTAGAAATCGAAGATGCAAAACTGGGGAAAGTAGACCACTATATCTACCTAGGACAACGAATCTCCATGAAACCCACGAAAGAGGAAGAGATCTAGCAAAGAATCACCCTAGGATGGCAAGCCAAAAACAAGTCGATACCAATAATCCTAAAAAGATGAGTACACAACCAATGAATCTTCCCGATTGTCACTTATGGAGCTGAAACATGGAACCTAACCAAGAAATAAACCTGCAAAGCATGCAGCGAACACATGAGAGAATCATGCTTAACATGGAGAAATTGCAAGACAGTACAGTATATAAGGAAGAAAACGAGAGTCACAATTGGAAAACTTACATAGCAATGGGCAGGCCATGTTGCAAGACTGACAGACAACCAATGGATATCACGACTCACCAGATGGATCCCCAGAGATCACATGTGGAACCGACAAATTATAAGATGGAGAGATGAACTGGACAAATTTAGAAAATACTGGCTCTGCGACGCCCATGATAGATAATTGTGGCGAATCCTGGGGAAGGTTTATGTCCAACAACGGACGTTAAAAGACGGATGATGATGATTGAGTGTAGTAGTGCAACCCGTCGCCAGTCATATGATATTCCTTCGGGCTCCACGCATTATGTGAATCTTTAGAACTGAAGTCTCCAGTCTTGATGTGAAAGCACCTGGCAACGGAATGAACGTCACAAGTGAAGATGAAATGGAATGAATGAGTCAATGTGGTAAAATTCTTGATGACAAATGGTTTATCAATTGAAGAAGTTGATCAGAAAATCTCTCATGGAGAAAAGCTTGGCAGATTCTGATTAAAGGCATGAATGATATTTGTTCCAGTGGCGTCTTACAGCGATCACTGCGACCTCTGATCACCTGCCTGACTTTGGCAACTCACAGCTGACTGATCTCTGCTCTAATTCTCTTACTATCTTAAGCTAACAATTTGCCCATATTTATACCTCTTTTGGGGCGGTAACCTCCGAAATCAAAGAGACGTTACCATTGGTCCCATGTGACATCGCCAACCTATTACACAGTCCCTGTAAATCTGCTAATGACCAATTTGCGTATTAAACAAACAATGCAATTTCAACTTTTGAGCAGAAGTTTCCCAAATACCAATTTTGGCGTATGATTCTAAAGGTCAACGCTGAAGCAAAACCTTGGGGTATCAGTTCCATGTTCAATCCCCAGTGCCACGACTGAGCCACTCCGACGCATAGCTGCACAGATGTTCATTCTTGAGATCTACTGACCCTGGATCAGTTATTTTCACAGTAGCAACTTCAGCTTTTAACTTGAGAACCCTATGGTAAACATTTTTACGTCTGTAAAAAACGATCCAAATTTACACTTTTGTATATAATTTTAGCTAAAATCTTATAATAATCATTTTACTTTTTTAAAAAACAAATATGCCAAGAATCTTTGTATTGATTGAATGCCTGTAAAATCCACAACATCCATGGATGTCGTAGATTTTACAATTATTCAATAAACACATGTATCACTTATTAATCAGTTTATCTGAAAATTCGTATCGTGCTATGAGACGCAAGAAATTATTATGATTACAAAGATATTTTGAGACATAGAGCTTTAGAGACAAATTTCTGGTTAAGATCGTACATATCTGAGTGGAATGGATGGTAGTGTGGGATGGATTAAATGGCCAATAACCTCTTTTTTGCCAAGATCAGTCTGCCCTGTAGTGAAAAAAGAGTGATTTACATCGTAATGAGTCAATAAAATACAATTGATAATAATACGATACCTCTACATAAAAATATTGGGTCCTTTAGAGAAGCGACAATATATATATATATATATATATATATATATATATATATATATATATATATGTAAACAATAAGAACTACAAGGACATATACCCGATGGATGTTAATGTTCATGACTGTTGCACTTATCTGCAACCGACAGGATGTTGTTTCCTGTGGTTATGAAAATAAACAGCCCATTAGCATTTGAATAACGCATTCTACAATTATCCAATCTTGTCTGAATGTTTCTGGAAGCCTAACGGTTTTAACCATTACTAGTATGTATGTATTAAGATGATCAATTAAACTTATTCCCCTTTTTCCGGATAACAGAAAAAAAGAAAAAAAAAAGAACCATACGATCATTCTACCTTCTTTTCTCTACGAATACCATACGATCATTCTAGTGTATTCCAACATTGATATGTTTAACGAGGTCAAAGGTATTTATGATAAGGCACTTATTAGATTTCACTGATAATGACAACAACAGAAAGAAAGTTTTGTGGTTTAATCCACCTTTTTGCAAATTGGTTAGATGTAGCATTAGCAAGTTGTTCTTGAATCTTATTGATAAACATTTTCCTTGGGATAGCAGCAGAGTCAAAATTAATTAGTAATCACAATAAAAAATTCTAAACAATAATAGCCAATTACCAGCAGCTAAATGCAATTGCAGAATCAGAGACGAATATCTTTTAAACATTAAATGTCACGAAAACATCTTATATGACAGTATCTTCTTGGGTATATCCAAGTGTAAAGGAATTCTACATTGGAGGTGATTGATTGGAAATGGAGCTTTCAGAATCACAAAAGTTTACCCCAACAATCAAAACGTATGTATAGAACAGTCCTATCGAAATATGTTTGGTCTTTGAAGGATAAAAAATTGAATCCAATAATTAAGTAGAATGTTCTGTACAACTCGAGGCCACTCAACAGCTTTGATAGTAAATGTCTGGATGAAAAATGTAGAATTATAACTTTCAGAAATAAATCTTATTTATCGAGCCAGCAGATTGAAATCTTACGTAAGAGTCGCCCCACGGAAAAATTCAAACGAAACCATACTAAAAAGTATCAATCTTTGTATTGGAAAACACTTATGCTGGTTAAATTAATGAATTTCAAATTTAAAGTTTCATGAACTTATCCCGAAAAATTTTAAGGAATGCCATGGAATTAGAATTACAATTGCAATATTAGAATTAAACCAGTGATACAACTATCAACCAATATTGATAAATATAAACCCTTACACCACTGATCAAATACTCATAACACAGATACAAATTTTAAAAGAATAAATTACAAGGTTTTAATATACGCTTTTGATGTCGAAAACAAATTATCGGACATAGGTCACCGCAAGAGAAGGGCCATATGAAAGTAAATAAAGAAAAATTCATATCGAAATACCAATCAAAACACTGAATAAATGAATAAAAAAATTGTTACTCTCAATAATTCTTCTCAGAAAATACTTAAAATCAGAGTTAAATGAGATATCTTAGAATCCTTAGCAAACCATCTGAACAATTGTAAAGTTTTCATTCCGTAACATTAAGAATAGTGTAGTGATAAGGATGGTTGAATTAGTTGGATTTATCCATATCCATTCCAAAACTTTGACACTAAAATAACTATATGTAGCACCATAGCTGGGAGGTGTATCTTATAGACTACAATCCAGTTAAGCAAATCCACAGCAGCGAATATGTACATACAAATCTCTAATAGGATAATCGGGTATTCTACAACCACCTTCAACAAGAGAGGAAGTGTAGTAACTCAAGTAATAGATTACAATCACAACATAATATTTTCTAACCTAGGACTGAAAACTATAAGAAACTAAAAGTGGCTCTAAAGGGATATAGAGGCACGTACTTCTTCCCCACAGCTATAAAGACTTTGGAAACTAAGCAGAAAACGAAACGCATCGATTGCTTCAAGCTTCCCAATCGACATATCTCAAAAGAATTAGTCTTAATTTGAACATATATAATTAAAGGAAGCTTTAACCAATTTACAAACAACTAAAAACTGATCCAAACCTTAACTGTACCTGAGAGAATGCTGTGATCAGTAATGCAAATACAAGTGAGGGCAGTAAAGATAGATTAGCAGTACGATTGTTAATATCGCTAAATAAACATGATAATCGTGGAACTTTGTCTGATTGACAGAACTCTAAATACATCACTTTTATTATTCAGTTTTAGTTACTCTTACTTTGTATGATTTTTAATAACAATTAAAATAGCATAATAAATAAAAAACAAACAAGACAATACAAATAATGATAAATACTTGCACCTTAAGTCATTTAAAATTTGTGAAAATGCGACAAAATAGTTCGTGGGTATTTTCATTAGTTTTATCATGTTGTTGACTCCATTAAGATAGGATTTCTTGTATAATATTAGAAGGTTCCCACGGATAAAATAAGTTTGTGCTTACTACTACTTAGAAGGGAGCATGGATGTATCATTCACTGCAGCTGAATAGGGAGGAAAAAGGCCAGTTAATTTAGAGAGAGAACAATCACAGGGGAATAAACGACAAGGTTTTCTCATGATTTTGTATAGTAAATGTATAAGCTTTTCAAGGTTTAAAAATAAAAGTCTGTGATCAAGGTAGTTAGTTTGTAATTGAGCCGTTGCATAAACCTGTTGTTATAAGGATTTTGTTATATAGACCTATTGTCATAAGGATTTTGCCGAGCTATCCTTTTATTTCTTGGCTTCTGAATAAATAAGGGGTTATGTTTTCTTCGAACTTGAGGCCTTTTTCTGGGAATTCTTGCCATTTTTGGTATAGATACGATTGTATCTATATACGTTGGAAAGTCATCAGCTATTGTTGGTTCCTATAGTGAGTGATAGAGAGTAGTGATGGCTTGTATAGTTGTGGAGAACAAAGGATTTAGTCCCCACGTGTTTGTTTTTTCCTGCTGCACATCGACCTCACTGGAAATGTTGAAGGAGGAAGGTGGTCAATAGTCCCCATGATAAAATGAAGAATATGCGTACCAAGAATTAATGTTGATGCAGGGATTGAGCAAAATATGTAATTGGAATAACGAAACATACGAATGTTTATATAAACAAATAAAACATACATATGATAAAGAGACATTGATAACAATACAAGACAGAAAGGAAATATGTATGCTGAAACATTATTATGATCGATTGTGAAGAGAAGATGCATGTTCAGTTTAGATGATTATGACTACACTTTAAAACAAAATACAGGACAGAATGATTAGTTAGGGAAACAAGTGTCATAACGGGTCTAACATCGTTTGGTTTATCCATCGAATGGAGCCGGATAGTGCCTATTAAAATGAGCGGTATGTTTCACCATACCAGATTATCAGAAAGCTGTTGGTTCAGGTTTAGGCGCAAAAAGTAGCTAAAGGGGCAAATTGATAATTGTAGTATTGGCATTGGGTTGCAAAAAATGAGATAAATGAAATAATTGCAGTGTTGGCATTGAATAGCTATGAAGCTCTTGCATTTCTCACACCAAGGGAAATTAGTGACAAAAGACGATGTATATGTAGACACGATCAAAGAATGGAAACTACTCCAATTGCGAGAAAAGGAAAGGAATAAAAGGAAGGAAGTAACCAACTAAAAAAGCTTGGTAAAACGGGCGAATGAACACGTACGTTCAGAGGGTTTATTGGGAGTAGATGGAGGAAGTGACGATTTATGTATTTGGCTCAATCTTGGGTTCCGTATGACATTCAATTATTTTCATATTTAGTTTTAACTAAAAATATAGGAGCCGCTACCATGGTAAAAGACGAACATTTCCTCGAAAATGTTTAGCTTTCGGCAAATTCTCAGGCGTGTTCTGTTTCCAAATTTAGTGATTGCTTTTTCAGGTGAATACGCAAATGAGTGAAGGAGAGTGAGTCAGAGAGAAAAAAAAAACAAAGAGAGTGTATTAATTATGTTCAACTAAGATATTTAATTTAGTTATATTTCTATTTTAGTAAAATCTTATATACATATATACATGTTCATTAAATTGGGATCACTACAAGTTCTTAGAACGGTGTCTTACTCAAAGAATCGGTCATCCTTTGAAACTTCTATAATTCTCATGATACAGATATGCCGTGAAAGATTCAACTGAATAGTCCCTTGTTCTACTGAACATTTAAAACCCTCTTTAGCAAGAAGAGATAATATGGAGTAAGTGGAAACTCGCTAAAATTGAACGTCTGGTATACGTAGAGAAAAGACGGTAGAATGTTTGTAAATGTTTTTAAATAATTCACGGAAAAGGGAGATAAGCCTGATAGACTGTTCTTATACATGCATAGTTACAATGGTTTGAACCGGTTGGCTTTCGGAAATGACCAGACCTAATTGGATAATTGTAGAATATATCATTCGAATATAAATGGGCTGTTTATTTCCGTAATCTACTGAAGACACCATACTGTCGGTTGCTGATGAGTGCGAGAGGCACGAAATATTAATATCCATATATATGTCATTGCAATTATAATTGTTTATACATTAATTGCTCAACTTAACACAGTGAATTGAATCATTAATACATAAACGATAAAAATGTGATTGAACATCTATAGTGGATAAAATCTCTTTTTCATCCTATCAATGTTAGTTTTTACAAATTATTATTATATATATATATATATATATATATATATATATATATACATATATATATATATATATATATATATATATATATATATATATATATATATATATATATATTGTTTACCCACTGTTAACATTATATATCCCAAAGTATTTGGTTGAAATATCAACCCCTATTTCTGTGGAGCTTGAGCAGTTTCTTCACATTTCTGTCAAATTCCAGTACAAATTCTGGAATTGACTTTGTTTTCTCTCCGAAACAACAACAATCCTCACCAAAATGAAAGGTGTAAACCGATATGTAAAACGCCGTGACTTGAAGTGACAACCAACCAATTACCACCAGGCTGTCTTACGAACTTGGCTAAATTGTCTCAGATATCAACGGAAATTCATCAGGCAAATATGCTCAGGCGTATTTCATTCTAATAAACAAATACATTTACAAAAATATATTTTTCAATTCATTATATACTCAATTCAAAAGTTGCAGTAATCATATTCAGTCGAAATAGAAGTTCGACTCTGTATCAACCGCCGTCTTTTTTTTACAGCATGGGTAAACTAGTAGATAGACAAAAGAAATCAAAGCATCTTTACCGCCCATCCCTCCGTTCTGAACAAAAGCCCTGCCTATAAAAAGAACTGGATGGTCTCGTTCTCACGCGTATATCAAAGAGTTTGTGCAACTTTTCAAACTCGTCAAATGTATTGTCTTTTTCGTGAGAATATTCCAACTTAGCCATAACAAGTCTTGTCCCCTTTGACTTAAATTGAGTCTTTCTTTGCTGAGAATTAGTTGCCGATAGCTTCTACGAGTTGTGAAGATGGAAATGATTTTAGCGAAGGTATTTCTGCTGTTTGGGTTTCAACTACTTCTATTCACATCATCTGTATTTACGGCTAAAAAAATTGGCAAAACGAGGGTAGTTTACGAATGGGTCAAGTTGGATTTCATGTGGCCGAACCAAACGACAAAGGACTCCTATGTGAGGACGGGGAAGTTTATACCCGAAAACTGTATTCTCAGTGGATTGGAAGTCTTTGAAAACCAAGTAAGTATTGTCTAAAACAGAGCTTCTCCAACTTTTTTTCTCATTCGTGACCCCTTTTGATGAGACAAAATCATTTGTGACCCCTCACTTATTGTTATAAAAGCAATAGGTAGTAAAGTTATATATTTGTCTTTAGTAGTTATCGAACAGAAACAAAACATACCAAAAAGTTGTCAAAAATTGCTGCGTAGGGATAGTACACCTGGGAAAGGTCATAGAATATATCGACCGAAACTTTGTGGAAACGAGAAGAAGCAAAAACAAAAATATCAATAACTTGAGCATCTCTTTAGACCAAGTATATAAAACATAGCTTTGTTTTATCGTATTTACTTTCTAAGCTCAAATCCACATATATGAAGCATCCAGTAAGGATCAAACTCATGACTCAGTTGTAATGATATGCGTGACAAGTACAGATAATCTATTTTGAATTATACGATGTTTATTACAAAATTAACTTTCTATCAACATATTGCTAAAATGTACCAAAAACGAAATTAGTTTCATTTAATTTAGCGAATAGCATTGACCCATTTTATAATAAGCACCGAAAAAATAAATATTTGTATAAAGACAAAAAATAAACAAACTTAAAAAATATAATTATTCAAAAGTTTTTCAAAATATTTGCAACCCTCAATGATCTTTACGTGACACCTACTCCAAGAAGACTTGATCTATTATTTCGAGAAGAGTCATTAACATTCAAAAAACTTTTTGGACACTTGGACTGATTCTTTCTGGGTTTTTTTTTGTTACTCCCACAATGTTTCGGTCTATTGATTCTACGACCCTCATCGGGTGTACTATTTGTATGTAGAGAGGAGAGGGGCTCTTTTTGTTGTAGTGTCATGTAAAAAACAGTTGCTACTGTTTTTTACTCGATAGTACCAGGTGAAGTGTCTCAGGTTTTTGAAAGATATGCACACGATATATCCGAAAGTACTCGATGGGTTTCAATAGAATTGTTTTGATATAAGAGGTATCTTTCCGTTTTTTCATGAATTCATGTATACGCTCATAAGTCCACAAAAGTTCCCAATGAATTTCAATGAACTTTTGTAGAAGGACTACGTAAGAAGTGAATTTTTGGACGGATCCATACGCAATCACATCCCATCTGTCATAATTATATCCATATCAGACAATATCACCAATACTTCATGTCTGTTCACACAATATCTGGAATTCGGCACGAATTTTGATAAAATTTCACGGAAGGGCGGGCAATGGGCTACAAAAGAAGTGATTAAAATTTTGGACGGATCCCCGTAGAATTACCCCCACTCCCATTGAAAATATATCCACACCACATAATATAGCCCAAACCACATGTCCTTCAGCACGATAACTTGAAAAGTTCTCAGTTAAATTTTACGGGGGTGGGAGTCGACAATAATCTATTGGAAAAGTGATTACATTTTTTGACAGATCCATGCACAATCACTACCCCCATCGCAGTTATGTCCATATCACATAATATCGCTAAAACATCACTTCCGTCCATATGATAGATCGGAAATTTCTCAATGAATTTAACAAGTGTTCGCTCCTATTCTTCTTTCCTCTCTCTTTCAATTCTTTTAGTAACTCAAGGATATTTCTTCAACCAAAAAGTCATTTTTTCCAAGGCCAATTCCATTTAAAAACTCATCCATGACTAATATATTATAAAGTAGACAAAGGACACTTTTTAGCATTCATTCTCATTGTTAGCATCTTTCAGTTTGATTCCTTCATCAAATTGATGCACCAAAGAACTTAGTTTCATATCTATCTGCATTCTCTCAATCCGTACTTACATCTCGTCCCTTCATTCTGAAATTCAAATACGTTCTTACGAATAAGACAGATACTTATTACATTATATCATTTTTTTCTAAAAGATTTTTTTTTTGTCACGTAGTGCTTTTGCGTCAAATCGGTTTGCAGGCACCAATACTGTCTTATCAGATGGAATATATGACATTTTGGTTCTCAAGTTTAATTTATGATTATTTGAGATTGTTTCGCTTTCTTATTTTTTAATATTTCTGTACGTAAGTTATCACGGGGGTGATTCCATGATTTTTACCAGGTTTCGGTCCAAATTTTGACATTTATTTTCATCAATAAATATATAAAAAAGAGCGTATCCAGTGGGTGGATATTTCTGTGCTTTCAATCCAAAACAACTTATTTACCTTCGAAGTTTGGTTAGTTTGTAGGCTTCCAACTATAATCTGGTCCGTTGATTTCTGTCCTACGGAAGTAAGACCTCAGGGTATACAGTTCGTACAATTCTGTATTTTGTGAATAATCAATCAGTTTATTATTGCCTGTCCCTTAATTGGGTCAATCACTTCCTTTCTTAGTATCCACAAGTTGAAAGTTGCTCTTGCAACTTCTTTGCTAAAGTCAAAGTTCAACCGAGACGATACGAAAGCTTTTCTTGTAGCCACGATTCACTGCTTCACGATACTTGTGGAACGATTATGAAAAACTGCTTGTTTTGAGATTCAAAGTTTTCATTATTTTCCTTTTCAATTCTTTTCGACTCATATTTCTTTGAAGTAACTGCATACTTCGAGGACTTACAGGACAGGAAGTAACAGTCTAGTTAGGCAAAGGCCCCACGTTATAACGCTGTGCGTTATACCACTGTTTGCATTAAAACGCAGGTGGATAGTGGATTCCAAAATACTTCACTAGCTTGACAATAGCTAGATATAGAAAACTTACCAGCATTAACTTCCAAATTACATTGATCTTGCTCCAAAATAGATTCATTGATCATGGCACAGTTTGAACGCAGTATCAGGTTTATTTGACCCCAGCGTACACGTTTAACGGAGGAGTCCAGTGTTGCATTTGGTTAGTAGAAATAAGATGCCCACTGTCAACATACACAAACACAAAAATAGCTCCTACAATTTTTTTCCATTTTCAAAACTGAGAAATTTCCAGGGGTAATTAAGGTATTATGGATTGAATGCAGTAATCTATCGTTATACTGCAAATTAGACTCATTCCAACCTTAAACCATATTTGCCCGGGCAATGACGGGCGTCATCGCTAGTAGATAGTTATTTTATCTCAGAAGTGCGGGAAACTGCAAAGGAAAGCTGAAAGATCAGAAAATAATCAATTTCAAAACATTACAAAACAATATAATAAGGCTGTGAAATGACTAAATATTCAATTTTAGAACATCATAAGACACCGTGGGAACGATGCAAAATAACCAAATATATAATCTCAGGACGTCATAAAACTATACAGGAAGGCTGAAAAATATACTATTTGAAATATTTGATTTCAGAATTTCATAAAACAATATAGGAAGGTTTAACAAAAGAAGAAATATCTTATGTCAGAAATTCATAAAAGAATCGGGTAAGACAAGAAACCGCCCCTCCAATATTTGATCTCAGATCATTTTAAAACAATAAGGCAAAGCTGAAAAATAATTAAACATATAATCTCAGAACATCATAAAGCAATGACGAAAATAAACAAATGAATAATCTCAGAACATTATGAAAGAAGTTAGAAAGGCTGGAAAAAAGCCCGATATCTTATTTCAGAACTTTATAAAACAATATAGGAAAGCTGAAAGATAATCAAGTATTTAATCTCATAATAATATAAAACAAAATAGAAAGCCTGAGAAATATCCAAATCTTAGAACTTCAAAAAACAATATAGGAATACTGGAATATAACTAAGCATTTAATCGCTAAATTTCATTAAACAATACAGGAAGGTTGAAAAGTAACCAAATATTTAAACTTGAAAAATCATAAAACAATATAAAAATGCTGGAAAATAACGAAATATCTAATCTCAGAACATCATTAGACAAAAAAGGAAAACGGAAAAAATTAATCTCGGAAGTTCATAAAATAATATAGCAAGGCTGAAAAAATAATCAAATATTTAATATCAGATCATTATAAAACAATGTAGCAAGGCTGGAGAATAAACAAATATTTATTGTTAGAACTTCATAAAACAATATCTGAAGGCTGAAAAATAAACTGATATTTAATAGCAGAACTTCAGAAAACAAAAGTTTAATCTTTTGTCTGTAGTTCTGAGAACTATTTTCATTTTTCCATTTATATTTTGACGAGTTTCTCCATCTTTCTTGTCTTTAATAAAACATTTTTTGCCAGTATATTTTTCGGTATTCCTTTAGCTTTTAGCAGCATTTTTCATTATTTCATGCAATCTTCTGACTAGTGCCTCCATTTTGTGACTTGTGTAGTACTTGGTAGATTTAATGACCAGATACAACGTACATGTGAGGAAAGTCGAGTACATCGGCTGAAATGCTGTGCTATTAACAACAAATGAGAAATTAGTCCGAATGGTAAATGAAATTAAAAAAATACTACAAGCAACACAAAAATGCCGAAGAATCTATTAGCTAAAATGTGCTAAAAACAACCAACAAGAATATAGTGTTCCAAAAAACTATATAATGAACACTGTGGTCGTCTCTGTTTATATGTTTCTCTGTCTGCAATGCATGATAAAGTAAGATAAATTATGTTTTACCGATAGAAATACACCCTACTCACCATTCCACAGAGTCAAAGACCATCCTGAAATTAATAAATGCAACAATGAGTGACATTTTATTTTCTGCTATTTTCTCTTTCAGTTGGTTTAATGAATGGAGATGTTCAATGACCGAGTAGTTGTTTTTCCCTGAAGCCAGCTTGTTCCCAGGGTTGGTTTTCATTTAGCATTTTGGTGATTACTTTGGTAAAGAGTTCTGTAGATGAAGTTGAGTAGGTTTATTGTTTTGTAGTTGTTGAGGTCTTTCGGGTTTCCTTCTTCATATAACAGCATTATAATTGCAGTGTTCTAATCTTTACTTTGTTTGTTGAGTTGAGTAGAATGGCTAATTTTTTAGTCATGACTTCAATGAGTAGATCGATTGTGATGTTATTGGATCCAGGTGCCTTTTCCCTTTCTGTTTGTTTGATGGCCTCCTGGGAAATCCTCAAACTGGTTACTCTTGACTGTAGCTCCAGGTTTCTGTGTTTTTCCATGAGATTCTTGGTTTCTTCTGAGGATTTGTGTGTTCTTTGGTGATTTCAATCAAAGTTTTTTTAATATCATTGTTGAGCTTGTTGACGTTTTCTTCTGGTTCAGTGAGGAATTCATACAGGATCGATTTTGTACGCTAATTTGTTTCAGTTTAGTGAACATTTTCCAGTGTTCTTTCTTATTGACCCCAAAACAGAACTATGCAATCTGCACAGAAGAGAATCATTCACAATCTCGCAAGGAGAGATCACGAGACAGCACAGTATATTAGAGAAAAGACATTAGTCAGAGATATCACAGAAACTATTAGGAAACTCAAATGACAATGGACAGATCATTTTGCAAGAATTGCAGAAAACCACTGGACATCACGTCTCATGTGACCCCCCTAGGATCATATGCGAAATTGTGGCCGACAGAAAATGAGATGACATGATGAGTTAGACAAGTTCAGCTAATACTGGCTCCACGACTCCCACGACAGTAAGGTCTTTATCCAACGATGGATGCTAAAAGAATGATGATGATGATGATAACCCATCATTCGAAAACAATAGACTCCTCCACTTAAACGAGTTCAGTCATTATTGATAAGGTGTAAACATTTATTTACCCTAATAACAACTTTCAAATAAATATGATAGTTTTTTCATGGGGATTAATAATAACGTTGAATTCAAGTCGTACAATTGCAGCTTATATATAATGCTCATCAATGGAGTGTTCAAATCAATCTGACAAATCACTTTTTTTCACCCAAGGACTTCTTGTTTGATCAATCAGGCCAAAGGTGTGTGTTTGAGAGGGGCTGGACATTATGATGTGTGGAGCAACCTGCCATAATTGTCACGTAATCAGCTTCGAAGTATTTCGGTTATTTCTTTTCAGTGTTGCCAATTTAGATATTTTAGATCTAAATTTAAGGAAGTGTCAGCGTCCAATCGATTAACAGCACGAAAAAATGGATTGGATAAACGTAGAGTAAAAGAAGAGGAGAGGAAGTTAAAGAGCGCATGGTCAAGTGAGTGACTCCACTTTGGGTGCTTATCGCCTCTATTTTCACACGTCGCAAAACGTCGAAGAACTCCGAGACAAAAGAGAAACTTGCGATATGTGAATCTGGGTAGGGGCGAATGTAGTCATGGCCAGCGTAAGGGCATTTACCATTACCATATCTAAATTAAGATAATTTATAAGAGCGAAAGTCTACGGGGAAGGTCCATAGGAATCGTGAAGGAAGATCCATAATCTTCAAATTCTATTTATTTTTATTGGATTTCTCGAAAACCGATGATAAAAACAAACATCAAGATCGACACTGCACTGCCTTGTACACAGATTAATAAATCTGGCGATTGTCAACTTTGTATAATAACAAATTGTCAAGTAAACGCGATGCATAAACACTGTCAGAGATTTCTCCAAATGTAATTTGATAGTCACTACTTCAATAAGAATATTCTTTCTTTAGTAACACGGACCTGAAAATTAGAACATTGTATTGTTCTATCCTGAAAAGAAAGGTTGGCAAAACTACTGATTTGATCAAATCACACACAACAAAGACAATTTGATATGGTCAAACTCCAATCAAAAGGGTGTAAATATTAACACACCCCCTGCTATTTGGAATCACAACCAACTCATTGGTAGTCGTCTTTTAACGACCAAGCCAAGCTGAAAAGTCTTGCATATCTTACATATCTATTTTACTGATATACAAGGGCTTATTTCATTCTAATTAATAAATAAATCTATACTGAATTTAAAAAATAAATATTCATAAATCAAAAGTTTTAATAATATATTCAGTACGAATAGTAGTGGGAGTGAATTTTGACCTTGCAGCAACCACACTTTTTTATGCACCACATACATTGTTAGTTGTAATTACCAAGCTAAAACACACGCACACACACACACACGCGCACACACACACACACACACACACACACACACACACACACACACACAAGGTGCTGTACCTCCTCATCGCACTTAGAGAGTAGAATCAGGTTAATTGCCAGATCTAATGTTTGAGGCGTCACAAAAGCGGAGTGCAGAGGGAACTAGACAATTTCTAGAATCACCACACGTGAGTGTCCCCACTTTAAACTCGACCTTGTTTCACATTCCATCTTCGTGGCGAGGCGGATAAAATAACGATTCTTTTGACAAGGAAAGATAACCTTTTGTGCCAAGCAAGGCTCATCCAAACAAATATCAACTGGTGCTGGGGCGTAGCCAATGATTTTCAAACTAAGAAAGAAGAAAAAAAAAAAAAAAAGATTTGCCAACGAAGTGGGCATGTAGGCCCCCAATTTACCGGCAAAGTGAGAGTGCAAATTAAATAAGAGAAGAAATCTGTTCCTGGGTGTAGTTTTTTTTTGTCTTTTAGCTAAAACTGTCTCTTCAAATGTTGTTCAATTTTTAGGTTAAATGCTCGTCTTACATAAGCTTGGAAGTCATTCGAGGTCATGGTTCTAAAAATTTGTAACCAGTAATATTTATACCGGGATTTTCGTCAATCATTCTTCAATTGCACAAACATTTTTGGAATCTAATTACTTTTCAACGTTTTCGACAGTTTTTCCTCGTATTCACGGAAAATCATCAGTGTAACTAGCAGTAGTAGGACATTCCTTATTAAATTCTTTCCTTCCCCCTTCAAATCTAACAATCAAATTCTATCACCCTTCCCATCCCATTTCCACTGTACCAATTGAATGATTCAGGTCATTTAAAAAATGAAAGTGTAATGTACACAGTCGACCCTCCAATTTTGCTGGTTTCAATTTGCAGATTTGATTGGCAATTTGGTTATCAATAATTAATTTGCTTTAAAATTTTGCTGGCTGTTGTGAAAAAAAAAAAACAATGGACAACTAAAAGCACTGTACAGATTCGTAAACCATAAAAGCATAGGGATTTACGTGTACATTACTCTATTAAGTTATTGTATCTTTATACTTAAATTTCATTATGAAAAGCATCTTTAAAGGTTCAAATACAGGTATATTCTTTATATATATATATATATATATATATATATATATATATATATATATGTATATATATATATATATATATATATATATATATATATATATATATATATATATATGACTCATGGTCACCAGACGTCATTCTCTTTCAGATATTCGGTGTAAATCATCAGAAGCAAATACTTTTCATGCAAGGATCTTTTTATTTTGATCATGAATGGTACATATATTTCTCACAATTAAATCAATTGTTAAGAAAGTTTTGGTGTTTCTTTGATCATACATTGCTTTTTTGCGTTGAAACAGTTCAAATCAACCGTAAAAGTTTCTGTTTCTCCGTCTATCCCTTCTCTTTTCTCGATAACAAAAGGTGAGTAGGAAGGAAAGGTGGAGGAGGGGTGAAGTGTGGTGACACAAGGTATTTCATATTCATTTTAACAGTGAAAGCCAAAACAATGTATTAATACTTTTTCCCGATTAAACTTGCTCTGCCTTTAATTAGACTCGGATATGTTTGGAAAAGACTCAATTTTTATTTTTTTAGGTTTGGGATGGAGGCATTTCATCAGCAATGTATCTGTAATGCTGAAGTAGATAATAATTTTCCTTCCGTAGTACGACCATTGGCAATAATTTTTCGAAAACCCGAAACTCTATCTGAACTTAATTGCAAATTAAAAAAATCAATAAGAATGTTTCCTTCACAACAAAGTAAATGAGGGACTCCAAAGCCGTGCTTTTGCACGAAAGAGGGACAGAACGGTCGTCCGACGGACGGGAAGCAAGAGTAAGCTTTATCATGACTTTGTACATCGGAACAACCACCATAAAACTCCCTTTTTAGCCCCAAATGATATTTTCCTGTAGGAAGCAAATATCTTCCTGATTGAAAGTACCACACACACACACACACATACACACACACACACATACACACACACACACATATATATATATATATATATATATATATATATATATATATATATATATATATATTAAGAATATAAAGAGGTAGCAATCCTTCATTTAAATATTGCTACATAAACACGTTTATGTTTATGTCTTGTTTGGATTTCTACAGGTGGATGAATCGTTTTATTGTAGATCCCAATTTTGGTAATTTTTGGAAGGGGTCTATTTCTCTATGGTGGAGAGTATTCTATTTATATATCTTTCCTTTTTCTTTTCCCTTAGTTGTTGGTCACTGTTTATGATGTTTTACTGTTTTACATAATGGAGATGATTGGCTTGTTGGCAGTTATAGATTATAAATTAGTAGGAGATACTGTAGGCACTCCCACTATTAGTATGTTGTTAAAATATCAGCTCTTCGTGATATGTTTCCTCTCTGCGAGTACTTTATTCTTACTTAAATCTGTTTCTCAGTGTTGGGGTTCACCTTTACATGACGTTGATTTTTAGTTAAATTATTCTAAGATGATTATGTAAATGTGATTGAGTTGTTCTTAAAGTGGCTTGAGCTTTAGAATAATAATGATAATGGTAATGATTTTGGTAATACTGCTACTACTATTGTTAATGATAATGAAGGGAATAAGATAGCTATGCTAGTTAATTCATGCGTACTTATATTTGAGATATTAAATTATGGTTTTTGTTAAACATTTTGAGCGATATTGGCTACTTCATTTTTTCTATTTAATAATTCTGCTTTTTGTGTTGTTTTTTTATAGGCAAAGGCGAGGTTTCATATTTTTCATTTAGGCATAGGTAACACGGTTTTCAATGTTCTAGCATACGTGTGTTTGTTTTAATATTTTCCATTTTACAGTGGGTGTGAGGTTGCTATCAGTTAATTTCCAATGATATGTATTGACAGTATTTTTTCGTATTTTTCTATATTTTTTTATAAATACTTATAAAGTATAAATGAATACTTTTTTAGTTCATTGTTATTTTGTGTGCTTATATTCACTTTTTAATTTTTAGAATTTAGTTTCTACTATTGCTTTCTTACTTAAATTTAAATGCTCACCTACACATCAACTTTCCATTATTATGATTTAATTTAAAGTTATCACACCTGCTTGTGTGTGTATTATGTTACATGTTAAAATCAAAATAACTTGACTGCAACTCTAATAGCGACCGACAAAAACAAACAGTAAAAGTCAAATTTAACGGTTAAATAAACAAAATAAAAATATCATTAAACAAAATACAACTCCAACCTCGTATTCACAATGTGCAGTGCAACTACAACCTGATATTGAAAGTGGCAGAAGATGCTACAGGAAGCACTCTATCTTTTGGGAAATATATATGTACATATAAACCAAAGATCTGTTCACCTTTACGAAAACAAAAAAAAAATTGATAAAAATCAAAAAGATTTTCCTTGTCAGTCATTATTAATGAAAGATGTATGAAAAAAATGTGCTTCCAAATTACAAACACTCTCTCTCTCTCTCTCACGCACACATATATATGTGCGTATGTGTGATGCATACATAGCTAATGATTTTGGAAATGATTTGTTGATGATTTTACCATGATAATACCTTATTGCAAATGAGGCACAAAGAGATTGATTGTGATCAGAAATCAATGGACATTATTGCCAAAATATGATTATTATAAGTATAAAATCTTTGCTACGAATAAAGGACGGTGAAAAATGGTGAAAATGGTGAAAATGTAAAGGTTGATTAATTCAGATTTTGAACTAAATTGGATATTGCTTGGTTAAAATCACAAAATCTACCCTAGCTGATTGTTCTAGTTATTTTTCTTAAAATATAAAACAATCTTTTATGATCCAATAGTGATATTCTTATCGATACGCCGTGGCTTCATTGTTACACTACCACTTTCTTGCCTTGTTATAGTAATATTATGCATCAACAAGGTAAATATTTTTTTATAATTTCGACTTGAATTTATTCTATAATGAAAATTCATCACAAACCAAGAAGGAAGGGATTGTCAGTGGTCAGGAATTAAAGTATGCAGTATTGGCTGAATGTCTCTATAATATGTATAATGCATTGGAAATGGGGAAGAAAGGCATTGCCAGTGGTCAGGTATAAGCGTTACACACAGAATAAGACTATTATGTCTATAATTAGAATGTTTCATTTACAGTTATGGGAAACGATTCCTGGCGACCATGGTGTCTCGCCTCTCTCATGAATTCATGATTCTATCGTCCAAATATGCGATTACCCCACTTGTGTATTCAAAGGAAGTTTCAATCAATGAATTGGGTTATGCTTGGTATCAGTGGTGAAGGCATACATTAAATGTGTGCAAATTATAAGTGTCTGTCTAGTCTAAAATATCTCACTACCACAAAGCGCATAAACGTTCTCATAGTCTCAATTGACGCATTGCCTAGATATCTACTCCACTGTTGAAAAATTTAAAGACTACAAGTTGAGTTTTCTAATGGATTTTTTGATACCCCTGACTCCTGTTTTTTTCTATAATACACTGATGTTGGACATGATTCTCGCACGTGCATGTGCTCATGGTTCTCATTTTGAGGGCCAATCTTTTTGTCGGGCCCCATGTTTCAGCTCCATAGGTGACTATCAAGAGAATACATTAGTTGTAGACTCTTCTTTTCAAGACTAATTGGATTTTCTCGTTCTTGTTCTACCGAAAGCTTGCCATTGTAGAGCGATTCTTCGCTTCATTTCATAGAAATTCGTTGACCTAGGTAGATGTAGAGGCCTATTTTGCAGGTCTGCATGTTCAATTTTGATTTTTGTGTCTTTGTTTGTTGTACATGACATTCATTAGATTGAAGATAAATGGAAAACCAACCGTTTTGCTCTCTTCGTTCAGTTTGTCTAGCTTTACTCGGAAACCATGAAGGCTTTTTGCAAAAAAGACGATGTCATCAGCAAATCTGACGGATAATGGTCCACACCTTGTTGTATAATAGCATCGATAACCTTTGGTATTTCCACCGAGTCGAAGGCATTTGGTTGCTTCAATCTTTTCCATTGCTGTCTGTCGCTTGAGATTTCTGCGTTTTACCAGGAGATTTTTGGTTTCTTCTTAGAGCTTACTGATTGTTGATATGCTCTTTGGCTTAAACTTATTATCACCTTCTATCAAAGGTCGTTATATGTTGGTGTTCTTTTCTGGTTCGGTGAAAGTTCTAGATTGATAGATTTTTATACGGTAAGTTGTTACTGGTTTGTGTGGAGCATTTTCTGCGCTGTTTCTTGGTATCAATTTGAATTTTATCATTCTGTGGTCACCTCCTACATTGATTTGATTCAAAACTTGAAAGTTTTCTACTGTGTCGGATTCATTTGATAAGATGTAGTCGATTTCATTCTTGGTTTCGTGATTGAGGCTCCTCAAACCCATTTTCTATTGTGTTTCTTCTTGATGAATGTGTTTTGAATCCGTTTATTGTTGCAAAATTGACGAGATTATCTTCTCTTTCATTCAATGCTTTGTATCCAAACTTGCCGACGCTGCTTTCATGCCCTAGTCCTACCTGAGCGTTGAAGTCTCATAATGATGTTGAAGTATGTTTTGGTACCTTGGGATATGGAATTTAAGTCATCGTATAAGTTATCTATTTCTTTCTTGAAGCGTAGACTTATATGATGATCATTTTGTACATCTTAGAAAATTGTACGGAGTCAATGGCAACACAGTCGGAGAGAGCTTTGAATCTTTAAACGTTGTCTTTGAGTTCATTATAGATAAGAAAGCCAACTCCACTTTGTTTTCTCTTTTTTCTGTTGCTGTGAAAATGTTTATTCTTTAGCTCAATTAGCTCCACTCAAGGTCTTCTCATCTTGCTAATACCAAAAATGTTCCATTTGATGTTTTCATTTTCATACCCTGCTGCACTGGCTGTTGACGTGTAGGTGGGGTCTAGTTGATTATTTACAACTGATTTCGATCAGAGTAACCTCAGAGCTCTACCGGCCATTAGTACCCATTGTATTTCCTCTTGTTGAGGGAAGAGATGGGCATGTGAGGTGGTGTGAGATATAACAGGAAGAGCATTTAACAATCTACGTTGTATTATGCATGCGGATTCTAAAGTAGCTCGGTAATAGTCCATGGTTGTTTTAGAACAAAAGTTTAGTAGTCTCATGAAAAGAAAATGTAGGCTGGCCTTTCCACTGGAAGTTATGTACATTGTTTGAGACCCAATCCTTCCTTATCCTTTTCGGTCCCATTTGTTTTAACGAGATTTTGGGAGTGGGTAGCACTTTTCTGTGAAATAAATCTAATGTTGAACAGATTTCAAAAGTTCCATCAACAGAGTGATACATGTAAAGATATATCTCGAAGACTCACCATTGCTGATTCTATTCAGAACTGAAAAAATGTAGACTGGAAATTATTCACATTGTATATTGTCTTAAAGACCTAAACTTCCCTTATCTCACACCCATCATTTTAGCCCCTTACTCTGTAGATAACCGTTTATATTTGCAACTACGGTATGAAGTTTGTTTTGACAAATGACCATTTCTATCTACAACTACGCTCTGTGTTTTTTTCCTTTCCAAAAATTGAGTTTATTAAAGTAGGCCAGTTACATAAACCCCAATAAGTCATAGAGTATAGTGTCCCATTACCTACTTGAAGTATCCCCCAACCATTTAGAAAAATTAGTGTCAAAGTGACTCGTTGATACTTACATTAACGATATTTACGCCACCGGTACCTACGTTACCATTGTATAAGAAAATGGTTTGCTGGTCCTCTTTGTATACAAAAATGACCTCGACACCTACATATTGATCGAATTTCGATCCGACTCCAACCAATACAGAATCTTGACGTTGGGCGTAATATACCGATTATGTCACTCGGGACTATACCTGCGATGTCATTTGAAAGTCATTTCCCCCTTTGGAAAATTTTCATCACTATTGACAAGAAAGAACAGTACGCTCCATTTGCACTATTTTACACTTTACACTATAGGGTAGTATAAGGAGACATTCACTCAAAGAAATGTGAATACCAGGAGACACTGACCTCTTGATATCAATATTCTTTAGCAAACCCCGACATGAGTTCATATTATTTTCAATTCAAATTTATTGAGTCATCAGTAAAGATAAATCATCAACATGGATGATTTTTGGTGACTTTGATTTTTTCCCATTTGTTCTCCATAACTGAGAACGAACCAAAAGCATTGATAATTATTTTACGATAGAAATGCATTTAAAGTCATTCTACTATAGAAATTAAATTGATATAGAATTACACTCGAAGTCAGGAAGATTCCGATCTATAGTGGTCAGGAATCACTATAAATAATGTTAAATATCACATGGAAGGATGAAAAAAAAACCAAATCAGCGACAAAAAATCAGAAAAAAAAACAAACCCAAATGATGTATTAGATAGCAAAAAGGTGTAAGAAATAGAAGAAGTCCAACAACGGACATGGCTGATCAGTGATTACTACCAGACAGAATAGAACTATGTATAATAAAATGTTCTTGTGATCAATCAAGCTTTGGGGTTTAAAATTCTGTTCTCGAAATTTCTTGGAAACAGTGGATCACATACGGCTTAGTTTTATTACTTTTTGATGTGCAAGCATCTCTAGTACCGATGGTTGTCACTGAATGACAAGCTGACACACTGAAACATTCACACCACCTCGTTTTCCCCCACTTCTTTCTCTATATGTCTGAAAGTGTAAGGGGGGGAAACCGTTTTAATTGCATTTTTGAGAGTAACGTCCTTCTTCAAACTGGAAATGATACCGTATTTCTCGGTCACTTGATATAATTTGTAAAGAAAAATAAAGAATAATTTCAAATCATTACGCGCTGTTTAAATACTTGTAATTTTTTTGAAGCATCGAGCTCCAAATTCTTCAATTGATATTAGCTTGTGTGACGTTTAAAAACTCCTTTTAGACAGATTCGTCTCATTTGACAGCCTTCCAGGATGTCAATCCATGAGATCAAACTAGCGCATCTACGGTCTGACTTTTGTGTTTGTTATTTCTGCCATGTCTACAGACATAATTCAATTCGTTTCATTATAGATGTTTATGACGAGAAAATCTCATGACGTTGACCAATTCTCACACTTAACTCTCACAGTTTTATACGCATTACTTGTCTTTATTTATAATTCAGAGACCTTTGAAGTTATTTGCATCCGAAAGATATAAAAGCCAAGCGTAGTCAGTTTTCAAAGCTCGTTTTCAGATTTCAGGTAACACATTTCTCTTTATGTGACTTGATAAATTGTTTATATTGTCTATAAAACCTAAGAAATGTTTTACGCTCCAAGAGAGAAGAGAATGGTTTTATTTGTGTTTACAATCGTGTGTTCGCCTATGAGTGTGCTGCATTTTGTAGTATGTGTCCAGTAAGTACGCGCGCCCGCCTACGCGCCCTCATATACAACTTTCAGTTTTATAATTGTCCATTCTCATCAAGAATGCTTATATTTTTAGGTATCTATTGTCTTTCATGGGATAAAAGAAACAAATTTTATTTGTCTCCGCGTTCGAAAAAGCAGAGGAAATTTATATGTATGCTGATATTCACTAGGTTTAATTGACATGTCTTTGAAAGAAAGACGAAGAGAGGCAGAAGAGCAACAAGGAAGAAAAAGAAGCCGGAAAAGAAAGAGCAAAAGAAGAAAGAAAAGAATGAAAGTGAAATAAAAGAACTCAGTAAACCTCGCTAAAATAGAGATATTATAAGAAACCAATGAGTACTTATCAAGAACTGGAAACTCATCAGTACTATAGACCTCTGACTGTTTTTTCTCTGAAGCAGTTATTATGAAATATCACAAGTACGTTAAACAAGTTTTAAGTCGCAATTGAATTCAAAGGCATTGGATAACTTGTAGAGATATTGACACCAAGTAAATAGCCAAGTCCCGAGTAAACCCTTAGCATAGTTTTAAAAAAATTACTCAGGGGCACCCTATAGCCCAGGGGCTACTCTAGGTATAGGGTTGAGTAATTTCAAGACCATAAGATATTTATTGACCCTAGATTTGAAAAGATGTATATCATATCCAGCAGGGAATTACTCTCGGGGAAGTTTGTTCCACAAAACAGCCCCCCGAGGGAGGAAGCTGTACGTAGGATAGTCAAAAAGTGTAGATGGGGTTCACTAGAGGTTGCAAATCATGTTCTGACTGGAAAATCTCTTATTGATGAAACCAGGTGATGGAGCTCCTCTGAATACTTTCCATTCTATGCCCTACATGTGTGAAAAATATTCTATTTTGGGTCATATTTATCTCTTGAAGAGATACAAGATGGCAGGTTGGATCAGGTATTCGCTGGAGCAGTATAATGAACCTACCATTTTCGCTGTGTCCACGGAAACATATAAAACATATGTTCCACTCTGGCGTGAACTTAAAGCCAAGAGTTTTAACTCAGTATGGGACCCCTTTGAGAGTGGTTCCACCCGGCTGAATTGGGGGAAATTGAGAGATGTTATGATGATAGAAAGACAGAAGGTTGCTTTTAGTTTTATTGAATGGCACAAGCCACCCCCTCCCCAATTTACTGTTCCTTGACAAACAGATAGGAAAGGTCAGATGCCATGCCCTGATGATTTAAGTCCCAAGAAGAATGCTTATAGGGCGTGGTATCATCAACAAAGATGTTAACAAAAGATCTGATGATATTGTTGGCGGATCATTTATAAACACCAGAAAGAGAGTAAGCCCAGTCTTGAAGTACATAAGCATTGATAACATGAACACCCAAGGACTGGTCATTGACAGCCACCAGTATGGTACTCCCAGACAGATTGAATGCACTCTGTTGGAGATGTAAGAACTGGTGAGCTTTTGGAGCAATCCTTTGCATCATACTTTGTCAAAAGCCTTAAAGATATTCAAGGCACGTGCGACAAACCGGCCATCCAGTGCTCCTCTTATTCTGTCAACAGTGGATTTGAAAGATCAAAAACTCTATTGGATGTCATTTAAAAGATCATCTCTGTCAAGACATGCCAATTGATAACGGACTGGAAGATGATGCTCAAAAAGCTAATCGTTTGATATTGAGAGGGACTAGAACAACCTCTGGAATATTACCAGGTCTTGTAGCCTTGTCTGATTCCAGACAGTGGATGAGACTGGAAATCCCCTGAAGAAGGTAAGAGAGTATGAGATGATGAGTCAGGAAGTAAATGACCTAGGCCTTTCAGAGTTGAGTTAGAAGCAAAAAGCTTAGCCTTATCTGAAGATGTTGAGTTAATCTCTGGTTCATTGATAATGATGGGAATAGGTGATTTGTCTCTGTTCAGAATTTCGTTGGTAATTCTGCAAAACTCATAGTACATAAGCCTTGATCAATTTTAGCTTGGACCAATTCGGCATAATAGGATTTTGTATCCATTAAAAACCGGTGGCAATGGCTTCTTGCAGTTCCCAAATCAGCTAGAGTTTCACTGGTACAGTTCGGTTGGCAGTGGTAGTAAAATGATCAGGCTGCAGCACACTGGGGTAAACAATGGTTGACTATGGAGCTTTGGCTGATATTTTAGTGTGAGATGAAGTTTCCAATCCTACTTAATATCCAGTCCGAGATTAAGAAAGCAACTTTGGATGCTCGGTATTTGAAGAAGGTTTCAAGAGAAACATCTGTCATGAATGATCGATAACTATCTCGAATATCAGTACACAGTCCGACAGAAAGGGACATCAGAACACTTTTTGCATTTGGCATTGATGTTGAACATAGAGTGGTCAGACTTACCCAGTGGATGAAATCACATGAGTAGTGTAACGATTTTGATTGGTGGTAAGAAAAAGATCGTAGGTTAGGATGTTGGCCAATGACGGCAGGAATACAGATGGGCTTGTGTACGATCTGAGTAAAGTCGATGGAGAGGTCAAAACAGTATCCCTTCAGGGTCGGTTCTGTTGGAGTGAACTAACCACTCTTCATGATGGACATTGAAGTCTCCACAGAGGTAAATGTTAGCTGAAGGGTATTTACTAAGACTATCTGATCAGCAATTTGATCAATTACAACATAACCATCATCATAGGGCCGCTCGAGCGTAAAGATAGAAGCAGAGCTACGCAGAAGGGCCTCACAAAAATATATGGAAGGGGAATTAGAGTCTTCATGAGAGGAGTCCCTGCCACATGGAAAGTCCTCTTTTTCATACACACGAAGCCCATGGTTGTAGCAGTTATAGAGGTCATGTTTCTTAATTAGTGGGGAGTAACCAGAGATGGTAAACTCCTGTATAGATGCGTGAAGACTAGTTTCGGAAACAGCCAAGAGATGAGACCAGACATCCGGGGCAAAATGTTCAATAGTTGCAAAGTTAATCCACAGACCCCTGATATTGGTGTAAAAGATAGTGAAATACGGATCTACGTTCATTGAAGTTAAATTGGGCTTACAATTGTCATGTTTAGAATGAGATGTTGGTACTCGTAAAAAATGACACGATCATACGCAGATGTGGTCGGACACCCTTGGCAAAATGTTCAACTACTGGATTGGCACTTTCCTGTAAAAGTATCTGTGTACTCACCCAAGAGTCATTCTCTGGCTCTCTGCCTAAGGTCAGATCGTAATTCATGTACGTTCTGCCTAGGATCAAATCATCTCTCGAAGCACTTCTGCCAAGTATCTGTGCACTTATTGAAAAGTGTTCCACGATATATATATATATATATATATATATATATATATATATATATATATATATATATATATGTGTGTGTGTGTGTGTGTGTATGTGTGTGTGTGTGTGTGTGTATAATGTCATCTATATCTGTGATTTTATAATTTTTGAAAAATTTTTCATTTTTCTCAATATTCATCCTTCTAGCGACCCATTAACTTGTATGGCCTAGAGTCTGTCAAACTGCAAATTTGAAATAATCAGGTCAAAAGTAAGCCAGTTTCCATAGCAACTACACCCAAATCTCCTCTACTTCCCTATGCTATGGGCAGAAAGGTCATTATCATCATAAGGCTATTTCACATTTCTATTAGCATTGTGTAAGAAAGGGGCCCAGCCTTTTTTTTGTACCAGTTGAGAATATTCTTGCTGACAAACCGACGTGGGGTTGGGGTATTAATCATGACCAGGATATAGGAATTACGTATGTGGCTAATTCACTCAATTTCGTTCTTAAAACTGTTCATAAAAAAAATGTAACATTGAGATCCAAGGAAATGAATTGTCTTTATTTTACAAAGAAATACCGCCAAATCATATCGTTTCCACTTGGACCGGTAGGTCATGCTGTGCGGTCTCGTACAGGTCTGCAGTTGGGGGCCACTGGTTCAAGATACACATTAGTCATCAGTTAGGCATCAATCTTCATGCATTTTTTCTTCTTGTCAGGTTCTACTGTGAACAAAATCACACACATTGGTTCTCACGCACACATACATGTATGCTGAAATGTACTGAACTTCACAGTCTTACGCATTAGCCTACGGATGCACACCCTCACACTGTTGCTAAATCACGCGCACTGATGGGTACAGACTCATACGCACGCCAACACATGATCCATTTCACACACACCTTCAGGAGGATACACTCTACATACACAAACACACACACGCACACACACACAAGTGCATAAATTGACACCCACGTTATCAGAATGAAACGTACCCCACTAAACCTCTTTTACACACTCTGATATGTCAAAGACATATGCCATAATGCAATGATTAATGATTAGTAAGCTATTGTAAGTGTATTAGTATCCGATCCTCACCGGTAACTCTTTGATTGCTGCATTGTTCCAGACTAAAAAACTTAGTATACGTGTTTCATCATCATAATCTTAATCAGTCTTTAATCCGTTGTTAAACATATACCCTTCCCAAGGTCTGTTGATGCGAATGTAATATCGTCAGTCATTATCTTTCTCAAGGCTCACTCAATCTCTACTTTGTTTTTTTCCTCCACATTATCCATTCCTTACTTTCTCCTTTTGAACTTATTTCCCATTTTAGATTCCCTTATATATCCTATTCATTCTTTCTTTCTTTCTTTATTTATTTATTTATTTGTCTCTCACTATATTATCCTTTTTGCTTTCTTTCTTTTGCAAACTTGTTACACGCAAGAAATGTCCTTCCAGTCACCAGTGAAGTCTCTTGATACTTGAAGTCGTGCAGATACTTTCAGTGAACTTCTCGTCGCCATTGTAGCGTTTCACATCCCATGATCCAATTCAACAATGGCCAAAATAGAACGCCTGGGAAGCAGTGACTTATCATATGACATCGCTATCGTTAACCGAGTAGGACAGTTGTTGTGTATGTATATATAATATTTATATAGCCTAAATTCTCATACAACAGCATTCAATCATTCAACTGTTCTTTCTGGGAAGAAAACAAATGTATTTTATATACGTCTTTTATATGTATAAATAGTTCCCCGCTTATACCTCATCAAGGATGTCACAGGGGAAGGTACACACAGGAAATTCTTAGTAAGACCCAATTTCGGTTTGGCAGGCCTGTCTAGGGTACGTTCTGCTTACAGTTCCTGATATTTCTCAGTGCCAATCCATCCAAATTCTGACATAGACGTACGAACCAGGAGTGGTGACTTGCCCAATTCGGGCAAATCAGTATAATTCAGGTGAAGCCGTGGTGAATTTTAAGCAATTCTAGCCTTTGTTAGAGATAACTATTAAATGGTAATTGTTGAGTAATCTATATTTATAAACTCCGATTTCATTCTGGTATAAACAAAACAACGTAATATTTCCGATATTTAAAAAATAATACAATTGCAATTACAGACTTATATAAACTTACTGATAATCCGTCCTAACGGGCCAAATAAATCGCTGTAAAAAAAAAAAAAAAAAGAATTTCGATTGATAAGTAGCACCAATTCGAAATTTCTGTTTGAACAGCGTGAATTATTTTTGATATGTCTCATCATCAAAAAGTTTTATTTATTTACTTTTTTGTTTGTTCTTGTTTTAATTTTGAGATTAAAAGACTAATCAACCTTTATTTTTTCTTTTAGCAAAATGTAGAAAAGCTGGTTCCAAAAGTAAAGTTTCACACCCTCATCCACTTGATGTTGAAAACAGCGTACAGATAAAAAAACGTAGAGTGAAACTTAATAATTCACGATTCCCTACAATATGCCTTTTGAAATATATGTACAGAAATTTATAACAACTTCAATCGGAAACATAGAACAAAGGAGTCTGTTAAAAAGTCATAATATCATATTTGAGTTGAGACTAGTTCAAATGTATAGTTTTCATACTCGTCTAATCGCTATTATTTTTTGACAACAAAAAATTGATAAAATTGATAGTAAGATTGAAATGTTGTGTTATTTAATTTGATTCAATTTCAAAAATTGATTAAGTTTTTTTTACAATCTGTGAAATAAATAATGTTTAAATACAAAGATATCCGCGTATTTGAGATTGAGAGAGGGAAAGTAAGAGCCAACGTTCCAAGAGGGGATGACAATATGTGAAAAATTAATCTCACCACATCCTCTCTAAATTAATTTCAATCAGCAGCTGAAGAGAAGATCAGCCACAAAAGATGTGAACATTTCAGAATGAGTTTGACCTGTGAATCGACTCACCCTAAAACATTTTGGTGTGATTTCCAAAAACAATGGGGTTTGAGTGTTTTTTGCAGTTTATTGTCACATTCAGACACACAGACAAATAGACAAATAGACGGATAGACTTTTGATGGATTATTATAAGATACTGACATCATTTTTAGGCATTGGTAAACTCGTAAATTGATAGTTCAAGTTCTTTAGAAGGTGAACAACTTTTAGAGCCGACTACTTACGCCAATGTGAAATATGTATGACTCTCAGCCACCAAGTAAGCGGACTAGGGTAGTGCAGCCAAAATAATGATAGCTGCAGTTAATTAACGGGAACAACTGTACGATCTATAATTAATGTCTGTGTTATATCTTATCTAACTAAAAAAGGCTTGACTTTTTATTAATAAGCAGGGGAAAAAAGGGGAAAAATAGGTCTCATTGTGACGAGCAAAAGAAAGAGTTGGCTGTGGCCATTTTTCTTTAGATGTTTTTCAGTTTTATATTAACTTACAATATAATGTCACTGATTTATTATATGTAAAATTGTTAACGATGTTATAATCATGATCATAGTATCATACATATCTATTAACAATTACAAGTAACATACTATGATGATGATGATTGAGCATATTGAGGATATTTTAATGAATGGTAATAAAGATCAAAAGAAATATTTATTCGTAACACTACATCATCATCATTCTTTTATTGTTCGTCGTTGGACTTGGACCTTCCCCAGGATCCACCAAAATTCTCTATCATGGGCGTCGGAGAGCCAATATTTTCTGAATTTGTCAGGTTTTCCTCTCACTCTTGTATTCTGCTGGCCTCAGTTTAACACGTGATCTCCGGGAATTCATGTCGTGAGTAGTGATGTCCATCGGTTGTCTGCCATTCTTGCAACATGACCTGCCAATTGCCATTTAAGTTTTCTAATAGATTCTATGATGCCTCAAACTCAAAATTTATTCCTCATATACTGTGCTGTCTTGTGATCTCACCGTGTGAGGCTGAGCATAATTCTCCTTTTTTGCAGGTTTTTCTCTTGGTTAGGTTCCATGTTTCAGCTACATACGTGACTATTGGGAGGATGTATTGGTTGTATACTTTTCTTTTTAGGATTATCAGGATCGTCTTTTGAATTTGAGCTTGCTCTGCCGATGGTTTTCCATCATAGGGTGAATCTTCGCTTTATCTCTTCCTCTTTCGCAGATTTCATTGAGATTTGCTGTCCGAGATAGATGTAGTGGTCTACTTTTGACAGTTGTGCTCTTATTCTCCATTAGGTTGTTGCACACGACTTTCGTTTTACTGGAGTTCATGTGTAGAATATCTCTAATTAATTCTTTCTTTGAAATCTGGACTCGAGGGCGGTGAAATGATAAACCTGGCTGACGCAATAATTTGCCCAAAAGCTCTGCACAAAGCAAGAAGAATGCCTTGCCCGGTTATTGTGAAGTCGACGTCACACAATCCGAATCAGTGGCGTCTCATTGCCGACTGAGTAGCCTTACAGGAGAGTGTCTATCCACGTATATGCAGATAGATCCAGTTTTTCGAATATTGAAAATGGATCGATAATTTCGGAAAAAAACAAACACCTAGATCCGCCCCAAATTCAATCATTCTTCGCTTAATCCATGGCCTATCATTTCAAAAAAATTCATTGAAATGAGATTTCGTGTGGAGAGGCAGTAGCGAATACATAAATGTATGATAAAAATTAAAAAATATCTTTCAATCAAAAACAAGTTCTTGAACCAAAATCCAAATTTAATCACTTTTTTCAACCAATGATCCACCCTTTTGCAAAATTGAATTCCATTGAGAACTTTTCGAAACATTGTAAAGACGACAGACGAAATCGATGTTAGAGGTAGATTAAGAAAATAGGAATCTCCCCTGGTAAGAAAGATCTCATACATTCCGGTGGAAGAAGGAAGTAAAATGCAACCCGAGCGTTGTGAAAGTAACGAGCAACAAAAATAAGAGAAACGTGTCAAAAATTAAAGATAAGAAAAAAAAAGCATTTAATCAAATATACTCAATTTGCTTTTTCCAATGTATGTGAATGTTACTTTTATCCCAGATTTTTCTAGCTCAGATTGTTTGGGGGAAAGAGGGGGAGAATCTTTCGTGAATGAGGACCCGAGTTCATTGTATCCTTACTCGCGTCTTCTTTACATGGGATAGGCGACATTCTTCGTTCCATTCGGGTGGACACGGAGATTTTGTATTTTATACAAACGGCGTGAGTCATAGACCTACCTTTCCTCTTCATTCTCTGTTTTCCCTTGGTTCACCTGTACGGAGTTCAGCTAAATAATCACCATCATTTGAAGCACACCTACATCATCATCATCATCATCATCATCATCATCATCATCATCATCATCTCGTTCAGTCAGTAATCTACCCAGTCGAATTATAAAGAAATCCGCTACGATGAGTTTTTTTCCCTTTTTTTTTTTTCCCTTTTTATTAGGTTGGTGCGAAAATCATTGCAGTTTTTAGCATCAACGTTAAAGCAGTATATGCCAGCTTATAGAAAAGTTATTAATCGAAATGAGAACCGACAGAATCTACAATTTTTTGCCAACTAGAAACAAGTCCATTCATTCCGAAATTCTAGGGTCCTGGAACCAATGAATTCTTGGAAGGCATTTTAGCTGCTGCTTTGTTATTGACCTTCCCTTGTTAGAAGTGGTCAGAATATTTGATTTTCTTTATTCTTTCTCAGAATATCAGATTTTCTTTACCTTTAGGGAGGAGTTTTCCCTCTTTTAGGGGTTGAATTCGAAGGGTTTTTTCACTTTTAGGGATCAAAATGGGATGGGGTAGAAGGTTTACTTTTCGTGGTCAAAATCTGAGGGTAGATTTTTTTCATTTTTACAGGTCAAAATCGAGTGAAATGTTTTTTTTTCACATACAGGGGTCTGGATTGAAAGGTATTTTTCAAAGTTTAGATGGGAGATTTTTCCATTTTAGTAAGGGATTTTTCACTTTTTGTGGGGAAAATTTGTCAAAGTTGGGAAAAGAGATTTCCCACTTTCAGGGGTCAATATACAAGGGAATTTATTCTCTTTTTTTCACTTTTAAGTGTCAAAATCAGGGTAGAGATTTTTTTTTCACTTTTAGGAGTCAAAATGCTCGGGAATCTTTTTTTCTCTCCCTTCTTTTACATCACCATGCCTCTTTTTGGAGATTGGCCCAACTTCTTTTCAACATCATCGCTCCAATAACCCTACTCCAATGTACATCCCCTTTTTTATTATATCAACATTTTTTTTTTTTTTTACTTTATTCCTCCCGTTTCACATTAGCCCGACCTTTTTTTCTGATAAGCCAAACATTCTTTTTTACATTGGCATCCCACTCTTTTTGGTATTACCCCTTTTTTTCTAACAGTGGAAAAGGAGCATTAAATCAATTTTGAAAACGTATTAGATTAAACGCTCAATGATCTCCACATCTCTATCTATTTCTTTTTTGGTTTGTAATTCAAACCGCCCGTTCGGGCGGTATTTGGTCTAGTTTTGGTAATTTTACAATTTGAAGGTGAAAAATCTAGGAGAAAAAATAGGTGTTAAATACGGAGAAATTTTATCATCATATGAGCATGTTCTGATACATTTCGATGGTTGCCAGCTACCCTTTTCAAAGAACTTGCAGCATTTGCAGAGGAAACGGCATACTGATTACATGTTTGAGGATTGAAGAATGAAATAAGAAGAATTCAGTGTTGTTTGGTTTTCTTTTTTTTTTTGTTTTGTTGAGTGGAAGGAGGAGGTTTTTGTATTAGTGTCTGTGAGTATCAGGTTGGTTTGAAAAAAGGAGGATCAGCTAGAGGAAGAGTCTGGATGAAAATAGTCAGTTTCCAGGAATATTTGTGTGGCTTTGTGCTTTCTAGAATGGAGAGATGTTGTAAGGATGAACGTTGACGTATATGGGGCGGGTGGGAGCAGATGTGTTTTCAAAAATCTTTTTGGTAGTACGTGAGACTTTTCTTTCCTTAAAGGGGATATGTGTGTGCTCGTAATGCTTCTTGAACGGTCCATTCAGGGTAAGTCGATTCCTTGTATGATAATGCTGTAATATGTTATTTTTATTTGGTTCTGTTTCAAAATCAATGTATTCATAAGATTGGCAACCTGGAAATACCCACACCTCAGGGTTATCGTACTGCATTGGCGGACTCTGTGAAAATTGAAGTTCAGGTTGTGTGTGTTTCTATATCTGGTTTTCATCCAATTTAAGGGCTCTTTTGTATTCATATATTTTTTCTTCAGATGTCTCTATTTAGATCTTGTTGAAGTCCTTTTACGGTATTACATAAACGCTGACTTCAGGTAATGGGGGTTTATGTTGTGGCTTGTTTACCAAATCTGATCTCAGGTGTTGGTGGCAATGTGTGTATCAACTTGCTCAAGTTGGAACTAAAGTTGGTGGTGGTTGAGTTAGGTATTAGTTGTGTAGATTTTATGTTTTTTCTACTACATTATATATGAAGTGTCATTAGTCGATGTATTAATCATCGAGGTATTCGGAATTACATGTTCAGAGGGCATTTAGGTAAAAACTTATGATTAATCCTAATTTTATTTTTGGAGTGTGGTGGGAGTAAGAGTGCATGTGGTCGTTCCTAAGGAAAGGCAGTGTGTTATTGGATTCTTTTTCTTGATCATTTTTCTCGAATTCACATAATGTATAGGGTATAAAAATGTTATGATTTTTGAAATTATTCATACTTGCATTATCGTTTTTACATAAGATTATGAATTATTCCAGTATTTCGAAATTCTTATGGATGAAAAATCAATTGGTATTTACGACTTTGTTTTTACAATAGACCTAGGTAGTAAATATTCCATCCTACCTGACTTGTCAAACATTTGAATTCAGTAATTATTCAAGTCTATTCTTATAACTTGAAGTTCTTGTGCCACTTATCCTTCCGATAAATTTTTTCTGTACTGTTTCAAAATTAATTTACAGTTACCATGTCTAGCGTGTGGGTCCAAAGCCTGTACACAATAATCCAAATGTGGTCGTATTTTTGCCTTATTAATTCTTAGCATAGCATATTGATCTCCTGATATAATATTTCTGTAAAGACAATCAATTTTTGAGATAGCTTTGGCTTTTACTGAAATGATGTTTTTTCAAAATCGAATTAATCCTCAAATTCCACACTAAAGTCTCTCTTTTCTGATGCTCGTTGTAATGTTTGATTTCCAAATGTATAGCTGCAAATTTATGTACTATGCTAAAGTAGATTACTTTACATTTACCCACATTGAATCTTAAAATCCACATCGACTCCGACAGATCTAACTTTTTAAAGTCTTCCTGTGCAACATTCATTTGACCCAACTAATAATTTTACCTAAGAACAATAATTGCCCCAATACAGACCCTGTGGTACCTAAGTTGTCTTTAAAAAAAGTATCACCTGCATTAACTTCATTCTTTAAAAAAAGTCTTCTACAATTCTTATTACATTTTTCGAAATTCAACGCTCAGGTGAGACAAAGCTGAACCGGCGAATTCGGATACAAAGCACTGAATGGAAGAGGTGACGATCTCGTAAATCTTGCAACAGCAAATGGGTTCAAAATCATGGAGGAAGCTTCGAGAATTTTCTGATTTTTTGTTTGAATTCTTTGAAACAAAGGTTGGTTACTTATAACAAAAAGTGTATTATCTAGCTATTCTTATTCAAGCCAATATTTTTCTTCAGTCATGTTCCCATATAATCTTTTTATTTACCTGCAATCAAATGATGCAATTCAAAGCAATAGCAATATGGCGATTGTTTTTTTGACCACGTTCATTACTGAACCTTTTTTCTTTATCGGGAACTTTCAAAATTCCTGCATTAAAATTTTACGGTGTGGCATGTTTTTTCTTGTGCGTGGCCAGAACACTGGACCAAGACTTTTTACCCTGTTTAAATCGTATATTGTTTCTAACGCTACTTGCTTTCAGACCTGTGATTTATGATCTCTTATAGTCCTGGCATACTAAACGAAACGCTAAATTTAGTAAGGAACATCATCTGGTTTAGAAGTAAAAACAAACAAATATTACACTTTTGTCTTAAAAATCAATAACTGAAAAAACATCAACAAAAAACATCGTGCTTTTTCGAAAAAAATATCATCAATCATGGATTACTAAAAAATTATTTAAGTATTTATCAATTTATCTTTTAGTATTGTTCCTAACTCCTGCAGCGTGGATATCTCATGGTACACGAGAATGTTACGGCTAATGAGTATGTCAAGGTGCATCAGTATGCTGCACCACATCAGTACGTCGTGCCATTATGTTGTGGCACTGATGTGCTCGTGGTTGTCTCTCGAAACGACGATGACGTTCAGTTTCTCCCGTAAAATCGATGTGGATTTTTGTTGTTGTTGGGTAAATAGTTCCTTTGGCGACTTCGGAGTCCGAAATCTGAAGCATGGGGCAAGGGATTTCATCAGCTGATTGGTGACCGTGCGATATGCACGTGTATCTTTTGTGACTAAGCTTTTCACGGAACTGGAAATGTTTGGTTTCAAAGATTGCAGCGTCTTGTCTGCAGGTTTGATGTCATGCTGCACTGTCAGAATCCAGGATATCTAGCTCGATTGTGAGTATCTTGCATTGTTTTAAGATGTCGTTTAGGCTGCCGTTGAATCGTTTCGTCTGACATCCTTTTTATATGTGCTCAGTATAACACCCATGATTCTGAACTGTAGAGAATAATGGGGGGGGGGGGTTACTGTCGAGTACACAGATATTGGAGATTTTATTGGAAAAGACCCTTGTGCATGAATTACCATAGCTGGCAGACGTGTTGCAGATACGTCTTTGTGTCTCGCTGTCAATGCCACAGACAGAAGTGAGAATGGTGCTAAGGTAAGCAAACCGTTATTGGCATTGGAGATTGCCAGGCCAGCATTACCATGTTTTTGGATATGATGTCAATCGTCTTCTGTGGAACTTTTTATTTCTTTTACTCTTTTCATTCCAGTGTTATTACCATCAAACCAATCCTGATGCACCAAACTTCAATTGTGGTACAGCAGAGAATGTTGGAGAAGTCATTCAGTATGATGTTTACTTGCTCTGTACTATAGTTTATTTCTGTTCGGATTTTTGTTGTTTATCTGAAAAAAAGCACGTGGCTTCCCGAAGAGTTTTGGCTGGTTGTAGAATGATTGGCCGGTTGTAAAAATTGGTTCTGTTTTATTTTAGCTTTGCTTCGGACCGGTGGACGGATCTGGAAAAAAGTATGGAACGGACAAATCAATAGTCTGTCTAGCAGTCTTGTAAACTTGAGTTAGGGTGAAGCCTTTTAGGTCAGATTTCCTTGTTATGATGTGGTCAGTTATGTGCCGATGTTTTGATCTTGGATGCATCAATGGTGCTTTGTACTTGTTTTGAAACTGAAAAGTGAGTAGCGCACAGATTTAGAAGTCTGATGTTGTTTTTATTTTCTTAATCATCACCATGTCGATCCATGACATTGCTCAAACTTTGTAGTTGGTGCCCAGCCTTGC
This sequence comes from Thysanoteuthis rhombus, assembly GCA_963457665.1. Taxonomy (NCBI): domain Eukaryota; kingdom Metazoa; phylum Mollusca; class Cephalopoda; order Oegopsida; family Thysanoteuthidae; genus Thysanoteuthis; species Thysanoteuthis major. Next base: position 56,538,618 of record OY735211.1, read on the forward strand.
AATGAAGTTGCTGAAAAGGATCTGTTTGCTGTCTCGTGCAACTGACGAGGGTTTGATCGATTTTATGGTAAAAGTTGTCTTTCACTTCGTCTAGAGCGTATCCACTCACGAGGGTTGCATACCTTCTTGCTGCCAGAGGGGTCACACCTGAGTGAGATGCATGAGTCTCATGTAACTGGTCTTGGATGCAATCTGCTTCTTTGAGCACATCCTTCCAGAAGAAGTTTTATTCGTCTCTTTTTTCGGGAAATGAGTAATATTCGGGGAATTGAGTTTCGCTCAGGGCTGCAATATCGATATTCTGTTGCAACCATTGCAGTTCGTCTGGGTTGCCTTTCGCATCAAGTATAGTTTCGGGGGTCCAATGCTCTGATCTTTAAGTACTGACTAGTTATGTTTCGACTCAACTGGACATGATGCCTTGGCGGATGCCTTGGTTACCCGACCAGGATACAGTGTATTACCTCTTTCCTTCATCGCAGGCTTATAATGCAAATTCCAGAAGAGAAACGAAAACCTAAATTTGGAAGGGATTATGGCCGTGAGAGGGATACGCAGCTGCCAACCTCTTCATCTTCGCCTTCCTAGGCTATAGTCTGGTGCCAAGGTAGAGATCAGGATGATCAGTAGTCTAGGAATGCTGTTAAGCCTGGTATGAGTACATTTGTTTGGTCGGAAACTTCGAACGGTCAGAAGCACAACAGTATTATTTTTTTTGTTTTTACTTCTGTAGACTTGGCCCAGCAAAGGGTAATCCATGTCGGGTGGGCAAGATTTGGATATGTTCACTAAATGATGAGCCTACAAACCTTCTGCCTCCCTTCTGCCCCAAGATCCTCTGCTGTTTGACTGTCAGTACATCATGGTACCCCAGTGTGTCGAGGCACACCTGTATACAATAATTAGCACACTGTAGCTCACCATTAGGTTCTGGTGTACCAGTATGTTGTGTTACACCAGCATGTATGTTGCGTAACTGTTAAACTTAGGCGTAACTGTTGTCACGCAATGATCCCCTGCTATTTTTGAAAGAGAAAAATATTTCCTTTTATTTTCTCTTTTATCATTGTATGCACTATTTACCAACGTACAGTCGTGTAATGGGAGATAGACAGACACAGGAATGTTTATGCGCTCCTATACATAACATTTGTCAGTCGGATGTGACGCTTCCGAATCTCTCCCCCTGCCCCTCTCTTTCCATATGTATGCAATAGACGGGTCTATTCAGTATTATATAATCACAATGATTTTCTTAGAACTTATAATAATAGGTTAGCTCATCATGGATGCATCATATAGCGATAAATGCATAAAGTAACCATAAAGTTGGCCATTTTTCTTGAATTTGCTGTCATCTTAGTAACATATACATCCTACCAGAAAGAATTTCAAAACTCGTTAACGATGATTCTTCCTCGTTACACCGATATGCCTCTCCACTGGTACAAATTCCTTCAATAGCTGAACCAAAGATTAAACTCACGACTATCAGGAAATCAGTGTCGGACGCCCAGCTAGTCACTTATTAGGAAAGAATAAACAAAGAAGTTGGAGAGGTATAGATATATTACTTCGTGTCTGTCTTTCTGTTTATTCGTCGGTCTTCCGACCTGTCCTCATACAAGACATCTCCGAAAGTTGTCAATGAATTACAATGGAATTTTATAGAAGGGTAGGCATTTGGCTATTAGGGAGAAGTGATTGAATTTGGATTCATACACAGTTATCTCCCTACATCGTAGTCATTACACAGAATCTTCAAAATCTCCTACAATATTCAACAATAGTGTTGGTAGGCCGTCAATCTACGGCAGTGCATAAACAGTGCAGATCGGAAATGAAGACGAGACTCGCGTCTTTTTTGGCCCAGGAAAGTTTGGTTAAAACCACCAGCTGCTTTGTCAACTAAACTACTTCGATTGTTTGAAGAAATTCCAACCTTCAAACCTACTCTCTCTTCCGGTCTATCCTGTGCCTTGTTTATTTTGTTTGCTGTAAAGTAACTATTCTGAAAGTCATTTTCATTTTTATTAGATAAAGTATTATAAACCATTGTTACTAATTTTTGACAACTGCTTAACTTCATCTACCGTAATTCTCGGATTATTAGACAAATCTTCCTGAAATGTGATGGTTACCTACGGCATGGAGAAGCATGACGCAATAGAGTCGGCGAATTGGATTCGCTAGTTCGGTGAGATTTTTATCTTAGGCTTAATTCAGAAAAATACGTAGACAATTATAGGATGCATCTTATCATTTGTACCATCTTGTCAGCCGAGGAATATAATATTTTTTTTGAAATAACTGTTTTTTTATCATTCGGATAGTTTTTTCGTTTCTCTTCCAGGTTTATGTCACTGTCCCTCGACTTCGCAATGGTGTCCCTTCGTCGCTTAATATTCTTAAGTTGCAAAATAACAGAACTCTGCTGAAGCCGTACCCCAGCCTGGAAAAGAATGTGGAGGGAGCCGATAAGTGTGATAACTTTCAGTTCGTGTCGAACATTGAGATCGATCGGCGTACTGGCTGGATATGGATAATTGATACTGGGCGTGTGAACCTGCTTCCCTTTGATGGCTCCGACCCAATCAACATGTGCCCGGCTAAGATCGTCATTTACAACACGCGAAACAACACACAAATTCACAGCCATTTCTTTTCGGAGAAGGTCGTCAGCAAGACTTCCAACTACTTGAGCAATATTGTAATCGATGGAAAAATAGCATACATCTCTGACACCTCCGATAACAGATTAATTGTTTATAATTACGACACAGACACGTCTTTTAGCATCAAGCATTCCACCATGATGCCAGATTCAGCAGTGAGCAACTTCAGGGTCAATGGAATTACACTGAGCTGGCATCGAGGAATCAACAGTATTGCTCTTTCATCAGACTTCAAAACTCTCTACTATTCACCGCTTTCGAGTTTCACCCTTTACAGCGTCCCAACCTCGGTAGTAAAGCAGAACAACATGACAGCTTTTGAGAATAGCGTCAAGCCTGTGGGTAATTTGACTTCCGTTACAGACGGTATGATCTGTGGAAAAAACCGTCTTTACGTGTCGTTGTTGAGCAAAGACGCTATTTACTATTGGGATATTAGCAAGGACAGTAAATTAGTAAACGGAGCAAAGGAGGAAAAAATGGAAACCTTCAATATCCTGGCGAAAAATTCGGTATTTATGCAATGGCCGGATAGCATGGCCATTGATGAACATCATTTGTGGTTTACAACCAACCGGATGCAGAAGTTTTTCACCCTGATGGACTTCACGGGAGAAGACGGCGTAAATTTCCGAATCTTAAAAACTTATATTGGCGAAAACAGCTATGGTCACGGGGAGGCAATAAAAAACACGTTCAGTCTAATTACTTTGTTGGTCACTCCCTTCGTGACCATATTTGCTTGGTTCCACTGAGATCAACAATAAAATTTGGAACAGCTTTTTCCTTTACAGATTTTTTTCGTTCGTATTTGGAGAATCGATAGGTTTAAACTTAATATATTTTGTAAAGCAAGTTCGTTTCGTGCGCAAATATAGTTTACAGAGGTTTAATTTTGTAAAAATTACTTCGACTGACATTTGTGTCAGTCAATTGACATAGCCTTCTCTTTATACTGTGAGATTTTACAATATATAGCAAGGATAAACTAGTTTAATAATAATGCATCGTGTAATAAGTATCTTAAAATCTGTTTCCGTCTCAGTAACTCAATGTTCTATATTCAGTCAAGAAAAACAGTCGCACGACTGTAATGGGACAGACAAAGTCGATGATCTTTACTCATCTTAATACCCCGCTTACCGCCATCTGTTTACTGCTGATTTTCTATAGCGTTCTTTTGAAAATAATTTTCGTAAAAGTTTTAGTTATGCTGAATTGCCGGAATAAATAGTCATAAAAGACTATGTCATGAACATTTTCTGAAATAATTGTATACTGTACACTTTGGTTAATGTGCATAAAACACTTAAATAAAAGCAATGATTTATCACATGACGATATACATTGATATCTATTGATATTTTACCAACCCTAGAAAATAGCTACCAGATGAAATGCGCAGCACTTATCTATTCATTCCCCTTTGAGACCCAACAACGACATCATATATCCTATGATAATAAGAAGAACTGTAATTGAGAGATGATGACCATAGCAAAGAGAGGTGTTCCTGACGTCCAATTTACGCTTTGTTATAATTACTCCGAAGAGAACTGTTCCCTTTTATGCTACATTTTAGCAACGTATGTAGAGCGCTAACCAAAGTATTATGGTATTCAAATCCATGAAACCCAAGCATTCTTAATAACTGCTCTGTTTTTTATGGATGATTTGACAATATCCACCTGATAGATAAACCTTACCCTGAAACGGCCAGTCTATAACATTAGAGTCACCCGTCATGGAGCGATGGTTAGCATACTAGTCTTGCGAGTTAGTAAGTTCAATTATTCACTCGGTGCTTCAATGCTCATGATGAATGCCATACTAAACTAAGACAAACAAATGACATAGATCGATGATTAGCAACCTAGTATCACTGACCATCGTCAGAGCCGTGAGTTATTCACATTACCGGTAGCTGTACTGCAATGAAAAACGTCTTCTTTTTTTTTTACCTTCACCTATCCCGTAACCCATTGCAGTGATTTTGGGGATTATGGGGATGTCAAGAATAAGATAACCTGATGAAGCCTACCTTTCTTCAAGCTGTTGGGGTTGTTCGTCTCCTAGACTAGTGGCCAACCATGGCTAAAGAGACATAGATTAATGCTTTTCCGTCGCACTAATGCGAAACGAATGCAAACTGTCTCAGTCAGAGTTTGAACTCGTTTCGCCATTTCCACTTCCCATGCCGTTCGGTCACTCATCACCTCAAAGTCTAAGCTTATTAAAGTTCAGTATATGCTGTACTAAAATCAGAAGAAATTGCGAGAACTTAATTTAAATGTTTTACCCAACACTTTATTCTGTTGAAGACATTGAAGTGACGTAAACAAGATATACGCATTCAAAACAATTTTTTGTAATTTTAAGAGTTTTTCTTCTGATACGATTTTTTTTCTTCGTCACAAAATTTGATTCTCGTACAGGGAAAAATAATAAAAGTTTTCTAAAAGATACAAAGAAAAACCTAGAAAATGTATTGATGCTATATGATATAGTTTTATATTCAGCTCAAAGTCTTATATGTACGCTCCTCTAACTACTGCTACTGCTACTACCACTTGAATGATAATTGTAGTAATAATAAATGCTTTCTCGTCATCGATATGTTGATACAAATAAAAGTGTATTTGAAGATACTGCTGTCATTTATCACTTCAATATTTTCAATATATTTGAGGTTTTTAGGCTGATGGATCATCAGAGAGAATGGGTGATAAAGAAAACCTGTACATGTGTTAATCTGTTCATATTGAAATGACTCCAAACCTAAATCTAGTCAAGCATAATGCTATTTACTTACGACGCAGTTGTACTTGCCCATTCAGTCAGCCCTACAATTGGTAACGTCCTAATTTCGGTCTACAAATCAGTCTGAAGAAAAATATCATCCTCCATCATCCTACACAAGTAGCGACCACTTGCCGTTTCTATCGGTTTGACTTATCGGCTGGACGTAGTCTAGAACGTTACTTACCAGGGATGTGTAATATCTCGTGTGATATTTTGATTAATAAAAGTTGACCGAAATGAAAAGTTAAATCATTTATAAAAATGTATTGATATATATATATATTAAAATATGTTTATAAATCGTCCAATTTACCTACATAATATTCACTACATTTTTAATGCAGATTAAGTTATGATCATTTTCAATTTGTATGTCTCGTTTTTGCATCGTATATTTTTAGATACTTTCAATGGCTATTCATCCTAAATATCTATATGACTTGGATGGATCTTTTATAGTAATAATATGTAAAACCAGTTTAGAATCATATAAAATCAACATGAACCTTTGAATAGAAAAGGCATTTTTTGAATTTTGGCTGCTTTTGATCAACTCGGTGGATTTGCGCACTGGCCCATTGTGGAGGAAAATATTATGAAAAAAGTGGATTAACCTTAAAATATCATTAACTTGGGTAAAATTTTACAAACAAAGCTCACACACTACAAGGACAAAAGCAAGCTTGTAGAGATCGTCCACAACAACTTGAGAAATTCATCAATGTTTTTGGACTACCGTAATACATATATATGGTGAGGAAATGGATGAGATTTATCTGATTTATAGGTGAATTTTTAATACACAATATAGAAACACGAAAGTTTGGAAACGGGATTGCATTCATTTTTGTTGGACAGTTTTGTGTTGGATTTGTTGTTGACGGGGAAAGTGTGTCTACATTGGTAAACGCTGTGTGCGCTATGAGTGTGCATAATCCAAGATTTTAGAAAAGTATACGTTATGTAAATTTTTCAAGATGGGTCGATTTTATATTTGATTGTACTAACCTATTGGTGGAAAATGTGTCTACATTGGTATTTTGCCATATAACGGAATACAAGCAAACAATGTTCCTGTTTTGCATATCAAAATCGAGAATGGAATGTTTGTCAATGAATTGTTTGACAAGCAAGATTAATATCCCTTCCATATTGTATGTATGCAATTTAAAACAAGTTTATTCCATTTTATATATTTTATGGAACTATATTATCAGAATATTTGAGGAGAGCTCGAGATATATTGATATATATCGAGAATTATTTTAGTTGTAAGAATGGTCAATTAAGGCAGCGAAATTGGTTAGATTTTAGACAATTTAATATAATCACGACTAGACATCCTGATCTTTTTAAAACCTATTGCTTTGACCATAATGAATTAATAATGAAAATTAAAGAAAATGTAAACAAGAGTATGAAAAATGAGTAAATGAGTAATCTATATCGAATGAAATATTTTTATATTAATGTTAGGGGGATTTGGTATGGAAAAAGTATAAATTCAGTCTTTGTCGGTGTATTTTATGGACTAGAACCATGGAAAAGGGGAAAACATTTCGCTGTCGTCGATTTGTCTGATTGATCGGCTGTTAGTCGAGTTGGGAGATTGAACACGGAATGCTAAGTAACAAATGCACGAAGTATAAAAATGGAATAGCCCATTTAGCCGACCAGAATGTTGTGTGGTTTTGTCTCAATATATATTCGGCTGATTTATTTGATCACTCATAAATTATAATGATAGAAGTGAGTTGGTGTACGACGTGGGAAAATTAGGTCTAAGGTTAATGGGAACGATTGTCAAATTCTTCGTTTGAATATGTTGGTAGAAAATCAAATCGAAGAGGATTTTCTCAGTAACTAGGATTCATAAAGATAATATCATAAGTTGGTTTTCATACAGTCCGAGATTAAAACCGACACAACAGATTTAATATTCGTATGGGAGAACACGCAATAGAAGTGACACGAACAACGAGGCACGTCTGTTGATCCCTCATCATTAATTACGTTTTTGTGTAACCTATGTAAGTAAACACTATGTTTCAAATATACTAACTGATGTGTTGCATAAAATAACATATACAATACATTATGATACCTTTTACAAAATAAATCGAAGTCTGTGTAAAACATTAAAAAAAAAAAAAACACTGAAGAAAATTAGAAAAATTGCATTAACAGATATTGGGAAATAATTGACTGAAAAGAAATACATTTTTTTTATATATCTAGTGTCAAGCTTTCTAGAATATATATATGTATAATATGGTAGCTACTTCAACGTGAAGACATTGAGATAAACAGCCGCCAGTAATGCAAAAGCCCAAATAACTGCTTCAACCGATAATTTTCATTTTTCGTTCATTCACGGTCTATATATATAGGAAAATGGATCTACTGCATGAATTGAAACTGCAGCCGATAAGGTAGCCGCTTCAAAGTAGCGTTGCTCTTACCAAAGAGCCGCTGATATTACAAAAGACGAAATAAACAATTAGAGAAAATGGGGCTGCTGAATAATCGATTTTCTATCGGATCACATATTCATTTCCTTATAATATAATTGTCCGCCATGAAAAGAACAAAAAGAGCAGAATATAGACTGTGATTGAATGAAAAAATTGAGAAATTCGAGTTGAAGCTGTTATTAACCATTGCATTACCAGCAGTTGTTGACCTCAATAGTATATATATATATATATATATATATATATATATATATATATATATATATATTCGGTTGCCCAAGTTGGTTATTGGTGTATCAAGCAAGAATAAAGAATTTATTTCAATTTTCTTCATTAGCTCCATTGAACAACATATCTATCATTCGTTCCATTATCGTCAGCCATCTTTTAAGCAATCTCATAATTCTATCCCCTCAGAACTATTTATCTTTCCAAACTAAACGTTTCTTATCTAACCACGAAAACCGAATAAACTCCTTTGTTGCAGTATATATATATATATATATATATATATATATATATATATATATATATATATATATATATATATATATATATATATCCATATATACATATATATATATATATATATATATATATATATATATATATATATATATATATATATATATATATATATGTATATATAACAAAGTAAAACCAGTAATTCAGTATAATATATATACAAAGAACAACAACTAAATGAGGAAAGGAGAAAAGAATAGAAATATAAATCAAATAAGAGAAGGTTTTCCAACCAGTGAACTAGACAGCCCTAATGACGTTCTAAACAGCGATTTAAAATAAATCGAATCATCCGCTCAAAGAAGCCCAAACAGGGCAGAAACATTAATGTTTGTGTAACGAATCCATATTCCATCACATGTGTACAAGTATGATTTTAGAGAAAAATTGGATATTATAAATACCCGTAGAGGTGATAAATCTATCTTTCAGATTGATTTTCAAAAAATAAATGAAACGTAGTATAAAATAATATCAATATACGATACACGGAATACCTTATATAAAATGAAAAACTACATATACGACATAATTTATATAGTAAGAAAGGGAGGCAGTATTTGATCAACACTGCTGAAAGGGCATCGTAATATAAGTTTTGTTTTTATAATCCCCGAAACGGTTACATGGTAAAAAACTGATGATCCAAATAAGAGACAATTTATACACTGTATCCTACTAACAAAGAATAGTGGAAACAGGAGAAAAACAGTGAGGGAAATTACAAAAATTGCATTGACAGATATTGGGGAAAAAGGTGACAAAAGTGTCATAAAAAAAATTGGATAAGTTTTTTTTAATGTTCAGTATTTAAAGCTGTAAAGCTTTCTAGTCTACACGCACGCACACATACACATGTATATATATATATGTGTGTGTGTGTGTGTTGTCTAATTTAAAGTTATGCTTTCCCCGTGCCACGCCAGGTATCCTTACATAGTAGAACACACAAAACCAGCAACCAGTGCCTGATAACACCATTATTCATACCATATCCCCTGACATGTTATTTATAACCAGCAGCAAAAATGCACATCCGACAAATCTGACAAATCAAATAAAACAGAAGAGAAAACTCCTCCCATTGGTTATTCTTCTACAATCTGGGATTTTCTTTTTATTGTCAGATGAGTGCAGATTGGATGATCACGTTGCTTTAGCGAGTTTAGCATTTCAATTTTATTCTACGGCTACCATCATACCAATCAAATGTTCAAACTGCAATTCATTTTGAAAGAAGACACATTACAACCCTGCCTCCCTAGGAAATACAACGAAAGCAAAAAACATTAGATGATTTCAAAAAGTTTGTTTTAACGTATTTAGCACCTTTGGAATTGACAGAATTTTGATCAAACATTTCTGGTTTTTGAACATAAATTTCAATCTTCATTCATGTTGGAATATCTTTTACATTTTTTACATTTTTAATCCTTTGCTCAAATTTTATCGATTTAAGAATATTAAAATGAACATTTTTTAAATGTATTGGATACTTTTTACATTTAGTGTAGATAGGAACGTCCCTCTCAACTTCTGATTAGCTACTATAATAGGCATTATCATCTTATCGTTGAATAACAAAGAAACAGCATCACATTTTTTTATTTGACGAACAAAGACAAAAAGTGAAAACAGAGCTTAGCGTTTATTTTGCAGAACCATCATAGAAACAGTGTGCACCCACTTCCTTTCTCTTGAACATCCCAGTCTTCCATCCTGACATCTGCCAAATAAATCTAACATACAATTGCCACCAATTCTTATGATCAGGCAACACTCGAAAGTTTTTCCATTAAAAATTAATGCGAATTGCTTTTGTGCTTTACTCTATTTCAGCTTATGAAAATTAGTATAGAAATACTCTACTTTGAGTAGCAGAGACCCTCACCAAATGCCTTAAACATCAATAATACTACATATTCGTCGGCAATTTGATGGCGAGGAAGAGCTTTATTTCCAAAACGATGTCCAGTTTTCACAACTTGAAATTTTAAATTTGATATGAATAAGTGTACGCCAATGTATCTGGGTAGAGTAAGAATCACAGATATACGAAGGAAATTCAACCATTACTAAAAGAGAGAGAGAGAGAGAGAGAGAGAGAGAGAGAGAGAGAGAGAGAGAGAGAGGACAGCGGGTAGAATTTGATGAACAATTTAATTCTGTAAAACACATCTCTTCAGTCGTAACGAGAGCTATTTCAAAAATCGTTTGGATTAGCAGATCCATGTTATGCTAAAAATTTATAAAGCAACATTCGGAGTATTCGGTACAGGCTTGGGCCCCAAGCGCTAGACATGGTTACTGGGATTTAATTTTGAACTTGGAGACATTAAAGAGAAAGTTTACCAAAATGATAACAGTCATGAGTGATTCAAGTTATATTGATGGATTAGAAAAGTCAGGCATGGCTAAATTGCTTATGAAGAGGGCAAGAGGAGGCATAATTGAAACTTTCAAGATAATAAGTGGCTTTATGAATTACAGAATTCTAATGTTTGATAAGTCAGATAGCATAGGAAATTTACTACCTAGATCTATTCCATAAACAAAGTCGCAAGCACAAATATATATTTTCTCCATTAGAATTTTGAAATACTGAAATAGTTTACCATCTTATGTAAAAAATAATACAAGTATAAATAATTTTAAGAATAACTTAGATAAATCTAGAACATATGGGATAGAAAATAAATTGATAGGTCAATTTTGGGAATTATCATCCAAAATATATAGAAATATATAGGAAAAACAAATAAATAAAATGTGTCTGGTAAATGATTTTTCTGTACTGTGGTAAACTCGTGAATTAAAAAAAAATTTCTTTCTTTTAAGGTTCATACATTTTTACAACTTGGATTAATGTATATTTTAATGTGGAATACGTTTTTCTAACGAGAATAGTTTACATAGATGGGTGAAAATCCGGCAGCAATTGTCAATGAAGAAAGTGCATATATGGAAGAGTATCAAAATAGATCCGAGGGCGGACCACGGTTAAGGATTTTATAGAAGTAATTGAACAACAATAATGGGGATGGCCTGGACAATGATAGGGATTGACTGGCAAAAAAGATTTAAGTCAGAGCGGAAGGTTAACCGATTAGTACCCTTGAGACAGCAGTCGGAAAAGACCAGACACAAGATGGAGGGATGAGATAGAAAGGTCCACCGGTAAAATATGACAAAGGGCAGCGCAAACGCAGTCGTCATGGGAGGAGATGGGAAGGCTTTCGTCCAGCAGTGGACTCATAATGGCTGACGATGATTACGATATCTTTTTGATACACCATTTATATATTAGTAAAGATGTTAGATTTTTTATCCGACCCCCCCTCCCCTCCGAACTAGAAACATAAACCTTGCTGACGTCGTAAGACAAAGCGAACGGCAAAATACTCCTTCTGTGATTGTATTTCGGAAAGCCATTTGAGATGTGAACAATTGAAGCGATTGGAATGTGAGTATTGTCAAGGTCTGGTCGGACATACCTTATAATCAGTCACTCATGCGGTATTCATCCTACCAATGACCTGACAGCATATCTGTTCTCATAGAAACAAATAAAAATTGTAACTAAAAACAAATGACTTGGCAAGTAATCTTTAAACGCCCAAATTTCATCCACAACGGAAATTTCTTCTACAACGACAAAAAACAAAACCAATGACGTTTGCAAATTATACAGGGATCCACTGATATAGGGCGGTTCGATACAGCGGGGTTCGTGATATAAGGTGGTTAATTGTTAGACCCCAACATTTTTACCTACTATCGCCGACTTGTCCAGGACGCTGCGAATATGATATCAAATGACGGCATGTAACCTACTTTGCACATTTAACAACTCTTATTTCTCATGTTATTCTACTTATTTACATCTAAATGGATAAAAGAAAAGCTGTTGCCAGCACTAAAAATGACTTTTTCGTGCCATCTTATTGCAATTGAAGAACTCCCTGTGTATATTTGTGCGTCCTTTGCGATTACTCAACAACTAAACATTATACGCAGTTTACATTCGTCAGATATATCAGCACACAATGCAGTGTTATGTCGTGTTCGAAGATGTTTGCATCAGCAGTTCTCAAAATATCTGAAAAAAGCTTTAAAAAAAAGGGAAAATTATAGATATTTCTTCATAATTTCTACAAATCTTCTCCTCTGACTTTTGCTCCTTAGAATACATTTGCATCGATAATTCAATTCAATCTGAAAGGCCACTTCTGGCACCACACTTCCAAACATGCATCTTCGGAATGGGCATTGTACTTGAAATCACAAAGATCAGACAAGAAAATAAGTTTTGTTGAAGGGTGGTAAATAGGCGAGGAGAGATTTCAGGAAAATTCACAGTAGATTCATGTAAGGTAAGTAATCAGATTTCGGTGTGAATCCATGCCCAATTATCTCTCTTACATTGTAGTAATCTTTCCACGCCACAACATATCACCAAAGGTTATCTGTTTGTCCATCTCAAAAGGTTCTGAATGAATTTCAATGATATTTTGTTGAAGGCTGAGCAATAAACCTCAAGAACAAGTTTGGACATTTCGGAGCGGATCCATGCATGGTTATCTTCCATACTCTCTAGCTCACTGTCGGCAACTTTAAAATATTTATAAAAGTTATCTGTCTGTCAAAACGAGGTTCTTAATGAATTTCAATCAAACTTGGTGGGGAGGTTGGCTATTGGCTACATAAGAAATAATTCCATTTGTAAGAAGGAACTTAATGGGGCAAAATAAAGCACGTAGCGTTTGCGTGGTCGCCAAAAAAGTAGTAGTTGCAGTATTTGCATTTAATAGCCCTTACATTCTTGTGAAGTAAACATCGAAGATGAGTGACAAGACAATATATTTATATGTAGTCAGCAACGAGTTTATACAGACGTAAGAGAAATTAACTCACTCAAAATGCCAAGGCTAAATGAGCCAGAGATAGAGGAAGAAGTTAACTGGCTCGAAAGCTAGAGCTAATTAAGCCAAAGAGAAAGGAAGGAGTTAACCGGCTCGAAAGTCGGGGCCAAATAAGCCAGAGAGAAAGGAAGATGTTAACCAGCTCAAATGCTGGGGTCAAATAAGCCATAGAGAAAGGAAGAAGTTAACTGGCTCAAAAGTCGGGGCCAAAAAAAGCCAGAGAGAAAGGGAGAAGTTAACCAGCTCGGAAGCCGGGGCCAAATATGTTAGAAGGAAAGGAAGAAGTTACCTGGCTCAAAAGCCAGGGCCAAATAAGCCATAGGGAAAGGAAGGGGTTAACTGTCAAATAAATCGGGCCCAAATAAGCGAAAGAGATAGGAAAGAGTAAACTGGCTCAAAAGCCGGAGCCAGAGAGAAAGGAAGAAGTTAACCGTCTCGAAAGCCGGGGCCAAATAAGCGATTGACCACGTGCATTTATGGTTTTTATAGGCAGTCACCGTAGGAAGTGACGTTTTAGATACCTAGCTAAAAGTTGGTTTTCCGTATCTAATTCTGAACTAAATGTATAGGGGTCTCCACAGGTTCATCAGACATTATTTCATTTTCGAGCAGATCCGTCAACAACTACCCGTCTCATGTTATAACTATCTGTCCATGCAAATATTTCATTTTAAAACAAAGTTTTTACTTTTATTTTTTTAATTTACTGTTGATGACTTGAAATGACTTTCTATGAGGCATATGATTTTTCAGTAAACTTCACTCAGCATGAATCTTATTTGGAATGTTCACCAGACATTTTTTACTTACCCTCTCTGGCAAGTCCAAAAGGTTTCATTAGTTAACTGAAAAATACTACATGGATCAGAAACAGCACTCGGACTATGCTGGAAGATTTTCCCTGTGTGTTCACAAAGTTATCATTCTCCCAGCTAGTATGTTTTAAAATAAATAGTCTGGCTTTCAGTACAATTCAACAAACAAATCATTCACAATATATATGAAAATTCAAATAAAAATAAGACACATAAATTTCACTTACGTCATTTGGCATATTTTGATGGTATAACTATACAAACCTTCTGAGTTTCAGTATATGAGGAAAAAGAGTGGCAACAAGTTGAATTCAGTGAATTAAAATCAAAGTTGGCAAATTTTGCTGAGTAGGTTCCAAATTTGAACATCTGCCGCCTGACTAAATTGATTAGCAAGGTGTTTTAGTCATAATCTTGATGATTTGTGATGAAAACAAAACCTTTGCACCCCGGTGAATCGACTTTCGATTATTAACAACTTGTTTACGTAAACTCTGTTTTTAAGATAACTCCGAAAGAAAAAGTCGACAGCGGGCAAATCTGACAAACATAGTGCCTAGTTGAAATCTGATCCACGAGCAGTCAATCTGTCATCGAAAATTCGTCGAAGAGCTTTTGTTGTGTGGCAACTTGTCCCATCTAGTTGAAACCACATCTCGTGTCCAATGTTCTCTCTAATTCTTTCATGGCCTGCGAGGGACCAAAAAGACTGCGAGTAACTGAAGAATTTTAGCATGCCGATAATACATTTTTGTGACTATATGAAAAAGTGTATAAATGGAAAAAATTTATTCGTTGCATCGAATTTTCTTTTATTACTTATCATTATTTGATTTTATATTTTGGGAGGCAGTATATTTCTCCTGCGCAGGATATATGTATAGACGAACAGCTGTAGCGGGGAACAATGGTCATGTTTGTGACCTACCTCGAGACATAAGATATTTTCAATCATACATATCCTATGATGACTCAGATTGTTTTTGTTTTTTGCCTAATATAGTGCCTTGTGATCTATCCGTGTGATGTTGAGCATACTTCTACCATGTGCGCGTAGTATGGTTTTCAGTTTGAGGGCCGGCCTCTTGGTTAGGTTCCATGTTTCAGCCCCATAGATCGGGTGGATGCATTGGTTGTATACCCTTCTTTTTAGGATTAAGTTCATCAGGGGCCTTAAATTGGAAATGCCAAACTATGTGGTGTTCTGAATTCAGTAGCTATCATATCAATTATAATTGACGGTCATTCTTTACCAGTACTTGGGGCTTCAGCCAGAGTTTTTTCATTCGTAGAGGTGGACAGTCTCTCTTGGGTCTTTTTTGAGGTCATCCTGACTTTCTTAAAACGATTGATCCATCTTTGCTCTATGTGAGGTGGCACAGCAGTAAACCAGCTGCAAAACTACATGATTTAGCAAGATTTCCGCTGAAAATTTGATGTTAGTTCTGACCCACATATCGTTTTTTCAATGGCACAAAAAGTATCCTTTTGTGAATTCACCTGGACTAGAACATATCCGCAGCAATCCTCTTATGCGAAGACAGAGACTTAATCAAACTCCATGAGTATTGACTGGAACACTGGTAGAAATCTTATATCAATATATATATATATATATATATATATATATATATATATATATATATATATAATTGTGTCATCCACAGACAGCTGTTTCATCGAATTCAGTGTAACTATAGACTTTACATTACATTCCAGTACTGCGAGGCAGAATTGAAACCTTCACTTCCAACTCGGAGGCCGATATCCTACCGTCTGGACTAGAACCCCTAAAGACATCATCTTTTCTTGGTTGATAGTTTAATGATAAAAAGGGGAAAAAACAACAAAAAATGGCCTTAACAAGTGATTGGTCGTTTAGGGTACCCAACACTTAATTACTTCTTCTCAAAGAAATAGGCTAGTAACTTGTAAATGTCGATTGCATCTCTGCCCCCCAAAGGCCTTCTCAGAATATGGATTGATATCATTCATCGAGTTCAAAATATACTGACCGCTGCTCTAATAAGTTGGATGTCCGCATAACTGCTCTATACCCAAGTCTTGTCTTGTTCATTCAATGTTCATATTTGGTCATCATGTTTCTCAACGGGGGTAATTATATTATAAAAAAATTGATATATAATCCGACAGAATAACTCAATTAGATAAAGCATTGCTAGTCATTATCACTTTTTGACAAGTATTTTTCTTTTATCTAAAATTTGGAATTGCTTCTTAGTTTTTATAACAACTAAAAAAATTCAAGACGAAAGAAAATACTAATCGAAAATTAATAACGACTTACTATGCTTCATCCAATGAAAAAATAAAACAATAATACAACTAGTGAAGGTAGAAACAAAAACAAATATGACGCAGATCGATCCGGGAAAGATCTAAGGGAAGGACTTGGGCTATATGTTTTAAAAAGTTTTGAAATGCATTTCAGAGGCGTATTTACAAAGAGCAATACTGGCAGTCGACCGGGGTGACAAGTGCTAAGGGTGTTTGTCATGTGTTGGAGACTGTGAAACTTGACAAATAGAAACGGAAAAATAGGAAATTAATATGTTAGATTAAAAACTGTCAAAATGAGAAAATCCCTTGATGTGAAGTCAGTTTTTTTTTCAGTATAAGATAATACTGAACTTGAAATGCACAGAATTTTACCTTGCCTGGAGCACCAGTGACCCAAGGACCTGATTATGTCAACAGAAAGTGTGTCATTTTCAGAATGATGATGAAAGTCGACACTCAATAAAATCAACCCACGAGAGAAGATGTAATTGTTAGGTTGAGAAGATTTACATCGGCATCTCTCTTTACTTGATACACTAGCTTCAAATTTCCATTGAATCAGGTCAGTGGAACACCTTCTTCTTAACGAAACTTTTAAAGATAGAGGAGAAATCAAGTCAGCATTATTAGAATTCCGTTCGCTGGTCAGGATCACACGTCTTTTACAGCAAGAAATAACAGAATTACATTTATGATGGGCTTTAGCAAATAATGAGAATTAAATGCTACTGGTGGAACCTAACCAAGAGACAGATCCACAAATTGAGAACCATGCAACCGGCACATGAAAGAATTATGCTGGGCCTCACATGGAGAGACCACAAGACAGCACAGTACATCCCAGAAAACACAAGAGTCAGGGACATCATAACATCCATTAAAATCTCAAATGGCGGTGGGCTGGCCATCTTGTAAGAATGGCAGACAACCGATGGACATCACGACTCACGACATGGATCCCCCGAGATCACATGCGCAACCGAGGCCAAGAGAATATTAGATGGAGAGATGAGCTTGACAAGTTTAGGAAGTACTGTCCCCGCGACGCCCATCATAGAGAAGTGTAGCAAATCCTGGGGAAGGTCTATGTCCGACAACAGACATTAAAAAACTGCTGCTGATGATGATGAATACATTTCACGTTCATTACATGTATAATTTTTATACCTTTTATACATGTAGTTAAGTGAAAAAAGAATTTTATGTTTTTTAAAGAATGTTTGAAATTTCCAGCTACAGCATTTTGCAACGTTACCATATGTTGCAGTAACAACTGGCATGTGCAGCCTCTTTGGATCGAGAAAACGGCCCAAATGCATCTAATCCCGACATCACATATGCCCCAACCAGAATGCACCCTGTCAGCAGGTGTAGCGAAAACGCTCCTTATTAGCTGGGATAAAATATTTAGGATTTTTGTATTGTTTTTTTTTTTAATGAATTATCTTATTTTCCTTAATGGAAACACCAACAATTACATGCGAATTTTCAAATTTTTAAGCCTTGATCGGAAAAGCAAGATTAAAATAAGTTGTTTATACTTCATTTCATAAATTTTCGCCAATTTTACGTCGCTAAACGATACGATTACCTATTTATGCAAATCCAAATACCTGAAATAAAATGAAAATGAATTTCATTTCATCGTAAATAAAACCCAATTAACAAACGATCGTGAAGAAAACCCCTTTTTCTTTTTAAATCAAATAAAAGAAAGACAACTCAAAATTTCACCAAAAAAGGAGGGATTAACTTTGCTCCTTTTCACCCAGGAGTGTGTGTGGGCTCGATCGAGAGGGGTGGAGGGGTGGAACGCATTTTCTTTAATTCAATTTTATGAAATGTCTATTTCGGTCGATCATTTCGGGGCATGCATGCGATTGCACATTTAATCTAATTCCA
Source organism: Thysanoteuthis rhombus (assembly GCA_963457665.1). Taxonomy (NCBI): domain Eukaryota; kingdom Metazoa; phylum Mollusca; class Cephalopoda; order Oegopsida; family Thysanoteuthidae; genus Thysanoteuthis; species Thysanoteuthis major. The sequence goes on from OY735211.1 coordinate 56,557,034, forward strand.
TGAAATCCCTATAAAATATCATTTGCTTTCCCGTGCTGTTATATTTGAAGGTTTTTCTCCTTTGCAGTCTAGGGGACCTCACTGTAAAATGTGCTTCCACGAATAACATGTACAAAAATTTCAGCTAAGCTTAGTAATTATCTGGCGTGCTGATGTGGCTGAGATGGTTGAGCATTTCCCACCGGTGCCAGTGGTTGGATTTCGATCCCAGATGATAAAAGATATTTAAAATTAGGCTACTTAGTAGGTACGGGCAACACAATCTTCCAGTCCTAATTTTCCTCAAAATGGTATCGTTAAAAATTCGTCTCGCAGACTAGTTTATCAGTGTAGAGAGTTCGATCCTCATTGGGTAACTACACAAGTGATCTAGTACCAGAGTAAGGCAAGCTGACTAAGCGTTGGGCAGATACTACTTAGGAGAATTTTACGAACTAGAATTTTTTCTTTCCTAATATTTTTTGTTAGCCATTTCCCAATCAAAACACATTATAATTGCCGATGCGTTTTTACCTATTTGTTTTCTATTACTTTGGAGTTAGCCCCTTGATTTGTAGCGATTCCTGTTCAAACAATGTGATCAATCGTCGAACATTATTTCTTCTAATCATGGCATTAAATTAACCTGTATTTACATATTTGTTTATTTATTTGTTTACTCGTTAATCTTTATGGAACGGGCAGTTTTACTATGGATCTGTTAATAGAAAACAACTAGCTGGTTGTCTGTCACTATGTTCCCTTAAATATTAGCACAGCTCAACCTAATTTTGTATGTATAATAAGTGAATCTAAGGGAACAACTTTTTTAAAAAGCTTTGAAATGCTTTTAAGGGGGTTTATTTACAATACGAGTATAATGTTAAACTAAACATGTTCATACTGGCTGGAGACCACCCGATTGGACAGATTTCCAGTTACCCCCCTCCCCCGTGGAGGACCTATTGCCTCTTTCAAAGCAGAAGAGGGGGCTCTCTGGATGTGAATCATTCGATATTTTGTAAATAAAATTATAAATATAGTATCATCCTAACAGTCGAATGAACCAATAATTTTTTTATTCGTAAAAAAGCCTTCATTTTTGATGCCACGTTTGGTTTTGTACCATCATTTTCGATGGCTGGCATGCAGTATAACGTTTACAAATTATTGGTAATATTTTACAGTTTTTCAGTCTATTTATCTTAAGTTATAGTGATGTATGAATGTTTTTATGTACACTTATAACTCGAAAAATACGTATCGCAGACAAAGATAAAACGATGATCGATTTTAGCACGTCTCAATTTACGTGCAACGCACATTTTCAGGTTGATTTTATTTCAAAAATTAATTTTTCTTGCATTTGTCTTGTGTTCAAATAGGATCCAGCCTGCAGCTTACAGCAAGGGTCAGTGTTTTTAGAATTAGGACCCAGGTCATGCCCAAATAAAATGAAGCCAGCAGCTCTTGTTTCCCACCCCCGATGGGGAGGGGTAGACCCCTGTCCCATCTGACGCAGGGACATCCACAAGAATTAACTCAAAAACGCCCGATAGAGTAGTTTTCAGCTAGTGATAATGAAACTAAATAAAAGCCACATCTTTCTTTCTCTCTCACTTATTTGACCCCAGCATTTGAGCTGGTTAACTTCTTCCTTTCTCTCTTGCTTATTTGGCCCCGGCTTTCGAGCCAGTTAAATTCTTCTTTTCTCTTGCGCTGGCGCTGGTACGCTGTCACGTGGACATAATGGTCATATTACAGACTTGATACTAAAATTGCATTTGACTAGAGTAATTCTTTATTATAACTGCGTTTTTCCACTTGAGAGACTAACTTAAAAGAGAGGTTTATTCAAAGGTAAATACCGAGAGAACTTACATTATGAAATCCGTGCTGAAATTTCGAGTGCATTTTGGACTTTACCATTGTCCAAGATATAACAAAATTCGTACACGCTTTTTTGCTTCTACACATGCCTTTTCGCTCTCTCTCTCTCACACACACATGCACACAGAGACTCAAACGCACATATGCACACCCGCCCACACACTGCGAAAATCCTTTCAATCTGCACACCTGCTTTAAACAATACCACTATGTGCAGATGCAATATATATGTCTGATATATTCAGAAGAATAATAAAAAGATTCATTGTTACAAATTATAAACCCTTCTTGTTATTGGGAAGCTTTCGAAGAAAGAAATAACGCACAATTTCAGGGAGTTCTAAAGGTGTAGACATACTTTATTAGAAGTCCTATTTCTTTCTCTAATGAAACCTGTCTATAGAAAATAGGTAATATACAAAGGGAAATCCCCGTTGAATTTGTTCTGGAATGTGAAGAATAACACATAATCCTATAGGGTGACCCTGAAATTACTCGCTATTTCAAAACTTGAATGACAGTTTTAATAAAAAGTCAAATAGTTTTCCCGATAAATAAATCTATTTTGGGTTCTGGAAATTACTCATGTTCCATGACAGCTCGTAATACATCCAACTCCAATGCTCAATTTCTCGACGAACATTATTCTCTAGTCTCAGCAGCGTTTTTCATGCTTGTCTACATAAACTCTTTGTTAATCTTCAAGGGAAAATCGAGAGCAGTCAAATCTGGCAAATGCAGCAGCCAGTTTCTGATGCACATGAAATTAATTTGCGAAGCTAAAATGGAAGGCATTTTCTGTATACTATATTCTGCTATTTGTTGAAAGTAATTTTCGAGATCCAAAAATAAATATACTTGAAGAGAAAATTTCTTAAGCTTTTATCAAAAAAGTCTTAAAATGGAAAGCGACTATTGAGCCATCCGATACAACCAGTAACTTTCTTGAACTATACTTATAATATACATCTTGATAGCAGTTTTCCTTTGATATGTTTGATTCCAAAAGACGATCTTTTTTGCTTCCTTTTCAAATAATTGTCCTTGTTTCCTCACGAGTGAGAGTTGGTCATTTTTGATCGAGTGCTCTCAGCTATTCGTCAAATGGCCACAAAAATCGTCGAAAGTGCTGAGTCAGAAACTGGATTCTCAACAGATTTGGGATACTCTATCTACTGACCTACATTAACTAATAAGGAAAGAAAAACATCATTAAGAAAGAGAACAAATACCTGTCTGTTGGCTTATATATATAATGTTCATCCAATTCTGGAATAGAGCACTCTGGTGGGTGGGGAATTGTGCGTAAGTAAATATATCGCTCATATTCAGTCCTACTGACCGTAAAGTTCTGCGTAGGGCAGGGGTAAAATGCCAGCCTCAGGGTCTGAAGCCAAGGTTTCAATCCTACCTCGTGGTACTAGATGGGATGATGGCTAGTTTATAGCCACACTTGGAATACGACGAAACAGCTGTCTGGATGACTCACTTAGTAATTATTATCATCAAATTATCAAATAAAGTATATATATATATATATATATATATATATATATATATATATATATATATATATAAAGTATATATATATATATATATATATATATATATATATATATATATATATATATACTTTATTTGATAATTTAAAGGGAAAAACAAATCGATGGAAGTTTGATGGTGCACGACGTGGAAAAATTATCTTGAAGGTCAGTGGAAAAATCGTGAAATTCTTTGGTTTAATGTGTTTGTAGATAATCAACTCAAAAATTTTTTTCTGTGTAATTAGTATTCTTAAAATTATTTCATAATTGGTTTGCATGCAGACTGAGATTAAAACCGATTAAACGGATCTGATATTCACATGGTTGAACACTTGATAGGTGACATTAGCAACGAGTCATGTATGTTATATCTACTGATCCTTCAATGTTAAATATATTTTTTGGTAACTTACGTAACTAAACCCTGACTGAAAAAATGATGTGTAATATAAACTAACATCCATGTACAATGCATTATGATAATACCCTATATAAAAAAAAAATGTTGTTCGGAGAAAAAATACGAATTCCTGGGTCACATACACCTACATTCAGTAGAGCAGAACTGATAGCAGATAGGCACAGAATCAAAAGCAAGTGGTTCTCCAACCCACTCTTATAAAAGACAAGTAAAACTTTGCTGTCTGAGACATTCTTTGAAACAGACTCCCCTTTTCACTTTATTGAATGTTGCTATACTATTTACGGTCCAAAATATGTATATGAATCTATATCTAATCATAATTTTCATGGTTTTACAAGCTTTGTGTCTCTGTCCACACACGCACACACACATGAAATGGCAGTATATACATACATATATATATATATATATATATATATATATATATATATATATATATATATATATATATATATATATATATATATATATATATGATGTACTATCCAAATGTTGCCGCCTTTGCTGCTACCATTTGTTAGCCGTATAATGAATTTGAAATGTATCGGATACACTTTACACTCAGTATATACGTATCTTATTATAATTCCCCAGAAATCTGTCTGTCTGTCCGTCTGTCTGTCTGTCTGTCTGTCTGTCTGTATGTATGTATGTACTCACCTACCACAAAAACTACTAATGTGACCTAGACTGCGTTCTCCATTCAGGAAGAAACCAAATATCTCTTAATATAACTCTTATCCCGATGTTTATTAGTTGTACATTGATACCGTGAATAGCAGTGTTTTGATTAGTTCATTTTTTGTAGTTCAGTTAAAGTACATTCTTCCAAAACACCAAATTCGAGGATCAGATGTTATGTCTATCACATGGAGGAAAATTTTATTTTTCCCTTTCAGGGATCAAAATCAATAAGGAACTTTCATCTTTCACTTTAAGGGGTCAGAATTTATTTTTCCATTCTTTTTTAGGGGTCTAATTGGAGAAGGAGATTTTTCTCTTTTTCTTCTTTTATTTTTTCAAGGAAATATTTTTTTTTCATTTTTGCATGTCAAAATCAAGCAGGATTTTTTTTACTTTCAGAGTTGCAGGGATGATTTCTTCACTTAAAGGGGTCAAAATCGGGAGATTTTCTTCCATAAAGGACGAAAATCAGAGAATTTTTTTGTCAAATGGGGTCGGGGGTCCTTTCACTTTTGGAGGTTAAATTTGAAAGGAAGATTGACTGCATTCTCCATTTGGAAGGAAACAAAATATTTCTTAACATATCTCCCATTTGGATGTTTATTTTTCACTTAATGTAGTCAAAATCGGGGAAAGATTTTTCCACCGATGGGGGACGAAATTCAGGGGATATTTTTTTCACTTTTAAGGGTCAAAATCAATCAGAATTTTTTTACTTTCTAATGGAAGGGAAGAGAATACTTTTTATCCCCACTTTTACGTGTTCAAATTTTTTTAAAAATTAGCCGACTTTTTGTCACATTGGTCCCAAAATTTTTGTATATTCGCTGAACATCCTTCTTTACATCTACCTGACCGCTTTTTCACATAAGCCAAACTCCTCTTTTCATATTAGTCGAACATCTTTTTTTACATTGGCCCAAACATTTTCTACGTTCGTTAAAAATACTTTTTTACATCAACTTTAACCCTTCTTCACATTGGCCCAACTCTTTTTTTCCACATTTACTGAACATTCTTTTTAGATTTGCGTAACTCCGTTTTACCATTTGCCAAAGATCTTTTCTACGTTAACACGAGACTTTTTTCACATCAGCTGAACATACTTTTTCGTATTAGCCCGACCACTTTTTCACTTTAGCCCAATATCAATTTTTATATTAGGCAAACTTATTTTCACTTTAGCCAAACAACTTTTTTACATTAAACCAACCCCTTTTTCACATTGGCCTGGCATCCTTTTTCACATCAGCCATCCCTCTGTCACATTAGTCGAACATTCTTTTTCATATTAACGTAACCCTTTTTTCAAATAGCCATCGTTTTTTACATTAGCCCCAACTTTTTTGCACATTCTCCGGACATCTTTTCACATTAGCCTGACCCTTTTTTCACATTAGCCCAACTTTTTTTTCTCATTAACCGAACATTCTCTTTTACATTTGCTCAACCTTGTTTCATATTAACGAAACATCCTTGTTTTTACCTTAGCCTGACCCTGTTTCCACATTAGCCAAACATATCTTTTTGTATTAACCCAACCATATTTTCACAGTAGCCTAACATCCTTAGGTACATTACCTTAATATTTATTTCACATTAGTTGGATATAATTTTCTGCATTAACTTGATCACTTTGTAACATCAGCCAAACACCCTTTTTCATACAAATCCGACCATTTTGTACATCAGCCTAACATCTTCTTTACATTAACCAAATCCCTTTTTTTACATTAGCTGAGTATCACTTTCGACATAAGCCCGACTTTTTTCACAGTAGCCCAACTGTTTTTTTCTAATTAACCGAATATTCTTTTTTACATTAGCCTAACTCCTTTTTCACATTAGCCAAACATCCTTTCTTTTTTTAACCTTAACCCAATCTCCTTTCAAATTAGCCAAAGATACTTTTTCATATTTGACCGACCATTTTTTCACATTAGCCCAAAAGCTTTTGTTGCATTAGCTTAATACTTATTTCACATTAGTCGTACAACATATTTTACATTGATTCGATCACTTTGTCACATCAGCCAAACATCATTTTCCGAATTAATTCAACCTTTCCCCATATTAGCCAAAGATATTTTTTTTACATTAACCCAATCCTTTTCCACATCAGCCTCACGGTTTTTTTTCACAGTAACCAAACATCCTTTCCGTTTTCTTTACATTAGCCAAACATTCTTTTTTTCACAATAGCCCCACCCTTTTTCCACTTTAGCCGAAAATCCTTTTCATCATCAGCCCAACCCTTTTCAAATCATCAGCCGAACATCTTTTTTCAAATTAGCCTGACCCTTTTTTCATATTAGCTGAACATTCTTTTTCATATTAGCCCGATCCTTTTTCCACATTAGCAGAACATCTTTTTCCTCATAAAACTGTCCCCGTTTTTAGATTAGCCGAGTATTTTCTCTTTAAATTAGACCGACTCCTTTTCCATATTAGGCAAAAATCCTTTTTTACATTAACCTTTTTTTCACATCAGCCTGAATCTTTTTTCTCATTTGCTGAGCATCCTTTTTTCACATTAGCCGATCATCTTTTTCCACATTAGCCCAACTCTTTGCACATCAGCCAAGCATCCTTTTTCACCTAAGCCATATATTGTTTTTTTTTTGCATTAGCCGAACGACTTTTTCTCACATTAAACGAACATCCTTTTTCACATTGGCCAAACATCCCTTTTCACATTTGCTTACCGTTTTTTTACGTTAGCTGAATGACTTTTTTTTACAATTGCCCGACCCTTTCTGAAAATTAGCCGAACATCCTTTTTATAAGTAGCTCGACTATTTTCCATATTGGCTGAATATCCTTTTTCACATCAGCCTGACCTTTTTCTCACATTAGCCAGACATATTTTCTTACATTAGCTGACCCTTTTTTTCACATAAGCCGAACATCTTTTTCCCAATTAGACTTTTTCAGATTAGCGGAAAATCGTTTTTTTTACATTCGATTCTTTTTTCCACATATCTGAACATCCTTTTTTTTTACATTAGGCCGACCCATTTTTCACATTAGCCAAACGCCCTTTTCCCATATTAGCAGCACATTCTTTTTTTACATTAACCTGACTCTCTTTTCAGATTAGCAGAAATTCTTTTTCTATAGTAACCCTGATATACTTTTTTTTACATCATCTCGACACATTAGCCAAACATCGTTGTTTTAAAATAGCTCTACACTTTTTCCACATTTGCCAAACATCTTTTCTTACATTAATCTAACCCTTTTTCCACATTAACTGAGTATCCATTTTTACATGAACCTGACTTTTTTTTCACATTAACCCAACTTTTTTTTTCAAATTAAGCAAACATTCTCTTTTACATTAGCCCAACTCCTTTTTCACATTAGCATAATATTTTTTTTTTACTTTAACCCAACCCTTTTTTTCACATTAGCCAAACACAATTTCTAGTATAAGCCCAACCATTTTTTGGACATTTACCGGGTATCCATTTTTACATTTGCTCGACTTTTTTCACATTAGCTGAACCTCTTTTTTCATATTAAACCAACATATTCTTCACATTAGCCCATCATTATTTTTCACATAGCCGTCCCTTTGTCAAATTAGCCGAACATTCATATTTATACCCTTTTTTCAGATTAACCCTAAATCCTTTTTTCAAATTAGCTCCAATTTATTTGCTCATTTGCCAAACATCCTTTTTCACCTTAGCTGGACATCCTTTTTTGCATTAAACCAACATCTTTTTCACATTAGCCGACCTTTTGTTATATTAGCCCAACCTTCTTTCCACAACATCTTTCGCCAAACATCTTTTTTTCACATTAGCCTCTGCTGTTTTTCCCATTAGTCAAACATCTTTTTTCGGGTTAATCTGACCATTTTTTCACATTAACTGAGTATTCATTTTTACATTAGGTCGAGTTTTGTTTCACTTTAGCCAAACATCCTTTTTCACATTAGACCAACTTCTTTTTTAGATTAGCGAAACATCATTGTTCACATTAGCAGATCCATTGTCACCTCAGCTGAACTTTCTTTTTCACATTAATAAAACCCTTTTTTCAAATTAGCCCAATAACCTTTCTCTACATTAGCCCATCCTTTTTTCCATTTTACACAATAATTTTCTTTCTTCTTTAACCTTAACCTTTTTTCACTTTAAACAAACTCCTTTTTTCACATTAGCCAAAAATTCTTTTTCACATTAAACCTACCCCTTTTCACATTGGCGAAATATCCTATTTCACCTCAACAGAACCCTTTTTTCATATAAGTTGAACTTCTTCTATCAAGTTATCCCAATCACTTTTTTCACATTAGCAGAGCATCCATTTTCACATTAGCCAATCAATTGTCACCTCACCTGAACTTCCTTTTTCATATTAACACAACCCTTCTTCCAAATTAGCCCAAAATTTTTTTTGCATTGGCCAACTTTACTTTCCATTTTAGACAAAAATTTTTCCAATTTAAACAAACTCCTTTTTTCACATAAGCCAAAAATTCTTTTTTACATTAACTTTATCCCTTTTTCACATTGGCCAAATATCCTATTTTACCTCAACTGAACCCTTTTTTCACATTAGTTGAACATCTTTTATTGAGTTTGCCCGACCACTTTTTTTCACATGAGCAGAGCATCCATTTTCACAAAAGTCTGAGTTTTTTTCCACTTTAGCCGAACATCTTTTTCACATTAGACCAACTTCTTTCTCACATTAGCAAAACATCATTGTTCACATTAGCCGATTAATTGTCACCTCAGCTGAACTACCTCTTTCATATCAACACGACCCTTTTTTTAAAATTCCCCGGATAACATTTTCCACATTAGCCCATCCTTTTTTCCACATTCGCCAAACATTTTTTTTATATTATAGAATGTCTTATCTTCAAATTATCTGGAATTCTTTTTACATTAGTCCAGCTCTTTTGCACATTCTCTTAACATCTATTTTTACATTAGCCTGAATGCTTTTTTCTCATTAGCCTGACTTTTTTTTCAAAATCAACTGAAAATTTTTTTTTCCATTAGTCTTATATTTTTTCACATCAGCCAACCCTTTGTCACATTAGCCCTAACTCTTTTGCACAATGGCAGAACATTCTTAATTACATCAGCATAATTTTCTTCCCACATTTGCTGAAAATCCTGTTTTTCATTAACCTTTTTCACATTAGACAAACTCTTTTTTTCACATTAGCTGAACATTATTTTTTACATTAGCCCTACTCCCTTTCCATATCGGTCAAACATCCTTTTTCTCCTCAACTCAACCCTTTTTTCACATAAGTTGAACATCTTTTTTTCGGGTTAGCCAGACCATTTTTTCACATTAACTAAATTTTTTTTCACTTTAGCCAAACATTGTTTTTCACATTAAACCAACTTCTTTTCAACATTAGCAAAATATCATTGTTCACATTAACCAATCCATTGTCACCCTAGCAAAATATCTTTTTTCAAATTAACTGGATATCTTTTTCTACATTAGCTCATCTTTTTTTCACATCAGCCTTATCCATTTTTCACATAACACAAAGTCCAATTTTCAAATTAGCTGGAATCTTTTTTACATTAGCCCAAACTTTTTTGCTCATTCGTTGAACATTCATTTTTGCATTAAGCTGATCGCTTATCCTTCTAATTTGACTTTCATTTTCAAATAAGCTGAATAATCTCTTTTATACTAACCTGACTTTTTTTAACATCAGCCAAACATCCTTTTTCACATAAGACCCACATTTGCATAGAATCTCTTTTCACATCAGCCAACCCTTTGTCAAATTACCACCAACTTTTTTGCACTTTTGCTGAATATCCTTTCTCACATCAGCCTGACCCTTTTTTCACATCAGCACTGCTCCTTTTCCACAGCATTTTTTTCATATATCAGCCCAAACTTTTTTCTGCGCTAGCCGAAAATCCTTATTTTAGCCTTAACCTTAACCCTTTTTCACATGAGACAAATTCCATTTTTCATATAAGCTGAAATTTTTTTTTACATTTGCCCCTACTCCCTTTTCACATTAGCTGAACATCATTTTTCACCTCAACCCAACCCTTTTTTCACGTAAGTTGAACATCTTTTTTCGGGTTAGCCAGACCATTTTTTCACATTAACTAAATTTTTTTTCACTTTAGCCAAACATTGTTTTTCACATTACATCAACTTCTTTTCAATATTAGCAAAATATCATTGTTCACATTAACCAATCTATTGTCACCCTAGCAAAATATCCTTTTTCAAATTAACTGGATATCTTTTTCTACATTAACTCTGCTTTTTTCCTTCATTCGCCAAACATATTTTTCTCAAATAAGCCCAAACTTTTTTTCACATTTGATAAGCTCCTTTTTAACATTAGCTGAACATTTACTTTTGCATGAGCCCTACTCCCTTTTCCCATTGTACAAACATCCTTTTTCATCTCAACCTAACCCTTTACCTTCATTAGTCGAATATATTTTTTGGGTTAACCCAGCCATTCTTTCACATTAGCTGAGTATCCATTTTCTAACTACACCAACTTCTTTTTCACATCAGAAAACTTCATTGTTCATATTAGTTGATCCATTGTCACCTTAGCCAAACTTCATTTTTCATATGAACACAACCCTTTTTCAAATTAGTCAGGCATTCTTTTCTGCATTGGCCCAGCTTTTTCTCCACATTCGCTGATTATATTTTATTCATGTTACCCTTAACCCTTTTACATATTAGACAAAGTCCTTCTTTCACATTAGCTGAATATTATTTTTTACATTAACTCAATTCCTTTTTCTCATTAGCCAAACATCTTCTTCACCTTAACCCAACCATCTTTCATATAAAGCCAAACATACTTTTTCACCCCAACGCAACACTTTTTTCACATTAACCAATCTTACTTTTTGTATCAGCCCGATCATTTTTTCACATTAGCCGAGTATCCATTTTCACATTAGCCCGACCACTTTTTCACATTAGCAAAACATCATTTTTCACATTAGCTGACTCTTTGTCACATTAGCTGACACTTTTCACTTTAGCCTGATCTTTTTTCATGTTAGCCAAATACCTTTTTCAAATTAGCCAAACATCTTTTTTTACATTCAACTTATTTTCACATTAGCCAAACATCCTTTTTTATTTTAACCTCATCCTGTTTTCACATTAGCCAAATGTATGTTTTCATATTAGCCCGACCATTATTTCACATTAGCTAAACATCCTTTTTACATTAGCTTAATATCATTTCACATTAGTTGGATATTATTTTTTACATTAACTCAGTTACTCTGTCACATCAGCCAAACATTCTTTTTCACATTAGTCAACCTCTTTTTCCACATCAGCTTGCCTTTTTCCTACAATAACTGGTTATCTTCTGTCAGATTAGCACAACACTTTTTTCACATTAGCCGAACATTATTTTTCACATAAGCCCAACTCGTTCTTTCAGATTAGTATAACTTTTTTTTCACATTACCCAAACAACCTTTTTCACCTTAACCCAATCCACTTTCACATTAGCCGAACATATTTTTTCGTATTAACCTGACCATTTTTTCACATTAGCAGAGTATCCATTTCTACGTTAGCTCGACTTTTTTTTCCACATTATCCACACATCTTTTCCATATTAAACCAACCTCTTTTTCATATTAGCCCAACATCCTTTGTCACATTAGCCAACCTTTTGTAACATTGGCTGAACATACTTCTTCATATTAACGTGACCCTTTTTTCAAATTAGCCAGACTTCCTTTTTTACATCAGCCCCCCCTTTTTTCATATTTGCCCAACTTTTTTCACATTAGCCAAACATTCTTTTTTGTATTATCCCGACCATTTCTTCTCATTAGCCTAGCATCCTTTATTACATTAGCCCAATACTTATTTTACATTAGTCGGACATCATTTTTTACATTAACCTGATCACTTTGTCACTTCAGCCAAACATCCTTTTTCATATTATTCGTCTATTTTCAACATTAGCCCAGCATCTTTTTTCACATTATCCCCGCCTTTTTTTCACATTAACTGGATATCATTTTTCATATTAGCGCGAGATTTTTCCACATATGCTGAACATTTTTCTTCACATTAGCCAGCCCTTTTTCCACATTAGCCCAACTCCTTTTTTCACAATAGCTGGACATCAATTTTTTTTTTTATATTAGCCCGACCTTTTTTCACATCAGTCAACATGCTTTTTCATTAACCCGACATATCTTTCAAATAATGTGATCAACCTTTTTCACATTAGCCGGACACTTTTTCAACATTCAATGAACATCTTTTTTCATATTATCATGACCCTTTCTTCCTATTTGCTTTACATCCTTTTCCCCAATAGCCGAACTTTTTTCCCATAAACCGAACATCCTTTATTACATGAGCCTGACCTTTTTTTCACATTAGCCAAACATTTTTCTTTTGCATTAGTCCTACCCTTTTTATACATTAGCCAAACATCTTTTTTAACAATAGGCCAACGTTTTTCCAACATGAAGCAAGTATCCTTTTTACATTAGCCCAACACTTTTTCACATTAATTGAACATCCCTTTTTACATTATCCCGACAATATTCTCACATTAATTGAACATCTCTTTTTACATTAGCCCTGTCACATTAGCAAAATATTGTTTTACACACAAGCACTACCATTTTTTTCACTTCAGCCAAAAATATCTTTTTTTACATTTGCCCACCCCTTTTTTCACCTGAAGCAAACATCTTTTTTCATATTAGAACTACTATTTTTTCCCATTAGCCAAACACCTTTTTTACATCAGCGAAACCCTTTTTTCACTTTAGCCAAACATCTTTTTTTAGCATAAGTCCTATCGTTCTTTTCACATTAGCCTAAAATCCTCTATTACAATAGCCCGACTTTTTTTTCCACATTAGCCCTACGTCCTTTTTATCATCAGCTTGACCATATTTCACAATAGCTGAACATCTATTTTTGGATTAGCCTCTCATTTTTTTCACATTAGCCGAACATCTTTTCATATAGAACCTTGACCCTTTTTTTACATAAACTTACCATTCCTTCCTATAATAGCTGAACCCCTCACATTATCAAAACATTCTTTTTTAAATTATCCCAAACATTTCTCGACAATAGCCGGACATCCTTTCTTGAAATTAGCCAGACCTTCTTCACATTAGCTAGACATTCTTTTTTACATTAGAAGAACTCCTAGATCACATTAGTTGAAGATTTTTCTCCCATTATCCTGACTCTTCTCCCCAATTAGGTGAACATCCTTTTTATCATTATCCTGACCCATTTCCCTTTTTTCACATTAGCCAAACATTCTTTTTTTACATTAGCCCGGCCCTTTTCTCACATTTGCGGTACATCTTTTTATACATTAGCCCAACTCTTTTTCTGCATTAGCTGATCATCCTTTTTTTTTAATTATTTTCCAAACATCTTTTTTATTATTATCCAAACATCTGTTCTATATTTTCCCGATCCTTTTTTTAAAAATATGCTGAACATTCGTTTTGTACATAAGCCCGAACCCTTTTTCCCACATTAGCTGAACTTCCTTTCTCACATTAGTTGGACATTGTCTTTCACATCAGCCCTATCCTTTTTTTCACATCATTTGAACATCCTTAGACCCTTTTTAAATATTTGCCGAACATCTTTTACATTAGCCTAACCCTTTTTCAACATTAGCTTAACATCCTTTTTTGTCATGTTAGCCCAATTCTTTCTTTACATTAGCCGGACATCCTTTTTTTTTTTTACATCGGCATCAACATTATTTTATATTAGCCAAACATCTTATTTCAACATTAGCTTGACCTTTTTCCACATTGGTTGTACAATTAACATCTTTTTTTACAATAGCACAACCCTTTTTTCAGTTCAGCCTAACATTTTTTCCACATTAGCTGAATATCATTTTCCACATTAGCCCAACCCTTCTTTCACATTAGCTGAACATTCCTTTTTACATTTACCCAACTCCTTTCTCATATTACCTGAACATACTTTTTTTACATTAGTCCCACCCTTTTTTTTTCACATTAACTGAACATCTTTTTCCACATCAGCTCAAGTCCTTTTTCATATAAACCAAACTCCATTTTTTCAGCCTGACCCTTTTTTTTACATTAGCCAAACATCCTTTTCGTATCAGCCTGAACATTTTTTCACATTAGCTGCACATCCTTTCTCATATTACCCCCACCCTCTTTTTCACATTAGTGGAATATCCTTTTTTAAATTAGCCCGACATTTTTTTACTTTAGCCGTACATTTTTTTCTTACATTAATCTAACTTTTTTAACAACATCTTTTTTCATTAGCTTGACCATTTTTCACATTAGCTGAACATCCTTTTTCACATTAGCCTGACCCTTTCTTGGCCCTACCCTTTTCCCATAATAGTGAAAGATTAGCCTGACCCTTTTTCACATTAGCTTAACATCCTTTTTACAATAGTGTCCCATGAGCAAGTACAAAAACGTATAAAAATGAGAAAATATATATCAACTGGAAGAATCATTGAATCCATTCTAAAAATAAATCACTTCTTATTCAGTCCATTGCCACCCTTTCCGCAAAATATTACTGAAATTTGTTAAGAACTTTTATAGTGACGGGTGGAAAGATGGTAAATGAGTCTAGAAGTAATACATATATCTCTCTGGCTTTGTTGACAGAGGTAAAAGAAACCTAGCAAAATTTTAATTTATTTTGTAATTATTTCTACACTAGTAGATTAGTCGCAACAACATCAATAAAAGTTAGAATTGATCTTTTACAAAACGGAGGGTTCTCATATGAACAGCTGGTACAATTCACCAAGTTTCCCTGAGGCAAAAAGATGCGATATCGAGTCACACCGAGCTTATCTTTCATTTCTGTACCGTTCTATTTACTCACTGTCATAGACTGATGGCCTGAGTGGTAGCAATGAAAAACACCTAAAATTGAGATAAAAGAAAAATCAATATCAGTTATGATAAGCTTGGAAGTCAGACCATATAACAGTTGGTGCTCTGCTCTTTCAAGCATATCTAGAAGGAGTTGAATGAAATTGATATAAGGTGGGAGGATGTCAGTCAGTTGTAAGTCAGTCAATGATGGCAATTGGTACTAGAGATAATCGTGTGTCTGATAATGGTAAAAATAGAATAGTCCAATGAAAAAGGAGCAGACGGAGAAACCTCTTGAAGACAAGGGTCAGAATCCTCACACATTTCATTTCGATAAGACAGAAAAGTAGAGGGAAACAAAATTTCAAGAACACAGTTGAGAATTCTTTGAGGTGGTGCAATGAAACAACCTGCTTGTACAACGTTATAATTCCCTAAAAGTCTCATTTTTCCTACCAACAAATTTGGAGAGGTATATGTATTTGGTCGCATCTCTCCTTTTTTCCGTTCTTTCGACTGTCTGTCTGCAATATATTTCCAAATTACTCCATGGATTTCAAAGAAATTCTGTACTAAAGAGTGGGCAATGGGGTAAGGAAGAAGTGATTATATTCTGCACGATTATTTCCACTATGTCGTAGTTATGTGTACATACCACATCATACCAGCCAAATTTCATGTCTGTACACAATATTTCTGAAGGTTCCTGATGAATTTCTACGATTTTTTTTTAGGAGTGGGCCATGGGCTACGAAATTTTGGATAGATCCATGCACGATTACTCCCCTTGGGATTGGCAGAGGTATGCATTCTTTGTGTGCTTTCTAGTTGAGTGGATCGCTTTTGGTTAGTCAGAAAAATTCTAACCAGCATTTTCACTGCACACAACTCCTTCTATAATGCACCTTCTTCTTCTTCTTCTTCTTCTTCTTCTTCTTCTTCTTCTTCTTCTTCTTCTTCTTCTTCTTCACATTTCACTGGTATGTTCCATCTTCTCTGCCGTTCCAGATTTCCGTCCTTGGTTCGATGTACCACTTTGAACATTGCTACTCCCCTGGTTGTTAGACATGGACTTGATATGGGCCTTACTGGCTCATCACGTCTTGCCCAAATGGCAGAGATTTCTACATGATTCCCAGCTTGATTAACTATGATCACTCCTCCAGATCAAAATGATTATTCTTATCAAGCCTCTGCAAATTTTGAAAAGGCCTAGAATCAAATTAATGCAAGAGAACCATGTCGCAGGACAACACCAGCAGTGATTCCAGTGCACGCCTAGACTCTGCACCTCTAGAGTTGGATCGCAAAGCCATCCGTGGATCCACAGAGAAATGTATGATAGGAGTCTTCTCCGGATACGAAGGACTACCTATAAAAAAAAATGAACTGGCCTGGAAGTCAGACCATAGATATACAGATTCTCTCCCTTGCACTTTCAGACATATATAGAAGGAGGGGGGAACAAATGGTGATGGGAGTATTTTGGCATGTGATCGATACATATATATGTATATACATCCCAATAATAAATACCTGAGACTTATTTATCAAAATAAATTCAAAACATCCAACTTCGTAATTACCAACAATGCAGCACCCACGGAGAATCTTTTGCACGAGGCATATGTTGTGTACCGATTTACATGCCTTTTGGGAGATTGCATCCTGGGTTGTAATGAAAAAAATCTACTGGATGTATGATCACCAGTGTCTTTCGTAGCTTAAGATGCCACCTATATGAACAAAGTTTCATCGACCAACATATCAAATAGCATCGTTGCTATTCCTCCAACATCCGTGAAATCCTCATAAACAATAACACTGATTTTAAAACCTGGAGGCTATCTATATCAAAACCGGACACCCATTATTAATAATATCTCTAAAAGGGTAGGGAAAGGTATTTTAAGTGCTTATAACAGAAATTGCAACGTCAGCACGTGAAAATAATATGGATCCAATCTCATTTTTTAATAACCAAATAAACAACTCCCTCTTTCCCTGTAATGATGCTACGAAGTAATCTTAGTTAAACAGGTCTCTTCTATCACGATTGATCTTACTAATGTTTGTCTGATCAATCATATGAGTCTTTATTATGATCATGGGCTCTGCTTAATCTCTGCATCAATATATATGTTTTGTGGTTACTTTTATGTTGAGGAATGAATAGTGGGATGGATGTTTGTGGTGAAGGAATTTATTGCCCTCGTGGTTTGATGTTGGCACCAGCCCTGGAGATGTGATTGGAGAAAAGGGAAATGTGAGAAGATTTCGGAGATGCACACCGGATATGAACTTGGACGCAGGGATGAAACAAAGTGAAAAGAAAACATACAAGTATTTTGGCAAGACAAATAAGACGTACGTTTAATACTAAGCATAAATGACAAATGAAAATCAAGTACATATAAGAATAACATAAAACTGATCGATCGTATGAAGAAATGAGAAGAGAAGAGGTAGCGAAAGGTGGGGACTAGATTATCTTGTTAGTACTGGCGTCGGAGTTGGAGCAAAATTGTCTGAAACGCTTGGATTTCCATATGGCTTGGATCGCTCCAAGGTAATACATGGAATCAAGGTTCAGTGTGCAAGCCATACTGCCAAGTTGTGTGCATTAACGTGGGGGCTATTCTCTGACGCTGATAAACTCTCGACGAACAGACCATGAAAGACAGAGAACATGGAGTTTTATCCATGCGTATTTCCCAAGGTAAGGATGTTTAGGAAAGATGATCGTGACTCTTGGATAGTAAAAAGTTTTGCCATTTCATTTGTGAGAGTTGTATATGCATTTGTAGCACGTGGTGAAAACACAGTGGCGTAGCTGCGCAGCTGTGCGTATGCGTGAGACTCGACATCAGTGAAGTGAAATGGGCAAAGTTAGTCATAAGTCATGGTGGAAGAATGGTTAAGATCAGATCGGCTGGGAGGTCGGCGAAATGATAGCGATCTAAGGGAGAAGGAAAGAAAGAGAGAAAGAGAGAGGCCGGCAACAAGTGCTGGGGCAAGAGGCATGGCCAGCTAGGGATGCTGGCACCAATGAGCTTTGGACCAGGGAAAAAGAAAGAGAGAGAAAGAGTAGCCGACAACGAGTGCCGGGGCCAGAAGCGTAACTAGCTAGGAATGCTGGATCTAATGACCATTGGACAATGTGCGTCCAGGGATTTTATAGGGGTCGTCGGAGGAAGTGGCGTTTTCGATATCTAGCTAAAAGAAAAGTTTCGTGTTTAATTCCTGACAAAAAGAACAGGGGGCGCTACGCATGCATTGCGAGGAAATTCTGCCTACTGTCATGGCAATTATCGACAACCTTCTTTCATCAGCATTTATCTTGACTAGAAGCTTTCGTAGCGCCCCCTATTCTCTTGTACGCATCATAGATTAGAAAAAAAGAAACGGTATTGCTCAGCAGGTTTTAAATCAACAGAACAGAGATTAGGGACGAATTTTGCAAAAAAAGAAAAAAAAATCGGCGATTTCGTACTCATAGAAAACAAGTCCGTCGAAAAATATTTTTCTTAGTGCTTTTCTATTCAAAATTTTCTCAAAAACTAGTTGAGTTAGATACATAAAATAAAACTGCATGTATATTTTGAATCAGCATCATCAGGAGGAGATTATTTCCATCATTTATTTGAACCTTCTAACAAGTGAGGGGATTCAACACTTGGAAAAAAATCTTCATTTTTAATTCATAAGTTTTGGTGTTTCAACAGCTGAATGGTTAGATCTTCGGAAGATAGAAATAGCAGAATTTTCTAGAGTTTTTGAGGGGTTTCTATTTACAATGTAGTGTTAATGCTAAAATGGACATATCTTTAGGCATAATCGAAATCAGCAGGTCCCAATTTGCCTACAACACACATTTTAAGGTTGAATTTTACAAAAACAAGTTTGCAATTTTCATGGGGTCTGCATTGATGCTGTCAGAAAAGAAGTTAGTTGAAAATTATTTTTCCTAAAAAGTATTGGAGTTAGATTCATGAAATGAAACTATAACTATATTTTGAATCAGCAACATCTGGGGAAGTTTTTTCATCATTTATTTGAAGCTAGTGTAGCGCCCCTATTCTTTTAGTCAGGAATTAAATACGAAACTTTTCTTTTAGCTAGATATCAAAAACGTCACTTCCTCCTCCGACCCCTATAAAATCCCTGGACGCACATGGTCCAATGGTCATTGGCGCCAGCATCCCTAGCTGGTCATGCTTCTGGCCCCGGCCTTTGAGGCCGGCAACTATTTCTCCCTCTTTCTTTCTCCCTAAGATCGTTATCATTTCGCCGACCCCCCCCCCCCCCAGCCAATCCGATCTTAACCATTCTTCCGCCATTACCTATTTCTGTACTAATTTTGCCCATTTCACTTCACCAATATCGAGCCTCACACATACGCACAGCTTCACAACTACACCACTGTGTCATCACCACGTGCTACAAATGCGTATACAACTTTCACTCAAACTTTCTGAGTGTCACGATAATCTTTCCTTCTCACGATCAATTGTATTTATGTAATTCTTACATGTACCTCAACTTCATTCTTCATCTTTCAATTAAACGTACGTCTTTTGTCTAGCCAAAATATTTTTATGTGTTCATTCCACTTAGTTTCATCAATGTGCGTCCAACTTCATACTTCGCATGCATTCCATTCTCTTAGTACAGCATCCTTTCTTCCACATCTAAAGGGCTGCACACGTGCTACAGTCAAATCACGAGGGAAACAAATATTCTCGTCTCTCATCAATATCATCACGCTCTCCATTTCTTCCAATACAAGTCGTCACAAATCTAGTCATGTGTGAGACAGGCGATTTTGAAATTCTATTTTTGGATAGTTATAACCGAGTGGTTAGAGTCGTGGAAAATGTAAGTGGCAGATCAAGTTCCCAGTTCGATTGAGAAGGTTCCTTTTCTTCCAAACTATTTGTCCTTCAAACGTCACAGATATTAGTCAGTTTTGATAAATTAACTGTTTAAGCTTTAGAGGGAGTTCTATTTACAAAGAATCCATAATCCAGAGAGTGTACTATTTCCAATGCAATCATTAAATACATTGGATTCTCGCTTTCCTTTCATTACTGGAAAACTACGAATGAGATTTTTTTCTCTGTGCTGATCCAATTATTGCTGAGTCTATATATTGTACTATTTGTTTTTTCAATGTCATGGGCTTTCAATTTATTAGATCTTCAAACCTTGGAATTTATTTGGTTTGATAAAGAAAATACTGAAAGTTCCTGCTGCCCTACTACCTTCATAGGTGACCATGGATGTGAATTTCTCTTTCTGTCAGTGCTTATGCCAGTTTACCCGATGTTGGACACCTGTCTGAATGGGTCTGCCTGGGAATGTGAGCTGACTCAACAGGTGAGGTATCACAGAGGGAAAACAAAACGATATCCGTAATCAGCATGAACAATTTACCCACAACATAATTTCTCCAGTCGAATTTTCTGAAAATTAATCCGTCGATTTTTATGGGGTCCATATTTACTCTCACACAACACAAACTAATTTTATCGCTTAAAGAATCAGTGTGAGCAACAATTCACCAATGATTTGAAATGTTGTAAATACAAGATGAGCCGATTTCAAAACCCTACGGAGGAAATTTTATTTTTTTACTTTCAATTTTATGTGCTCTCAAATTAATAGACCTTCAAATGTTCCAGAAATCTGTCAGTTTTGAGAGTGGAAATATTCAAAGGTTTTGTAAGGGGGTTATACATACAATATTGCTGTAACACTACATTACACCTTTACTTTACATTCGACATCGGTGACCATGGAAGTGAATATCTTTCTCTAAGTGTTTATGCCAGTTTGGCGGAATTTAAGCTGACAATAAGAGATGTTTTTACTCAGAATAAAAACACTAATCCTACTTCTAAGCCTAATTCAAACCCATGCATAATATTGAAACATTTGCACAATTTAATCCCGTTTGATTCTTTTGACATGCAAATTACAAATGTGATCAATTAAATTCTCAGTTTCCCAAAAGTCTTAAGACGCTTCACATGCAGAATTTTTATGAAATCTCTATAAAATATTGTTTGCTTCCTAGTGTTGTCAGATTTACTGGGTTTTTTCCTGGGCAATGCCTAGTACCTCAGTTATATATATATATATATATATATATATATATATATATATATATATATATATATATTATAAAGATGAACGTTTCTTTGTTTCTCTAAATTCTATAGATTCCCAAACGGCTGCATTCCACAGGCTGCCAATTTGCGTACAATGGTAACTTGACCCAAGTATGGACATACGATAGGTGACCTCTAGAGTTCAGTTTAGCGTCAGGCCAATTTTGATCAGATCTTAGGGAGACAAGTAATTTTTCAAATCTGTTTTTTGTCAATTTCATTTTTACGTTTTAGAGGGACAAGTAATTTTTCATCAAAGTTACCTCTCTCTTTTTTAATTTTATTTATTCCGTATAAAATATAATTTGTGTTGTTATATTTGGAGTTTTCCTTTGAAACAAAGTATTGCATGTTTGTATTCTCTTCTTCACTGGTTAAAATGATTGATAAAACCTGTTTACATATTTTAGTTGTAGCCTGGATGTTTGCTTCTATTCTTATATTTAAAACAGAATCTCGCTCTGGGTTCACCTTAATCCATCAAGCGTAACGCAGGTGAGCATGCGCAGAATAGTCACGCTCAAATTATGTCAAACAGAAGCTGGAATTAACTCACATTAACGAAATATGGCTACTGTAAATAAGGCTTTCGATGCAACAAATGACAGTGATCTGCATTCGAAAAGTGATCGTAAGTAAGACACTTGATAACGCTACTATCTTTTTTATTGACTGGTTTTATAAGAAGAACTTTTACAACATTTATTTTAATACTAGAGGTATACATTCGTATATACAACCACCATGACAATCAATTTAACATACTATCAAATGCCTTGAACATTAAAACATTAGTTGTTGTATGATAAATATATATGAAAAAAATTATCTGTTGATAGCACTACATACTCTGATAATCTATTCTATTTCTATCGCTGGAAAAAATTT
Organism: Thysanoteuthis rhombus; assembly: GCA_963457665.1. Classification (NCBI taxonomy): domain Eukaryota; kingdom Metazoa; phylum Mollusca; class Cephalopoda; order Oegopsida; family Thysanoteuthidae; genus Thysanoteuthis; species Thysanoteuthis major. Next base: position 56,579,493 of record OY735211.1, read on the forward strand.
TCTGATACCTAATCTACTCGTGTTTACTTTTACCGTATGTGTATGCATATGAAAGAATTATTATTTCGATTGACCCTCATAATACTTTTGTGTGAGTTGCTCTCAATGGAGAGGTAATAGGTGATATTCATGTTATCCGTTAACCCCGTTGATCATGCAGGGCTCACGTTTGTGTACACATATCAGATTTTACAGGTATCCAGGTAAATCTACCTCTCTGATACGATCATGCTGAAAAAGATATCGTAATCATCACATAACAGCAACAGATTATTTCAGATTTATTTTTATTACGTTTTTATGAATCACTTACACAAATGCTCACGGTAGTTCAATTTTGAATAGATAGGCAAGTATTTTATGAAATCGTTTGTTTTTAAAGGTTCGATAGGATCAACAAATGGAAATATGATATATTATCTTTTTATGCTAAGTTTTTTAACACAAATTATAATTTTGTCAATTAAATTGGAAGAAAATTGCATATATAAATATGAGGTAAAAAAGGGTGTTTTACATGAGGTGAGAAAAAAATTGAGATGTAATTAGAATTAGATTCTTAATTAGAATCTTCATCTGGAGACTTCCTAAATTACAACTTTTTGTAAATAATTCAATAATTGTAAATGCAACTATACTTTGAATTGTGCAGGTTATTCGTTTCAAATTTTGTCTGCACTATTCAAAGTCTTATTATAATCTAATGTGATTTTTTCCAGCTTATATTTAGTCACATTTTTTTTACTTCAATACCTAAACCGTACAATCCAAAACCTGCACTATCCTAGATATTGCTGTACTTGATATTTTTTTAAATTCAAGCTCACAAAGAAGGGAAAGAAACATAGCACGTACTGATAAATAAAAGATTTGATTTAAAGATATTTTTTTGTTATAGTGGTGTATTGGGGAAACCTTCCGGGTTTACACGTCCGTAATTGTAGCTTTCGGCGCTTAGTTTGCGTTAGAAGATAACATTATGATATCATCATGGAGAACATATCTCAATGGGCTTTTGAGAACTCCTTCGTTAGAGGGGGCAGAAGGCTTGATTTGCCCAGAATTTAACCCGGTTATGCCCAAATTTATCATCCCCCCCCCGATCATGCCTTGTACGTATATGCATGTCAAATGCAAGGCTGATGCATATAACCTATTGTTCTCTACAAGTTCATATGTTTTGAGAGATAAATTAATTTTATCTCTGAAGTAGTCCATAGGAATTTAGTTTATGAATCTGTGAAGTTAAAGACTGCAAATCAGAGTAGAGATATACAAGACGTTCAAAGCTTCTAGTTCGCTTTTTAGAATTTTAATTTTCAAACTCTATTTTACATGCTGTTAATTTTGATCACTTTCTCTATTTTAATCAAAATTTGTTTAAAATTTAAGCATATTCCCACGTGATTCCCATATTCTGCAGCTTCTCTCTCTTCAATTTCTTTTTTTCTATTTTCATCTCCTAACAAATTGTGAACAGATAAAAGCTATACATTATTTAACCTAATTCTTACTGCCTAGTCCTTCACGGACTATTATTTATGTTTTGTGTGATGCGTACCATGCCTACCAGCAACTCATTCAAGCATCTACTACTATATGGACTGGTGTGTAGCAAAAAAATATTTTATCTCTGCTTGTGTAGTTTCTGTATCTTATCCAATAGAAGGAAAACTCGTCTTTCGAAAGGTCAACTCATTTCAACTACCAAGCGGCCCATCGGGTTCTGTCATATATCTCCGCGTGATCAATGATGTCAATTTATATGCTTTTATTTTCAATATTTGTTTGTTTGTCCTCAAAATATCTTCAAAGATTCTCCATGAATTTCAATGATATTTTGTGCGTTGGCAGACCATTGGCTAAGGAAGAATAAATTATATTAGGTAGTATGCTCAAGAATTGGAAGATAATTCTCGATTGTGAGTGAAATTTTCCTTCATACATTTATATATTCACCCATGATTGTTCACACAGTATATCCTAAAGTAATCAATTGATGGTCTGGTACAAGGCCACAGTAGTGATGAGTTAGGAAATCAGGAAATTGGCAGTGTGAAGTTTTCTTGATAAAGTGGATATGGGGAAAGTCGCAATTTTAATATTTGAAGATCTTGTTTGAATACTTTACGACGAGGTTGTTATTGATGATTGTTTGTTTGTTTGGTGGTTTGTTGTATTTATTACTTCTGCAAACGAAGTTGGGAGAGGTATCTGTATTCAATCCTAACTGTATGTCGGGAACACTAAATATCTCCAAAGGTTTTCCATCAATTTCAATAAAATTTCGGGGATAGGTGGGCCACGGGTTAAGAAAAAATTGATTGAATTTTGGGCCAGAGCCGGGAATTTTTTTTTACAGTTATTTCCCCATCCATGATTATATATGAACTGATTTTCATTCAGCTTTCAGTGACCATTGCGTTAGTTGAAGTTTGCACTCTCTGAATGCTTTATTGTGGTTAGTCGAGATTATGTCAGAGGAGCAGTTGCCTACTTTCTTCTATCCATCTAAGGATCTGTAAAAATCCACCAGACCATATAAATACAAGCATTTACTGTTATCATTTGGGGCTAATACAAAGTACAAAGGTATTTGAACTTGAAAGAAAACCCTGTTTACTCATGCTACAAATATTCAAGGTAGGTGAAAAAAACACCGGATCAGAAATTTGGGCCTGGATCCAGAAATTCATATACTAACAAAATAGAGCAATATTTTCAAAAGTTACAAATAATTTCCAAGTGGGAGTTATCTCTCATCCTACCTGTAATGTATTTTAAATTGTTGATTTTTTTTACTGCAACAACAACCTTATTCAGGGGAGTAAACTCTTCCCTGTTTGTCTGTCAAGTCATGTTAAACCAAATCAATGTATGAAATTAACCTTTCTCTAACGATTTAAAATCACAACCAAGTGATCAGTAGGCGGCTCTCTTATCGATAAAGCAAAACTGACAAGTCTTACATATCTACGAATATTCATGTTGAAAATGCGCAAAGGCTTATTTCATTCTAATGAATAAGTACATTTACAAAATCTCTTACACTGAATTGAAATCACAACCAAACGACCCTTCCGCAGATCTCCCACCGACTAAGCCAAACAGACAAGTTTTATCAGCGAAAATTTATGTTACTAATACGGTTCTTGGTCGTTTTGTCGAACGACGTATTGCCAACACACAGTCAGCGAGCAGCCGTTTCGTCATACTGACGCTTAGTCGACAACCTTTTTGACGAAATGATGTTTGGCCGACTTGGCTTTTCGCCGACAGCCGTTTCGTTGGATAGTTTTCTTTTCGTACCACCACCATCATCATCATCATCATCATCATCATTAGTCTTTTTACATCCATCGCAGGACCTAGACCTTCCCCAGGATCCGCCACATTTCTTTATCATGGGCGTCGCGGGGCCAGTATTTTCTGAATTTGTCTAGTTCATCTCTCGGTCTTGTTTTTTTGTCGGCTTCGGTTTCACAAGTGGCCTCTGGGGATCTATGTTGTGAGTCCATCGATTTTCTTTCATTCTCACAACAGGACCAGCCCATTGCCATTTGAGTTTTGTAATGGATTGTATGATGTTGTACCATTTAGAGGTTCAAAAAACGAATAAACCGTAGAATAAAGAGTTATCTTATCTTACATGTTAAATATCAACATTGGAAGAACAGGACGATAAAACACGTTATGAAATGGATTCTTTGCTTGATTTTCTCTTCTTTTGAGGATCCCATAGAGATTCGTTGTCCCAGGTAGATGTAGTGGTCTTCTTTCCCCAGTATTGAATCTTCGATTTTGACAGATATGTTCATAGTAATAATAATCTTGTTCATTTTTGGCTTTGCTAAAAAGATAAATGCCCAAATTTCTGTCAAAAAAACAAAACAAAAACAAAACGAAGAACAAATTTTCATTAATTATCAAGTAGAATATCGCAATGTTTCAAAGTCATTTTATGGAAACTTCTATTATTGGCAAAATAGATATACCAATTAATTATTTGATAAGTCAGCAAATAAAACCTTTATATGCAAGTCTCTTTTCATCGAGTGTCGATATTCTATCGAGAAAAATCTCTTTTCGTTCCCATAGGCTATATAAGCATAGATTAAACTTATTCGTAAAACAAATTATTTCATTAACGTTTCTGTCCAGACTGATTAATGAAAATCTTTCAAAATGGAAGTGGGCCTCTGAAAATTCATTCGAAGAAAATTAGTCAATTTAATGATTTGACTGGATTTAGTAAAAAACAAACAAATCCAAAACTTCATCATCATCATCATCATCATCATCATCATCATCATCATCATCATTCTTTTATTGTCAGTCGTTGAATATAGACCCTCCCCAGGATCCACCACAATTCTCTATTATGGGCGTCTCGGAGCCAGTATTTTCTGAATTCAAGTTCATCCCGCCATCTTGTAATCTGTCGGCCTCCGTTTCGCATGTGGTCTTTGGGGATCCATGTTGTGAGTTCTGATGTCCATCAGTTGTCTGCCATTCCTGCAACATAGCCTGCCCATTACCATTCAAGTTTTTTTAAAATAGATTCTATGATATCTCGGAGTTCCGTTTTCTTCCTGATATACTGTACTGTCTTGTGATCTCTCCGTGTGAGATTGAGCACGATTCTCTCGTGCACACATGATATGCTTCTCTCTCTTGGTTAGGTTCCATGTTTCAGCTACATAAGTAGCAATCAGGAAAATCTTCTTTTTAGTATTAGTGGGATTGTCTGATTTTCGAAGGTTGAACTTGTTCCGCTTGCCATCCTAGGGCGATTCTTTGCTTGACTTCCTCTTCTTTTGAGGATCCCATAGAGATTCGTTGTCCCAGGTAGATGTAGTGGTCTTCTTTCCCCAGTATTGAATCTTCGATTTTGACAGACATGTTCTTATTCTCGATGTGATTGCCGCACATAACTTTCCTTTTACTGCAGTTCATGTGAAGGCCAACTCTTTTTCTTTCTTCGTTTAGTTCATCTAGCATTACTTGGAAGTCATGTAGGTTCTCTGCAAAAAGGACGATGTTGTCTGCAAATCTGAGGTTGTTCAGATATTTGTCGTCTTGATTCCTTCATTCTCCCAATCCAGGTTTCGGAAGATCATCTCGAGACAGGCTGTGAAGAGTAATGTTGAACTGGTATCACCTTGTCTTACTCCTTCTTGGAGCTAGCAGGGTTCAGAGTCCTTATGTCGCCTGAAAAATGAGTTGTTATGATTGTATATGTGTTTCAGTACTTTAACGTACACAGGATCAATACCTTGTGGGGTGATGGCTTTCATGACCATGGGAATTCCTACAGTCGTATGCCTTCTTGAAGTCTATAAATGCTACAGTGAGTAGCATTTTATGTTCTGCTGCTTCCTCTTTCAGCTGATTTATTGAATGGAGATGATTCATGGTTGAGTAACTTCTTCTAAATCCAGCCTGCTCCTATGGTTAGTTCTCATCTAGAGTTTTAGTGATCCGATTGGTGACGATTTTTGTGAAAAGTTTTTTGCTGCGGTTGAGTAGGCTAATGAGCCTGGTCGAACTAAACAAAACAATAAAAAAGAAACTAAGAGAACACAAAAGAAAGCATACAGCAACAATCATCAAAACCAGTCACGAAAAACTTGGGGGTTTTAAAGCAATAAACAAAGCTGTTAGCATAGGACAGAAACTAATAACTAGTATCCTCGAAGAAAACAGAGACGTATCAACAGACAGAGACAGAATTGTCGAATGTGCCCAAGGATTTTATCAAGAACTCCATTATTAAAAGCACGGACAGCAAAACAACGACCAGGATACACAAGACCCTGGCAATCAGTTCAAGGGCTTCCCAGAAGTTACGCCATGGGAAGTTAAACAAACCATCAAAGAAACAAAAAAATGAGAAAAAGCCCCTGGAGCAGAAAATATCAACATCGATCGACTCAAAAAAGCTGATAAGATCGTCATAAGAAATCTAACTATTTTTGAATCTAAAACAGAGTAAAGTCTTAAAAGACTGGAACACGACAATCATAATGCTTCCATATGAAAAAAAACAAAACAAAAAGAACTCGAAATTTATTTAAAATTACGCTTCTTCTGGCAGAAATTTCAAGTCTTTTCAAATGTAAATGTTTTACATCTAAGATTAAATTACTGTTTATAACCCAAAGTTAGTCAGTTTGGGTTCGTCTGATTTTCTCAAGTGTTTTTTGAACTGGGAAGATCATTCTATTTTCTCATAATAATTTACCTGCCAGTGATCCGTCGGGTTTTCAAATTCCAGATGGCCTGTGACCAGCTTTATCTACAGGAAAAGATATATTCTTATTCTCATTAGGCCAGATAAAACTTTTATAATTGTCTATGAAGCCACTAACATTATTTGGTAGCATTTGGAGTCTTAACTCGAGTTGTTTTAACTGACTTGTTAAATCCCATATGCCCAAACTTCACTGTAGTGTCTTCGTAGGATTAATTTATGAAATCAGCCCACACCCGACCAATCATGGTATCACAGAAAAGATCGTGAAGCCTTTAGAGGAAAACATTCACTCAGGTCAAGCTATAAAGCTAGAAAAGGGACACAGAAATGAAATAAGACGGCACATCGGCTGGAAATCATCTGATATAGACATACTGAAGAGCAGATTACCAATGTGATTCAAACATAAAGTATATAATAAATGCATAATACCAGCTATGACGCACAATTGCGTTATCTGGAAACTAAAAAACCCGCTCGAAAACAAACAATAGCAGAGAGGGCAATGGAGAAAAGCAATTCACATACCAGCACACACCTCATGTAAAAAAAAACGCATGAATAATTAATAAAAATTTATGAGAGAAAAAATCCAGAACATTTCAGTAATTACAAAAGACAGTAAAGTGTCAGAATCAGCTCCATTCAGATGACTCAATAACGACGGTTAAAATTCCTTATACTATACAGCGCTTAACACGAAATGAGATGGCCTAAATCTGGAAACTTCAATGTAAACTATACATGAGTGTTCAAATGTTTTTTTTATTTTTATTGTTCTTGAATCTTCCTACAACTCTCGCAGTATGTTGCACCGCACCGTTCGCCATGGAAGGTCAAACTTATCTTTGTTTTTTGCCTTTCAATCGATTGATAAAACGTGACCCACATTTGGGGCAAAGGGGATAGCTCATTCCGTCAATGCTGTTCTAACGACGCGTAATCATGTTAGCGGCTACAATGTAATAATCAGACTAAGTACAGTTTCTCCTGTTACTTGGGGGTCAAAATGGAGTAAAGCAAAGAAGCAATCACCATTTACTTTGTGTGAATATTTTTTTGAATTCCTAGACCTAAAATGGAGATGATGGTCTGTTGGGCTACATTGGTTGGGTGGTGGCAGGAACATAAGATGTTAGGGAGAAAGGAAAATATGTGCGCTGCCTTTGTAACTGCAGGAAAAAACCCTTTTATTCGTCTTTTTTGAGAATGCAGAAGAGTGGTGTAAATATCTGTATTAACAGATGAGCAATGATGGATAGGAGAAAAATCTTAAAAAGTGGGAAGGTTGGTATTTTCTCACTTGGTCACATGTAACATACATGTTTTTCTGGTGAAGTTAGTGTTTTTCTTGTGCAGGGTGGGGGTGCATTTGCCTGTCTTTTTTCACCTGAAACAAACTGACTTTTCCAGTGGAAAAAGTGGTTTATTGATTCAGGGAAAATAAGCTTTATTTATTCCCAAACACCTGGATGAATAGTAAATTTGTTTATAGTCGTTTGCTATGGAGACTATATAATCTCCATAGCAAGCGACCATAAACAACGTTTCTGCCATTTTATGTAACTCTTTCTTGCCTAGGCGTTGCCTCTATCGTACAACCAATCGAAACCTACCTTTTAGATGCGCTAGCATCTCTTAATTCGATTACATCATAAATACAATTTCATATGCATCTTTACTGAAAAATCTCACTCTTGTTTCGACAAACAAAAGGAACATAATTCTTTTCAAAAGCTTTTATATTGAGGTCTGAAATAATCTCTCATTTACCGAGTAAAAATATACACATTTGCATACCACAGCCGAATTTTATCCACGTGTTAGTATTTGTCTCTTGTTCTCTCCCCGTCTCTCCCACACGATTTTATTGAAAATACATGTTAACAAAGGGATAGATTTTTCTCTATTGTAAATCAAGCACCTCTTAAATACAAATTTTTGAGAGTGATGAGTGACTTTTAAAAAACTAATTTGCTAAAACCCTGCCTTGGTACTCACAGAAGATTACATGGGCTTACGCTGAGTAAGTTTTTTTCTGGTTGTAGGCTGTACAGACGGACATTTGGTGAATTATAATTGCAGTAGGAATTTTGCAACTAATATATGCTGAGTCGGAAAAATCCCTCAATTGCAATATTTTCACCGACAATAATTTTACATAATCGAATATTTATATCTTTTTCTCCTTCTCTCAACGACGCTGAATAGGGGCGTTGGTAAACTCTGCTGGAAAAGTGCATTTTGTGAACTTTTACAAACAAAGTAAATCTTGGGAACAGGTTTGTAATGATCAAGTCTAATTATATAATGAACACGTTTTAGGGTCATCGCCCACACCTCAGTTTTTGCAAAGGTCAGTTGTCGGGATATCGGCTTTGTACTGGTATCCAGGTAGGCTAGGATATCTTTTACTAAGGTGCAGTTGCACGAAGGCTATTTGTAATTATCCAATCCGTCAGACTGATTTATGCGACAGGATTCAGTATTACAAGGGATTTTCTGCAGCAAAGGCTTGCTGCGCAACTTTTTAAAACTTTTTCTTTGTTCCAGGGTAATAAATGTTTTTCTGATCGATTTTGTCAAAAAGTACAGAAAATGTCAACTATTTCCTTCAAAGATTACTTTTGTGAACGGGACAGTGATAATTTGAAATCTACTGAACAACGATAATATTTGCACATTTTTAATCACATAAAGTAAGAAGAACAATTACGGATGAATATAATTGTAGTGGCAATAAAAGAAAGTTTCAAAGGAATAATAGCCATTTTCTGTACTTTTTACATACAAGCAATTAGAAAATAACACTCACTATCCTGGAACAAAAATTGCCCTGCACGGTATATTCTACTAGAACCGGAATTCTATGTTCATAACAATGGACTCTTCCACTTAAACGGAAGGATTATACTGATAATAAAATCTTGTACGTACCATTTGAAACAATGGACTCTTCCACGTAAACAAGTTCTGATTACCGTCATCTCTTGGTCAATTTTCAGAATTGTGGGCTACAATATTGCACCGAGGATACTAAAATTTAGACGGAAGTAAAAGTATCAAACTTGATACTGAAGGTCATTATCGGTCACCAACTCAATCTTCAAAATCTTAAGCAAGAATTTGCACTGATATAACTGATATGAGGCATAAAGATAAACCTTTTCTTGGCAAATTTCAAAACAATACGTTATTGATCGCAGGAATCATTCAGAAATACACACACACACACACACATATATATATGAATCACATGTATAAATCTTTTATGTAAATATATCATAATTTCATAATATGCATATGTATCATACATATCATGTATTATGTATGCATATATATATATCATGTATATTATTCATTATGTACATATATTGTATATCATAATATATATTATATATGTATCTTATATACATACATTATAAAATATATATATCTTATATCATAAATATATATTGTATGTATATATATTATATTTATGTTATGTATCCACATATATTGAATATTATATATCTATATCATACATATATCATAAATTATATATTATTCATCGTATATGTATATATAATGTTATATATCATATGAATATTATAAATCATCTATATATATGATATATATATGTATATTAAACATATATATCAAGTATAAACAATATATATATATACATTATGTACATATTCTCTCTCTCTCTCTCTATATATATATATATGCATTATATATATATATATATATATATATATATATATATATATATATATATATATATATATATATATCACAATAGCAACTGCTGCAGTAAGAACATTATATACCTTCTAGAGTGCAATAGATGTAAGTTACAGTACATACGCAAGTCCGAGTGGCAATTTAACATTAGACTCAACAATTATAGACATAGGATCAAGTCAAAAAATAATCGTAGCCCACTTCCCGTAGAACTACACTTTCGCACACCTGAACACAATTTTGCCACTGACGCTAGCTTCACCATCATAGAAAAAATAGAAAAAACTACTCCAATTGACATAGCTAAAGTTCTAGAGAAACATGAAGACATGTGGATCAACAAACTTAAAACCCTATATCCTAATGGATTAAACACTAAACTGAACAACCCTCACAACACAGAACCCTAATATACACAACTCCCATCATTAATATCCTCACACCCACATCTAAGACACATTCAACAATGGAAGCTTCAAAGTCACCCAGACCCATAGAAAAAACTTCACCTTAGCCTGTTATAACCCCTGTCCAAATCATAGCCAAAACATTTTCAATAACTCTTAAGGTTGATACCTATGTAGCTCCTTGACCTCATCACCCCTCCTTCTACACTACCCCAAACATACCAAAAAATCCAACTCCACATCACTACCCCTACCTTGACACACTTTGCCCTCCCCAAGACCAACTGCTGCTGCTTTACCAAAGACCAGATACCTACTGGACATTCTTCCATTCAGCAGGAGGCCTCTAGCAGCCCTGACAACAAAACTCACCCACAATGCATAGCTCCTGGCAGTGGACTCTGGTTCCACATGGTACATTTTAATACACACTCACACAGCACACACCACTGATGATGGGAAGAATCCCGAAACATGTATGGACTATTGACATATAAGGATTAATAAGCCTTACCACCAAACACTTCACTCCCGAGTCTGTCTCACTCTTTAACGTACACATCATTCATTCATATATATATATATATATATATATATATATATATATATATATATATATATAAATAAATAGTAGATTGTGGATTTGCTACACAAACTAGTTCATGTTTCTACCCTTTTTGGTCCTCATCAGGCGAATGATTGTCTATGTTTTCTTTTGTCTATTTATTGGGAATTTGTGAGAATGTTGTCAGTGTGGTAGTAGGTGGTATGGTGATATTCATTTCGTCAAAGGGGTTTGAACTCCATATAGGGGTCATCTCTGCAAGGATGCTTAGTAGTGGTCTGGGAGTATTTACTATCTTGACCTAGGTATCTTGACATTGGGTTTTATTGCCCCTGTTGGTATCTTCTGTATCTTTAGTGGATAGTATTAATCTTGATGTTTAATTTATGATGTGTTTGGGTATGTTTGAAGGTAAAAGATTGTGACAGGAAGTTTTTGGGATGGTGGATATGGGGACGAATTGTCTACTTTACTTTTTGATTTATTGGTGTTGTTTCATGTTGATAAAAAGAAATTTAGAGCGGTGCCTGCATTGTATTATGGTCTCGTTCTTTCTATTCAGTAGATGTTCTTTGTTTTTTTGTGATTCTGATAAAGTTAAAAATCTCAAATGTTTCATTAAGGCAGAGATAGCAAGAAATTTCTAAATTTTGGCATGTATTAAATTGTCTAAGAATTTTTCACTTGACTGTTGGCTTGTAGTTCATTTGGTGTAATTTCCAGTAGTGGGCTGATAGGGACGTGCTGTTTTTGTATCTTTCGTTTGTGAACGATGATATATGGTTGGCTAATCTAAGCTTAAATGGTGTGTTCGATATACCGATGTAATATTTTATATCTAAAGTTTTTTCCTGAGTTGATATCTCTGCCTGGTATACTATGTTGGATCTAAGGAATTTGTTTTGCAGGGGGCAGTTTTTCTTGTTTGGGCAGTTGCAGTCAGATATTTTTGTACTAGCGTTTTCTTTACTTCTATCATTTCTAATAATTTTATCATTGTGCTTAGTAATGAACCTATTGGAATTTTCTGTACAACTAAAACTAATTTTCAATGTATTTTTATTAAATATTTTGTTTAGTGGGTGGTTTGGGGGGGGAAGTTTTTCAATTAGTCGAATGAAAATTTTGCCCAAGTTCGTTCTTACTTGTAAGTTAAATGGGGGTATATACCAGTCTTACTTGTAAGTTAAATGGGGTGGATACCAAGTTTATGCCAATTAAGAACGAACTTAGGTAAAATTTTCATTCGAAAAACTCCTTTATGGAGTTCAAACCACTTTGACGAAATGAATATCACCATACCACCCACTACTACACTGACAACATTCTCACCAAATTCCCAATAAATAGACCCCCAAAACATAGACAATCATTTAGACAGGACCAAAGAGGGCAAAAACATGAGCTAGTTTGTGTAGCAAATCCACAATCTACTATTTATTTCCAGCTTTACCCTAAAAAAACTTAACTTCATGAGTAAAATGTTGTATGTATCGAGCACTCTATGAAATAAATCCATTACATTTCAGAAGTGGCTTTATATTATTGATATATTATCATATTATGTTATACTGCTAGCATGATTTGTACCACATATACTGTGTACATAAATTAAATATATATATCATAGATATGTAATATATATATATATATATCATACATTATATGTATTATGCATATATTGAACATACATAAGTACAAATTATATATATATATATATATATATATATATATATATATATATATATATATATCGTTTTTTTGCAAGTGAGGTATCATAATATTTCCACTCTTACAGCTTTTATATATATTATAATATATGTGTAGTTTATACACTAATATATATATACCTTTTCTTTTCACAGCATCAGAATATTTCCTTCGTTACAACCTAACCATCAATGGTAAAAGCATGGCTACGTTGAGGCAGCTACGCTATCGGTGGCAGGGTCAATTCCTACTGCAGGCCCATTCTCTTTAATCGTTTATTCTATTTACATTGTCTAGGCCGAGTGATATATTTAACATGATGACGAGGGATCATTTCAAATAAGTTTCTCTGCGATTTATATTCATTCTGTCAGATCACACATATCCATTACTCAATAAATTACTGTTGCATCAAAAGATGAGAATCGGGGTTGAAAGCAATTTTTGCATTATCAGCAGCTGTTTAGGTCAATAGTAAAAGCATCGCTACACTGAAGGTTAAATTCCTGCAGCAGCCCCATATATATATATATATATATATATATATATATATATATATACATATATATATATATATATATATATATATACATATATACATATATATATATACATATATACATATATATATATATATATATACATATATATATATATATATATATATATATATATATATATATATATATATATATATATAATTAATACATCTAGACTCTATTTGTAATGATCACTCTTTATTACGCGCAGGTGTATCATGGCCTAGACAACTTGAATTTACTATCAAAGAATATCTAAATGTGTATATCATATTTGTATATATATATGCATTATTCATGCATATAATATTCATAGAAATAAATTAATTTATATATGTATAGCATCTCTATATGTATGTATGGAAATAGGTGTATATACATATGTATATACTGTATATACAATACTTATCCGTTGTAAATATATAAAATACACATACATATATATATATATATATATATATATATATATATAGAGAGAGAGAGAGAGAGAGAGGAAGAGAGAGAGAGACGGATAGATATATGTACACATAATATTTGTATGGCATCTGTATATGATATATATATATTTAAAATAAACAATATCTATGTAATGTATAAATGTATATCATATAATTCAATCATATATATGATATCCATACATATCATATGTATGATATATGATATATACAATATATATGAATATAATGTATAACATATACGATACATAAAATATATGTGCATAATATATATATATATATATATATATATATATATATATATATATATATATATGTGTGTGTGTGTACTATATAATATGTACGCATGTGTTATTCATGCACATATATATGCATACAATATAATAGCAAAAGAAAAAATTGAACGGACGTTTTTTGATGTGTTAAAGTTTAAAGCTGTAGTTTTCTTGACAATAGATAGTATAGGTATATATATGATATCTATGTATATGATGTGTATAGTATACATGACATATAAATATATATTGTATATGTATGCATATAATATGCATAATATATATGATATGATATATATTATATACATATGTATGTATATCATATATTCATAGTATGTGTGTGTATATAATATACATGATATGTTTACATGTATATGATATTCATACATATGTAGAATATATATATGAATAAATATAGGTACAATATATATATATTATCTGAATGTATATATATATATACATATATATGTTCACAAATATACAATGTATAATATACATATGTATGTGTATGTGTGCGTCTCTGCATGAATATGATATATCATCCTTCATCATTAGTATCTCTATGTCCATCTTCGTTGTGTGTTGTGATGTTCATTGGTTGTCTACCATTCTTGTAACATGACCAGCTAATTGCCATTTGAGTTTTCAAATGGATTTTTTTATGTAACTGACTTCTTTTCCCTTCTTGATATATTATGCTGCCTTGTGATCTCTCCATGTGATTTGTTCATGAGCTGGTTGCTTGCTCATCAGTTCATGGGTCAGTCTCTGGGTTCGGTTTCATAAGTGACCATTTAGAGGATGCATTGGTTGTATACTCTTCTTTTGTTTAGGACAAATTGGATCTTCATGTTCTTGTTCTGCCGAAGGCTTGCCACCCTTGAGTGATCCTTTGATTTTAAGGATTCGTTGTCCTCAGTATAGGTAGTGGTCTACTTTCTCCAATTCTGTGTCTTTGATTTTGATCTTTGTGATCTTATTTCCGTCGTTATAGTTGCACATGACCTTTTTTTTTTGCTTTCTCCATCTGATTCATTTAGCAGCACTTGAAGGTCGTACAGGTTCCATGGAAAATAGGCAATATCGTCTGCAATTCTGAGGTTGCTCAGATATTTGCCGTCTGTTTTGATTCCTTTATTTTCCCAGTCTATATTTCTGAGTTTTGGAGAGCTAATATCACCTTGTCCCATCCTTTTGGAGGATGAAAAGGCTCTGCATCTTTGTGGAGCCTGATAAGGGAGCTACTGTGACTGTATATATGTTGCAATATTCTGGGTCTACACCTTGTTGGGTGATGACCTCTATGATCATGGAAATTCCCACAGGGTCAAATACCTTCTTGAAGTCTATGAATACTACTGCAAGTGGCATTCTGTTATCTTGTTTTTTTTTTCCAGCTGATTTATTGAATTGAGATGGTCTATGGTCGAGTAACGTCTTCTAAATCCAGCCTGCTCCCGTGATTGGTTTTCATCTAGTGTTTTAGAGATTCGGTTGGTGATGATTTATGAAAAAAAGTTCGTAGATGCAGTTGCAGATGTAGATGCAGGCTTATATGTCCGTAGTTGTTGCGGTCCTTTTTCTTTTTTATATAATTTTTATAATGATTGCCGTGTTCCAATCTTCCAGGACTTGACTTTCTTTAAGGCATAAATTGAATAGAATAGTTGGTTTCCTTGTGATAATCTTACCAGCTTTTTTGAGTAGATCGATGGTGAAGTCCAGGGTCTTTTCATTTCTGCGTTCGTTTGTTGGCTTGCTTCACTTCTCATTGTTTAACTTATTGGAAATCCTGGAACTGATAAACCGCTTCTTGTGTATCCTGTTCGTTATTTTGTAGTCTTTGTCTGGGGAAATAGAGTTTTTGGTAGAATTCTTGGGTGCGTTCGACAATCCTGTCTCTGTCTGTTGTTACCACTCTATTTTCCTCATGTATGCTACTTATTTATTTCCGTCCTTGTTCATAGCTTTAAAGCCCTGGCCTTTTCACATGCAATCATTTTCGATATTGCAGTCGTATGTCTTTTGTCTTCTCTTCATTTCTCTTTTATTTTCTTTCCACTTCGATCTCCTCAATATTCTCTTTTCTTGTTGACGGTGGCTTAATGTTTCAGCGTCTTAGTTTAAATATAGTCAAAAATTCTTTTAGAAAAGTGGCCAATACACACACACACACACACACATATATATATATATTGTGTATGTTTATAATACAGAATATATACGTGTAATATATGTGTAAATATATATATATATATATAACATATTTAAATGATATATATATATATATATATATATGATACATATGATGTATACTATATATGATTTATATATGATATATACATACACATGATATGTATCACAAATGATATATATATATATATATATATATATATATATATATATATATATATATATATATATATATATATTGTTTATATTGTGGATTTAAAGTGATCCAACAGTATGTAGATGAAAATGACAATTGGAAGGTGAAGCGAAAAACTCTTGAGATAGGAGTTACATCTCATTTTTTTAGTATTCCGTGAGCGTAGCTCGACGCATTACGCCGGGCCCAGCTATCTTTTTCAGAGAAGAAATATCTTCAGAGAGAAAAAAATGTTGATCACATGTCCGATGCTGGAGAAGAAAATGTGAATATTTCCGTGGTTGGTTGATTTGTCGGAGCGGGAGGGGAGTTGTTTGTATCTGTGTAAATGAGGATACAATTAGTTTGAAATGAGATATAGCTGTAAGAGGCGGGGTTAGGGTGTGTTCGTTTCCTTTCTCCGTTGGTGTCACAAAATGACGGCTCTGAGTAAGTAATTTTGCAATTGTATTGTGTTCATAAAAGATCAAAACATTATGTTGTACAACAGTTCTTTTGTTCAATATTTAGCATGTTTTAAACTAAACTCAAGTTAGAATCGAGTGAGAAAACAAAAATAACTTTTGGACGAGTTCAATACAAAGAGGTGATCGAACTGTGGATCCTTAGATGTTTTTTTTTTTGTTGTTTTTTTTTACAAATATTGGAAATGTGAAAAATATCAATCTATATACATATACTAATACATATATGCTGGTTTCACGGATTTTTTGCTAGAAAAAAAATTCTGATAACGTTCGATTCACTATTCAATAATTATCACTTTTTATTTATCAAGTTTAAGTGATATAAAATTCCAAATTTCTATATTATCAGAGCATAAAGTAATTTTTTACCGCATCATCGTATAGTAACGAGAAAAGTGTGAGAGAAAACGAATAATTAATGAATACTCAGTGTTTTCTATCATTTGTAGATACACCTTAAATATAAGTGACCAACTGAAGATACATCTATCAGATGTGATCAAAGTTAGCATGTACAGTGTAAGTTTCCGTCTATCATCCTCTTGCGTTAACGTTTTAGAAATTTTGATTCTTGTGTGTTAAGCTAGATTGCTTAGTTATTTCTAAATATCAAGTGAAACAGTTTATTGCATTATCTGAAAGGTAGTTACAACCGGAAAAGGATCCTGAAGTTATAGTTATTTTAAAATCCTAATAATTGTATGATTTGTTGTCTATAACAACATGGTAAGCTTTAGAATGTGATTTGAGTATGAGGCCAAGTAAACACCAAGTGAAAAATTTAATGCTGTAAACAATATAAAACTGCGACCCCGTACCGTTCGGCCGCTGTCGTGTCGCCCCAGACCTCTGAGTTGACGTTGTGAATTAAAGATCGTCGTCGTCTGCTGACGAAGGATTTGATTGCGACATCTTCACTTAGCAGGGATGTGGAGGTCACAAACACGGAATATACGAGCACTCCAAAATGATGTAACAACGGTTATATAATAGGAACAGAAAGGTTCATCATTGACAGGGTTACAGATCAAACTTAACCCTTTCCCTTGATTGAAGTCTCACGACTGGTCAGGTGACCACAACAGATCTAGGTGCAGTGAGCATTAATGACAAGTCTGATCCTTGACATGGGATCTATCCTCGGATCGCTGTCAGGGAATCGGTCAACTTCGAGTTGGAACCCCTCAAGTCAGAACGTCATAGGGATGGAGGTGGGTACTATTGAGACTAGCTTTCAAGAAAGAACTCTCTGTCGGAGTAGGCAACAATAAACTAGAACTGCCAAGAACTGATTTGAGCGTTTATTTTTAGCATGTATTTATCATGGACCTTCGGAAAAGGGTAGTTGTAGAGGGGATCAACATCATCATCATCATCATCATCACCATGGATGAGGGTGGTTCTGCCTTTAGTCATCAGTCTTTTAACGTCCGTCATTGGACATAGACCTTTCCCAGGATTCACCACACTTCTTTATCGTAGGCGTCGTGGAGCCAGTATTTTCTGAATTTGTCCATTTCATATGTCCATCTTATATTCTGTCGGCCTCGGTTTCTTATGTGATTTGTGGGGATCCATGTTGTGAGTCGTGATGTCCATTGCTTGCCTGTCATTCTTGCAACATGGCCTGCCATTTGAGTTTTCTAAAAGATTCTATGATAACTCGGACTTCCGTTTTCTTTCTGATATATTGTGCTGTCTTAACCATGTGAGATTGAGTATGATTCTCTTGCATGTGTGTTATCAATTTCAATTTGAATAATTAATCCAACGCCTATGCAGTTCAGCAGAATCAACAAAACCGCCCTCTTTCATTCCCATCACATGATTTGATTGGCTGAGGACCTCGCAACGTCAACAAAAAGGTGTTTCCATTTCTTTACGTTACAAAGGAGCTGATAGTATCAAGCTCCATATTATTATCATTATTATTATTGTTATTATTATTATTATTATTATTATTATTATTATTATTATTATTATTATTATTATTATTATTAGGAATCTCACACCAGTTGCCTGGTGGTAACCGCTGGAGTTTGAGTGACAGCAAGTCTCCTCAAGTCTCCAGCCCTCCTCTCCTAGTACTAGCAGGTCGCAGTAATTCTGCGATTTACAGTTTCACACCGGTTGCCCAGTGGTTATCGCTGAGGGCTGAGTGACAATAAGTCTCCTCAGGTCTTCAGCTAACGTCTCCTCCCTCTTTCGCATATCATGACAGAGCTACAATTTGTTGCAGTACTTATATCTCTAGCACCTTCCTCAGTACCCGTGCAGTTCCCAGTAGTGCTGTGGTCTGTACGGTCTCTATCCTCCCCCTAATCCCGATCTCCTCCAGTCTCTCCCTCAGCGTTCTGGGGACAGTTCCTAGTGCTCCCACTATGACTGGTACTACCCTGGTTTTCATGTTCCACATTTCCTTTAACTCCCTTGCTAGGTCCTGGTATTTTTCCCTTTTTTCACCCTCCTTCTTTTTTACTCTATGGTCTGCAGGCACAGCCACGTCTACTATTTGGCAGGCCTTCCTTTTTTTGTCTACTATTACTAAGTCCGGCCTTCTTGCCTGGATGAGGTGGTCAGTTTGGATGTCAAAGTCCCACAGTAGTTTGTGGTTGTCATTCTCCAAAACTGCCTCTGGCTTGTGCTGATACCACTTTTCCCCATGGTTGAATCCCATTTGTTTACTTAGTTCCCAGTGTATCATCGTTGCTACTCTATCGTGTCTATGCTTATACTCCTTCCGGGCGAGTTGACTACATTCACTAGTTATGTGGTTTACTGTCTCATCTCTTTCACCGCACATACGGCATTTGCTGTTTGTCTGTGTTCTGTCGATTTTTGCTTTTATGTAGTTTGTCCTTATGCTTTTGTTTTGGGCTGCCATGATGAGCGATTCTGTTTCTCTCTTAAGGTTTCCCTTTCGTAACCACGTCCATGATTTCTCGTCTGCTATATCTTTTATCTGTCTTTTAAACTCGCCGTACAATTTTTTCCCTTCCCACTTTTCTTTTCTAGTTTGCTGTACCGTTCCATTGCTTTCTACTTTGTTTGTTGTACTATCCCTCGCGCTCTTTATGATTTCTTCACTATTTGTTTGCACATATTTATCTAGGACTACTTTAGCTCTCTGGACACAATCTTCTATGCTGATGAGCCCCCTACCACCTTCTTTTCTCTTAACGTATAGTCTATCTGTATCATCCCTAGGGTGTAATGCTTTATGCATCGTCATAAGTTTCCTTGTTCGCCTATCCATTGATTGGAGCTCTTCCTTTGTCCATCCTAGGAATGGTCCTGTATACCTAACTACTGACACAGCCCAGGTGTTCATTCCTTTTATTAGATTTCTGCTATTTAATTTGGTTTCTAATATTTTCCTTATCCTTCTAAGGTATTCCCTCTTAATTTTCTCCTTCATCTCTTCCCGTTTTATCGTGTCACATTCAAGGACACCTAGGTACTTGTATCGGTCTTGTGCAGTCAATGCCCTAATCTTGTTGTTGTCCGGAAGTTCAATTCCCTCAGTCATTCAAAGCCTTCCTTTGTGCATTACCATGATTGCGCATTTTTCTATCCCAAACTCCATTCCTATGTCCTCACTATATTCCCTTACTTCGTTGAACAGAGTCTCAAGCTCTCCCCTGTTTTTCGCAAACAATTTAATATCGTCCATGTACATTAAGTGGTTGACCTTTCCTTTTGTTTTAGAGAAGTGGTATCCTTTGCTGTTTTTCAGGATTCTGTTAAGCGGTATCATTGTTAGAACAAATAATAGTGGGGACAACGAGTCTCCTTGGAAGATCCCCCTTTTTATCCCTACCTCGGCTAGTTTGTCCCCTGCGGCTGTCAAATCTACTTTCCAGTCTTCCATTGAATTACCAATGAATTTAACCACCGGTTCGCTAATTTTGAACATTCTAAGGCATTCGAGTATCCAGCTATGTGGAATCATATCGTATGCCTTTTTGTAATCTATCCATCCCATTGCGATATTCTTTCTCCTTTTCCTTACTTCTTTTAAGATCATCTGGTCTATGTAGAGTAAATCGTTTGCCCCTTTGGTTCCTATCCTACACCCTTTCTGTTCTTCTGGTAGTAGCCCCCTTCTATCCATTGACATGTATATTCTCTCTGCTATTTGCCCGGTCAGGATTTTCCACATAAGTGGTAGGCAAGTGATTGGTCTATAGTTGCTTGCTATGTTCCCCTTTCCCGGGTCTTTTTGGATGAGGGTGGTTCTGCCTTTAGTCATCCATTCTGGTGCTTTGCCTTCATTCAGACAATTTTGGAGTAGGTGAGTGAGTCTGCCGTGTAACGTGGTAAATTTTTTGAACCAATACCCATGGATCCCGTCGGGACCCGGTGCTTTCCAGTTGGCTACTTTCCTAAGAGTATGTTTCAATGTGGTTTCATTCAGTACTATTGGTTCTCCCTTGTCTATATCTCCTAGTTCTTTTCTCATGTTTCCTAACCATTGCGGTGTTACGTTATGTCTTTTTGGGTGCCCCCATATGCTACTCCAATAGTTCTTGGCCTCTGTGGCATCTGGTTTCATGTCCTGCCTTCTTTCCCCATTTAAATCTCGGTAAAACTTTTTCTCATTGTTTTGGAATGTGCGGTTTTGTGTGTATTGGGCCGTTCTTAGTCTGTATCTTTTTAGTCTTGCCTCTTTGGCTAGTCTTTTCTGGTGTAACTCTTCGACTACAGTTGCGATGCCTTTTTGCGTTACCTTGTATTTGTTATAAAGTCTTACTCGTGGTCTGTCTGTGTGTGGTGTATTTCTAAGCAGTACTTCATCTCTCTGTAGTTGGGAGATCTGCCTTTGTAACCTTCTCTCCCAGTTGGGTTTCCCTTCCCTATTATTGCTCGGGTTCCTATCTTGTGTTGTAAAGCTTTGTGCTACCATTTTCGCCCCTGCGTAAATTAGGTTATTAAGTTCTAGGAGGGTGTTTGTTTCTATGTGCTGTAAGAGGCAGTTGACCTGTTCGGTCACTTCTCCAACTTTCTTTCTGTCTTTGTCTCTTAGGGAGGGGAGTGTTGTTTTCTCTCCTCGCATGATCTCTTTCAAAGCTTGTATTTTGGTGTTCTCTTCTTCCGTTGGTGCCTCGTCATCACCCTCTGATACATAGCTTACTGTGGGGGTCTCATGGGGAGTTATTCTAGTTTTGTTATTGGTACTAATTGTGCTGGGGGGGCATTCTTCAGATGTGTCACCTGAACCTCTCTCTACATTAATGCGAATCTCTAGTAGTTCAGTCTCAGACAGCCATTTCTTCTTTTGAATTTGCTTTACTTGGTCAGCAAGGCGTTGGTTCGATACTTCCACATCAGATTTTTCCCTCCATATTTGGAGCATACGCTCCCTATAAGATCGCACTGAAGGCTTGCTTTTAAAGTAACAATACATAACTAGTCTATTCTCTTCCATTGTCCATCTCTTTCTCTTGTTTTTTATAGCAGTCACTCCGAGAGGACCGCGCCTTCCCTGGTTGTCGTTAGTGGTATATGAGTCTTGGCCAACAGTAGCTATGTGACGACTGTGTCCCTCCTGAAGGCCATTAAGGGTACACGAGCCGGAGTTTTGGCCAGCAGTCACAGGATGACGACCGGGTCCCTCCTGGTGGCTAACAAGGGAACACCTGCCAGTTACGACACACAAATCTTGAATTTGTGCCCCGTTTTTTGCGGTAAAATGGTTTGGTTGTACTGTCATGATAGGGGTTTTTGGTTCTTTGAGGTAGCGCCAGACCTTGGTGGGTTGGTTAAGACCGATGTGGTTCGGAAATAACCGAAGAGCCCCACCAGCTCTTTTTGGTTCTTTTAAGGTAGCACCAGACCTTGGTGGGTTCGTTGAGGGCAATGAGCTCAGTGGCATTCTCAGAGTTCCACCAGTTCTTACAACCCATGGTACGACCTTACATGGATAGGCCATTCTGCTGCACAGATATATCTATTTGGTGGTATGACCATCCCCTCCTAAATTCAGGCCTAAAAATTAGCACTAAGCTTCGTCTGGGTGAAATTAACAACCTTGGAGATCATACGTCTCCCTTAAATCTTCTAAGTCTTGACTTAGTATAAGTCTCGCAATCTGTGTTCTTCCCCCACGGTGGATTTCCCCCTGCTAGCTTATATCTACTGAGGGGTCCTAACGGTCAGTGGTGGACAGACTCCATTCATTCATACTCGGGGGAGGGGTAGCTAGGCATTACTTTCCCATAAGACACCTCTTATCTCGGTGGGGGCGGGTGGAGAATTATTAATTTTAAACTATAAATTATAAATTATAAATTTAATTCCACTTACCCACGTGCAGCCCCAAGAAACAACAGACCACTCTCTCAACTTTTTTTTTTTGTCTTTTTCATTAGGCAGAATTTGGCAGTGGGCAATTCATCGGGGTGAAAACTTATCGGAATCGCAAAGAAAACCATCTCAGAAGTAGAAATATCAATATGTCAAGAATAATCATTCTTAAAGCCTAAAGTAAAATATCTTTTTTATTATTATTATTATTATTATTATTTGAAACAGGGCTACAATTCGTTGCAGTTCCTATATATCTATCATCTTCCTCAGTATCCGTGCAGTTCCCAGTAGTGCTGTGGTCTGTACAGTCTCAATCCTTCCCCTAATCCTGAGCCAGAGCCAGAGGCAGTTTTGGAAAATGACAACCACAAACTACTCTGGGACTTTGACATCCAAACTGACAACCTCATCCAGGCAAGAAGACTAGACTTGGTAATAGTAGACAAAAAAAGGATGGCCTGCCAAATTGTAGACGTTGCTGTACCTGCAGACCATAGAGTAAAAAAGAAGGAGAGTGAAAAACGGGAAAAATACCAGGACCTAGCAAGAGAATTAAGGGAAGATGTGGAACATGAAAACCTGGGTAGTACCGGTCATAGTGGGCGCACTAGGAACTGTCCCAAAAACGCTGTGGGTGAGACTGGAGGAGATCAGGATTAGGGGAAGGATTGAGACCTTACAGACCACAGCTCTACTGGGAACTGCACGGATACTGAGGAAGGTGATAGATATATAGGAACTGCAACGAATTGTAGCCCTGACATGATAGGTGAAAGAGAGAGGAGACGTTAGCTGAAGACCTGAGGAGACTTATTGTCACTCAGCCTTCAGCGATAACCACTGGGCAACCGGTGTGAAACTGTAAATCGCAGAATTACTGCGACCTATGAGTACTAGGAGAGGAGGGCTGGAGACTTGAGGAGACTTGCTGTCACTCAAACTCCAGCGGTTACCACCAGGCAACTGGTGTGAGATTTCAAATAATAATAATAATAATAATAATAATAATAATAATAATAATAATAATAATAATAATAATAATAATGATGATAATAACAATAATAATGTGGGGTCTGTGTTCGATTACTATGATCTGATCTACATCTATCAATCTAGCTACTATCAGATGTCTGATTCTGTATATCTGTATGTGACTTTTTCTGTTGCCAAAACGGTGAAATATAGTCAGAGGTATTTAATTAAGGTACCCCTCGAAAGGTTTTGAATTCTTATTGGAGCCAAAGGCCCAGTTTGGCCTTTCCACAGGAACTTGCTAAAATCCTACCTATTGGGCAGATTTTCAGCTATTTAAAAAAAACCAAAAAAACGTTTTATTGCATATAAACTGCAAAAAGTTTCATTCAGTAGGATCCATGTACGTGCGTCATGTATATTTATAACTATATATATGTTCTCGGTTGAGAGATTCCTTTGTGTCTATAAGCTGGTCTCGTCGGGAATGTAACAACGGAGAGTATAGAGAAAGTTTCGAACCATTGAGGCAGGTATATGTATTCACTTCAATAAAGCCTTCTGGCGCTTCAGTCACGCAAATAAATGCCAAATTAAGGTCAGTCAATCAGCCCTAGCTTGATTTATTTAGTCTTTCATGGTGATTGTTTGATAACTTCGTTTTTTTTTTGTAAAACCTATACTAGTATTCTGTTCGACGATCATGCTTTTCTACTTAGAGTATGGTATCTGCTCGATCCCCAATCCTTCTGAACAGGAATTGATTTCGCTTTCTGTTCAAGAAAACTGCCCAACAACATTAAGCGAGAAGGGATGGGGGAAAGTTGAGGGAGAGGAGGAGGAGGAGGAGAAAAGAGGGTGTAAAAGAAAAAAAAGTAAAAAATCTGGATAAAAACGAAAAAAAAACAGATGAAGGGATATACATATATATATATATATATATATATATATATATATATATAGAGAGAGAGAGAGAGAGAGAGAGAGAGAGAGAGAGGGGGGGAAAGGAGTGATAGATAGATAGGTCGAGTGAGAGAGAGAGAGAGAGGGAGGAAGGGATGGAGGCGACAGGAGGGCATAGGGAGCTAGGTTTGCTAACTGGATATCACGAGACAATGAACGAAACATGGAAAGGCTTTAAAATTGCGATTTATTGAAATTCTTTACAGAGAGATAAAGCAGAAGATAGGTCAACGAAAGGATGCAATAGAATATACTGGTGCATTCTTTCTTCCTTTTTCACGTATGAAACTAATCAATGGTTGCATATAATATACTGATTAAAAAATGGACGGCTCAAGTAAGAAAATGAGAAAATGCAGGTGAAGGGTAGGAGAAGACCTAAGGCATGAGATAATGGATAATCTTAGTTGTCAACACTTGGGGAACTTTCATAGGTCCAGCTAGTAATAAATTAGACTGCAAACCTTATACCGGTGGTTCTTACCATTGTCTGTTCTAAGCCCCTACCCCCTGGACAGCTAAAATAATGATGTCCAACTCTTTGATAGTTAATCTTTCGTCTCTCTTTCTTCCGATTGTATTTTGGCTTTGAGACGAAGTATTTTAATGATTTTCACTAGCTTCTGTCAGAAAGGAAATTTGTTTTCAAATAAAATTTATCAATCAAAAGCTGAAACAGAAATTTGAGAGAGTGCTAGTCTCATGAAAGTTAAAGAAATGTGTATGTATGTGTGGTGTGATCTTCCCCTTTTTAAAAAGAAAGGTGTTCGTGAGTATAAAAGGTGAAATTATACTTTGAATGAAAGTTGATTAATGAGTAGCAACAGGCAGCTGGTCGAACAGGAAAGGTAAGACGTCTGTTTTGCATGCTACGAATTCGTTGACGAGAATAATGGACAAAGAACAGTTTTAATGGATGTATTCTTTCTTTGACTTTTTCTTGTTTTTTTTTAATATCATTTGGTATTAGGTCGTCCCTCATCAGAGCTTGTGATCACTACAAGCTGTCCATCGTGAACTTCAAAAAAACATCTAATAATGTTTATAAAATGTTTATTATAAACGTTAATATTCAAGTTTATCAAATATTTCATTTCAGCGTTTATCCTATACACCGTATTTTTCATTTTTAAAGTATTTGCTTTAAAATCTAACCAATTTTGTTTGCGTTCTATTGTGGCTAATTTACAAATCGGCATAGTACCTGTCAAAAATTACGGGATCATAAGAGAGAGTGGCAGTTCTGCTGAGGATTAGGGTAGCACTGGTGGTGAATATGTAATTACCTCCGAACAGGCTTCAGCCAGGATTCTCTTGCTTAGAAGATAGAGTATTAATAGGAATAAATTATCTAATAAAAATAGCTCCGGGCTCCTTAATGCTGATCCATACATGAATAACCCCATCATTTTGGACAGATATGATTTAGTTTTATAATTAGAGTGGCAATCGTTCGACAGTATTAGAACTTGCCGATAAATTCAATCTAATTTCCTTGATTTTGAAACTAAGACACTTCGTATTTGAACACTACTAGGATTAGTATTTTTTATCGGTTTTATTTGGGTAACTTAACAATACCTTTTTTATTGATTCAACAGATCGAAAGCACATGAAAATAAAAACTTAGTTTTCTCCGTCGGAATTTAAACTCGGTTTGCTGATTCCATTTTCTGCGCCTTCAATCACGGGCTTGTTGGCATTTCCACTAATTTTCTTTGAAATAAAGAAATCTTCAAATAGAAGCTTACAAATCCAGGAGGAAAAAGTAGGGGCCTTGGAGCTTAGCGTCACATATCCTATAATAATTCTGGATCCAAGTTATGGATAAATTTTTGCCCTTTAGGATGTAGCAGTTTTGGAGTCTATGAGATGCATTACACACAAACAACCAAGATCGCAAACGAACTTTCGTTGTTTTTATAGTAAAAGATCATCGATCTTTGGTGTTGGCGTCGAGTAGGCTGGATTAGAGTCGATAACACCAGAGCTAAATTTCTCATGCTAATAATCGGTACATATTTATCAACAAATGTTGACTATTATTTTTGTGTATTCAAAAGCTTTCCCAACTCTGAGTGACGAGCAAAAAATACGTTATCCATAGGAAAATTCCTTTCCTGTTTTACTTTGTTGTCTTACTGTAACTTACTCTTTATAATGCTGTATGTATCATTGTCATCCGCTTATACCCTCATCGAGGATGTCATGGGATTAAGTACATACGGGCAATTATTAGTAAGACACAAGGCTTGTTAGGCCTGCTTAAGTTTAGTTCTTCTTAGAGCGCGTGATCAAATGGTCACCCATCTAGGTACTGACTAGGCTCGACGTTGCTTAATTTCGGTGATCTTACAACAACTGGTGTATACAACGTGATTTGGCCGGAACGTGCTAGACAAATTCAGAAAGTACTGGCTCCGCAACGCTCATGATAGAGAATTGTGGCAAATCCTGGGGGAAGATCTATGTCCAACGATGGATGTTGAAAGACTGATGATGATGAGGATTAACCTAAAATGTAAATTCTTGGACATCATTTTCAGTTGCCATGAGAGCATGCCTCTTCTGTCTTTTTTGTACCATTATCTATCTTTCTACATTCTTAAGATGTTTTATCTTGGGTAAACTGTATTCTCTACTTGCATTTGTTACCATTAAACATAAGTAAATCAGTTGTGTTATTTTAACATTAGGAGATGAAGAACTTATCCCGTTGTTTATAACAAGTCATCGCCCATATACGATATAAACAGTATTTTCACCGTAGTATGTTCCATAGTAGAGCATTTTTCTATCAAATATTGAAGGTTCTACGTATCTTACTTTAATTTCCTTAATGGCCGTCCCTCCATGGCCGGTTTTAGTTCACCAGATGTCTGTCCGTCTTAGCAAAATTCAATAACGACCAGAGCTATGGCCACCAAGTTTCCTGTGATTATTCATGGGACCCCGGGGCATATATTAGAATATTTGCAATTAGCTTCAAAGTAACTGAAGTTAGTCGTTTAAGATTGATTGAATGCGAAAAAGAATTAAAATGTGCAGTGTTTTTTTTATCTCAGATGTTTATTATTCACTGAATCTAGGTTTCAATTTAAGACTTCTGATCTCTGTATCTTTCAATTTTGATTTGATGCAAAAACATTTGAAATTCTCTTTTCAACTTCAGTCGATGCTAGTTCGGCCAGAAATGGCGACGTTGCTGTCAAAATCAAACCAGTGAAACCAGAAAAAGAAGAAGCGCCAAAGGTTGGAGTCCTGGAATTGGTAAGAAATACTTTGTCTGAAAAGATTCACTGCGAATAATTTTGAACAATAGATTTTTGGGGCGTTTTTCTTCAGTCCTAGTCAAAGGCTATAGTCCATATATTTATAAAACAGAAGACTAAAAAGAAAGGGAAAAGGTAAACTTGCATTTTTCTTTCTATCGTCAGCTAAAAACTTATTTCATTTTCATGGTTATGGGTCAAATGTTGATATGATCCGAGAGAATCAAAACATCTCAGCTCTTCTCCCAAAAGGTCACTCTTGTACAAATTTTCAAGCTAGGTTGCCAATCAGTCAAGTTAATAAATTTTCGAAACTTTTCTCGAAGAAGGGGCTAATGCTATTAAAGCTTAAAATGAGGAAAATAGCGATATAGGGTATGACATAGGCTTTTCGGTTAGTCCAATATTTTCATAATTGATGGGAAGTGATATGTTAGGTTGATTTCGGTACTTCATCTGGGTGAATTTCAAGGGTAGGGTTTTCATTTTCATAATGGATGGAGGCTAATGGAAAAGATCAAGCATTTGGGGTCTTTTCTACTTTTTAGGCTTTCATATTTTGGAATTTTGGACTTTAGCTTCTTGGTGGGCAAACTGAAAAGACCCGACTTTAAAGGGAATCTTCGATGTCGGTTTCAACTTCTGTCTTATCTGTCAAGGTAAACTGTTTATTATGGGGTAGTTTGATGAAGTGCTGATACATTCTTCTCTCTCAACAAGTAAAACTTGTGGGCCCCTTCATCGGGTTTCTGTTGCATTTTGTTATGTTGAACCATCTTCAAGGGACATGTGCTTCCCTTCCCTAAACAAATATCATCCAGTATTTAAAACTCTTGCTGCTATCTTCAATTATCGATATGTCCTGTGACAATCCTGTTGATCATTCTAAAGAGGACTGATCTCTATAACACCAGTTAAAAGAACCCCTTCCTATCCTTCTGAAATCTCTGACCAGCCTGTTTGCGACAAGAAATGAATGAATTAAGTTTTTCCTTTCTGTTTTTACTAAAGAGAATTACTTCTGTTTCAGTTCAGATACGCTGATAAATTAGACATTGTGCTCATTTTCATTGGCACACTCTTTGCATGCATTCATGGAGCAGGTCTCCCCGTTATGATTATTGTCTTTGGAGACATGACCAACTCTTTTGTTGAAGAAGGTGGAAACGCTACCAAGTAAGTTGATATTTGGCGACCGAATTCTTCAAGTACCGTATCTCTTGGCTGATAACCCACATTTTTCCAGAAAAATATTTGATAATAGGTCTAAAATGTGATGATTAACTATGACAGAGAGAAACGAGGCGACTTGAACTTGCCACTACAGTAAGCAATCTAATCTTTGAATATTATCCGAAAAGTACCTACAGCACTGTCAAAAGTATGCATTTTTTCAAATTTTTTTTATTTAATGTTAAACCTTATTTAAAGTACAAAGATGTAAAACAGTAATACATGTTCTAACGCAGTTTTGATTCTACAATCATTTTATTATTCTGTACAAATAGAATTTAAACCATTATTGACCCCATGTTACTTCAAGTTGATCTGAAGTAAACTTTACCTCATCCGACCGTATGATGGCAGTTTTATTTCAGATGAACTAGTATGCCCTTTAATGTGTATTCATTTAACCTCATTTATAATAGTAAAAGGTTTTGAATGAAACATGTTGCTCTTGTAGTTGTGATTACCGTGCGTTCTTGGTATCTGAGCCCAATGAAAGAGCGCCAAGTGGAAGTTTCTCTGAAAGATACCCCTTTAAGTTGCGATGAAATTGTAAAAAGTGTATTCAACATCAAGAAATCCCTACTGATATAACTAATTTGATTTATACACATTTTATGCAATACCGTTATGATTGCCTTAATTTAGTCCTGAGCAATTCAGTGTTGATGGACCATAGTACAAGCCAGTCGTTTTTCTTTTATCGCCTCTGTTACAGTAGAAACATTCAGAGGTTTGTAGACGAAAACCAAGCTGACAAAGTATTTTTCTAACAGAACGTGAACTACAATGCACACCATAGGCCTTGTATAGATTTACCAAACCCTTAAATGGTGTTGATCGTTGTTTTTTGTAAAATGTTTCTCTTGTTTGTGAGTTAAAATACGCTTTCATCCACATTTCCCGACACCATGATACGCTGAGAAGACAAATTTTTACCATATTCCAGTTTCTTCTTAATGTTGAATACACTTTTCCTAGATTATATCCCATTTTTACAACTTAATCGTAACTCAAGGAGGTGTCTTTCAGATAAACTTCCACTTGGTATTTTTCCTTTTGCTCAAATCTTTACCCGGACCCATGATGACAATAATGGACAAGCATGCATAATCACAACCAAAAGAGTACTGTAGCTAATTGTAGGATGTGTCTTACCACTTCTAGCGTCTTATCAGCCGGGAAATGCGGTATTTTGATCCTTACTTGTAAATACGGAGTTCAATTTAGCAGATATTTCCGATGAGAGGGCGCCATAAAGCTTAATACACTCCAAATAAACATTAAAGATATTGTTCGTGTAATTATAAATATTTGATTTTCACATTTTGTCTTTTTAAAAATAAGCACTTTGACAAAATGTTTTCCTTAATGGAAAAAGTAACGTTCTATAACGTCTCTAAAAAAGATAGTTAGGAAGCTCTGTGCCGAGTTCGACCCTATTTGGACACCTACATCGAATACTGATTATTTATATACTTTGACTAATATTTCTTTCATCTTGATTTTTCACAACCGTCAGTCTACGGCCACCAGTAAGCGGTGCAGCTCAGAAATAAGGGATAACGTCTCAATGAGACTCAGAATCGATGCCTGGTCAGCCGTACCTGCCCTGCCACTCAAGCAACGATAACCCTTGGGCTAACAATTTGAACCCTCTATTCTTCCGATCGCTCAGCGATATTTTTTCTGATGTTAATTTGTTCTAGCAGTATAAGTAGTATGTTTAATGACTTGTAACCAGGGTTGCCGAGGCAAAATGAATATGAGTCTGAGTCTCACTTGAAGCTTATTCTTTATTTCCGATTCTGATCCCTCATGGCTGTAGACTGACGGTTATGATGAAAAGTAATTAAAATGAAAGATGCTAGTAAAAATATTGACATTTCTCCATGTACGGGATAATGAATCAAGATAATATCATCACTAGAGTATGTTAAAAATGATAAATATGGTGTCGAGGTATATTCACTGCAAACTCTGGAACCAAATATACTTGATATTTATCAAACTTAGCCTATATAGAAATACAGTAGAGGGGCATCCTGTGAAGATCGGACTCTTCACAGATGATCCACATCAAGAGCTTGTCAACAAATATTACACTGATAGTGAAATTAGGGCTGTAGGGAAATGAAATGATCAAGTCTACTGTGACATTCCAGCTTGAGAAAACACCTGATTCACCGACAGTCTATTATGAAATCCAAATTTTGTGAAAATTTCAATTGATTAATTATTTTTCCTTTTTCAATCTAAAAAATATCTTTTTGCACATTTGTAGGGCATGTCTATCTTACGGTGTTACAAATTCTTCTGAGTTACTCTCCCAGATGGAAACGTTTTCCTATTACTACATTGGTAAGTGCTTTGACTCCCACATAAAATCATACATTTGTCACGGACATTGATTTGATATTAATGAATATGTACGGATTTGTAAAGGATCCATGTGTAGTAGATTACTGAAGAGTCACGCAAAAAACACTTTTCAATAAAACTTTGAGATCTATCAATTGGTCTCTTTCCCTTTTCAACGTTGTAAACTTTTCCACAACATTCTGTCGGATCTATGTCCTTTCTTCTCACACACACACACGCACACACACACACACACACACACACACACACACATATATATATATATGTGTGTGTGTGTGTGTGTGTGTGTGTGTGCGTGTGTGCGTGCATGTGTGTGTGTGTGTGTGTGTATATATGTTTGTATTGTGGATGTGAAGTGATCCGGCAGAATGTTGATGAATGTGACAATTGGCCGGTGAAGAGAAAGCAAGTGTTACATCTCTAAATTTCTATTATTGTATGGTCATATTTCGATGCATTTTGACAGGTATCAGCAAGAACTTGCAGCAACACAGAAAAAGATTGCTGTTTACATGTTCGAGTTTGAGGAAAGAAATGGAGATATTTCAGTGTTGTTTGGTTATTTAGTAAGAGTGGGGGGAGTAGTGTTTGTATCTGTGTTGGAGAGAGTCAAGTTTAGTCAGAAATAAGAAGGATCATAAACCAGTTTCGGAAAATAGAAGGCAAGTACAATGCCGTGTTCATAGAATTTCTTATTGCAGATTTTATCCTTCTATCACGGAAGAAACATAATAATAATGCATCAGTTATGGC
Source organism: Thysanoteuthis rhombus (assembly GCA_963457665.1). NCBI lineage: Eukaryota > Metazoa > Mollusca > Cephalopoda > Oegopsida > Thysanoteuthidae > Thysanoteuthis > Thysanoteuthis major. Next base: position 56,612,160 of record OY735211.1, read on the forward strand.
AGACACTTGCACTAACATAAAAAATTGGACACAGACATTATTAAACAATATAGATAAAACTGTGTTATTTAATAATGAGAAACAAAGGGTGAAAAGAAACAACCCAAATTTTGATGTTGGTATGGGTGTGCATAAATTTCAGATCTGGTTGGGCTTTACATTATGTATAACTTAACAAATAGTACTACTATAGAAGTAGAGGATGTAAGACTGTGTTCAATGAGGATCTAAAGAAACAGAACAACGTAAATTGAAAAAAAAAAAAAACAAGAATAGGACCAGAAATAATATTTAAAGACGTAAAAACTAATGTAGGAAAAAAATTCATTGAATTAGAACCAAAAAAACTTTCCACGTAGTGATAAGTTACACGGAATATTTGATATTAACAACTTTAAGCTAGGGTATAGCTGTACGGATAACTTCAATAAAATTTTTGAAAATCATTATAATTGAGTTATGAAATGAAAAAAAAAAAAACAACCAAAACAAAAAAGGAAAAAATTGCAATTGTGCCTGACAAAGTAAATGTCTAACCAAAGAAATAGTGTACGTGGCAAGAGTTTAGGGCTAGACTTGCCAAACATAAAGCCTCTTCAACCAAACAATAGAGACAGCATTTTCAATCCATCATTGGGAATTGGAATAAGACAAAAGGTAACGGGTAATCAATTAGAGGTTATCAAAAAAAAAAAAAGGGCTAAATATGCAAGGATCTAAACTTGAGATGTGAACTGCATCTAGAAGAAAAATGAAAATAGAGTTATATATGAATAATAATAAGCTATCAAACTCCAGTTTGGAGGTAGGTGTTCATTGTATACATATGAAAGAGTTTTTACTAAAATATATAAAGAGAAAAATAGGGTGGTAAAATGAATCTTGGTTGAAGGTAACCACATTGACGAAAATTTAATTCATAAAGTCACAAATATGGCACGAAATTTGCTAAAGTGAAGTAGTACATTAACATATTTTATATGACAGACAAATTTAGACCCGAATTGAATCGGTAACCTTACACTCAGTGACTATATGAAAAAAAGGCAAATGTCCATGCAGTGACCAATGCTTGAACCTCTCCAGACAAGTCACCCCCATAGGAATAAGGGAGGCTAATGATTTACCTAAATTCGGGTAGCAAGTATAAGAGCAGGCCTAATTCAAGACAGTTTGACCCAAGTCAGTAATCTTACACTTGGTAACTAAATGGGAAAGGGCAAGTGTCCATGCATTGACCTAAACTGATACTAACTAATGAATAGATTAAAAAAAACGTGAATAAATGAATTTCATTGTAAAATACACCCATTCAAATTGAATAGAAAAAAGAATTAGAACACTATCAATAGTGAAAAACAAAAAACAACAACATCTGACCAAGCTTCTCCTGTCCCATCCCGTCACAATGATCACTGGGCAGCTAAGAAAGACTGACCAATAACCTCACAGGGTTGGTTTTCCCCCCAAATAGGTAGTCGGGTTGAAATTTCATCATATTTTAAGCTCTACTCAACTACTCAATGTTCTATCTGAATTTATCGAGTACTTTATGAAATAAACCCATCTTTCATCGGATATCACATAATATTAAATTATATTGTATTTTATTCCTGATGCGTACTGTGTATTTATGTTTATATAAAAATATATAGATATAGATATTTCATTATAAATTGTGTTATATTAAACAGAAACTCTTATTCTAAATGATCTCCCGTCATTACACGGTCGATGTATCGCTTGGCTTAGACAGCAGAAATAGAATAAACAATTTAAGAAAGTTGGTTTGTTGCAGTGAAAGAAACTAATAGACCGAGAATAAACAAGATTTGCAGTGAAAATGTTTTTTTTTTTCCTTTTCATTACTGTTTAGCTCAATGGTAGCTGCAACGCTATGTTGAAGCGACTGCCCTATCAGTTGAAGGCTCAATTCCCGCCGCAGCCCGTTTACTCAATTTACGTTGTCTTGGCCAAGTGATTCATTAACCGGGTAATGACGGGGGATAATTTCTCTATGATGTAACACAATTCATGATAATATCAAGATATATATATATATATATATATATATATATATATATATATATATATATATATATATATATGAAAGATACATCATAAAAGAGATGGAAAAAATTAACTTCAAAGTCGAAATCAAGGCCAATGTAAAATCCTACATTTTTTAGATGTTATTTTTATTCTAAATAATAACACCCATAAACCATATGGAAAAAAAATCTGTGATTACATGTATTAATGCAAGATCTAACCACCCAAACAAAACCTTTTAGAAGATCCCTAAATCAATAGAAACTAGCGAAAAATCGTCCTCAAATATTGTCTCAATATTCAACGATGTTAGAAATAAATATACTAAAGCCTTACAGAACAACGGTTTTACCGAAACTAGCTTTAAATATTATGAAAAAGTAAAATCTGATTGTGTAAAATATAGCAACAACAAAAAAGTAGAGGTGGTAAACACTGCATTCAACTTAAAAATAAAAACTAACTTAGGAAAAATATTCCTCCAATTAATAGAAAAGCAACTCCCCCTGAGCAACCTGCAACCCACTGAGTAAATATCTTCTGTCCTGATGATTTCAACAAAACCTAACAGTAATGTAAATAGAAATAAAACTAATGGAGAAAGCATAAATAAACCAGATCACGATTGTACAAACAGACGCAGATGCCCTTTGCAAAAATAAAAGTCTTAAATCGAATGTTGTACACCAAGCTGAAGTATCAACTTAAAAGAAAACCATTATTAATAAAATATTTTTTAGAAATATCGAAAACATACATTAAACTAAAAAACGAAAAATACAAAAACAGTACATCACTGTCAACATTTTTGGAGACTAACCGATAGCAACCTCAAATCCACAGTAAAATGGAAAAACTAAAACAAACATACATATGTCAGAATATTGAAAACCCATGTTACCTATGCCTGAATGAGAAATTCGAAATGTTCACTTCTGCCAACACAACTGTCCCCCCAAAACAGGATCAGTAAAGGGAAAAAATGAAGTAGCGTTAAAATGACAGCACCCTGCACATAGCAGTACTAAAAATTAACCACCTTAAGTTTCTAATTTCCCATACTATCAAAATTATCATTTCATTATAACTCCAGCCACAACCCCATCACCACAATTATCTTTGACATGTGGAAACAGACAAAACCTAAAATGATTGAACTATCAACTTAAGTCATGTAAAAGCGAACTCTTACACGTGGGGACAGATTTAGGCAAAAATAAAGTACTCTCAGACTGGAAACATACCATGAAGAGCTGATGGTTTAACAAATTACTGATTAGGAAAATGCTACATTATATCCTGCTGATTTATTGTTTATAAGTATCAACAAATACAGTATCCACACTGAATAAAACAAACAAACAAAGAACAAAAAAAAAAAAACACAAACAAACCAATGACCAACTACTAGACTGAAAAAAAAAATCCTACACCCTAGAAAGATAGATACCCCCAAAAGAAAATATCCTGAATTTGGATATAAAATGAAGCAAATCAGTCGCCTAAAGAAGCCCCAAACTGGAAAGAAACGTAAACGTGTTTGTGCAGTGAATCTTTTACTTTATCATATTTTAAGCCCTTCTTAAGGACGGAGGTAAAAGGGGTGTGGAATCAATGTGTGTGAATGTGTTTTCACATTGTGGTTGAATTGTGTTTTGATATAGTGAGTGATAATGTGAATGTGTACGAGAGAGAGAGGTAAAGAGGTGAAATATCAATGTGTGTGGATATGTGTGTTCACAGTATAGTATAATTGTATCTCGGTATGATTGCAGATTTGTGTGGTAAGTGATCTTATGAATATGTGTATTAGAAAATCAGCGTATGTTTATCCGTGTGTTCACAGTTTAGTAGAAAATGTATATAGGTCTGCTTGTGTATTCGTTTAGTGTGTCGTGAATGAGTAGGTTTTTTTTCCAAATGCATCACTGCATGGAAGATTTTGAGAAAAAAATAGGAAAGGAAGTTATGTTTTCCAAGGAAGGCAAAGCTGAGGTTGCAACTCCAAATTAAAGAACTGTTGAACTCGTTTGAATTCAGTGCAGATCTTGGAGAATTAATCAAATGTGTTTCCTTTCTTCTTTCTGCAACATTGTCGGAATTCATTTTATAGAAACAGAAAACTGAAATTTTAGGTTCTCGTGGAGAACACTTGAAAATGTTTGAGCCAACTTTGTGTATCCTTATTTGTTGCTGATGAACAGTGGTCCTATTTCTGAGGTGGGATGCTTCCCCTATTTATTCATTGTGGCAACCTAGAAAAATAATAGCACAGGTTATGTTTTTAATGCCACAAGAGATGTTTGATTTGATTCTAAGGGTAGTACCACGTTCAAAAGTATATTCATCCCCTTCCATTAGATGAATGCATAAGCCGCAATTCGGTCTATTGCATTTGGTTATCTTTTTCACTGAGTCAGAAGCTTTTTTGAGTTTGGAGGTTGGCATTTACCTACAATTATTAAGGAATTAGTGAGGATGTTGTTCATGTAGGAGTCTCTTTTTAGAATGCGTATATCTTGTATTTTTCAAAAAAACTTTGGGGTTTAAAGGGTTGTGGGTGTTGATGAATGGAATGATAGCTGTTGTATTGATTTTACTATGTACTGCTAGTAATTGTTGTCTATTTCGTTGTGTAACTTTTTGGCTACATATATGTATAGATGTATCCATGAATATACATATATATATATATGTGTGTGTGTGTGTGTATATATATATATATATATATATATATATATATATATATATATATATATATATATATATGAGTGTGTGTGTGTGTGTGTGTGGATATTAGTAAACAAGAGAAAATGAGGCTGACTTAGGAGAAAAAGTGTAGCTTTTAGTGGGTAAAGGTTTCCGTCGAAAACAAATTTAGCATCAGATGTTTTGTTTTAAAAGCAAAAATTGAAATCAATCGAAACTCTGTCCCCTAACGAACTCAATACTAAAAATAACAACCCTAACAACACCGATCACTAACACCATAATTCTTCCACTCCTAATTACTCTATATTCACTAACTCACTATTTTCAGATTATTCTTTAGACTATACTTTTATCTAGGCCTAAACACACTTAATATTCATATACTCCTATTCCCCTCAACAACCTTAGATTCCAGCCCACAACATAGGCATCACTATCCAAACATTTGAACTAGCAGTTAGAGAAAATATTCACACCTACATTAACAATCACATTAATCAACAACAACAAAACCATGATAACCTCTCCATTAAAGAACAAAAGTTTCTTATCAAATTTACCAGACTTGGTAATTATCAGAACAGATTAGGATAGACGTAAAGTCATTCGGGGTTTTGATGTCAACTGAACAATACAGAACTTTTCATGGAACCCCTCAATAATCCCTTCACTGAATACGAAAACATAAGAACTCACTCCCTAAAAAAGATGCACAACAATAACATTTCAGATAATAGAACACTGAATAAACTTAGATCCACTTCTACAAAACATGTTAAATTCTACTTATTTCCCCAAATCCACAAATTAAATAACCCAGGCAGACCATTCATTTCCTACACCAACTGCCACGGCACCAAATCAAATCAAAATATGTAGATCATCACAGCCGACCCCTCACTCTACAAGTGAATTCCTGCATACGATACACGACTTACCTCTTAGACAAAGTCAAACACATCAAAACAACCCCCCCCAAAATCACCTCCACTTGTTATGGATATCAGATCCCTATATTCTGATATTAAACTCTGGGAATGCATTCTAACCCTCGAAGAACAATAGAGCAACTGAAGAATTTAAAGCAAAAACGATAATCACCCTTGTGCAACAAATTCTCACACTCAATAGTTTCAACTTTAGTGATAGACACTTCCCTCCTGATGGAAGGCTGTGCCATGGGCACAGTAGCAGCCCCATTCCATGCTAACATCTTCATGGACGAAGTGACTTACATATACCCAGAGATAGACAAAGACTGCATCTTCTATGTAAGTAATATAGATGATATTGTTTTATATATACATGAGTTGAATCTGAGCTAGAGAACTTCTTCACATACATAAACTCTATGCACATCTCAATCAAATTTGACTACAAGAAATCCACTGACTCGATAGCCTTCCCAGACACCTGTATATAAAGAGATACCATAAAAAAAACAGACCATCCTCTATACTATATCTACACTCACAACCATCTTCACTTTAAATCGGCCCACCCCGAACACCTGAAAAAAAAACTACCATTTTCACAAGCACTTAAAATTAGGAGAATTTACTTTGTAGATCGTGAATTTAACAAATTGCAACCATAACTTACTACAACATTTCACTAAACAAGGATATTTTATGGAAGATACAAATAACCAAATATAAAAGGCCACGATTATACCCAAAGAAAAAACCTTTACACTCTTTAACAAGAATGAACCGACAGCATATCACTCATCACAACTTTCCACAACACGCTCCCAATTCTATCACATGCAATTGATAATAAATGGAATATACTTAAACTCAAAACAGAACTAAAGAAATATTCATAGAACCATGTGTCATCGCCTACTGCAGATTCAAAAAGATCAAAATTATGATTAGTAATACCACTATAATAAACAGGAAGGTCTCATATAACGCCACCTCTAAAACCGTTAAATTCTGCGACCCTGCAACAAAAGAAATAGTCTAAACTGCAACCACCTTAAGTACACTAACACATTCACTAGCTCTACCACTTTCTACATTTACCATAATTCAAACTGCAGAAGCAAATGTATATGTGTGTGCGTGTGCGTGTTTATGTGTGAATGTATACACATTCCATGTCATTCCAATCCTCGTACCCACGTATCTTTTGGTTGTGTTTCTCCCGACAACCAGGTAATTGAAAGCATTAACACATTCAAGATTTTCTATTTGATGTAGGTCACTTTCATTCCGATTGTACACCAAACAAAAATATCTTTCCTTATTTACTTTAGGTGTGGGTGCTGCTATATTTGTTGCAGGCTATTTTCAAGTAGCATTTTGGACAATGACTGCCGAGAGACAGACTTTCCGAATTCGTAAAGAATTAATGAAAAGTATCCTGAGGCATGAGATGGCTTGGTTTGATACGCACGATTCGGGAGAGCTCAACTGTAGACAAACTGCGTGAGTATTTAGGAGTGAAACTCTTCCTTTATCCGTCAGTATTGGCACTAGAAGTTTATAAAACGATGTTTTTATAAATGATCTGAGAGTTACGATAATATGCAACTGAAATTAAGATGAAAGAAATACTTGTCAAAAATTAATGATTTCATTCCGTTTCTCACTTCATATTTCATTGATTTTCAGAGATATCAATAAAATTAACGCAGGCCTTGGAAATAAACTTGGTATTTTAATACAGTGGTCAGCTGGAGGCTTAAGCAGTTTTATCATTGGATTTGTTTATGGATGGAAACTAACCCTTGTTGTGTTGGCAGTGAGTCCCTTATTGGCCGGAGCTTCAGCTCTCATGGCAAAGGTGCGAAATCTATTGTTTATTATATTCATAGGATTTTTATGTGTGGGTGTGTGGGCGCGCACATGCACGTGCTCAATATATGATCGGAACCTTATCATGCATGACTTTTGGAGCGACAGCGTTTTTGTTGGTAAAACCTGAGCAGAGACAGTAGTAATGGGGAAATGATTTGTATCAACCATATATATATATGTGCATATATAATGAGCTTGTATATTACTTTTTCAATTTATTTGTTTGCACTCGAATGGTACGTTCTTTTCGGTTGACATAACTTAAACAATTACATCATTGAAACTCTCAAGACTTCATGTCAAATCACCCATTAAAACAGCATGAGACTTTTCTTTTCAAACTTGGAACCAGGATACATGAATTATTAAAAATAAATTATCTGATAAAATAGTTTTAAGTTCTTTAGTGCCCATCCATAGATGAATGACGTCATCGTTTTGGAAGGGTATACGTATATAGTCTAGAAAGCTTTACAGCTTTAAATATTAAACATTAAAAAAACTTTTTTTCAAAAATATCTTTATATCACTTCAATCACTTTAACAATATCTGCCAATGTGATTGATATAGTTTTCTTCAGTATTTTTTCTGTTTCACATATACTTTGTTATTATGGTACTATGTGTATATTTTCTCTTGCTGGGCACATCACTTATTTACCTTGTAACCGTTTCGGGGAATCTAACAGTTATATAAACATGCCACCAAGCAGCTTATGTCATACATGTAGTTTATTATCTCCCTCTCTCTCTTTATATATATATATATATATATATATATATATATATATATTTGTGTAGATATGTATATATGAATAAAGAATTAATAAAAAGTATCTTGAGGCATGAGATGGCTTGGTTTGACACGCATGATATTTATGTATGTGCGTGTGCCTGTGTGTACGGCAACTGTTTTATCGATTGCGCTACCAGAAGGTATATAGTCAGTAGCTACAAAAATTGGGAGAGAAGAAATACAAGTTGAAAATTATAAGTGAGTGAAAGAACAATCGCAAATGTTTGAACTTCTTGTTGTTGTCTGTTATACACACAACGTTTCGGCCAATCCATTTCATAGCCCTTTTCAAGTATACAATCGGAATGTTATGGTAGTAATCAGACCCACCCCCAATTGCAACACCACTTTTAACGTTGGATTCTAATGTTTTTCTTTTCCTTCCTCGTAAGACCACATTTCATTATACCTTGTCACTATTGAATTGAATACACTCACCTGACATGCTGATGTGTGCTGGTTTTCTAATTTTCTCACTCTCAAACAGCCACTTATAATCTGGACTTTTTTCCCAGAGAGGGTAGTATTTGCCTTTCTCTCTCCAGATATAGTTGGCCATGCCAGACTCTTCTGATCGCCTATGTTTATTTATGGGTTTGGTGAAGGGGGTTTTCCGTGTCTCTTGAATAGCTCTGAGAGGTTAAATCTCTGTAAATTTCAGGTAGTCAGTTCGATGACAGGCAAAGAGCTTGACGCTTATGCCAAAGCAGGATGTGTGGCCGAAGAAGTTCTAAGTTCTATAAGAACTGTTGTGTCCTTTGGAGGAGAAATCAAGGAGTATGAAAGGTAGGCCCCCCCTTACATTCATTTTGTACTTCTTTTTCAGCTTGTATAGGATTGCTGTGGTCAAATCGCGTTGGATACACCGGTTTTCGTAAGATCAAGTTAAGCAACGTCGAGCCGGGTCATTACTCAGATGGTTGACCGTCCTACATTACCAGGTGCCATACCAAAGATTTGAAAAAAAGATAAAAAGAATAGTACACAATACTTATCTGTTAGAGAGTTGGTAAGTGGTTGTCGAACCAAGGATATGAGTTTTGCCTATCCCTATCTGAAAGGTGAATATCGGAATGAAAGGTCGCTTCCAACTATGCTTGACTAGCCAGCCAGAGGGTTACTCAATGCGTAAAAAAACGTTTGTTCTTGTTTCATCAATTTATGAATTCATAAAATGGGTTTTGCAAGCAGTGCAGTCGTATTCATAACAGCTGTTTAATTAAAGATGATTTCAATGATTTCAATCCTAAGATTCTTTAACCACTGTCAACGAAATTGAAGGAGGTATATGTATTCACACGCGTCTCTCTATATGCCTGTCCATGCATTTCTCCAAAAATCTCTCTGAATTTCAATGACATTTTGCAGAAATGTGGGCCATGGGCTGAGGAAGTATTGATTAAATTCTAGGGCGTATCCAGAATTTTTTCGATTAATTGATATTTTTCCTCTTCCATATGTTTGCCCACACAGTAACTTCAAAAGTTCTCAATGAGCTTCAATAACATTTTGTGAAAAAGAGGGCTATGAGTTAAGGAGAAATTGATTGAATTTTGAGGCTGGTCCAGGAATATTTTTTGATTTATCCTTTTAGTGACAATGATGTTGGCTGGTATGTGCAGACTATTTTCAAATTTTCCCTATGAACAGCAAAATTCCCTGCTAAGAAGATTTTTGTGGTGATGCGGAACATAAATCACATCAGTCAAATGTCACGCTTTTGGAAACACTTACAAGTATTCTCAGTTTTTCAAAGGTTTGCTTTCATCATTATCATCAGTCTTTTCACGTCCGTCGTTGGACATGGATCTTCCCCAGAATTAGCCACACTTCTCTTTCATGGGCATCGCAGAGCCAATATTTTCTGAATTTGTCTTGTTCGTTTCTCCATCTAGTATTCTACCAGCCTTGGTTGTGCATGTGTGAGTCGTGATGTCCAGCAGTTGTCTGCTATTCTTGTAACATGACCAGCTTATTGCCATTTGAGTTTTTTAATGGATTCCATGATGCTTTAGACTCCTGTTTTCTCCCTGATGTACTGTGCTGTCTTATGATTACTCCATATGAGGTTGATCATGATTCTTTCATTTGTACGATGCATGCTTCTCAGTTTGTGAGTCAGTCTCTTGATAAGTTCTGCATTTCAGCTCCATATGTGACTATCGGAGGATGCATTGGTTGTATACCCTTCTTATTTAGGATTAATGAGATGTTCTTGTTTTTGAAGGCAAACATAGCAACTCATTCAATCGTACAGTAATTCTCACATTTTTGGGGTCAGGAAAGGCTCAAAATAGGTTTTCATGAAATTAATGGTAATTACTTTTTGCTTAACGCCATATCGATTTGGGAGGGGTTTCATAGGAAGCCTTTGCATAGCAGGGAAAACCTATATCATTAGTTTTGACTGGTTTGTTGCTTCTTATTACAGAGTTCTTCAGCTGATTTATTCATCGACCATTAAAATGACCCAAGAATCTCAAAAAATTAAGAACAAGAACTTTTTGTATGAGAGAAACTATCTATTGTTGCAAAGAGAACAACTCACTGATTCTGAACGTGGGGTGCATGTCCCATATGGGAGCAATTTGGAATCGATGCGTGAAGTGCGAGAAGCGTTCAGCTTACGACTGAAACTAACAAAATTAGAGCGTTAATCAAGACCGTTCGTTGTGAACAGGTTAAAGTGACATTATCATAGCATATCATACTTGTTAAAAAAAAAATTGATTCAAAAAATTCTCATAGTTGAAATTATTTCTCGTCGATTTAGATTTTTTCTTTGATTTAAAACTCTGAATTTTTTAAAATAAATTTCTCAATTGGATACGTTCTATCATGATAGGGCAACAACTTTTTTGAGCAGTCATTGGGGTTGGGGTATAGAGCAAAAAGATTAACAGCCACTTGAATAACTTGAATTTTTATTGTTTTTTCAGATACAGCGAAAACCTTTCAGTTGCCAAAAAGACAGGAATCAAGAAAAGTTTTGGCATTGGATGTTCTTTGGGTTTCATGTGGCTGGTAATGTTCTCCAGCTACGCACTGGGCTTCTGGTATGGCTCTAAACTCATCAGAGAAGGTGAATATGATATTGGCACCATGCTTGTGGTAAGTTGAACCAATACTTTTACCAATCACAGGTGCAGTTCCAGAGGGGTACAGGGGGTCCAAGTGCCTTTAATTAATTGAGTGTTTCTGAGGATTGTGAAAACGGTTATTGAATCGATTGCCACAAATAACCATATAAGCATTTGTACGTAGAATTGTTTCAAAATAACGTCCAACTGCCCAAACATAGGTCAATATGGGTGACATTCACGTATTTGTAAAAATATTTTTCAATGTTACCCCCTCCTCTGCTCGAAAATCTTAGATCTGCATCTGCATCATCAAACATTCAGACTTAAAAAAGACTTTATCTATGGTCTCTGTATAATTACAACGATGACAAGCAAAGGAATGTCATTTTAAGAAAAAAACAATTGTTATTCAGAGGTTTGATTTGATTAAATGGTTTAAAATTAGTTATCCATTGATCAGAGCTCTTTTTAGAGGTAATAACTGATATCATTGCTTTGATTGCTTCTCTTTGTTTTTTGTTTCTTACCCCAATCCCTTGTTTTGCCGGCTTTCAAGACATACATTAAAAATATATATGTATAGAATACATTGTGCCTTATATACTGATATAATGACTAGGCAGCTGATAATGAAAAACTCAAACTACAGGTTTGGATTGGGGAGTATTTTTTTTATTCGTTTACTGGTGAAAAAAAAATATATACAGATGTAGGGGTTTCCCTTAAAAGCCTTACCCAAGCCAAAATGGCGAACACTGAATAATTAATTTTTATGGGGAATTTTTTGAACACGCTTCAACCTAAAATGGTTGTGATGCTCTGCCAAGTTGGGTCATCGGAGGTCGTGATGTTCAGAAATACAGGACACTAGAGTGTTTAAGAAAAGATAGAACATAGTGTACTCTTCCGTTGTAATGGCTCGCCCCAAACAAGTTGAATGGAATTTTTTTCTTTTCCCCTTAATAATCTAATAAAACTCGTTTCATGTCCATTGTTTAAAATGTTTGGTAGATGCTTTTTCTTCTTCTGAAAAAAAAAATATAATAATCTGATAAAACTCGTTTCATGTCCATTGTCTAAAATGTTTGGTAGATGATTTTTCTGCTGAAATAAAATAATCTAATAAAACTCGTTTCATGTCCATTGTTTAAAATGTTTGGTAGATGCTTTTTCTTCTAAAATAAGATAATCTAATAAAACTCGTTTCATGTCCATTGTCTAAAATGTATGGTAGATGCTTTTTCTTCTAAAATAAAATAATCTAATAAAACTTTCATTGTTTTCACGTTTCATGTCCATTATTTGAAATGCTTGGTAGATGTTTTTTCTTCTAAAATAAGATTATATAATAATCGAGTTTTATCGTTTCATGTCCATTGTCTAAAATGTTTGGTAGATTTTTTTTCTTCTCCTAAAAAAAAAAATAATAATCTGATAAAACTTGTTCCATGTCTATTGTTTGAAATGTTTGGTAGATGCTTTTTCTTCTAAAATAAAATAATCTAATAAAACTCGTTTCATGTCCATTGTCTAAAATGTTTGGTAGATGCTTTTTCTTCTAAAATAAAATAATCTAATAAAACTTTCATTGTTTTCACGTTTCATGTCCATTGTTTGAAATGTTTGGTAGATATTTTTTCTTCTAAAATAAAATAATATAATAAAACTCTTTTCATGTCCATCGTCAAAAATGTTTGGTAGATGTTTTTTCTTCTATATAAAATAATCTAATAAAACTTGTTTCTTGTCTATTGTCTAAAATGTTTGGTTGATGTTTTTCTTCTAAGAAAAAATAATTATGTAAGAAAACTATTACTATTTAGAAGAAGCAGTTCCCTGTTGGATTCAGATCACTGATCTCTCGAATGAGCACACTCTCCAGTTACATGTACAAAGTACAGTTACATGTACATTTACAAATAAATCATTTGTGCCTGACTTTGGAAATCTTTCTCATCTACAACACTTGTTATCTTTGTAAATTGAAGATTCTTTGTTCGTTTTTTTTTTAAGATTCTTTTGTTTTTTTTAGAAACAAAACATTCGGGGGATCAATTCAAATTTATATAGAAAATTTGGTATAATTCACTTCAACGGTTTAGGCATTCATTGCGTTGTATCTAATTTGACATAAAAAATTCCCTAAAAATTTGTACGTCACGTTTTTCAGGGCATTTTTTCGTGTAATTGAATAAATTACTCACAATGAAGGTGTCTACAATAGTTGATAATTGAACCTAGTCAAAGTTGTCGATTTGTGTAAAAACTCAACTTAGTCATATCAAGGACAGAAAGCTAAACACTCCTGCTCGATAAGTATATTTAATTATTAAATATCTGTAATTTCAGTAAATAATGCTTTTTGTGGAGGATTGTATTTAAGATTTTTTGGTTCTGTTTATTTTTCTTTGTAGGTCTTCTTCAGCATTATCATTGGAGCTTTCTCGTTAGGCAATGCATCCCCAGGAATGCAGACACTTTCCGAAGCCAGGGGAGCCGCTAAGACTGTCTTCGATATTCTCGATGATGTATGTGATCACCTGATTCTTTAATCTTCCATTTTAATACTCGGTTACACCTGGTGGTGTTGAAGATTGTAATCTTAATCAAATGTTCATCATGCATGAAAGGAAGGGAAAGATAATTGACAAGATGAACCATAGAAACATTAACATAAATATTTGATCCATGGCAGTCATACCAAAGATTTTTAAGATAGTACCCAATTTAGGATTAGGACTTGGGATGGAGGATACTCTCTCCAAGACTAAGGAGCTATGGTGAAATCGCATTGGAGACACTGCTTCCTACCAGATCACCGGAGTTGAGCAATATCGAGTTTGGACTGTACTTAGGTGGGTCACCATCGGAGAATACCAGGTGCTGTAAGCAGAACAAATTGCCTGTGTGTACTCAACTCCGCGACAAACGGAGAACAATGATACTTGGATGAATCCACTGCTGGAGGTTAAATAGATATGTGCTTACGCATAGGCAATGATATGGTGTGTCCATTAAAATTGATCTAATTTTGTTTTTGTCACTTTTTTTTTCAGAAACCAGTCATTGATAATTTTTCAACATCAGGAATTCCGACGGTGAAAGGGAACAAAATAGAATTTCGCAATATTCATTTCCATTATCCATCAAGACCTGACGTGAAGGTAACGATTTTTCCTTTTGTTACAATAAAAAGCTATTGGAAAATCTTATTTCACAATTACAAATTACATTCACTAAGCTACATACCCTTCCTTACAGACAGGTCAAATTGGTGCACCTTCAAAAAAAAAAAAAAGAAATAGAAAAATAGATGGATGGCAACGAGATAGCGTTTAATTAAATTTGTTTTAAAAATTAATTTAACATATCAGAAAAGAGGCGGGGGCTAATGTGGAAAAAAGGATGCTTGGCTAAATAGGAAAAGAGGTTAATATGAAAAAAGGGGCTAACATTTTAAAAGAGGTCATAGGGGCCAATGTTAAAAAAAGACGTTAATGTTAGAAAAAATAATAAAAAGGGATGGGAGCTGATGTAAACAAAAATGGACGCCTGAAAATGAAAAGAAACTAACGCCTCGATTTTACCCCCTAAGATTCACAAAAATCTTCTCCAAGGTTTTGTCCTCTAAGAGTGGAAGTAAAGTGAAAGTAAAGTAGAGTAAGTGAAAGTTGGGTGAACCCTAGTTGACATCTGAAATTGAAAAAAAAAGAAAAAAGACTTCATCACGATTTTGACCTCAAAAGTGAAAAAGAATGCCCCTCCTAAAATTGAAAATAACTTCCCTTCTTGATTTTCGTCATTAAATGAGAAAAAAAAATTCGTCTTCGATTTTACCCCTAAAAATGAAAGTAAGATTTCCTCTGGATTTTGACACCACCCCTAAAAAAAACAAAAAATCCCTCCCGATTTTGACACCTAGAAGTGAAAAATGAAAGTTTTCCTGCGATTTTGCCTCCCACAAATGAAAAAATATCTTTCCCTCGATTTTGAAACCTAAAAGTAAAAAAAAAAATTCTTCGTTTTAGACCCTTACAATTGGAATAACTGATTTTTATTCGATTTTCATCCGTAAAAGTGAAAAAAAATAAACAAAAACAATCTCAACTGGATTTTGACCCATAAAAAAGAAGAAAAGTTCCCCTATGATTGTATCTTCTAAAGGAGGAGATTAAGGTTTTCTTTCAGTTTTGTCGCCACAAAATTGAAAGAAAAATCTCCACCCCATTCTTTCACTGCTTCACTTCGATTTCGAATTCTAAAAATGAAAATAAATGCCCCCTCTCGATTTCGACACCTAATAAAGAAAAAAGAAATTTCCCTTCATTTTTGCCCCAAAGTAAGAAAAATACCTGAATAAAAAATACTTAAAAGAGAAAAATGAAATTCCCTTGGATTTTGATCCTTAAAAGTGAAAAGAAATCATCCCTCAGTTTGAACCCTAAAAGTGAAAAGTTAATCTTCCTTCTCCATTTTGAGTCTAAAATTTAAAAAAAAACTTCCCTTGGTTTTCCAACTGCAAAAGTGAAGAAATTCCTTTAGATTTTGATACCTATTAGTGAAAATGAAAGCTCCCCTTTGATTCTGTCCCACAAAATCGAAAAATATATTCCCCTCGATTTTGACCCCTGAAAATGAAAATAAATTTCCATTTGATTTCGACCATTTAAACTGAAAAACATTACTTCTCGATTTCGATTCGTAAAAAAGAAAAAAAATCCCCCATATTTTGAGATCTAAAAGTGAAAAATAGAAAATCATCACTAATTTCATCCCCTTAAAAGTGAAAAATAAAAGCTCCATCTCAATTTTGTTCCCTAAAAGTGAAAAATAAAGTTCCCTCTATGTAATCTCCATAAATCCGATCCCCCGTGTTTTGGAAAACTGAACCCTAATCGTACTACATCAAAACACCCAAATCAACGCAGTGCTATTCAAGGTATTCATGTGCACCATATAAACATCATGATACGTTGTTAGATGTTTAATTTCTCAAATAAAGGACGCTACCTACTTTCGTCACATTTTGATTTCGAGAATTGATTTGAGAAAATGAAAAAAAAGAGATAAAATTTGAAAATTACAGTAAGATAAGTTCAATAAACAACAGCTGTAAGATTACACAATACAAGATAGTCAAGAATCGATCTCTTGAAAACAAAAGCAGTTCATTTGTACCGAATTTAAAGCAACTATTCAATATAAAAACTCGGTTTGCCCTGCTATTCACCCATAGCGGAGGTGGCTAATGAATGGATTCATTCCTTTCAAAAGGTGCGAAGTGAATGCAAACTGTCTCAGCGAGAGTTTGAACTCTGTTCACCGATTCCATTCTCCGTGATACCACCGAACACTATCCCTGAATACATATGAGTATCACCTGATTTTATTGAATGCTTTCGACTTCTACTACAAAATTATTTTAATTCTGCTCAAGTTGAGCTTTGAATCTCCAGTCCAATGGATTAAAAAGAAAGAGGTGTATTAATATTGGGTTTTATTTTCTTCTAGGTCTTGAACGGTTTCAATTTGACCGTAACGAAAGGAGCTACGGTTGCTCTGGTTGGACCCAGTGGATGTGGCAAAAGTACAACGATACAATTATTACAAAGGATGTACGATGTATCAGACGGAAATGTAAGTCAACTGTTATCCCATTTCTATTGCACAAAAAGAAATAGATAAAATGTATCCCCTTAGTTCAGTCATAAACACTCTAAATGATAGAATTTGATATGGAAAATCCTAGCATGAAAAAGTTTTAGATTTTAAGAAATCCAATCAAAACATATTTTTCTACACTTTATTTTTCAGTAATTTGTTGAAATTGGTTATTTACTCGTGTAACAGTCTATCTTTAGATCTAGTTTTGAAAAGTCGACCACTTTTGAGTGAGAAATTGATGCGCGAGTCAAAATCATCATTAGTAGAAAAACAACTTGTTTAAGTAAATATAAACCCATTTCGATTATTTTTGGTGCAGGTATCACCGCTTTTCGAAAGTTTTACGCCACTTTTTCACTTTTACAAAAAAAAAAGCGAAAAGAGCGATTGTTTTGCAGCGAGCTGTTAGAGAGGTGGCAGGCACTGTCTTCTCTCTTCCACACGTCAGTTTCCTGTACCTCCCACTGTCCCAAATCTGACGACTCAGCCAAACATATGATCACTATCCTTTGGATCTGGATACGCTCCATCTGAATTAACGGTAATTGACTCTTTGCTTTACGCTCTTTCGGCTTACGAAGAGTTTTTATAGCAAAGTTTTACTTTCGGATAGCGGAGAGAACTTGTATAGAGTACCAAAGCTCTAATTTGTTATTCTTGAAAACAGTTTTTGTGCTATTTTCTGATATAACAAAAACAAAAACCAATCGACCTTTAGACACGATTTAGAGGAAATGACCGAGCTGAAATCAAAATAAATTGACTACTCTCGCATGAATATGAGTCTGGAGATATGATCTTTTACTGTTATTAAAGATTATTCAGATCCTTCAAAGACTTTTTGGCCGATTGTAGAGTTTATGCTTTTTACGTTTTAGTCGATACATTCTACGGGCTTCTTCAGGTGTGCTATCCGAATGTAATTGTAGTGAACAGAATCTTTTTCTGTTTTCGATATCAGCACAGAAGAAAGCATGGATATTCTAACCTTAAAAGGCAATGAAAGAAAAACGCCGGTATCCCACGATATAGCATTGCAGATATTCTTTTTACCACCTTTATATTAATGCTAAAAATTTAAAAAAAACTCGAAACGCCATGTGAACACCAAAAACAACAGCAATTTCAATCGTCCGAAAAACTCTTCGAATGTTTATGATCCTCCCCAAAATTATTATATAAACAGTATCATTAATTAGATCATTTTCAAGTTTCGTATCTATTCAATTATTTTCCTCTTGGAATTGACATTTTTTAGAATGGGTGCCTCTTAGTTGATCTCTTTTAATCATATAAACGAGAGACTCGCCTCTTGAATATCTTAATGTTTTTCTTCCTACCTTGAAATTCAGATCTTCATTGATGCCACCAATATCAAAGATTTTAATGTTCACTTGTTGCGGAAGTCCTTCGGTGTTGTCAGCCAAGAACCTGTTCTATTCTCAACAACAATTGCAGAAAATATTCGATATGGTTTCGCACAAGCTTCAAAGGAGGATATCCAGAAGGCAGCCAAAAATGCTAATGCTCATGACTTCATTATGAGCCTACCAAAGGTAATAAAAATGATACCAAGTAAATAAATGAAAGTATGGATCGATAGATATAAAACTTTCCTAAAAAAAATCTGCCAAATACTCTCGATATCATCATAAGTTACTTCGTTGCTTTCTCGTCCACTATCTGAAATATCTTTGGAAATAATAAATGGCAGAAAGCTAAATCTGGTCTATAAGGAGTCTGAAAAACCTTTATCATGTGACGTTTTTCCCAAAATACATGAGATGTGAATGACTTGCTCGGTCACACTGTACACCAACTCACTCAATGGCGTCTCACTACCGATTGAATAACCACAAGGAACTCTGTCTTTTCATTCTTGTGTAATAAAGTCACCCACCATACAAAATCGCTGGATACATTCCGGACAGGCCTGGTAGTTTTACTAGTAGTGACCTTGAAGAATATATTAAGTTCTCCTTAGGTTGATGCTACCTGATTTGAAAATCACGATATGAAACGGTGTCTTTTATTGCAGTTTGGACACCACCTCCAACTACTAAAGGCTTAGTTGCTATCGTTTTAGCAACTAAGCAGACAGGAACTCACCATGTACGAATTGATATCTATATTATATTCAACCGGCCAAAGTCTGATAGAAAGTCACTAGCATAGAACACTCAGTCAGGATCACGCTCTAATACTAATTATTACATAGTAATAATGATCAGCTAAACTAAATCGCTAAGCATTACTCCATGGTGAGTATTCTATCATTGCTAAGCTAGTTTAATACAGCACAAGGCCGCTAATGATCAGATCTCATTTATAATGGTCTTCAAGACTAGATTGCTGACAGCTATTCCACACTCCGGCACGAAATTAATTCACTAAGCTTAATAAGGTATACAGCTGCTGTATGTACCATGACAATTTGTCGTGAGATGAATTAATCGACAGGAAGATTTATATCTGATGTCTGCTATAATTTGTTTACGTTGATTTCAATCAGTATATAAGATTGTGGTAGAAAAATAGAATTCTGAGCAAAAAGTTAACTCCTTAAAAGCAGTTGTACAATGTCTTAGATTTTAATATTTTAACGCCTAATATATTAAACTTTAATTTTATTATTATTGTTTTTTATTTTGAAAATTTCTTTGACCTTATGGTAAATTGACCAGCAACGAATTATTTTGATGCCTGTATCGGGGATCGAACTTATTATGCCAATCAATAGCTTGCCGATTTAGCTTGTTATTCTTGGCTCTAAATCAGGCACCCTTAATATTTACTCAGTTTAATTTCAAATTGTTCCACGCTATAACCCTGCACATGTATTAGAACTGAAACAGTCCTTTGAAATGAGTGATGGTTAAAGAGTGAATGCCTTTTTTTTTCTTTTCGCTTGTTTTAAATGTTTGTTATTTTATAGAAATACGAAACCCTCGTTGGAGAAAGAGGGGCTCAATTGAGCGGAGGCCAGAAGCAAAGAATTGCTATTGCCCGTGCCCTCGTGAAAGATCCCAAATTCCTGTTACTGGATGAAGCAACATCTGCGTTGGACTCTGAGAGTGAAGCCATCGTGCAAGATGCTTTAGACAAGGTACAGCTATAGTCTTCTCATTATTTATTTGTCACATGGTGAAAGTGGTTATTGATAGATTAAACCGTCAAGTAGAGAGAGTCTGCCTTGAAAGTCAACAATCGAAATTCTGGGTTTACCCCTAGGTTAGAACACTAACTGTTAGCATCTGTGGTAATAAGCTACTACCGTGTATGCTAGTGCATAGGCCGATTTTTGAAGACCAAATTTTAGGACAGAAATTGGAGGTCAGCCCACACAAGAGTAATGATTTTTAGGAAATTCAAAAATGATAGCAAGCTCCAGGACTCACCTTCAAAAAATACCATCAATCTCATGGTATTTTTTTAATATCGACCTATGCACAAAATCGACACTGGCATATATGGTAACTCAATCACGAGGCCGAATCCTGTTCTTCTTAATTGTGTATACTTGATCGACACAATCAGTGGAAATTCTGCGTATTTAGCCAGTGATCCTTTATAAATACGTGTTTGATTAAAGGTCAAAGACAAAGAATTTTTTTTTGAAACATTTCAAAATTCTCTGTGAGAGAACATAGATCAGTGCTTAGTGTATGTAAAAAAATTGTCCAAATGTTTCTAATCGAGCATTCTCGGCTATTCATTTATCGGCTATCAAGATCTAAGACCTGAAAGTTTAAGGAAAAAAATTGCGTTATGATAATGTCACGCTCGAACAATGCAAAAATGAGATGTTATTTGCTGAACAAAGTGGATCAATTTGTTGTTGAATGAATAAATATGATCTCATTCAACTCTGAGTTCTTTATTTTAGTGATAAGGGCTTATCGAATATAAAGCATTTCTTTGTAGTTGAGAAGGTAAAGTATACGCAGATTATGGACAAATATAAGACGTATACTCGTGGGAGATGACCGAATACAAGTGAATTTCCGGCTATATAATACGCTTATCCATACACCTAAAATTTTCCTTAAAATAATATTAATCAAACTCTGTGGTTCATGGTTGTGTTAAGCTTACTGGTCAAATACACACCTTTGTTTGCTTGATTAAGCATTAAATGGCTCAGAAGGAAACTCATGTGAATTTGCAGAAAATATGGTACACCCTGATTTCAATTTGTGATGTTCTAATGGTGGGTGTAATTTTTTTTAGGCCAGCCAAGGACGTACTACCATTGTAATTGCCCATCGATTGTCCACTATTAAATCAGCCGACATGATCGTAGTCTTGAAAAACGGTGCTGTGGAGGAGAAGGGTACAAATGAAGAATTGATGGCCCTCCAAGGAATATACTGTGATTTAGTCACAACGCAGGTAGGCATTCACCTATTTCTATCTTTACCTATCCTGGAATCTATGTTGCCAAATTAAATACTTTTTTCAATTTTTCGAATCTGGAAATCACTCCTGGATTGGGAAGATTTTAAAACAAATATAAATCAGCAACAATGGTCTCCCAAACTGAAAAAATATCGAATTAGGCAATGATGGACTCAAATTGAAACGAAACAAAAGAACAACAAAAACATCTAAATTCCTAACACATTCGTAACCCATCTTCGTCGTCGTTGGACAGATAATTTTATCATGGGTGCGAAATGCCTTGAAGATACTCATTTCTTTTCAGGCTGGTTTTGGATAAGAATTGTCCATTTCGCAGACTGGTTGACATAGCTTGGGGGAGAAGAGATGGATTCATGACTGAATGAACCCAAAGTAACCCAGCCTATTGTCCGTGTCATTTACTGCTCGGCCACTCAGACCTCGGGGTAGATATTTAGAAAGCGTTCAGTGGACTTGCATAAGGCCAGAATAGAGCCTACTAAGCATTGCTCTATATCAGATGATACAGGAGTGCAAAGCCAGTACTGCGTCGTCTTCTAACCACACATTGCAGCAGTTGACATTTCCTGAGAACTTCCTTTGTCCTCAGTTGGTACTTCCAAGCCTGACAGTGAATTGAATTGAATTGGATAATGATTCACGACAATTCGTAGACGCTGATGGAGACGCGTTATTTCTATGATATGATCTCATAAAAATATCCCTGTCCCGTGTGGTTAATTTCATAGAGCAGCAATTATATATATATATATATATATATATATATATATATATATATATATATATATATATATATATCGGCAATTGCGGAGAGGGAAAAAACACGGCTAGGGTATACGATTATTCACATCAGACTGAACATCTCGCCGTCTCATACCGATCAGTTTTTTGGTGAGGTCTCTGTATACAATGAAAGCAAGTGTTGTCATGAAAAAGGTAAGAAACGAGAGTAAACAACCGTGACCAAACTAACGAGACTTGGCCAACCTCATCAACTGGATCAAACTGATTGTGTTACACCTGACCTGATTGATTCCAACTTGAGAACAACTTATCAAGTTCATACCCATCTCTGCACTTCTCATCCCTCTCCTCTCAAAAACTGACAAAGAAAAGTTTACGGACATAAAACATGCAGAAGTATAGGGATCGGAAATCTACGGAAATCAGTTAGACGAACTTGAAAGGAACAACAGAGCTTCAATATCCAACAAATAGTGTCTTTTACGAAAAAATATTAATGTAAGGTTTCGAATTCCTGCAGCCGACTAAAGAATAGTATTTTCAGGATTATTGCCAAAGAGTTTATTTCAAATCAATTAAAATCTCTTCGGATTTTTACTGAGTTAAAAAGAATAGAAATTAAGGGAGAGGTAGATGCTCTGTTTGATATTGATATAACCGACCCCCAGACGCCAACACACGTCATGGGCCAGCGTGGTGGGGCATGCCCCAATACTACCCATGATTCGCACGATCTATTATACCGGCGGTTCCTGTTAGGCCATCGGTTCCAAAAAGCACAGCTGCATCACTTGCTTTTGGTGGGGAAGATGTACTTGAAGGACGATACACGATAGCATTTCTCAAAAAAGATGGGGGTTTCAAAGTTATCAACAAAACTCTTGTTACGGGGAGAAAACAAATCGCTAGGGTACACGAAGACAATAGACACCTAAGAACAGATAGGGAACTGATTGTCGAACGTGCCCAAGAAACAAGGAATACAGAAAAGTGAAAAAAATATCTAAGTCACCAGCAACCAGTTCGAAAATTTCTTAGAGGTTGCTCCGTGGGAAGGAAAGGATCCTCACACAGATAACAGCACCAAAAAATCTTGTAAAGTGATTGCTGAGAGAGTAGCCATTCTATTCAAGTTACGCCTCAGGCAAAGTCTCAGAAGATTGGAACACTGCAATTATAATGCTGTAATATAAAAAGGGAACCTGAAAGATCTCAACAACTACTAGCTAATAAGTCTACTCAACTGCATATTCGAACTTTTTACCAAAGTAATTACCAACAGAATCACCAAAGTACTAAATGAGAACCAACGATAGGAACAGGCTGGCTTCAAAAGAAGCTTCTCAACCATCGACCATCAGTAAATCAACTGGAAGAGAAAGCAACAGAAAATAAAATACCATTCTCTGTGACAATTGTTGGCCCTTGACTTAGTATCCCCTTGGAGATTTGATTCAACAAGACGTATACGTCAGAGTACAGCAACACATCTATCGATTCAACAGTTCCTTTATCAGGCTACATAATGAGTCGGACTCTTCTCAGCTCGGAAAAGGGGTAAGACAAGGTGTCCTTTTGCTGAGAACTGAATGAAGAAAGCAAGAAAGTTGATTCTTACGTGAACTTTAGCAAAACAAATGCCTTGTATAATAGATATCTTAGACAGAGACACAACAATCAAAATCAAGAACACAGGTCTGGAGAAAGTAGATCACTGCATCTACCTCGGACAACAAATCTCCATGATATTACCTGCAAAAGGAATTAAGCAAAGAATCACTCTTGGTAGGCAAGTTTTCGATAGAGCAGGTTTCAGGAACAAAAAAATGCCACTAGTCAGGGTGTACAACCAGTGAATCCTCCCGATAGTCGCTGATAACATGGAGAGATCACAACACAGCAAGATTTATTAGAAGGAAAACAGAAGTCTGATATATAATGAATCCAATAGGAAACTCGAATGGTAATGAACTGACCATGTTTCGAGAATGGCAGACAACTGCTGGACATCATAACTCACAACGTGGATCCCCTGAGATTAGATGAGAAACTGTGGCCAAAAAAATTTACGATGGCGTGAAGAACTAGACAAGTTCAGAAAGCATTGGCTCTGTGACGCCCACAACAAAGAGGTTTAGCGAACCTTCGGGAAGGTCTATGTCCACCGACAGACACTAAACGGCTGAAAATGATGACAATAGGAACAGTCAAAATGTGAGATGATATAACAAATCAGTAATATTAGATAGAATAAATGAACTTATCCCCACCAAATAGTGCTGGAAAAGAAATACTGCATGAGAGACACAAAAAAGCAAGTCATTGTTATTAGGAAGTTTCGATATTTCGAGTGCTGTGTGCTATTTCCTTGAATATGATCGAAAATACAATAAGGATGAAAACAACAAAGTTTGAAAAGCAGACAAGAGGCAGTTGAAGTGTATTTAAAATGGATGGTTATTGAGAGATTGCTCTTAATTGTTTAGTTCTTGCTTTTTAAAAAAAATGATAATATCTACAATAGAATAGTGACCCCATACTACTTTTCCCCATGAAACTCAGGAGGAGTGCTAGAGAGACCAAGGATGACTTTCATTATTCAACTTAAAATCGAAATAGCCCAGTCCCCACCGACTTTTGTCGTTACTGTTTGTGAGCAGAATCTTCTGGTTTGATGTTGCTTGGTTAACGATCGTGAAAAGATCCAAAACCTGAGCGTTGCGATAAAAAATGAATGAAATAAGATGAAATAGAAAAAATAGTAAAAAATAATGATGATCATCACAAAACTGTTGTGCATTCTCTAAAGAGAATCTTATCTTTTTCCAACACAATAAGTAGTGGAACTTGCATCCAATAGAAAGTACTAATTATCAACTACGTAATACGTCAAAGGATTTTCTATAAGTTTTAAAAATCTAATGTTCATTGTTTTGAAGTGAATTAGCACTTCTGACTAGGATTAGAATATTTGTGCGCTCTGCCTGGTCACTCCCGGTCCTTTGCCGAGGATCAAAATGTGACCTCTATCAGAGTTTACGATCCGAGAGACAAAGAAATAGACAGTGATTGACAGTGCTTTATCTAGAGGAAAATCAAGTCAATATTATGAATACTACGATCAAGATATGTGGTGTTTAACGAGAGGGTAACTGTTCGTTGTATAGATTTACTTGGTCACATGTGATTCAACTTCCGAATAGTGATCTTTTGGAAAAGATTTTACTAAACATTCTTATATCTTTTCGTATATTCCAGAACGTTCCCAGTGAAAAAGACCAGGATCAGGATCAGGATCAAAATGGATGTGAGTGTTATTATTAACTTTTTGTTGAAGCTGTCTGTAAGCTTGTTTGTAAGGTTATGCTCAGCAACTAATTTCACCCGTTACAGAAATTTTAGAAATCGATTTTTAATATCGATTTCTGTTTTTTTCTCGTCTTCCCCTCTACATGATTTATTTTCACTTTCTGACATAATAAGAATTGGAAGGTATGAAATGGACCTAAGCTTGACGACATCAGCTATATGGCGTGGGGAGGTCATCTCTGTTTTTGCAAGATATTCGTAAGCGGTCATAATGCAGTTCATAAATTAAAATAAGCTTTCGGTAAGATCCTTATCTTAACTTCTGGTCTGCGCTGTTCACAAACTGCTTTAGACAGACAGTCTTAGAGGAAATAAATACTCATTTAAAAAGAGGCAAATTAATAGTGATTGAGAGTGCTTTTAAATGTATGTTACAGCTTTCGAATGAAACTGTTACGAGGAAATCGTATTTCTAATATTGATTGTATTTTCTCGATGTTCTGATCATTTCTTGACGGCATTAATAAGGATGGCATAAAAGTCAATTTCTATTTTAAGACTTGATTGACTTTTTTTTCAATGAAAATACAATGAAGATTTTCCTTCAGATATATTTATTTTGAACCTTGGGAATTACTTTGAAGTAATTGTGGAATATAGTATCCCAGGTTGATTACACGTGGGTCGGAAATGCCACATTTACATTTGACAGCTCTCGATTTGGGGTTATCTTGAAGAGTTCACGTGAACAAGGCCTCAAACGCCCCTCTAACTGAAGAGTAATATTTGAAAAGGCATAGAGTATTGGAACCAGTTACATTACCAACTGTCATTGAACACTGTCTGGAAAGTGTCGACTCTACAAAGCTGAAAATGGGAAGCAGTTGTTGGACATTATATTTTACAATTACTGCAAAGTAATTCCCAAGATCAACACTAAATGCATCCAAACTTTAGTACGCTATTTTATCATAAAAAAAATTATTTGAAAGTATATTTGCATCGCCATATAAGCTGCGTCTGATGAATGAAAGGCTGCTGTCTGAAGTTTTTGGACAAAGAATTGTCATTTGACGAGAAATTAGGTTTCTTATCCTCGTACTTCTTGTTTTGATCACTACGCTTGGGCCAAAATGCCCTGCAACCCTAATTAGGTGTACATAGTATACGGTAATCTTCACTTTCTAATTATCTGACCCGTAAAGACATGATATTTTTGGAAGTTGGCTGCGAGAAGAATAAACAAACATCTGAGGAAGATCTGAGAACCTGCCGGCCAAAACGTTGTGATCAACATTATAAAGGTGAGTATTCTGCTATGAATAAATTATCATGTATATAAGTCAATAAAATTCTGAAATATAGTTTCCTTTTCTCTTCGACAGCAATAATGGATTCAACTTTTGAACGCATTGATTCAGCAAGAGTCAGTTCTCGATTGAAAAGAACCACTTCAATAAATTCAAACAAATCCGAGAAAACCTATGGAGAGAATGTAGAAGAGGTAAAAAAATGTACTGATCATTTTATACATAACTTGACTCCCCACCGAGTTATCCTTTCCTGTGTAAAAGTCCAACAATGAAAAAGCCGCAAAAAACATTAGAAGTGATAAGTCATTTTCAGTGCCCAACATTTAAAAGTCGTATTTCCTGGCAGATAAGGCACTACAAGTGGTGAGACGAATCCATTATCAGCTAAACTTAAATGTCAAGTATCTCGTGAATGGGATTCCTGATGGTTGGCAAACTCCATCCTAAAACTTGACATTTGACTTCTGAAACGAGGGATGATTTTGCAGGCATTTTATATCAGTCAAGAAATATGGTTTTTCGGGAGGGAACTTTGTCGTTTGCACATTCCTCTTTATGACAATAGAATACTCGCATGGTATGAAGCTCTCATCTTTGTCTGTCTCCAGTCATCATCACATTTGAGATGGACCAGCTGCCGCTTAGTCGGAAGATCAATTTCTGCCTCTTGTGATTTCTTTGTATTTAGTATTTTGATCGTTTTCGAAGTACACCTAACGATTTGCCTTTTCCACAAACTGCCACCGTGAGTCTTAGCTCTCTAAACTCCAAAAGTGTCAATTGCTCCTCCACACGCCTTTCATGATATAAAAATATCTGCTGTAAATCAATGACTGACAGCATAAACTTTCTGATCTTTTAAAAAAAGTTTTCTTTTCTTTCTTTTCTTCAAGGAAGAAGACGTTCCACCTGCAAGTATGATCCGTGTGATGAAAATGAATGCCCCCGAATGGCATTTCATTGTTTTGGGTTGCTTCGGCGCTATTTGCACAGGAGCCATGAATCCGGTATTTGCAGTGATTTTCAGTAAAATCATCGCAGTAAGTTTATACGTTAATCCTTCAAAGTCATCGAAGTTCAGAAGGAAACCTCTCTTCTATAATATCTTGTTTGTTCATACATTTTATAATGTCTTGTATTAGGGAGGTCATTCACATGACAAATCGGATCGAAAAATAGCCAGGTCGCAACCATGTTATCGAAATCAATTGAGATTTTCTCTCTGTGTTTTTCCCAGTATTAAACGATCCTAGCTTGTTCCTTGATTCCAAAGTTTGGTAGATAATGTTGTTTTGGCGAGCAAAGATCACCTCATCGCACGGTATGCAAATGGTCCATTAACACACTTCGGTCTATTTAATTCTTGCATGTGCCTCCCACAATATCTTTTGATCTGAATTCTCAATGCTTTGTTGTTAATTAACACAGGTTACTCTTCGGTCTCCTGGGTATTTCTAGTTAGGTTAGGTACTATGTTGCGGAACGGAATTAATATATTATGAATGAAATTATCAATGATAATTTGAACCCACAGAATCGCGTAACCCATTGCATTGAAATTTAATATTCAAAGCATCACCAGAAACTTATTTGAGAAAATTTGAATCAGAGAGTTTTGCGTACGCTGACTTTTACAGCTTTATTCCAATGATGCCAATTTAGCAGTTTTTGTATCGAAATGTAGCCCCTTTTGTTATGACGTTTACAGTTAGTATAAATATCAGCAGTAACTAAACCTGAAATGATGTTACTACCATTGTTAAACTCAACCTGAGGCAATACATTGAATTTAAAATCCATGTAAATATTGATTAGTATAAGATTTGAAGCTAGAAGCAAGATTCAGAATTTTAAAATAAGTTAAATCTAGTTCCAAAGGCGGTAAATTTGAAACCCAGCTCAAAACGTATGTTCTGCTGAACTAAACCTGTTTCGACTTATTGGCCATAAGAACGATTGCTTGGTAACATGAATATGAAATATGAATTCTCCATAGAAATTTTGATTTATCTATCCCCGCCCCTAATTTCATCCTAGAAAGTCGGCAAATTTTGCAGAAGAAGGATTTTTTGCGCATCATATTTCTCTTTTGAACCATGAAGAAAGGTCAGATTACATTTCATCATTTCCATTTTTTTCAAAAATTGCAACTTCAAACCTTCATACATTTTGATCTAATTAGCTGATTTTGGTCAAATGATGAACTTCGTGCACCTTTATCTTCATGAATAAGTTTCAGTAACTCTAGTAGCACAACCAAAAATCGCCTGACCAGACTACTTGTATATACATACGTTTTCCAATGTCTCGTATTCACGTGCGTTTTATTCCTGAGTTTTATATACGAACATAAGCAAAATTTGGCCAGACTGATTAATCTATTTTGAGCATGTCAACAGAGTTACAACATTTCTTTGAAATTCCAGGTTTTCACTTTACCTGTTGACGAACAAGAAAGAGAAATCAACTTATATGCTCTTCTCTTTGTGGCACTTGGTGTGGTCGCTGCCATTGGAAACATCACCCAGGTGAGAAAAATGATATTGACTTATGTTTGATTCGTCGATTGTATAATGTTATCATTAGATTATAATAAATTACTCAAGGCAAATGAAAAACTGAACTGACTGCTAACTGAGGCGACCACTGTCTTTTCACATCCATGTTGCACCTTGAGTACAAGACGAAGATTAAATTTCTTTTGTTGATTGCATTTGAACAACATTATTAGCTTATAATGCTTTTCAATCGCCGAATGGAATTGCTACAATCACCGTATTTCCCGGTTAATGATAAATATTTCTGCACTCAAAAATCACCCCTGAGTCCTCGTTTTCCCAATAGCACTTGGAAGTAAAGTTTTAGTGAAAGTTATGACTAATTATTGGGTGTGTCTCATTATTTGTAATGTCTTATCAGCCAGAAAATACGGTAGGATGAATGCATTTTTTTGAATGCATGAAATAGTGAAAATACTTAATCTACGAACCATGAATAATTGAGGTATAACTGGAGATAGTACTCGTGTAGGAATTACAATCACTAGCTGAATGAAGAAAAACGTTTCCCTCATTCTTGTACCCTTAGAGTTGAAAAGTTTACTTTCATATTTGGACCATTGAAAGAGAAAAAAGTATTCCTAATCTTTTCACCGTTGGGAGGTGGACAAGGAATTTCTGTTCACTTTTGACCTCTTTTGACCTCTTAAAGGAGAAAAAAAGGCAAAAAGTTTCCCTTGAATTTTGACCTCTTAAACAGGGAAAAAGCTCCTCTTCACTTTTGATCCCTTGAGGAAATACGCATGAATCACATATGTAAACAATCATGTATAATACAATTCACAAAAACCAGTTGATATAAAACTGATCACGTGATGTGTATTGGGAGAGATACGGAGCTGACACACATACTAATTTACATAAATCTTCTGATAAAAGTATTTTTTCAAAGATAAATTGCAGTAACAAACTGTTCCTGATTCAAAATAGTAACTAATTTTTGTCGATAATTAGATAAAATTGTCCTGGGGGGGGGGGAATTTTATCCCCCCACATCTGTAGGTTTGAATGAACATTACAAAAAATTCTTTGAATGATGTTGGTATGGTTTCATCAGTCCAACTACTATGGTTTTGGAGGATATCCTTAGGGATAAAACATCTAAGGAGCCTAAAGTAGAATGTTTCAGGTGAAATGTAACAGCATTAAGGTAAGTAAAGTAATAAATCCATCCTAATAACACAGCTTAGTGTATACTCAATTTACTGCCGACTGCACAGGGAAATGAACAGTCCCAGTGGAGAGTTTTCCGCTATCCAGAAATCGAATCAGTGACCGTCTGCATGCAAGGCAGATGCACCAACGACAACACTGTCGAGCAGAACGTACCCGCATATACAACACAAGACATGAGTTTAATCATCCGTAAAGCTCATTGAATATTTTTGTAATGTTACTTTCTTTCTCTTGTCCAGGAAAATGAGATTTATCTTCAAAAAAATATCATCTTTAATAATAATCAATTGTCAAAAATATCGTTTTGACAGGTAACCATGTTCGGGATTTCAGGTGAGAATCTGACCTTGAGACTCAGACAAAAATCGTTCAAAGCAATGTTGCAACAGGTACGTAATTGTCTTATATTCAAGCTGTTGTTCTTTGTTTGTTATTTATATAATCATTTTTTTATTCCAAGGGAACTTAGCTAGAGTTTAGTTCTCATGAAAAGCAATAAGAAGATGAAGGTGAATAGGATTTGCATAATGTCTTAGATTCTTATATCGAACAAAAAAAAAACGAACAAATATTATGCATCATTATCTACATATTACTGGAAATGTGCAAAATGAATTACAAGCCAAATGTAAAATGAGAAATTTTAAGATATACCAATATATGCCAAAATATAGAAAATCCATGTTACCTCTGTCTAAATGAGAAATTCTAGATACTCAGTTTTGCAAAAAACAAAAAACAAAAAACAAAAACAAAACAAAACAAAAAAATCTAAATAAATCTACTAAACAGGAAAAAATGAAATAGCATTTAAATGCCAGCTAAGCTCAATTTTTTTTATCAACAGTTCTAACTCAATAAAACATACATTAGTACACTAAAAGTAATATAGACAGTTTACTTACATTGTCATCTAAAAAAATACCTACTCAATATTGTCTACTCCCCCCTGTCTAAGTAAATCAAGAACAATGCAATCCACCATGGCCGTAAAGTACTTAAAATAGATGAAAAAATCTATTGTAAAAACTGAGGTTGAAATCAAGATACCCCCTTAGAATATACAACTCAGTATCCACTCAAAGATAACTCCAACACTTAGATCATACCCCTTGACATGTAACTTATAATAACCAGCAAAACACACATCAGCTTAACAAACAAGATAACAATAAGACTAAAGAATAACTCCTCCCACAATAGCAACACCCACAGAATTTCCTCAAACAGGAATTTAAAACATGCATGATCATTCGCCTGAAGAAGCCCAAAGAGGGCAGAAACATAAACGTGTTTTTGTAACAAATCTACTCCCTGAGATATATATATATATGTGTGTGTGTGTGTGTGTGTGTGTGTGTGTGTGTGTGTGTGTGTGTGTATTATAAAGTGCATTCTATCATGTAGAAACTTATCTGAAATGATCTCCCATCGTTACACAGTTTATGGATCACTCGATTTAGACAACGTTAATGGAATGAAAAGCGAATAGACCGAGAATAAACGAGACCAGACTTAGGGTTGAAACTGACAGGGGATCGTTTCAGATAAGTTCCGATATAATATCACGCGACGTATAATTCATTCTATCGGATCACCTGTATTCATTCCTTACTGCATATCGCGTCGAAAGAAACCAAAGGACCAATAATAAACGAGATGAGACTTATGGATGAAAGAATATATTTGGGCCCTGGCTTTAATGGCTGTTGCTTAACTCAATTGTAAGATCATCGTAGCGTTCAAGCTGCATCCGTACTGGTAGTAGGTTCGATTCCTACATTAGCCCCATTATTTTTTAATTGTTTATACTATTCACACAGTCCAAGTTGAGTATTATATTAACTATGTAACGACAAAGGATAATTAAAAATCGGTAACTATATGATATAACGCAATTTACAATTCACATGTGTATCACATATATATGATCACATGCATCTATTTCCTAATACATATATGTTTATATGTAAATGTGTATATATATATGTATATGCACATATTTCTTATACGTATGCATCTATATGTATATATATTAGTGTAAATAAATTTATATCCATGTATATGTAAGTACGTATATATATACATATATATACATATATATATATATATATATATATATATATATATATATATATATATATATGTGTGTGTGTGTGTGTGTGCACATATATGTATGTATATATTTGTACATGCATATGTATGTATATGTTTAGATATATATTTATATATGTATGCTCATGTACACGTGTATATGTATAAATATGTATATTTTTATATATATGCGTACATATGGGTGAGATATACATGTGTATATATCTATATGTGCATATATATGTACATATGAATACACATGCATATGTATGTATATATGTATGCATATATGTATATATATATGTATGTATTTATAAATGTATATACATATTCATGCATATATATATATATATATATATATATATATATATATATATATATATATATATATATATATGTATATATATATATATATACGTGTGAGTGTTTTTTGTGTGTATATATAAGTAAACTTTAGGGAATTAGACAAGCTCCAGAATTGAAGTATATCGAGAATTTTTATGATAAATAATTCATAAGTGAATTAATTAGCATGCTACACACGTTCAGGGAGGGGTTCCCATCATCACGAGCATGTGTGTACCTCTTAGTGGTTAAAAGATACCAGTAGAAAAGGGAAAATAGCATTGGATGTTTTCCAAAAATGGAAAGAAAGAGGATCCCTTGTGGATCATGATGCAGTATTCTATTGATTGTGCAGGTGTGGACATTCTTAAGCAATGGTCGTCATGGATGCTGGGTCGATGTATAATAGCTTTATGTTAGACTGTTTGGAGACTTAGTAAGTCGGGATGTTGCTATCTCGAATGTTAGTCTATGTAATAGAGTAGGAGGGTCCTTGTTGTGTATGATCGATTATCTTTTAGGGAATGTATGTTCTGCGTCTTTAATGGCAATGAGTTGTACAAATGGAATATCATTCATAGTTTTCTATAAATAGTGATCTGTGTGACTGGGTGAAGTTCCCAATATTCATCATCATCATCATCATCATCATCATCATCATCATCATCATCATCATCATCATCATCATCATCATCATCATCAGTCTTTCAACGTACGTCGTTGGACATAAACTTTCCCCAGGATTCGCCACAATTCTCTATCATGGGCATTGCAGAGCCAGTACTTTCTGAATTTGTCTAGCTCGTCCCTCCATCTTGTATTCTGCCGGTCTCAGGGGATCATGGCCAGCCCACTGCCATTTGAGATTTTCAATGGATTCTATGATGTCCCTGACTCTTGTCTTTTCCCGGATGTACTGTTCTGTCTTTTGGTCTCTCCGTGTGAGGCCCAGCATCATTCTTTCATGTGCACGTTGCATAGTTCTCAACTTGCTGATCCATCTCTTAGTTAGGTTCCATGTTTTAGCTCCATAAGTGGCTATTGGAAAGATGCATTGGTTATACACTGTTCTTTTTAGGGTTAATGAGATCTTCTTATTCTTGAAAGTTGTCATCCTAGTGTGATTCTTTGCTTGATTTCTTCTTCTTTTGAGGCTGTCATGGAGATTCTTTGTCCAAAGTAGATGTAGTGATCTACTTTCTCCAATTGTGTATCTTAGATTTTGATCTTAGATTTTTTATGTGGTAAAAGGGCATAAATGTTGGGTTGTTGTGGGTAATAAAAGTATAAGAAAACTGAAGGATGTTTGGGCCTCGGTAGTCTAAAGAATTGACAGTGGGTGATATGTATATATGCACGCACACACATACACACACACACACACGCACACACACACACACACACATATATATGTGAACATATATGTATGTATACGTATGCATGTAGGTATGTTTGTATGCATGTGAGTATATATATATATATATGTATATATATATGTATATATACGTATACATATATACGTATATTTATGAATATATATGCATATGCATATATCTGTAAGCATGTATATATATATATATATATATATATGTATATATATATATATACATACACATATTAATGTGTATGTATATATGTATATACATATATATATGTATATGTGTGTATATGTGTATATATATATATATGTATATGCATATGAGTCATTCATGGAGCTGAAACATGGAACCTGACCAAGAAATTGACCTCTAGACTGAGAAGTATGCAATGCATGCATGAGAGAATCATGCTCAACCTTACATGGAGAGACCACAAGACATCACAATATATTAGGAAGAAAATGGGGGTCCGAGACATTGTAGAAACTATTAAAAAAAACTTAAATGGCAATGGGTAGGCAATGTTGCAAGAATGTCAGACAACCAATGTACATCACGACTCACAACATGGATCCCCATAGATCACATGCGAAACTGAGGCTGACAGAATACAAGATAGAGAGATGAACTAGACAGATTCAGATACTACTGGCTCTACGACGCCCTTGATAGAGAATTGTGGCGAATCCTGGGGAAGGTCTATGTCCAACGACGGACGTTAAAAGAATTTTGATAATGATGATATATCATAATAACTGATTTGTCAAGTGAGGTGACTATCACATGCAAATTATTGAATATTCCCCTTATTTATTTATTAAAGTTTATGAAAAATCTTGTTCCAATCAGGTCATATCAGATTGCATTAATTTTCACCCAAAGGGTTATCCAACGGGCCATTGGGTTGTTTAATAGTAATCGTTTTTTTTTCATTTTTCAGATTAAGTTTTCCAGTGTTTTATTACTAACCTCGTTGATAATGAATGTTGTGATAGAAAACAACAATACTAAGATTGAATAAGATAATGATGATAATAATAATGCTCGATCTAGAAAAAAAAACCCAAGCCTGAAATTGTAGCAAAAAAAGGGGGGGTGGACAATCTGGGTGTAAAAGTTGGTAGAATGACAACAAATTTGCTCTATCATCGACGCTTCCGTGTCGTAAATGATCAAAGCGACGTGTGGGATGTTAGTTCAAATGTCGGCGGTAGCTACTTTTTTATTTCCAGATTTCTGCTGCTTCAACGGTTGGAGAGTGGACCGATCTAGACTGTTATGATCCGAGCTGCAAGTAGAAACATTTTTGATATCATTTTATTACTAGGTTTACTCTATCTTACATGGAGTAAATTTAGTAATGAAATAATACACGGAGTAAACTTAGAGATAAAATAATCATAAAAATGCTTCATCGAAAGACTGAAAAAGTGATGAATTCATTTTGAAATTTTTCTAGGAAATTGCTTGGTTCGATGACCACAAAAATGGTACTGGTGTGTTGTGTACTCGGCTATCGACGGATGCTTCCCAAGTACAAGGTGTAAGTATATAAGTTCTCCGGTTTCAAATACCTCTACAAATATATATCAATATCAAGATGGAGGTTATTTGTAGCATAAAAATTAATCATGATGATTACACGAGTATGTATGGTAGATCGAGTTTTAAACGCATTTTTTCTCACTTATCATGTTCATGGTCTTTTTATATAGAGTTTGCATACATCTCAAAGTAGCATTTTTCATTCTTGACTTACAATTAAACTTTTCAACTCTTACATTTTTTAAACATCTCTAAACTGGCTGTTGCTGCTAACATCGTTTCTATTATAGATATTTACTACAACACATTCTAAGAAAAAATGTGAAATACAATTCCTAAGCTACATTTTTCTGCCAGACATTTAGTTTATCACCACAAAGAATGACAGAATGCACCAACTTTTTTAACGCGAAATTTTCGGTCATCAATCAGTATGTTATGCATTGAAAATCTTGAAAAACGCTAGTGTTTATGATAGTTCAAGGGTATAATATATGAAATGTAAATATATTGTTTTTGATTTTACTGTTGAAAGCCAAAGGGGTCACCTGTGATCATCAGGCTGAGTCAAAGTCAATCGATACCCAATGTCCCAACCTCAACTGACAAGATGTTATGACAATGAATACTCTTGAATACTTTCTTCATAGAGAACCATTGCACAATAATTATATCCGTAAGCACAAATTGTGAAACAAATTATTTTTTTAAATGTAATTTTTTTCTCTGGTTTAACCTTTAGCACTCTGTAAGCGACTTTGTGTGCCGAAGAAAAAGATTGTCCAACCACTGCAGAACAGACACATAAGTTTAGACCTTATGAACTTGGCCGTTTTATGGGCACTGCGCTGTCTTATTTTGGAAAGTCAACTGA
Source organism: Thysanoteuthis rhombus (assembly GCA_963457665.1). Lineage (NCBI taxonomy): Eukaryota > Metazoa > Mollusca > Cephalopoda > Oegopsida > Thysanoteuthidae > Thysanoteuthis > Thysanoteuthis major. The sequence continues at coordinate 56,649,033 of OY735211.1, forward strand.
TCCGGCAAATACTCGACCAAACTTTAATTATACCTTAGTTTTTCGGTCAATATACACCAACATATGCAGTAAATGCTCAAAATCATAGTGCTGTAGAAAAAGAATGCAAAGTGCCAAATATCAATTAGGAAGTTCATTAAAACTATGAAACCAAAACTTCTCTTGCAGGCAACTGGAGTGAGACTTGGTTCATTCTTACAAAGTCTGGCCAATATGGGAACAGCTCTTGTTCTCGGATTTTACTACGGTTGGAAACTGACGCTCCTTATTTTGGCCTTTGGACCATTCATCGCCCTTGGAGGTTATTTGGAATTCCGTCTTATGGCAGGATCTGTGGGCAAGAGTGACGAAGCCTTAGAGAAATCGGGGAAGGTTTGTAGTTTTCATTTACCAGAACGTTTTCTTTCTTTACATTGATACCAATCAATAAAAAGTGGAATCATTCAAAATATAATGATGCTCAATTTAACGTGAAGTCCTTTATTGATCAATAGTCTACCTCTCTGTAACAATAAATCATCAAAAAAACTTAGTTAAGACAATTTAATTCCGAAAATAAAGACTAATTCTGTGAGGTCCCTAAATTCTTGGGATCTTGTGCTGTTGCACTGCAAGTACGGTCCTCAGGATGGGGATGCTTCGAATTAGATCGAATCATTGCAATCCCCCCACCAGAAGAAGAAAAATTGAGGAAATAGATGGATAGGAATCAGATAGTGTTAAATGTATTTTATTTCAAAACTGGTTTAATGATAAAGTATACAAAAGGTGATGGGTTAAAGTGTAAATTGTTGTAAGCATTGTTGTAGTTGTGTGTCTTCTGAATATTTTCTTACCCAATTTTCGGGGTTAATCCATGTACAGTTACCTTCCCTGTACTGTAGCTATCTATCAACACCACCCAATATCACCAAATATTTGTTTGATGAATACAATAAGGATGAAGTGATACATTGCTAGGGACCAATACATGTTCAAATACCTCCCAAGCATAGCAGCTATAAGTCTACATAACAAAATATCTCCAAATTATTTGAAGGAATTTCAATGAAACTTTGTAGTAGGGTTGGTCATGGGCAGACTAAGGGCTGATTCAATTGTGGGAGCTGATCCTTGTATACTGCATTGGAGCTATTTCTTCATACGAACCATCTCTAAAGATTCTCAATAAATTTCAATAAAATCTCTTTAGAAGGGCAGGATATGGGCCAAAAAGAGAGTGGTTTGTTCGTTGGGGCGTATGAATGTAAAGTAATCTCTCCTTATCATAACTATGTGTCAAAAACTCCCGAAATCTAGAAAGGTTTTCAGTGAATATTATCTCACGAAAGGGTGCTTCAAGGGTTATGAAATGAATCATACAATTTGAGTGATTCATCTTTGAGAGCCGATCAAGATACAGTTTACTGTATCATAGCTGTATGTCTGTCTCCTCTGAATAACTTCAAAGGTTTTCAATGAATTTTAGTTTCTTGGGAGGAATCTAATTCTATTTATTTGTTATTGCCTCCCCTGCATTGCAGCAAATATTAACACCACAAAAACTGTAGAAGTAAAGAATCATAATTAAAGAGAGCATTAAAAATGATTTTTATCAGTGAAAAATTCAACGGATGATAATCTTGGGATCAAGTAATTTGAAAATAAATAGGAATTATTTTCATGCATTCATTATCATAAGTACAAAAATTTTAATAGAGCAGCTGTTTCACTCTTTAAACCTTATCTGTGAAGTTATATTCGTAAAATTTCATGTTCGAATGAAAACAGAAAACCTAATTGTGTGAATCTGAATCTTATTGGATTTAACTTAAAAGTGATAAGTTAAGGTTATTGTTGTTTAAGTTATGGTATATATATATATATATATATATATATATATATATATATATATTATACACACACACATTAAATGATTTCCTTTAGTTCGACAGTTAATATATCATTCATAAATAGAATAAGGAATTAAAGAAATTGGAGCAGTGGCAGTAATCGAACCTACCACCGTTAGGATAGCTGCTTCAATGCAGCAATGCTCTTGCCATAGAGCTAAGCAGTTACTAGTAAAGCCAAGCCCAAATTTACGTTGTTCAAATTGGGTGATATATTTACAGTGTAAATCATTTCAAATAAGTTTCCTCATAATATAATACAATTTATAATTCATTCAGTCGGACGAAAATGTCCATTTCTTAAAAACATACTGTCGCTTTGAAAGAGACGGAGAAGACCGAGAATAGACGAGGTGGGAATTTGGGTTGAAAGCAAGCTTTTGCATTACTGGTAGGCTTTTTAGCTCAATGGTAAGAGCAATGCTACGTTAAAGCGTATCAGAAAGGAGTAAGGGTGAAATCAGCTCACCAAAAGTCTGCACAGTATGCCTCGATATGATCTTCAGAGTACACTGGTAGGGTAAAGGAATTAGGATAGATGGCAAGTTTCTGAACAACCTCAGATTTGCAGACGACATTGCCCTTTTCGCAGAGAACCTACACGACCTCCAACTAATGATAGATGAACTTGATGAAGAGAGCAAGAAAGACAGCCTACACATGAACTTCAGCAAGACGAAGATCATATGAAACAACCACATCGGAGATAAAAACACTAAGATCAAAATCGAGGACAGAACTGGAAAAAGTAGATCACTACATCTACCAAGGACAACAAATCTCTTATGGAGCTGAAATATGGAATCTAACCAAGAGACAGATCCGCAAATTGAGAACTATGCAATGTGCACATGAGAAAATTATGCTACTCCTCACATGGAGAGACCACAAGATAGCACAGTACATCTGGGAAAAGACAAGGGTCAGGGACATCATAGAATCCATAAAAAACCTCAAATGGCAGTGGGGTGGCCATGTTGCAAAAATGGCAGACAACCAATAGACATCACGACTCACGACATGGATCCCCCGAGATCACATGCGCAACTGAGGCCGGCAGAATATTAGTTTGAAAGACGAGCTATACAAATTCATAAAGTACTGGCTCTACATCACCCATGATAGAGAAGTATGACAAATCCTTGGGAAGGTCTATGTCCAACGACGGACGTTAAAAGACTGATGATGATATGTATATATGTATATATATCAAAATTAACTTTCTAGATATCACTTTCAACCTACCTAATAAATTCTATAAAGCTTCCTTTAAAAAACAGAATAGCGAGGACAGAAATATGCGTCTTCTGCATTTAATGGGTTTCAAGCTTTCAAGGGATATGTCTGCGATTGGAGGTTAGAATAAAGTTAGGAGGATATCAAATGTTGGAAACCACACACTGCTAAATCATGATGTTTTCATTGGTTATTCAAGAAATATGGGACACCTATAGAAGGCCGAAGTTTCTATTCAGTTAAAAGTGCAAAATCAACTTGCTAACCATTGCAACACAACAGTTGCCAAGTCATAATTCAAATCATACTGGAATCATAATTTTACATTAGCATTATGGGTTGGGATCCAGATTTGAAACTTACAATTATTTTCTTTGTTAGATCTTGTAAAACTATTTCAAACAAAAATTTACGTACCATATGTGTGAAAAGTAAACTTGATAACTCATCCCTTTTTCTGGCCTTTTCAGTATGGATTGAAGTGTAGTATCTATTCCCCAGCAGAGCCCGAGGTGCCAGCACTGACCCTTGCCTGCCGAATGGGCTGGAGCGAGTGCGTCAGCCAATGAAGTTTTACTGAGGCTGCGCACTGGGAGCCTTTGGATTCGTCCTTGGGCTCTCCTATTATCGCTCGGCCCAGCTGCAGGGGATACGGTGCCCCGGGGCAGCACAGTTCCATTGCACTTGAAAGAACGGGTCAGGCTCGTGCCTGACGCTTTCATGACGGTGGTTGCTTTGGTAGCGTCGGTTGGAGCCATTTTTCAAGGGTGTCTCTTATTTATCCCAAGTAAAGCCCCGATCTTGTGCCACAATTTGCTCTGGTTGGAGAGTAAATTGAGAGATACTGACGCTTGCCCGTCAAATGGGCCAGAGATTGTGTTATGGTGTGTTTTAAAGCCTGAGTGCGCTCGTGCAACGCGTCAGCCAATGAGATTATACTGAGGCTGCACATTGCTACACACAATTGGAACCTTTGGGTTCCCTTTCTATTACTCAGCCCAGCTGCAGGAGATCAGTTTGCCCAGGGGTCGCACTGTCCCATTGCACTCAAAGGGACAGGTCAAGCTCGTCCCGACAAGTTTGTGACTGCGTTTGCTGTAGCAACCACAGTTACTTAGCAACCAAAGTCACTTCAGCTGGAGCTATTTTCAATGGGTGTCTCCTATTTTCCCTTCGTAAAGCCCTGACCTTGTGTTGCATTTTGCTCTGGTGGAAGAATAGATGAAGAGATTCTCGGCATGGATTAAAGTGTAATATCTGTTCCCTGGCATAGACAATTTCCTGCCAAATGGGTCGGAGATTGTGTTATGGTGAGCATGAAAGACTGCGTGTGCAGATGCAATGCGCTAGCCAATGAGGTTATACTAGGACAGGTCGGGCTCGTCCTGACGCATTCCTGACTTTGTGTCGCATTTTGCTCTGGTTGGACAGTGAATAAATAGGACACACACACAAACACAGACACACAGACATACACACACTGTCTCGCTCGTTCTCTGTATTGCACACACCTACATATGCACACTGATGAAGATTGTAAAAAAAGAGAGGATAACGGTTTTCATGAAGTGGACATCCCTGGATAATATTCAAAAATATACAATTGTTTTCCCACACCCGCACAAACACTCACTCACACACACACACACACACACACACACACACACACACACACACACACACACACACACACATTATAGTATGCATATAAAAATATATTGAAGTCGAAAACTTATAATGAAAAATGTATTTATCTAAGCAAACTTAGGCATCGTTCAAGGGCTATATTTTTCTGTAAGAAAATGATGACCGATGCAAGTCTACGTAAACCTAAACTGTAAAATTAAGATTTGAAAAATACGAATGTTGATACCATACAACTCGATGGATGTTGTAGGTACCCCCCCACCCAAAAAACAAAAACGAAACAAGATCCCCAACATCTTACAAAGAAAAACATAATCATGTCTCTGACGGCGGCTGCAGATAACTTCTACCAAAACGACAAAAATCAACATGTGTCGCTGGACAAATCTGGAATTTGTGACCTATCAATTTTATCGCAATAATATTTTTGTTCATATTAAATTTAGATATCCAACCACCAACTAGCAATCACCAAGTAGTTACCTAATCCCATCAATTAGCTAAAAACTCGTCCAATATCGATATATTCAACGAGGTCAAAGACATTTATGATAAGTTATTACACAAGAGTGGATTTAATACCGATATGGATTTTATTAATGACGACAAAGTGATTGAAAAAAAAAAAAAAGCAGGAAAAGGAACATTCTGTGATTTAATCCACTTTTTTAGAAATTGGTTAGATGTTGCATTGACCCTCTGTATGAAATCTTCAACTGAAATACTGTTCAGATATAGTTGCACAGGTAACTTGGCGAAATGATTGATAATAATATAAAAATCCGTAATTAGAACTGTAATCTAGTACACATGAAAATATCATAAAGGTAGGATTCTATGAAGTTCAGGGAAGATTAACCCAGCCCACCTATAATATGCCCTTTCAATTTTTTGTGGATGAATACCGGGTTCCATTTCAGAAAAAATGTTCAGAACTATAAAGTCTCATAATCATGCAAGCGGACTGAACGGTGGAATCAAGGTGCTAATGCTGTCAAAAGGGAACAAGTAGTTCTACCTCCTGATACAATGTGACACTATAGTCAAAGATAGGAAAAATCTACCAATATTGATGGATATGAACCTCTGCACCATCAATCTCAGACACATAGCTCATATATAAATTGAATGAATGAAATATAATAAAAAAAAACGATTTCAGCATGATTCTATGTACATGCCTTAGACATACAGGAGGCGTCGTTAACCATTTTCTAAAAGTGACTATCATAAAAAAATTTAAAATATCCTTGCTGGAAAAGGTAACAGGAGTATTTTCAATAGCATCGATAATTGCAATAAACTTGGAATAAATAGGATTCTGCCAACTACTAATAGCCATAGCATAGAACTGGAAAACGTATATTAGAAAAAAAGAATGATACCTCTGGTGAAAGATAAAGATAGATGAACTAGGAATGGCTATGCTAAATGGGAAATAAAGTAAAATTAGATCAACCGTTGAACAAGCTGTACCATATAGTTATCATAATCAGTTATAAATCAGGAAGATTAACTTTGATAATGAAAATAATGTATAAGCTCCAAGGTGGTGTTAATGTGAGAATTTATTCCGAGAACATTGAAACAGATTACCACCGAAGGAGGGCCAAATAGCAGTAATAAATAAATAAATACTAATAATACCAAAAAAAAAAGAATTGCTTGACAACTTATCACTCTACGCTATTCATCCAAGCTCTACCTTTTTATAATTATAGTTTTTACCCTGTAACACTGAGAGTAATTATTCCGATAAGGGTAGTTAATGAGTTTAACTTACCGATATCTACGCCGAAAACCTATAGGATAAAAGGTAGTGGAATAAATGCACATCAGCATCATCTTCATCATTTTGTCTTTCATCGTCCCTCGTTGGACATTCCCCATTCGCCACATTCCTCTATCGTGGGCGTTGTGGATCCAATATTACTGAACCTGTCCAGTTAATTTTGACATCTCGTATTCTGCCAGATTCAGTTCTGCTTTCGATCTCTGGGAATGCATGTTGTGAGTTATGATGTTAAGCAGTTGTCTACCATACTTGCAACGTAACCAGCCAAATGCAATTTGAGTTTCTTAATCGTTCCTATGTCTTGGGCACATGTTTTCCCTTATTATACTGTGTTGTCTTATGGTCTCTCCATATGATGTTGAGTATAATTCTCTCACGTGCATGTTGCATGCTTCTCAGTTTGAAGATCATTCTTGTAGTTAGGTTCTATGTTTCACTTCCATAGGTGACTATCGGCAGGATGCATCGGTTGTATACTCTTCTTTTTAAGACTTATAGAATTTTTTTGTTCTTGAAGGTAGAGCTTGCTTTGCTGAAGGTTTGCCCCCCTGATGTGATTTTCTTATGAAAATTCCATAGAGATTCGTTGTCCTTGGTGGTCCAGCTTTGCGTCTTCGATTTTGATCGCTGTGCATTTATTTTTGACATGTCTGTAGCACAAGATCTTTGTTTGAAGGCATACTTCCCTACTTTTTTCACTTCATCTTGCATTATTTGGAGGTCATAGAGATTCATTGCAAAAGGACGATGTCGTCTGCAAATCTGAGATTGTTCTATTTTGATTCCTTTATTTTCCAAGTCTAGGTTTCTGACGATCATCTCGAGGTAAGTTGTAAAGAATTTGGATGAGCTTGCATCACTTTGTCTTACCCCTCTTGGAGCTTGGGGGTCTTTGTGCAATCTGATAAAGTAGCTGCTGTGACTATATATGTTGCAGTACTCTGACGTACAAGGGTTTATACCTTGTAATGACCATGGGAATTTCCACGAACTTAGAGGTCTTCTTGAAGTCGATGAATGCTACAACGAGTGATATTCTGCTGCTTTCTTTTTCAGCTGATTTATCGAGATGGTCGAGGTTTTTCAGGAAGATTTTTCATATGTATATAAAAGCCTTATGATTGTAGTGTTCCAATCTTTGGAGACCTTACTTTGTTTTAGGCATTGATTTAATAGAATAGCTAGTTTCCTAAAGATGATCTTACCAGCTTTTTTGAGTAGGTTGATATTGATGTTATGTGGCCTTACCTGCCTTTGTATGTTTGATGGCTTGTTTTACCTCCCATGGTGTAACTTAAGGGAAATCCTCGAACAGATTGTCTGCGTCTTGCGTACTCTATTTGTTTTATCGTTCTTATCTGAGCATTTTTGTAGAATTCTTGGACACGTTCGACAATCTTGTCCCTGTCTGTTGTTACGTCTCCATTTTCCAAGTTAAATATATTATATATGTAACGTATATATACATAATTCTCTCTCATTATATATATATATATATATATATATATATATATATATATATATATATATATATATATTCAAGATACATATATATTATATGTAAGTAATCAAAATCAGACAAATAAAACGTCTTTCGTTTTTTTTCTTATTTGATTCATTCATTTGTTCATTTATTATGCTTTGATTCATATGTATTGCATGATTGTTGAAATGTTTACTCCCCCTCCCCTCGTAATCTTTAATCTTTTCTCCTAACTTCTTTAAAAGTGTATACAAGAGTAGGGCTCCAAAATTTCTAAATGCACATTAAACTCGATTATGATATTCCATCAAACCCCACAAAGAAGATAGATCTAAAAAAAAAAAAAGAAAGCCACCTATGAAAGGTGGCTTTCCTTCTTTTTTTTTTCTAGATCTATTTTCTTACCCCTCCCCCCGTCCAAGGTTAGATTGGTTATAAAAACAAACGATTAAGTTCAAAGACAGACCCGTCCAAGTAATAAATTATGACTGCTCCATGCCAGGGGCGAACGAAGGACTTTTTAGAAGGGTAAAAGTTAAAATCATATTTCTTTCAATTGTTAATAGAAACCCCAAGCCTATCTGAGGCTAGAAGTAATTAAAGCTGAGTAAAGATTATTTTTCCGTATTTTTTTCGTACTTTTTTCTTATTTATTTGTTCATTTATCCAGCTTTCAAATTTAACTGTCGGAGGACAAAACTTGATATGTAAGGGATAGGTATGTTCAGGCTTGAAGAACCCATTTGGCTGAACTAAAACAATATAAATCCATCAGACATGTTAGTATTCCACCAGTACAAAGCTGAGCCCGTTATAGACACAAATAAGATAAGATAGGATGTAAGATGGGTTGGTTTATCCGGATAGATCATGTTACATAAGATGAAGAGAGAAAAAATTGTTATTTACCTTTTCTCATACCCTTTCAAACCTTTCAATCGTAATCCTTTACCCTCTACAGCGCTCCGTACGCCCAGACCCGAAACAATGTGTGCTATGAGCCAGTGGAGCTCTAAGACCACTCGTAACGAAACAAGCATTGACCAATCAAGCAGACCCCCATAGCCGAACACTCTCCATGGTTCACATGATGAAAGTTATATCTCATACCCAAAAGGCCCAGCCACATCGCTCGCTTTGGGTGGGGGTGATGCGCTCCAACAGCATCAACCCAAACACTGCACTAGGAAAATACCCCTCCCTGCTGGGTCATTGGTCCCAAAAGGCCTGGCTGCATCACTTGCCTTGGGTGGGAGTGATGTGCCCCGCCAGCAACCACCCAAAAACACAAAACCCCGGCAACCTCAACGAGAGAAAAACATTATACATCAGCACCTACAACATGGAAACACCCTCAACAGACTCTCACCTGACCCATCTCGGAAGCGAAATCAAAAACATCAAGTGGGACATCATCGGTAGTAGCGAATTGAGAAGACTGGAAGAATTAATTAAACTAATAAGCAAACATCTTCTCTACAACTACGGAAGAGAGAAAGTAAAACAAAGTGGAGTAGGCTTTCTTATCCATAAGGACCTCAAAGACAACGTGGTAGGTTTCAAAGCTATCTCTGACTGTATAGCCAGCGTCATCATACAACTCTCAAAGTGGTACAAGTTAATTGTCATCCAAGTGTGCGCTCCTACTTCGCAATCAACCAATGAAGAAACAAACAATTCGTATGGTGACTTGAACTCCCTATTACAAAAAATACTTCAATGTAATCATGGGAGATTTCAACACACCAGTATGACAAGGAAACGAACGCTGCTGCGTCTCAGAATTCGGATACAAAAGACAGAACAAGAGAGGTGAAGATCTTGTAAACTTTACAACTGCAAACAACTTGAAAATCATTATTCAAAAAGAAACCCTGTAGAATATGGACTTGGAAGAGCCCCAACAAGGAAACTTAAAACGAGACTAAATCCTGACAGACAAAAGCAACACCATCAAAGACATTCAAATTCTAAACCAAGTAAACATAGGAAGCGATCATAGAATGGTATGATGTAAGATACAAGTAAACACCAGTAAAGAACACAAAAAATGTTCCATCCCAATCTGCAACCATTAAACATACCAAATAAGCTCACCCAATCCTTCAAACTAACAATTGAAAAACAGATATTAAAATCCTTACCGACAAAAACGATATCAACATCAATGCACTCCACAGCAAAATAACAACCTCTCTAATAGAAGCTGCCACTATGTTCAAACTAAGAAACCACATCGACTCTTAGTAAATTCTCTAACGAAACCAGGAAACCTCAAACAACCAATAACAACAAAGGAGGAGACCGAAGTAAACAAAAGAATCAGAGAAAAAACTAAGAGAAGACAAAAGAAGGTGTACAACAGCAATCATCAAAACCACTCTTGGAAAACGTCGGGGCATTATGGCAATAAACAAAGCTTTCAGTATAGAACAGAAACAAATAACTATCATACTCAAAGAAAACGGAGACAAAACAACAGAGATAGAATTGTCGAGTGCACCCAAGAATTCTACCAAGAACTTCAAGACACAGACTGCAAAATAACGATCAAGATACGCAAGACGTAGACAATCAGTTCGAGGACTTCCCAGAAGTTACACCATGGGAGGTTTAACAAGCCATCAAACAAACCATAAAAAGGAAAAGCCCCTGGACCAAATAACATCACCATTGACCTACTCAAAAACCCTGGTAAGATCGTCAACAAAAAACTATCTTAATAAACCTGCGTCTAAAACAGAGGAAAGTCCCAAAAGACTGGAACATGATAATCATAATGCTTCTACGTATAAAAGGAAACTCCAAACACATCAACAACAACATGTCTATAAGCTTACACAGCTGCATCTATGAACTTTTCATAGAAATCGTCACCAACTGGATCACTAAGACAGTAGATGAAAACCAACCACGGGAACAGGCTAGATTTAGAAATGACTCGACCATAGACCATGTCTATTCAATAAATCAGTTAGAAGAGAAAGCAGCAGGATACAAAATGCCACGCTGTAGCATTTATAGATTTCAAGAAGGCATTTGACTCTGTAGAACTTTCCATGGTCATGACGGCCATCACTCTACAAGGTGCAGACACTGTATACGTCAGAGTACTGCAACATATACACAATCACTGAAACTCCTTTATCAGGCTACATAAAGACTCTGAACTCTTCTAGTTCCCCCAAAATGTAAAACTGGGTGATACAAGCTCACCCAAACTCTTAACAGCCAGGCTCGAGATGATCTTCCGAAATATGGACTGAGAGAAAAGAGGAATCTAAATACACGGCGAATATCTGAGCAGACAACATCGTCTTTTTTGCAGACAACCTACTCGGCCTCCTATTAGTGCTCAATGAACAAAATGAAGACAGAAAATGGTCGGCTTGCAGATGAACTTCAGTAAAACAAAAATCATGTGCAACAATCACATTGAGTATTTGAACACAACTGTCAAAATTGAAGATCCAAAACTAGGAAAAGTAGACCATTACATCTACCCAAAACAAAAAATCTCTATGAAACCCACTAAATGAATAGAAATCAAGCAAAAAATCACTTTAAGATGGTAAACCTTCGACAGAACAAGCCCAGGTATGAAAAACAACACAATCCCAATAATCTTTAAAAGAAGAGTATACAACCCATGCATCCTCTCGATAGTCACTCCTAAAATTGAAACATGGAAGTGAAACATTTTATAAAAACGTCGAAAACACCCTTTAAACTGAGATTAGTTAACCATACATACAAAATATAGAGATAGTACATCAGAGTCGGCATATCCTTGGAGACTCATGATTATCATCATCTGCAGTCTTTTAACGTACGTCGTTGGGCATAGACCTTCCCCGGGATTCGCCACGATTCTCTATCATGGGCGTTGCAGAGCCAGTATTTTCTGAATTCTTCTAGTTCATCTTTCTGTCTGTATTCTGTCGGCTTCGGTTTCTCATGTGATCTCTGGGGATACATGTTGTGAGTTATGATGTCCATCGGTTGTCTTTTATTCTTACAACATGGCCTGACCATTGCCATTTGAATTTTTTCTCGGACTCCCGTTTTTTTCCTGATATAATGTGCAGTCTTGTGATTTCTCCATGTAAGGTTGATTCTCTGATGCTTACGTTGTTTTGTTCTCAGTTTCCAGGCCTGTCTCTTGGTTAGGTTCTATGTTTCAGCTCTATAACTGATAGCAAACTCAAACCTACAATAAAATTGGAAATATTAAAACAAACACACATATACTAGAATATTGAACCCAATATCACTTATGCCCGAATGAAATGTAGGAAATCCTCACTTTTGTCAATGGAAAAAAAAAAACAGAAACCCAGCATCGTTCAAATAACCCGCGTATAGATATACGTAAAATAATCATCATAGATATCTTATTCACATAACCACTTTGAAAACCAACCTGATTGCCATAATTGTCTTAGACCAAACCCATAATAATTGAATTAACAACTAAGGTCATATAAAAGAGAACCTTAACATTAACAAGCAGATTTAAGTGAGAACATCATACTCTCAGAGAGAAAACATACCACAAAGACTGATGGATCAACTACTTACAGATAACGAAAACACCAACACTATGCCCTCCTAATTTATAATTCACAATTACCAACAAGTACAACATTCCCACTGAATGAAGTGAAAAAAAAAGAAAACAAGCAATAACCAACCACTTAACAAAAATACATATATAATAGTATAACAGGAATTTCCCACCACCTAGAAAAACAGCACCCCTAAAAAAGAAGCCTTAAAGACGGATTTAAAAAATGCTTATTGAAGCCAAACTAGGGCTAAAAAATAAATGTATTCGTGAAAGGAATACCTACTTCATTATTATATATATATATATATATATATATATATATATATATATATATATATATATATATATATATTCCGGGTGTGAAGCGAAGGTTTCAATCCTGGGTCGATCCCTGGATGGGATAATGGATTGTCTATAGCAACACTGAAGTGTTGTAATACAACGAAACAGATGTCTGTGGATGACACAATGATTGATATATATATAACACATGGATATATTGTATACTATGTAATGAAAATTGGCATATGATCTGCCTGAATTGTAAGTGCATTGCTATATTGAAGCAGCTACCCTTTTTGTGGCAGGTTCGATTCCTTCAGCATCCCATTGTCTTTGATTATTTATTTCATTTACGTTGTCTAAATTGAGATTATTTCAAATAAATTACATACATATAATGCAATTCATACTGCATATATACATATATATTGTAGACATCATAAAAATGAACAATTGAGACTCGGGCATGAGAGTAAATAGAGATTTTATTTAATAATCAACTAATTCATAAATTGGATATTTTGAATGCTATACAAGTTTCAGGAAGTTTTTTGCTTTGAAATCAAAATTGAAATCGAGGATCAGGATACAGTCTGGACTTGTATGTAAAGAAATCTGTGGTGGTATAGTTTGATATAAGTTGTAGCAGCAGTTGTGCTGGTCAGAGTTAGTGCGAATCCTTAAGCATTGGTTGTCATTAATACTGGGGAGCTGGATCGCAGTTTAGTATGGGACTTATTGGGTACTTGCAAAGTTAGGGGTGAAGCTATCTCAATCAAAATAGTGGGATAAGGAATATCTATTTGGAAATATATGCTCTGTATCTTCAGTGGTCATTGTAGATCTTCTGAAAAGTCAGATGGCTTTGGGTAGTACAAGTGAAATAGGCCATACATAGGTAGGGGTCCGTGTGAAGTTCCTTATGCTTGATTTACTCAAAGGGGGATTTGCTATGGATAGAGTAAGGTAAGTTTGTAACATTAAATTCATGTAAGTGGGAATCCAAGTTTTATATGTGGGGTTGTTGAGGCGAATAAAAGTATATGAATATAGGGGTGTTTGGGCCAGGGCGGAAGTATAGAAATATAGTGCAGGTATGAAGTTAGTTTGGAGTTCAGTGTTGAGCCCGTTAGGGGAGAGTTTTAAGTTTGCTAAACTACATATCTTCAAGTAGTTCTAGATTTTTTGTCGCACCGGGAGGTTTTTTTTCTATTTCTTCAATGATTGTGAATTTTGCGTATGTACTGAGATAGTGGACGGGTGCATAATGCAGTTCTAATGGGAGTCGTTTTGGATAATAGGGTGATTCGATTCTTTGACTATAGTTATTGTCTTATGTTGAATTGCCACTCAGATTTGCCTTCATGTTGCAGTTTGCATTTATGATATTCTCGAAGGTAGATGATATTTTTGGCTTCTGCAGTTAGAACTATAATAGATGTAGAAAGCTTTGATAGAGGTAGAACTAGTGAATCTAGCTGTATATTTTATATACGATGTATATACATATGTATTATTTACACATATATCATAAATCTATATTACATATATTGTATATGTAATATGATGAATTAAAGGATTTGCTACTCAAACACGTCTCTGTTTCTGCTGTGTTTGAAGGCAGGAGTTGAAATTTTCTGAAAAGTTCCATGGACATTATCGACTCTTCTCAAAATTATTGACAATTGTACTTCGTTTTTCAATGAAATGTGAACTGAAAACAGTATCTTTTGAATTTCAGGTTGCAGTTGAAGCAATTGAAAACATTCGTACAGTTTCTGTATTGACTATTGAGCAGAAGATGCTTGATTCTTACATCGAAAATATCATTGGTCCACAAAGGTAACCATCCTCTTGTTTCTTCTTATTTTATTTAAAATGAGAATTATTTCATAATTATAAAGAAGATTATATCCTTTCTGAGAAACCAATGGTTCCGAAACTTTTTCGAATCAAGGCGATCTGGGTGTATAAGGATTATTTTCTGAATATTTTGAACAACTGCACTTATGTTTATACGGTCAGGTTAGGTAAAAAATGAAGGTAATACAGTTTAATTCATTAAAAAGGTTATCTATTTCTCCCTTCAGTAATCATAATTACAAGTGGGATGGTGCATTTGTTGTTCACCATACAGTTTTTACGTACTGGAAATATTCAATACAGTTCTAAATCAATCGTCTATGGACTGTGAGCCATCTTGTGTTGAAACGATGAAGTTCAATATTATTTAAACGGTGATTCGGGGCGTCTCTTTCTGTCATTGTGACCCTGCATCTGTGTATTGAATTATGATTGCCTGTAATAATTAAAGAAAAATAGTATATTCTGTGGTGCACCTGGAAGCTAACCATGACGCCCTGGGGAGCCACAGCGCACACTTTGGGAATCACTGCTGTGCTAAACGTTTCATGGTTGGAACTCAAATTAATATAACCTTTTGAAAAAAGGTGCAAAAATCTCAGGGCTTTTCTATTAGTTCTTACCAAAAGCTAAGCTTCATAATTTTAAGGTACGGAAGTCTAAAAAGAAGAAAAAAAGATTCAGTTGCATTGTCTTTTTATTTGATGGTAGTGGTATCATTTGCAGGGCAATGAGCGCTGTCACATTGCACGAGTTGTGCCGGCATTATTTCAGGAAGATGAAAAATTTCATTGTGTTACCCTAACCAGTAAATTCCCTAGATCTCAATCCCATTCAGCACTTGTGACATTGTGAACCAACTAGTTCACACCATAGAAACTCCACAACGTAATTTCAGGAAGCTGGAAGACCTGCAGCTGACATTCTGGCATCAGATTCCAGGGGTCTTGTAGAGTCCATTCCTGATTGAGCAAGAGATGTTTTGTTCACACATGAAGTACCAACACTTTGTTAGCGCACTATATTTTGGCTCATTAATATACAGGAACCCGTCGTTGTTAAAAACCATAGCTGAAACAACGTTGATTTAAAATAATTTCTACCATCGACACAATCATAAAAAAAGGGCTGCTAACGCAGCGGAAAAATTAAAGTCAAAATTGATATTATTACTGTCATAAAAATGTAATAGTTTATCTATCTATCTATCTATCTATCTATCTATATCTATATCTATATCTATCTATATATATATATATATATATATATATATGTATATAAATATATATATATATATATATATGTATATAAATATATATATACATATATATATATATATATATATATATATATATATATATATATATATATATATATATATAGTAGAATGTGGATTTGCTACACAAACTAGCTCAAGTTTCTGCCCTGTTCGGGCCTCATCAGGCGAATGATTGTCTTTGTTTTCCGGGTCTATTTTGGGGGAATTTGGTGAGCATGTTGTGAGTGTGGTAGTGGGTAGTATGGTGATATTCATTTTGTCAATGGGGTTTGAACTCCATATAGGGGTCATCTCTGCAAAGATGCTTAGTAGTAGTCTGGGAGTAGTCTTTATCTTGACCTAGGTATCTTGGCATTGGGTTTTATTGCCCCTGTTGGTATCATCTGTAGCTCTCGTGGATAGTATTAATCTTAATGTTTAATTTCTAATGTGTTTGGGTATGTTTGTAGGTAAATGATGTTGATAGGAAGTTTTTGGGATGATGGATATGGGGACGAAATGTTGACTTTACTTTCAGATTTATTGGTGTCAGTTCATGTTCATTGGAAGAAATTTGGAGAGATGCCTGCACTGCAGTATGGTTTCATTCTTTTGATTCAGTGAATGTTCCTTGGGTTTACTGACTCACTATCACACTCACATTTTCACCGAATTCCCAAAAAATAGAATAAATAAACATAGACAATCATTCGCCTGATGAGGCCTGAACAGGGCTGAAACATGAGGTAGTTTGTGTAGCGAATCCACAATCTACTATTTCCAGCTCTACTCCAATGACGTAATAAGGAAACTACATTGAATAAAACTACATTGATCTGAGAATTCCTGTTTATAGCAATAAAAAATGATTTTTCCAAGGTCCTGCTCATTCATTAGTAAATTTATTGAATTTATACAATAATGTATCTTCTAATCTAAGCTTTTGCTAACTGTAACATTTGTCTATTTTTACTCGAGTGAGTAAAAAATATTTCTTTTTCTTGTACTCTTTCCAGGAAAGCTCTTAAAATGGCCAATATTGTTGGTTTGGTGTTTTCTCTCTCGCAGTCTTTAATCTTCTTTGCCTACGCAGCTTGCTTCTATATGGGTGCTTATTTGATTTCTCAGTGTGAAATGGACGTTGGGGGAGTTTTCATGTAAGTACCAACTCCTTCCAAATTCAAATTCAAATTCCATTACTTGCATTGCAAAAGTATGGAGATAAAGTTCAGAATACATCCGTTTATAGTCTAATCTAAACAGGAGTTTTTTTAAAGTTTTTTTTTTCTTTTTCATTTGAACTGGAGAAAATTCTTCAGATGAGTTTTCGAAACTTGTGATATTTATGAATTATAGTCCAATCGTTAATCTTTAATTTTCATCAAGCAAGACTATATCCTCGATCCCACTCTGACATTGGCAGTCAACTTAACTAATACTATTTTGTGAGTTACTGGAAATTCCTAACCCCAAAGATGACGAATATAGTTTTTAAAATACTTCAAAGATTTTTTCTCAATTTCAGTCTTTCTTGCTTCGCTCCCAACTGCAAAATATCTTGATCATTTTGCACCTTATTTGCTGTCAGAGGATCACGAAAATAAGGAATAGAGTTTTTTTATTTGATGGCTTTGACTTTATAAGCGAATGTATAGGCCCAAAGGTGATTGATGAGGACAATTCGTGGCGAACTTATCTTGCCAAAACAAACACAGGTTTGCAGAGGAGAAACGTGATGTATTTCAACTGAAACTTAAATAATTCAGTTTAGCCTATAGTTCCGTTTTACGGTCAGCTTTGTGGTTGATGTAGTTACAAATTATTCCTTTGTGGTTGGTGCTTCAAGTCCCGGTAAGGGTTAATTTCAAGGTGTCGGAGGACACCACTGTCTCAGAGTTGAAAGAAGACGCAGGTGCAAAAAAATTCCGAAACCCTTAAACAATAAAGACCGAGGGCTATGGGGTACTGATGATTGTCCACCCGAGAATTGAATCACTGGAAGAAGAAAATATCAAGGGATCAGCTGTCTCGGAATGGCAGAGGATATTTGCCTGTTGCAACCAGAATTCAGAGTGGAAAGTTCAGAAAGTATTGGCCCCACAACACCCATGATAGAGGGGTCTGACGAATCCTGGGGAAGGTTTATGTCCAAAGAAAGATGCTGAAGGGATAATGATGATGATACATGATGAAGCGAAAACAAGTAGATTTCGTTTTCAGAGGAAAAAGAACTCTTTCTTGTTCTTCTTGCGCTGAGCTACGTTTTGCATTTGCACATCTATGCAGAACTTCAAAAAAAATAATCACTATTTTCTGTCCGCTACTTCAAAAAAATGTTGGCATTTTTTCTAATTGCAACAATACCCTAAGAAATGTACCTAAGGGCCGAGGAGAACACCCGGGGAAGATTCCAAGAATATATTGACAGGGATTGTAAACCGATGGAAGCTGGAGGCATAATGTCGGTCCCGTTTTTCTGATAAAGGTATGTCAATAGAAATGTTCGGGGGTCCACAGAAGTAATACTGGGGGCACCGTGGGCAGACCTTTCAAAAGTCTATGGTCTGTGAGTTAGTTGAGTAACTGGTGTACATATAAGAAATTTGTGTGAATAAATGGGACCCTTGGTAATGAAAAGGTTGGAACCACTGATTTAGCGAGATTTAATGGAAAAAGAAAACTTGCAATAAATTGGCATGCATAATAACCTAATTGGTGAAAAACAACCACAGACGCCAAGTCAATGCTTATCTGAGTTAAAAGGCATGAGTAGATAGGGTTGTTCTCGTTCTAGGATTCTGTTGTTTAAATCTACCGAACGTTCAAATCAATAAGTTAATGGGTTTAATTTTAGTTTTGTGTTGATATCTGATCAATACCGATATACTTTGGGCTCCTTTGTTCGACTTTCAGGTGCCTTTCTATGCTGTGTTTAACTATCATATTTTATATCCGTTGGACCAAGGATTGCCATAGAGTTTTATAATCAATTTTCAGGGTGTTTTCTGCTATCGTCTTTGGTGCCATGGCTCTCGGACAGGCAAGTTCTTTTGCACCAGATTACACAAAAGCCAAAGTTTCCTCAGGGAGAATCTTCAGTCTTCTAGATAGACGACCTGTTATTGACACGTACTCACAGCACGGCCAAAAACTCGTAAGTACAGAAAGCAATTTCCCTTTAATTGATTGATTTCTTTCATTTATTATCGCCTGCAGCCAGACCAGTCAGAGAATGGGGAGGGGCTTTAGCTAGTGTCATTGATTGTAGTGTCGAAATAGGTCTCCTTAGGACGATCGTCACGGTCTGACGACAACATGATCCCCAACTACTTACGGCACCTGGTATTTCCAGATGGTCACTCATCTGGGTACTGAACAAGATCTTTGTTGCTCAACTTTGATCATACGAAAAACGATTTAATGTTTGAAAAAGAGGCTTAAGGTCCCTCCTAAAAGACCCTAATGGTAAATTGGGGCAGGTTGTTAAAAGGGGAGTGTATAATGTTTAGATAGGGGCGTGATTTTGAGAAAAATGGCATCAATGTTGAGAGCTATTGTTAAAAAAGGGGAAATAATGTTTGAAAAATTAAGGCCTAATGATAAAAAATATTTTGCTTATGTAACAAAATGTCTTTTCTTCCAATGAATTAAAGAAAAAATTTACAACATATTGAACATTTGAGATATTGAAATATAAATGTCTTGATTTTTTTAAAAATAGATTGAATATTTTTGTGAAAAAATAACGAAAGTAAGAATAAAAAATTTGGTGAATTCTGTGGAAATAATGAACATCACTCTTTTTTCCTGCGGGTTCAAGAATATTGGGGAATTGGGCGGAAGAATATCCTTGAGTTAAGATCACGCTCTCCTTAAAGTTCATGTGTTTTGAATGTAGGTTTTTTTCTTGAATAATGAGCTTTTTCATAATCATCTCTTCAAGATTATAACGTTAATCCCATGTATCCGTTTACTCCAGTGTGACAGAAACCAACCAACCAATAAAATTACAACAGTTTTGTATAAGCTCTATTTGGACCAGTTTCCTTGTCTTTATCACAACGTTTTGTGAAGAATACAGCGCCCGAAACGTAACTATAAGCAACAAAGATGAGAACACAGGTTAGAAAGAATCATTGCAACCCATCATCTAAGAAATTCAGCGATAAATTTGGTTTTGAATTCTACTTTGTTACTTAAGAAGGTGCCGGTATCACATGATTGAATTAGCAAACAGAGTTCAAACTCCTGTTCAGACAGTTTGTTTTCAGTCCAAACTACTTCTTTCCAGCAGCTTCCACAATTCAACTTGATATCCCAGAATCTACATACGCGTTTTAATGTAGTTTCATGGTCTATGGAGACAAAAGGAGGCTTCCCTTTCCAGACATAAAATATTAGACATGTTGGGTCTTGCATAAATCATCTCTCTAGCTTTCTCTTTCAAAATAGCTCGAAAAATAGTAGACTCCTCCTATACACTAAAAATTCAATAAATAAAATTGATTACACGTGTTCATACAGGGCTCAAAAGTTCTTCAGCAGTTAGTTGATCGCTAACCTGATTGGTAAACTAAATTCAAAATAGGGATAACCAGAACATATCTTTTGTTTAAAAACAAATTTCCTGTTTTAATCTCAAATACTTCATTGCAATCGTACGGCATAAGGTCAAATACGGTAGGAAGTTTGTCTTGCGCTAACCTTGAAAATCAGTATTGCAAATCCTGGCTTTTATCACGATCACTAGCCCATGCATGGAAAAAGCCAGTCTGCTATAATTACCCAAATGTCCGTTCGAAAGGAACCACGCATCATATCACCGTGAAATTTTATGTGTTTTTCTAATTGGACCGAGGCATGTTTTTGAAAACATCAAAGAAAAATAAGTGTGGGGCCTGTATTCGCGATTACCTAAAAAATAATCTGATTTCCATCCATTTCGCTAATCCAAAAGTTCATTATGGAGACAAAATAAGGTATGATTCAATAAATAAATAGTTCTGTACTGATAACAATCTAATACGAAAAATAAGTACAAAAAAGTTTTTGTTTAATATGATATAACAAATCAAATGTCTTGTTTAGCATACTACAAATACACATACATACACACTCCGTATCTTTCTCTCTCACTCCCCTCCTTTCATTCGACTATTCACCTTAAAAGACAATAACTGAATTTGGAATCAGAAACGCACCTGAGAATTTGCCGTGGGCTCAACATTTTTCATGGAATTACCGAAATCAGAAGAAATGAACGAGTTTTCTCTTCTAGATATTTCCCTTTTTGCTGTAAATGGCAAAAATTCACGGAAAACGTAAACCGCCAAAAAGAGAAGGGGACAGTCCGCACAAAGCGTCATGATTAAAATCTTTATATAAAAAAAATCATAGTACCTTGGTTAGAGACATAATTTACACATTGAAGTGACTTTACAGTCACTACTCATTACAAAATAATCATTTCTCTTATTTGATTGAAATTCAAGTAACCATAAATATATAGTGTATCATCTTTACACGATAAAACTAAGTTATTCATTCATCTGTAATTTGCCTCTCACCTCTCAAGTCCTTTCTTTCCTCCTGCTGCTAGATGATAACAGCTACGCCCCTGTCTGAGTAGGAAGCATACACCTGACGTTACCTGTGATAACCTTCTGATGATCTATAATAAATCTTATCTCATGTAGTCAATAAAACTGACAAAGCGCCACTGTTCAAAACAATGATCCGTTTAAGTCTTAAAAAAAGACTACTTGAAAATCTTGCCCGTAATATGTACTTTAAAAAAACAGGCAATGATTCTCTTCGGTTATTGATTTTATATTCATCAATTATGTTGAGACGAAATATGTTTTATTTTTGTTTTAAATTTGTAGAGTTATTATAACAGTCAAGTAACTTTCAAAAATGTGAAATTCCACTACCCAACTCGACCCGGTGTAGAAGTGCTTTCGAACATGAGTTTTGCGGTGAACCCCGGCGAGACCTTGGCTCTCGTGGGTGGAAGTGGATGTGGCAAAAGCACATGTCTCCAGTTACTCAGCCGATTTTACTCACCAGGAGCTGGGCAAGTGGTAAGATAGTCAGATTTCCCTATTATTCTACATTATCTGTAAAGACAATAGAATTTGACGAGTATTACGTAGCTATATGGTAAGAGCATTGAATCGGCTACTTTATCGGTCTCGGGGTCGGTTCTGGAAGCTGCCAATTTTTCTTCATGTTTTTTTCTATTTGCACTGTCTGGACCAAATAAAATGTTTACAGTGTAATCAGAGGATATCATTTTAAATGGATTCATAGTTAAAAACGCATTTATAAAGATAGGGCAGCTGCATCAATGTAGAGATGTTCTTACCATTTAGCTAAACAATTGTCCAAATGACTATATTCACTATGAATTATATTTGTACACATATGTGTGTATATATATTTGTGTCTGCGTATATGTATATATGTGAATATGTATATATTTGTGAATATACATATATATACTTAGATATACATATAGATATATACATCTGTACATATATTTATAGATATATATGTATATAAGTATGTATACATGAATATAAATATGTATATATGTACGTATATGCAAATATAAACATATAAATATATATATATATATGTGTGTGTGTGTGTGTGTGTGTGTATATATATATATATATGCATGTATAGGCATGAATGTGTATGTATGCATATGTGCGTATAAATGTAAGTATGCATGTATATATGTAATTATATGTATATATATTTTATGAGTACGTATGTGTATGTATATATGCATACATGTATATATATATGTGTATATATCTGTGAATATATATACATAAACATGTATATATGTGAGTGTGTATATATATATATGTGTGTGTGTATGTATTTATATGTATGTATATACAATACAAATCAGGAATGCAGTATGATATATCCAATGTGTTTATTCCATTAAATGGTCGATGCCCTTTGGGAAAAAATGTGACAAATCGAATACTGAATGCTAAACTGGAATATCAACCCAAAAGTATCCCTTACAAGTGAAATATTGTATAGATATATTGAGACCACCCTTTGAACTAAGATTAGCCAACCATATATCATCATTTACGAACGAAAAATATAGAAAAAATTACATTTTTGTCGACATATTATTGGAGACTGATAGCGAACTCGTACCCCCGATAAAATAAAAAAAATATTAAAACAAATAATCATTTTCAAGAATATTGAAACCCGATTTAACTTATACCTAAATGAAAATTTTGAATCCTCACTTCAAGCGATAGAACACGAAAACAAAAATCATATTATACAATACGAAAAATGAAGTACGCTAAAACGTCGACATCGCTCATAATTTCTTTGAACAAACATGACTAAATGATCCACATTCAGATATACTAAAAATCAAACATCATAGATATCTTAGTCCCTTTCTTATTACCATCAGCATCACTATTATTTTATTCTCCCGGACACTTTAAAGAAACTTAATCACCATAATATCTTAGACTTGAAGAAATAAACTAAAACCAGAATAATCAAACTAACTAAGGTCATATAAAAGAGAACCCTAACATAAGGAAACAGATTCAAGTGGGAATAAAATACTCCCGGAGAGGGAACATACCACAAAGAACTTACGAATCAAGTACATACCGATAACGAAAATGCCTATACCATATCCTCCTAATTCATAAACTTCCAACAAGCACGGCATTCCCACTAGATAAAACAGAAAAGCATACCGAGCAATGACCGACAACAAAACAATTAAACAGAAAAAAATAGAATAAAAGGAAGATCCTACCACCTGGAAATACAGACCCCACAAATGTCTTAAATAGGAATTTAAAATAAACCAAATCTGTTGCCTGAAGACGCCCGAACACGGCAGAAACTTGAACGTATTTGTTTTGCAAATTCTCGCATATATATATATATATATATATATATATATATATATATATATATATATATAAATGAAATTATTAGAAATGACACAAATAAAGAAAACATAAGCACAAAGAAACAAGACTGCAACAGTGCCAATGAGAATAGTTGCCCCCTGAAAACAAATGTCTCAGATCAAATATAGTATACCAAGCAGAAATATCGAACCAGGGAAAACTCTTAGTAAAATATATCAGAAAATTTAAATCGTCATTTAAACTTAAATTAGCCAACCATACATCAGCCTGTAAAATTGAAAATTTCAAGACAAACCAA
This sequence comes from Thysanoteuthis rhombus, assembly GCA_963457665.1. Lineage (NCBI taxonomy): Eukaryota > Metazoa > Mollusca > Cephalopoda > Oegopsida > Thysanoteuthidae > Thysanoteuthis > Thysanoteuthis major. The sequence goes on from OY735211.1 coordinate 56,673,300, forward strand.
TACGTCAGAATATAGTAAAGCCTTGTAATGTCTGCCTAAACTAGAAATTTGGAATATTTAATTTTGCTCAGGAAACAAAAAACCTGAAGTAGATTTATAATTTATCAAGTAGGAAAAATGAAATAGCACTAAAATGCCGGCATCGCTCAAAATTCTCATTAATAATACAATCAATAATCCATATGTGAGTACATTAAAGGTAGCATAGACAGTTTATCAACATACCCATCATCCAAAAAACATCTAATCAACATTATCAACTCCCTCACTTGTCTAAGTAAATGAGGAACAATACAATTTACAACGGTCATAAAGGAAACCAACATGGGCAATAAATTCAATGCAAAAATCAAAACATCCCTTAGAACACAATTCAGCATCCATTTGAAGACAACTCCCTCACCTAGTTCATACCCTTTGACTTGTAACTTATAACAACCAGCAAAACATACACACTTCAAGAAAAAAAAACAACAATAAAAGAACAATTGAATAAAGATAAAAACTCCTCCCATCATAGCGGCACCCAAAAGACTCTCATCAAATTCCCCAAACAGACACGTAAAACACGTAAAACCATTCGAATGAAGAGGCTCAAAGAGGGCAGAAACATAAATGTGTCAAAGATTTTGTGTACTTTGTTCCGATATCATTGTTCTTGGGCGTCAGGCTAAGAAAAATGGTTTACTGACCTTTGTGTGTTTAGGGTGACAAGAAGATAATAGCAAGTAAGTTTTACTGTCTGTGGGTTTGTAATATATGTCGGTTTGAAATTTTCCTCCGTTTTTATGATTTTTCAGTCTAAAAATGGAATTTTGTGTTAATTAAATTCTATGGTAAAATTGATGTCTTCGTGTAGGTTATTCAATATGTGGTGTAGATGTAGAAGTTCTTCTTTTGATTTGTTCTATATTAAGAAACAATCGACTAAAAAGCGAGTCCACAATTTTTCGAAAGTCTCTGAAAATTCAGTTCCAAATCTTTCGTATACCCGCATGTAATTTTTCTTCTGGACAGCTGATTGTTAGTCTTACGTACATGGATGTGACTTCTGTTCCCTTTGCTGTTCCTCTAATTTGTTTGAAAAATTTATTGTGTTGTTTCTTGAAATAAATTGCATGGATTTAAGTATGTATTTTTTTTAATCAAATCTGTTCAGTATTTCTTTGGGGTATTGATCAAGCAAGAATTCTAGTGCCTGTTGTCCTACTTCGTGGCTGATGTTCGAGTGTAAGGACTCCACATCAAAGGAGGCTAAGAGGGTAATGTTTTCAGTTGTTTGGGGAAGTTTTCTTAAAAATTGTTTGGTGACGCTGGCTATGCGATCTGAGATAGCTTTGAAGCCTGCTACGTTGTCTTTGAGATCTTTATTGATGAGAAAACCTACTCCATTTTGTTTTACTTTCTCTCTTTTGTAGTTGTAGAGAAAGTGTTTGCTCTTCAGTTCAATTAGTTCTTCCCTTGGTCTCCTCTTTCCGATGATTTCCCACTTGATGTTTTTGATATCGCTTCCTAGATGGATCAGGTGAGAATTTGTAGAGAGTGTTCTGACGTTGTAGGTGCTGATGTATAATGTTTTCCTCTTGGTGAGGGTTTTTTGGGTTTGAGTTTCATCTGGGTGGTCGCCGTTGGAGCACATCACTCCCACCCAAAATAAGTGATGCAAGTTGGCCTTTTGGGACCACTGACCCAGCAGGAACAGGTGTTTTCCTGGTGTATAGTTTGAGTTGACGCTGTTGGAGCATATCACATAAAGCAGGGTTATTGGACAAGTGAGTGGAATGAATAAGAAAAATAGTACAAAAGTTTAGTTTTATTTATATAGTCCTGATCTCTTCTTGCTATAATATGGCCTGCAGGTTACTTTTACCAGCAGAAAAATTCATTTTCCTTTTTACCTTCCTAAAGTGTACTACACTCGAACCCGGCTTGGAAGAGCAAGAATCTATCATTGGGGATCGGCCTGTCTTGTAATCTAATCGTTTGTTTTTATGGCCTCTCTAACACGGGTGGTTGTCTTTCCTTCAAAAGTTTCTCTCTATATATATTTTATTTATCTATATTTATATTTTATTTTATCTATTTATTTATTTATTTATTTGGGGGATCTATCTTTGTATTGGGTGTTTACCGGAATATCTTTGACCCCTACATGTATGGAATGAATTATGAATTTGCAGGACATTCTGTCGGCATTTTCTTCATTAGCAGGTTGTTAAAACATCAGCTCTTTTTGATTATTTCTTCTCTGAGAGTATTTTATTCTTACAAATAATCTCTTTCCCAGTGTTCGGGTTTACGTTTACATGACCTTAGTTATCAATCAAATTGTTCTGAGCTTAATATTGCGTTGTTCTTGAGGTGGTTGGTGGTATAAAATAATACGAATGTCAATGTTGCTAATACTATTTTTGATGATATCAAGGGGGGAACAAGATAGCTATAGTGATTAATTTTTGTATACCTGTGCGTTGGGTTTTTAATTATGTTTTTTAGTAGACATCTTGAGTGGTGCTGGCACTTTCACGCTACTTTATTTTTTCTCTATAATGATTCTCCTTTTTGCATTTTTTTGTTCTATCTGCAAAAGTGAGGATTTCAAATTTCTCATTCCAAAACAGGAAATTGAAACCCCTAGTTACCTATTAATAAGGGGTTTCAATTTTCTGTCGTAAATGTGTTTGTTTTGATATTTTCAATTTTACTGTGGATGTGAAATTGCTATCGGCTAGTCTCTAATGATACATTGAAAGTGATATATTGTTCTTGTTTTATTGTCCCCTCCGTGAATGATGATATATGGTTAGATAATCTTAGTTTAAAGGGTTTTTTTTTATATTCCTATGTAGCATTTCACTTCTTAGGTTTTCTTTTGGGGTGATATTTCAGCTCAATATACAGCATTCGATTTTAGACATTTGTTTTGCAAAGGGCATCCGTTTCAGTTTGTAATATTGCTATCTGGTTTATTTATGCTTTCTGTATCGGTATTATTTCTAAATACACATTGTCATATTTTGTTATAAAGTTATCAAAATTATCCGTACTAAAATAGCTAATTTTCACTCGGAGGGAAGTGTTTTTCTATTAGTCGGAGGAATATTTTCTCTTTGTTGGTTTTTACTTGAAGGTTCCCATCTTCAAAAGCATGTATGTACCTTTTAGTTTTCCGCAGATAACAAATTTAATCTCTGATGCTTTGCTTTGGAAGCAAAAATAGAAATCAAGAAGATTCCTTTGGGGTCATAATGGTGAGTCCAGACTATATTCGGTCTTTGGGGAAATTTGTATTGGTATATCCTGTTGGAAGTAATAGCAACAGTTATGAGTATTTTATTGGTTGTGCTTCTCAGAGTGTATGGGCATTTTTAATCATTTCTTGCCATGGATACTGGGAATTGGATTGTAGTTCAGACTTTTTGGATGCTTGGTAAGTTTGGGATGAGGATATCTCTGATAATATTCAAGATGGTGGAATAAGGGTATCATCGATATGGATGACCAAATATATATAGGGAAGCATGTGTTCTGTATCTTTAATTGGTCATCGTGGATGTTTTGAAAGGTATGATTGGCTTTGAGTTATTCAAATAAAATACCATTCATAGGTTTCTATTTATAGAACTCAGAGTGACAGTGTGAAGTTCTCAATGTTGGATATAAATGAAGGGGGGCAGGATGTGGATGTAAGTTCATCGAGAGTACATGAATTTCAAAGGATGTCTTTGGATTTGAGTAGAACTATGGTCTAACGGATAGTGAGTTGGGGAATATAGAGTAATTAAGAGTGAGGGATTTCAGTGTTAGAAATCGGTGTTGTTAGGGTTGTTGAGTTTAGGGTTGAGTTTGTTAGGGAAAAGAGTTTTAAGTTGGTAGATCCACATATCTTCATGTCATTCTAGAATTTTTGTCGTAAGGTGTATCTTTTTCTGTTTTGTCAATTATTGTTAATCTAACGTCTGTGTCTAAATCGTGGCAGAATGCAGAAGTATAATTTGGATGAATGGGTAATTTGCAATTTGTGTCTAGTAAATTCTAGGAGGTAGATGACATTTTTGCTTTTACAGTCAGTATTATGGTAAGTGTAGAAGGTGTTGGTGTGCAGCTTAAACTATTTGTTTTGTTGCAGAGTTCACAAAATTTAACGGTTTGAGGCAAGCTGTTGTGTGAGACTTTATTGTTTGGTATTTATTGTGTTACTACTAATCAAGTCTTTAATGTTTTGGGTTTTACTTTAGGCGATGACACATGGTTCTAGGAATATTTCTCTGAGTTCGGTTTTGATTGTATGTATATTCCATCAATTTTTAATTATGTTACAGAAATGGGTGTGTGTTGGAAAAAGGTGCTTATGAGTGGTAGGCGGTCAGATTTATTTTTAGTAAAGCGTGTAAGGATTTTTTTCCGCTGGGTATTAAAGTGGCCTATTTATTTGGTTATTTTTGTCATCTAGTGAATACCCTCGTTTACTGAAAAGTTGTGGTTGCTATTAAGTTTGCTATCTGCAGAGCAAATTCACTCAATTCTAAGTGCTTATGAAAACGGTAGTTGTTTCAGTTATTTAGGATGGGCCGATTTAGAATGAAAGTAGTAATGAGTGTCTGCAGGGTTAGTATAGAGGGTGGTCTGGAGGTTTGTTTAACTACAATAGTAAGTGCATCGCTACATTGAAACAGCTGCCTATCGGTGGCTGGTTCGATTCCTGCAGTAGCCCCATTTCCTTTAATTGTTTATTTTATTTACGTTATCTAAATTGAGTGACTTATTATCCGTGTAATGACGAGAAATCATTTCAGATAAGTTCCTATATAACATAAACAAATTCATAATTCATTTTTATCTTCATATGTAGGTGTCTAGGAAGGCTATGGAGTCAGTGGATTTTTCATAGTCAAATTTAATAGAAGCGAGTGTAGAGAATATACGTGCGAAGAAATTCTCTAGTTCGGTTTCAATATATATATATAAAGAATATTATCTATATATCTTACACAAAATATGAAGTCTTTGTCTATCTCTGAGTATATGTAGGTCACTTTGAATAAGTCCATGAAGATGTTAGCATAGGAGGTGCCAGCTACTATACACATCTGGACGAAATGTCTATTATTAAAGTTGAAACTATTGAGGGTTACGATGTGTTCCATAAGGATTGTAATTGTTTCTGATTTGGATTCTTTTTTCAGGGCTAGAATTTTTCTTTGTGGTTAATATTACAATATAGGTGTATGACGTCCAAAGTGACTAGAAGTACTTTCTCTGAGATTGTTTTGATGTGTTTGACTGTGTTTAAGAGGACAGCGTTTCGTATGTTGGGTTTAACTTGCGTCGCTTGAGGTTGGATGTAGTGGTCTACATATTTCGATGGTTTGATGATGTGGCAGTTAGTGGAGAAAATGACTGGTCTTCCTTAGTTATTTATATTTTACACACACACACATATATATATATATACATATGTATATTGATATATGTATAAATATGTACTTATGTATATACACGTATATATCTGTAAATATATATACATGTAGATAGACATATATATATATATATATATATATATATAAACATGTGTATATAGATATATGTGTATATGTATATATATGAATTTATGTATATGTATACATATATGCATATGCATACGTACATATTCATAAGTACATATATGTAAATATGTAGGTTTATATATATGTATATATGTATGTATATGTATATATACGTATATGTATATATGTATCTTTATATATGTTTATATATAGATATTTATATGAATTAAGAAATAGATTCAGTATAGTAGGAGTTGTAGTGATGCGTATACAAACACATACAGCTTTTATTTACCCTATTCTTCTCTTTATTTGCTTTATCGTGACAGAAATCAACCAACCAACAAACGAAATTCGACATTCTATTTCAAAATGATAAAACATAATTCACTTATTCAGAGTTTTGGAATGTAATTTCCAGATGAAAATTAATGAAAATGACTTGTCTAAATTCAACTTTATGTCTATTTATATTTTTCAAGTCTTTAGATGGTCACGACTTGATTTCTTTGAATACTGCTTGGCTCCGAAGACAAATTGGCATTGTGTCTCAAGAACCTATCCTCTTCAATTGCTCAATCCGCGATAATATTGCATACGGAAACATAATGGAAAAGGTTACCAAGGATGCTATAATTGCAGCTGCTAAAATGGCCAATATTCATGATTTTATTGCTTCATTGCCAGAGGTAAAGAAACACTTCAACATTTTGATTTTTTCTACCTACTTATAGAATTTGTTTTATTTTTTTCCTTTGTTTTTTCTCTATAACCATTGGTTCTTATGCCTAAAGGTTACAAGTTTGTTTATTATTTATTTTAACAATGGACTATTCCATTTTAATGGACTATTCCACTGGAACAAGTGTTTTGATTTTTTTTTTCTAAAAAAATCATCTAATAGAATTCAAAGAATAAAAAAGTGGTGTAAAGCAAACTTTCGAAAAGCGGGGATGATTCGAAAGTTCGCTTTACATCACCTTTTGCTCTCCTAAAAGAAGGGGGAATATCATTCAGCTTTTGTTCTACCATTGTGGAGGCAAGGCATTTTTGATTAAGGAATGCTCGAAAATCTTCCCAAATAAATAGATATTAATTGATCCTTCACTTTACACCATTTTGTCTCGTAAAAGTCTTTGAAAGAAACGATAGAGGATGGGAGAAAAGCTGCGTATCAATAATTTTTTTTCGCTGGTATTAACTGCATTGAGAAGGAAGGAAATTATGTTGAGAAATTTGAGTAAAACAAATGCTTCTTTTATACCTACATATATAAAGCTTAGCCAAGTCTTGTACGGGAAGAGCCAGTGGCTTTATATCTCAATTATGTAATTTCAAAATTAGAATACTGTTGCTGAAAATGTACATACAGGGTGTTCCAAAAGTAACGCCCATTTTTTCTCAACAGTAATATCTAAAGGAAAGGAATACTTTACTTGTAAATCTTTTACCTACTGGCGTGCTCAACATTTAAATCAAAGGCATTACATAAAGCAGATGTTACTTTTGGGACACTGTATTTACTAAAATGCTGCCTCTCTATAGAATAATGAAATTGTAGTAAGTTTGACTCTTACTGTTGCCATGTGCTAAATTAAGCCAAGCTGAGTAAATACCTATAAGGTATAGCTTGATGGCCTTCCGCTAGTGTAGCAAGTTAAATCGTTTTGTGAGTTTAAATCTCACTTGTGCCAGACTAAGTACTGAGCTGTGCTCCTTCTGAGCTATTTGGCTGCATGGTCGCACACAAGAAAAAAAATACCACGCTGTAAGATTTTTATGCTGTGCACAAATCCTTCAATTTCAGATGAAGAAAAAAAAAGTTGAATCATAAAACTACGTGGCTTTTTTGGTTCCATACTGTCCGTAAAAAATTACTGGGAACTTTGGTTCTGGGATGAAACTGCACTCAGCATTACTGTAATGTGCCTTAGCATAAATTTATTATTTTCCAGGGTTACGAAACTCAAGCTGGAGATAAAGGGACACAACTCAGTGGTGGACAAAAACAGCGTATTGCTATTGCCAGGGCATTGTTACGCAACCCGAAATTACTTCTGCTTGATGAGGCAACATCTGCTCTTGACAGCGAGAGTGAAAAAGTAAGTCTGTGTTTCTTGTGTTAAATGTGATGATATTTAGAGTTCTTTCGTTACATGTTTGTAAATTCAAGAAATAAGGGGAAGCTACTCCCATTTTGGGAATTACGATAGATTTATCGCAGTGTATATATTTTCACCAATATATTAATCTCAAAATATGAGGTAATATGCATTATGAAAATAGAGATTTCAAAGATTTATTTATTGACAATAATAGATTGTTTACAGTGGATCATCATCATCATCATCATCATCATCATCATCATCATCATCATCACCCCCACCACCATCATCATCATCAGTCTTTTAACATCTGTCGTCGAACGTAGACCTTCCCCAGGATCCGCTACATTTTTCTATAATGGGCGTCGTGGAGCCATTATAACAGCGCCTAATCCAATAAATGAAATTCATGAATTATTGAATCGAAAGGAAAAACTTGACATCAACAATCATGAGAGATATATTTCATTGATGATGATTATGCTGAGCTTATAGAACTGCTGATATTACATTAGCTCTAATAAAAAAAAAAAACAGTTCTAAGCGTCCAGGAAAACCTATGCATGCAGAATAACAGAAACGGAAAGGAATAAATATTAAAAAATAACAATTGATATATATTCCATTAAAAATGTGAGGTAGAGTGAATAGATTAGAATTCAAGCTATTTTAATTCTTGTGGCGATAAACAACTAACTGAATATTTATACTTATTCAACAGGCTCCAAGAAGGGGTTATTCTGGTTCGCCATATTTCTTTTGATATACGGATTTAGCTTTTATTGAATTGAGTATTAAAGGTGAATATGTTCTACGATTTCTGCACCATTGGTGTGCAACTAAAAATAGCATAAATTTCCTCACTATATATCTGTGGAGTCTGGGTACATATTCAAAAACTAAATACAGAAATTGACTTTCGACTGCAAATCTCTCATCTATAGAGTCTTGGATTGATAATCTTGAGACAAATAGTAAATACAAATGCCACTTTGTTTGTGAGAATCAACGTTGTCTATAGAGTCAAGGAATAATAATCTTGTTACAGACAGTGTCAATACGAATCTCTGTTCAATGTGAGACTTGGCTCATCAATTAAATTTAGGATTGTTCTAAACATCTCTGTTCATTTCTTTAGAGTCAAGGATTGGTCATCTTGCGATAGATAGTGTCAATATGGATCCCTCTTTATTTGTCAGACTCAACCTTTTCTATGAAGTTCATGATAGGTAATCTTGCAACAGACGAACAGGGTTGAATTTTATGTTAAGCTTTAAGCTTTGATCAGAAAAAAGCTTTAAAAAAGATACGAAAAGGGTAGACCAGGTTTGCAAATTGAGAAACTGCCTGAATTTCTTTTTTGTGTGTGTTTTCCGTCGCAATGATAAAAAAAAACTACACCCATTCATCACCTGAACACAGTACAACGGCTGAAAAATTGTTAAAAAATGACCCAAGACAAAAATCCGCTAAATATAATGATATTCCCCAATCTAAAAAGATCAGACAGACATTATCAGATCGACACGGACACGACGTGATCAAGCAGTGGAGAAGGCAAGAAAAACTCCACCAAAAACTCGCACATATGATAGAACACCCGACATTTCGCTACACACGCTGACACTTCAGGTTGATTCCACAAAAAAAAACAAAAAAAAACAAACAAACAGTGAACCCTCGACGGAAACGAATGATCGCCGAAAAAAATGGACACTTTCTCGTCAGGGATCGAAATTCCCCACGGCTGGTTGATAAAACAACAACTGGGAAATGAAATCTCTGACGCTGAAAACCCGTTTATACGCCGTATAACAGTAGAACCGGACACAAATATATTCTAACACTACCTGAATAAGTCTTACTCCCTGGAATGTGAATCGGTCAAGGCTCATCAACATAAAAAAATACAAAAATTGAAAGACCCCCGCAAGAAACCCAACAACGTCCAGTATCAACCCATAAACGCAGTAGTTAATGTGAGCAAACACCTCGGAGGAAGCTGTTCATAACAAGGGTCCCGACTTCGCAACGAGTATTAATTGCATGTCCAAACTGGATGTAATCGCCCCATAGAGAACGTTGCCCCAAAGAACAGAGGCAGATGTATTTAGTTGGAAAGTAAGACATTCTGGAAAAAGACAAACTTCCAAAATCACAAGAGAGAAACAAACAGCCATCAGATCCTAACAAAAGGATATGAACATTTTTCTCTTACCAGCCGAAAAAGGCAACGAGGCAGGGATTATAAACTAGCCGAAATACTCAGGGAAAATTGGCAAGCTTAGTCATGGACAGCAGCTATTGCAAGCCCCCAAACCCAACTGCCAACACTAAAAGAAATTGGTACAACTCCCAAATGAGATTAGGACCCTTTCTCGAAATTCGTATTCAAAGAACTAATCTAAAGACACAGCAAACCACCCCATATAAATGGGCTCCCAAAAATCCACAGGAAGGGTATTGCACCCATATAGTGAGTTCCTGGGGTTCAGCATGCCACGCATTGGGCTCCGTCCCGATGAAGATAATACATTATCAGATATATCCCCATCCTATGTTAAAAACTCAACCCACATCGCGGAGAAAATGAAAAAGGTCCCATCGATTCCATCTAAATGGTGAGTTATGTCGTGGTTAGCCTGTTCACTGAAGTCCCCACCGATGAAGCCCTTTTTGTTGTCCAAAAGAAATGATAAAATCCATCCCTTCCCTATAAGAACAAACCGGCATCCTAATGGAGATGCTAACTTCTCTGTGTGGAAACTTGATTGGAATTCAACATGGATCACCACTATCCCCAGTGCTGGCCAACATATACATGGAATACTTCGAGGAAATGGTCACGTCCCTGTTGACCCACCACCTGGCTCAGGTACTTGGATGACACTTTCATTCTTTGGCCTCATCAAGAGAACGCACGAGTGCTATTCGATCATATGACCTTCGATCCAGCTCACAACTGAAAAGGAACCAATGCAATAGCCTTCCTAGACGTTCCATTGAGTCAAGACTTCCGTATTCTGTAAACTCACTCTTACCGGACTGTACCTAAACTTCAACTCCCACAACCTACATAGTGTGAAAAAGGGAATTGCCCACGGCCTACAACACTGAGCCAAACAAATATGCTTCGATCTAAGTGTTATGACCATCCGACACAACCCCCATGGCAACAATTACCCTGCAAATGTTATACCAACTCCCGCAAGCATAAACTAGAGGGTAAATGATCAAAACCCCACCAAGATCCGCTCAAAGGGTAACCCAAGAGGATCGAAAGAGTCTGCTATCCTTACAATGTTAGAACAGTTTTCAGGAGCACTTCCAACCTACGGGAACACCTGAACAAGAACAAACCCCCATCATACGTGAACCTGATCAAGAATTGAGTATACTGCATCACATGCTGCGTTTACAAAAATTGGCCGCCCTCTAAAAGTTAGACTAGAAGAGCGCCGAAAAGCTTATACCAATAAGTCGGGCTTGGAAGATCACGTGGGGGGGACAAGGAGTGAACCTCCACAATGGGAGGAAACACAAATCCTGGACTGAGAACAGCATTCGTGGGTGAGACGCGTAATCATCATCATCATCATCAGTCTTTTAGCGTCCGTCGTTGGACATAGACCTTCCCCAGGATTTGCTACACTTCTCTATCATGGGCGTCACGGAGCCAGTACTTCCTGAACTTGTCTAGCTCGTCTCTCCATCTAACACTTTGCCGGCCTCGGTTGCGCATGTGGTCTCGGGGAATCCATGTTGTGAATGGTGATGTCCATCAATTATCTGCCATTCTTGCAACATGGCCAGCCCACCGCCATTTAAGATTTTTTATGGATTCTATGATGTCTCTAACTCTTGTCTTTTCCCGGATGTACTGTGCTGTTTTGTGGTCTCTCCATGTGAGGCCCAGCATTATTCTTTCATGTGCACGTTGCATGGTTCTCAGCTTACGGGTCTGTCTCTTGGTTAAGTTCCATGTTTCAGCTCCATAAGTGACTATTGGGAGGATGCACTGGTTATACACTCTTCTCTTTAGGATTAATGGGATCTTATTATTTTTGAAGGTTGAGCTAGCTCTGCCAAAGGCTTGCCATCCTAGTGTGATTCTTCGCTTGATTTCTTCTTTTTTTGAGGGTCTCATGGAGATTCGTGGCCCTAGGTAGATTTAGTGGTCTACTTTCTCGAGTTCTGTGTCCTCGATTTCGATCTTAGTGTTTTTATCTCCAATGTGGTTGTTGCACATGATCTTCGTCTTGCTGAAGTTCATGTGTAGGCCGACTTTCTTGCTCTCTTCATTTAGTTCATCTATCATTAGTTGGAGGTCGTGTAGGTTCTCTGCGAAAAAGGCAATGTCGTCTGCAAATCTGAGGTTGCTCAGATACTCGCCGTCTATTTTAATTCCTTTATTCTCCCAGTCTAGCCTTCTGAAAATCATCTCGAGGCAGGCTGTGAAGAGTTTAGGTGAGCTGGTATCACCTTGTCTTACTCCTTTCTGGAGCTGGAAGGGGTCTGAGTCTTTATGTAGCCTGATAAAGGAGCTGCCGTGATTGTATATATGTTTCAACACTTCAACATATCCTGGATCTACACCTTGCCGACTGATGGCCTCCATGACCTTAGGGATTTCTACTGAGTCGAACGCCTTTTTGAAGTCGAGAGACGCGTAAAGATGTCAGCAAATATAGTTGGTTGAGACGCCCTTCTTATCAAAAGTTGCCTCCCTTGCACCGCATCGACCTTCATAATTACATTATTACTATTCTTCTGGACACTTTGACACGAGTGACCACCCTTAGTTTCAAGGATAAACGAAATGTGGCTAGTACAACTGTGTCCAACGATAATGCTTTTTGCCCTTCTCAAGCATCAACTCCAAACAACCACGGATTATTGACACCAATTACTGAGGAAGCAAAAAATCAATCATACCCGATATTAGACAATGGAATACGAAAGTTTCCATATGACACATGAGACAGGCGTTTTCTCCGTCCCGATGATTAAAATAATACACTCATCCATAACTTGATAACAGCCGTTGGATACAACGGCCGAAACGTTGTATTCAAAAATAAACTAAGAGTCAGCAAAAACTTTTGCGCTATTACTTTATTGAACTATCTGGTAATGTTTCATTTTATGAGAATAAATTCAAGAAATTTTGAAACTAATTCCAAATGATTTTTTTTTCCTTCAAAATCTAATATTTTTTACTTACTTTATTTCCAGGTTGTCCAAGAAGCTCTAGATCGAGCTCGTCAAGGCAGGACATCAATAGTGATTGCCCACAGACTATCCACTGTGAAAAATGCCAACAAAATTGTGGTCATAAAAGATGGGATGGTTTATGAATCAGGAACTCATAGTGAATTATTAAGCAATCAGAAATTATATTACCGTTTAGTTAATGCACAGCAAATTTCATAAAGTCTTTTATTTTATTTTTAACATTAACAGCATATTTTATTAGTTGATTTTGGTGAGTTGTGTTCATGGATTGCATTTACCCTCTTCATCCATTATTGTAGTGCGTCGGTTAATTCCTAGTTTCTTTGCGTAAAATGGAGATAACTCCTGTTAGCCTAAAATGAACTAAGGATTATCGAAGAGGAACGGAAGTGAATACACTCATTTTATTGGTATTACTTTGGACTGCTCACAAATAGAATAAAAACAACTTTGCCTTAGAAACCTATAGCGTTTCACATTCGTACACTCGAAGTTAAAAACAGAGAAATGATCAAATTAATTCATTCAAAGCATTAACGATATAATCTATGTATTTACTTCTGTCCTTTCTTGATAGGGGAGATAATCTTTAGTCAATTTTCAGGATAACAGGAGTTGTCTCCGTTTTATATAAAAACTAAGAACCTACCTATCTTGCAAGAGAAACAAAATCATTTTGATTAATCCAAATTTGTATTTACCTTCTAACAATCAATTAACATCAGAGAAATCATCACTATCAAAAGATCACCTTACACATAATTTTAGAACCATCATTACATTGTCTAAAATTTTGCTTCATCTTAATTTTCTATTGCTTTTTAGCACAATCAAATATCTAGCAGGTTTCCTAGGACATGAGCTTGGATCTCATCCGGAGCTTATTTTTTTAATTTCCAGTCTGTAGGTGTATGGCCTAAATTTAGTTATGATAAAAAGCAACAAAAAATTTTGACAATTATTACATACATAATAGCAAGGTAATACAATCTTGAAAAAATATAAAAAGATAATTTTAGCAGTGAAAAATGAAAGTATAATTTAGTTTTTTTCATTCTATTTTCATTAATTCAAGTTGAAACAAATATTTTTGCTTACTTGAAAAAACCCCGAAAACTCAGAGCCACTTTGAAAATCATCAATAACAATTACTGTCTGACTATTCTTTTTCCAGACATGTAGAATTTTTTAAAAGTTCTGTGCTATTTCATATTTACCACAGTTCATTTTTGTCATTGTTTTCCTAAATTATGATTTCTGATTGGTTTGTTTGGCGATTCCCGATTTATTCAACTGACCTGAAACAAAAATGTTTTCCATAAAAATGATGATTTGTATAATTTTATTGTAATTTTACTGTTCAAATCAAATTACTTGTAAGATTTTGATTCGGACTGTAAACACTTAATTGAACTTGGCAATACTTTGATTGCAAATAAGTGATATTTTTCACAATATTCACATTAAATCTGCTTACATTATCATGACAACTCTGTATATTAATCTAACAAAGGCTCTATTTGACTATAAAGACTGTGAGTGCAAAAAGTATCAGACACATTTCTATTAGCTCATTTTAGTAATCTTTCTAGCATAAATACTCATACACATTATATTATCAAATATACTTGTACATCTTTGAAATTGACAGAATCTGGACTAAAGAATACCTTTCTGATTGATGCCTGTTTTGAAGTGGTATGGTTAAATTATTGCTGTACAAATTATTGTTACTAAGTATAAGCTCAGAAAAAATGCATTAGATTATAATGAAACCTTGAACAGTGTGGTTTTGAACAGTATAGAAATTTTGGAGTGAATTGATCGCACAAATCAAGGTTTATGGATAGAATGCCATTCCACAATGTAAGAGGATGATTTAAATTTTCTTCATTTATTTGAAAGAAATTACATTGAGTTGAGAAAACTTGAAAAATGACAATAACCATTTAGAAAATCGTTAGTGAAAATTACTGTATGACTTTTAAAACCGTCAACTACTAACCTTAACTGTCCGCTGATCAACAAAGGTTTCTTCAGTTTTAAGTGGATGACTATCTATGAATATAACGTGCATATGGATACAAACTGCATCAATGGTGCCAGAGAGCTGGGAACTCCACTAATTCACTAACACGTCTAGAAAAAAGTTGTTTTTCTTTTGTTTTTTGAAAAACTTTCTAATTATGGAAAATTGGATATGTGACAATCTCAAATAAGTAATAAGTCATTATTTTCAGACGTGGAAATTTTTTCAATTTTCATGCTGTTTTGAAGTTCATTCATTCTAATAAACATCATGATTTTAGTTTTTTTTTTTTTTCAAGCCATGATTATTGGTTGGTTTGTTTGGAAAGTCCTGAACAATTTATTCAAATGGCCATTTTTGTCCGAATATCTGGGATGAGGAAAAATCATTAATATACACTTATTTACTTGGACTGTTGCCCTCATCTTGCTTGGTTGTTATTGTTATAATGTTTCAGTTGTTGTACCTTCCTGTCTTTTGATGTCTCTCGTGGTTGATAATTTCAGCAAATTTTGAGCCAAAGCCTTTATTCAATCAATGAGGTTTGATGTTAGTTAATTTGTCCTTGCAATGTTGCTTGTCTACTTCTTCATTTAAATCATAGTTAATGAGCTATCTGTACTACTAAACCAAGGGATTGAACTCTTGACCACCAGGCAGATTACTAGATACATTTTCCAAAAACTTTTATCAGTTCATTAAACACTTGTATGCATAAATGGTATGCAATAGAATGATGGGACCAAGACCCCACCCTATCTCTCACCACCAAAGAATAAGAAAGCTAAAATTAACATAAGACAAAAATCTCATTCCTTCATAAGAGTTTATAATTTGAATTTAAATGCTGATTAAGCATTTTCTGAGGTTTTTGTTATAATTTGAAATGAATGACAAGAAAGAATCTAGCAGGAGAGAATATGCATCTTTATGAATGTGTGTGTGGGTGTGTGTGTGCCATCAAATAATAGGTTCTTCCAAAGAAGCCCAGCTCTATAATGTAGTGGTCCCTAACCACTGGGCCATGGACCAGTACCACGTTGTCATGAGGACACAATGTGATTTGGTGACACAATATGATATGAATCAGCTGCATCCTCCCTCATTCCCTTTCATGCTTTACAAAATAAAACAAAATTTCCTTGGATCTTAATATTAACTATGTAAGATACACTCAATTCCATTTCTAAAACGGTCTATTAGTCACTTATGAATGACTTACAGTTGACCTATCCCCTACATTCCAGTCATGATTAACAATTGCTCCCCCTTTTCCCTCAGCGAGTCTGCAAGATTATTGTCAATAATAAACTGATCTGTGGCATTAAACAAAGTTGGGACCCCTGGCATAATAATAAGGATTGTCTTGGGACAAATCTGCAATGGAGCTGAATGGGATATATATAAAAAACAATGCACAACTAATACTGTTTGATACAATATTGTTGAAATATGAATCTAAATAACACATTTGGGAAGAATTGGATTTCTTACTTTCAACTACAGAGGAAGCCACTCATTTTGATCACTTTGGGACAGGGTCTTTTTTGATAACAATAATCAACTGATAACATTAGGCAAAGTATATAAAAATTGGAATAATTTACACTCATTGTTATAAATTCACATTTTTTTATATTCTTGAATTCAATGTTATAAATAACTTTACATTTCAAAAAAGTTAATGATAAATGAGTGACTGGTAACAATATCTGTAAAAATCATAATAAATGGTTTCCTCTGTAGGTGAATATAGTTGAAACCATTTTTGAAGAGGTCTACAATAAGTAGAGCTTAAGTTGATCTGACCCTTTGAAAATACAAAAGAAAAAAGTTTGGAAAACTGTTTGAGATGTTTAAACTAATTTTATTTGCTAAACTATGGTAAATCATCATTATTAATTCTTTTATTGCATCTTCATTGTTGTTGCTTTTTATCAACAGCATAGATTGGAATAAAGAATTACTTTGAGGCGAGAATTTATTTACTCACTGCTAAAGGGAACCCAGCCTGAGTTTAGTTGAGATAAAAAAACAACAATTAAGATGAAGGTAAATCGTAGCAAAGGAATCAATAATAATTGTTCAAACTTGTTTGCTGTCAAGTATATTTTTTAATGTAACTGTGCCAGGTTTAAAAACACTGATGAAAATTGGAAATTTTTAAAACTGTTTTATGTTCATACAAATCAACTTATATGTACCACAGAATACTTAACAGATTTAACATATACATAAATGTATCTGAGGAAAAAAAAAGAAAAACGCATAATAGTAGGATGAGTTATCTCATTTGTGGAATTGGACAGGTTAATATGCTTGCTCTTGTAGAGACCTATTTGTGGGTCTCTATGCAAATGGGTGTAAAACATGATACCTATGTAAATAAATTTTTTTCTTTCTACTCCTAATTGTTACTTGTTTGGCTTTATTTACAAATACTATGATTTATGGTTGAAATAAGATAAAGTCTTTTTGAATGAAAATAAAGAAAGAGAATCACAGAGCCAGCTGCTTCAATACGCACTATAAGACAGTCTTTTAAATCAGCTATTCTCAATAGGATCCATGTGACCCCGTTGGTGGCCATAGGACAATTAAAGGGGCCATAATAAATGAATCTCTGTTTATCTGCACATAAATCCCTGTTTGACAGGGGGCCCTGGAACATGAAAAGGGAGGCTATGACCAAAAAGATTGGCAATAGCAGTTTTGAATAGCAATAACTAGCTGATAACATCAAGCAAAGGATAGAAAGAGGCAGCCGTTTATCGTGATCATTTTAGTTGTAGTATTTGAGACCAATATTGTACAATATTAAAATGTACCAATACAGTGTTGAAAATTATCTTGAAATAATTACAAATTTACTTTTGCACAAGCATTCTGTATGCACATACTTTGTCATAGGAAAAATAATTGCACAGCATAAAACTTTTGTACCCACTGACCCCCAAAATGAGAACATTGCTAATGTAACCTACTAACTAAAATAAAAATGAAATAATAAATAAAAACAAACGCTTAAAACTTTTAAATAGTATTTTATTGATTCGAATTGTTTCTTTCATTCATTCATGAATTAATACTGCTTCGCATGTTGTATATACTTCAATTTATATATTACTTCAGTTTGGGCTTTATTCATATAAATATATTAAGTCCTTGTCTGAAAAGACATTTTGCCAAATTGCTTCTTTTGATTTTTTGCTTTATTTCATCAGAATATATATATATATATATATAAATATATATATATATAAAAGCACAAAATCTTTTATAAATGAAAAAGCCAACTGAAAATAAAGTACATATTATATACACATATAAGCAATAATTCTATTTTTGTTAAATTTTCTTAAATATAATTTTCAAGTGAACGATTCTGCTACTGGGGATCTCTTCCATAGCTTCATGAAGTTCACATTAGGGGAAGAAAAATGATGCTACTATAGTATGTGGTCTATTACTAGTCTCAGTAGACCATGATTTCTCAGTATCTTAGTATCTGTTCTTATTAGCTTAAAATTTGACACATCTTTAATTTTACTGACCTAACCACAGTTATGTAAAGAAAAAAAAAAAATTTTTTTCAAGTCAAGAAATAATGTAATTCAAATTGTTTTGGGAAAGTTAATCGTTCACCTGCACTCAAGTAGATGGTAGTTCATTGATACATTCCAAACCTTGTAACACACAAAGGGTTTGGAAGTAGTCTACTATATTAGTCTCAATCAGTTTAATATTGAAGTCCTCACATTGGGGACAAATCAGCTGATAAAAACAGATACTACACTTAGATCTTAGCCAAAGGCCAAGGAGCCATGGTCTACCAAGACCACTGATAGGTCCTGGTAGATTGGGCACTCTAATGGTACAAAAAAAAACTTACTCATCAAAAGAGAAATGGAAATGTTAGGAGGGAAGGCAGCATAACAACTCCTGAATACATGCAAACTGCCCTCATATAAAAAGTTTTTCTAGAACAGTGGTCCTCAACCGAGCTGCAAAGCATGTGCTGCTTGGTCACAAAGAAATGATATGATCTGGCAATTTATTCTTTTATTTTTTCTGAAAAATAAGGACAAATTCATTACCTTGAATCTTAATATCAAATTCATTAAAAATTTCAATAGATTGTTAAAAAAATGAATGTCTTTGTTCAAATAGCATCTATTCAAGTATAATCTTTTAATTCGTAGGAATTTGCAATTAGTCCAGTGAAAATAGGGATCATCCTAAAACATATTTGGTACCATAGGGAAGCATATTCAATGTAGATTGACATTTGTAAATCCTCCCTCCTAGACTTTTGGGGGGAATGATTTATGAGCATTACAACATGATAGGGTTCAAGAATGAAGTTTTTTGGTAGCCATTGCAACTTGGTTTATAGAAGTGTAAACAAAGCTAATTATGGTCAAATTTGACTCAAGTACTCCTCAGACAAGTATCTTCCTATTATAAATAACTGAACAACCAAACATTGCATTGTGTACATCAGTGCATACTACTGGTTCATTCAGTCATTCCTCTTCCTCAGCTCTTCAAACTATAATTAGATTTGTCCACAGGCCAGTCCCAAATCTATCATTATGGTAGTATGGGACCCATGCTCTACAAAAGTTATGTATACCAAAGGGTAATTTGTGGGCAGTTCCAGCATAGTCTGAAAATATTGCCACAAAAATTATCTTTCCAGCAGCTTGGGGGTGGGGGACTCCAGTTACTAGAGTGCTTAGCAAAAATCTCATCCAAAATCTCTACGTACTCAATGTACTGCAACCAGAATTTTGATGTTCTAGGACCTATTGCCAGCTTATCTTTTAGGAGTTGCAACTTTTCTTGCACTCTCTATAATGCTGCAGACTGACTGACTAATTATCGGGGATTCTGGAAAAAAGGTAAAAAAAACGAACAAGATTTTTCATTTTATATACTGCAGTTGAAGAGTCAGCTTAATCAAAAATGCTTCAATCAATAATCAGTTTGTCAATACTCGGAGGTGATGTCTTGATTTAATGAGCATCAACTTGATTATTCTGTGAATTTCTGCAAACTGTGCCTTGTTCCTTGATGATTGTGATGAATTTTTTCAGCGGCCAACTCAAGCAAAAATGGCTTTGCAATGCTCTTGATATGGGTTTACCAGATAGGATATACTCAATTACACTGTAAATGATGTGAAGAACTTCTTTCAGTCCTTTCACAAATCAAACTTTCCAGATAACTCATACACCTATGATAAGCGCAATGGACATGCACTTTATATTAATGATTTCAGTTGGTTTAAACTACTGCGGTTGGATGAATTTCAACACAGGAATTTCATTGTGCAGCTTTGTTGATTTATCAAGAACAAATTGTGATGTAAAATAAGTGCAGATCCAAGTCAATAATCAGAAAAAAATTAATTACTGACTTGTCTAAATATGTCTCAATATATATATATATATCAGTCATGAATTCTGACCCACTGGGGCAATAACTCTAACCGTGGAATCATGAATATATGTTGGGATATCTTTGATTCTAATTATTTGCCCAACATATTTGCATCACTGTCACTTGATTCTGTAATTGCTGCATTACCCTTGACGTATATCACCACCTGTTGATGATGTTTTGATTCCCACAGCATGAAAGATTCTTGAGCCAGCTTAGACCACCTGAAATGGTTCAATTTCCAACAAAAGACTGTTGGTCCGATACTGAATCAAAATCTGTTCAGTTCAGTAATTAACCACTTTGAGCCAAATATGTGATCTAATTCAACGCCAAATTTGAACAGAATAGGAGATGATGATGATCTTGGATGAGCGGGATGGATAATTACTTATCCAATCCTGGATCATTTTAGTGGTTGTTTGATTAGGGATTTGATGGATAATCTAAGATGTAACCAGTCAAATCCTTGTCTGTACTCTTAATCTCTTCATTGCTGTCGCAATCATCTGTTGTTGTTCTTCAATTTCAAGTTTAGCAGCCGTGGTAATAATTCTTTCAGTTCATCTTCTGCACTTCTGCACATTAAAGATTTCTGCAAAATAAATTGAATTCATATATCTTAATCGTAACTTTGTTTTCAATTACTATACTCCATAAACATCCTTGCCATCAGTAATTTCAGTCATTTCTTTGTGAATCTCAACAAGGGACTACAGCTCTGCTTCAGATTCTGGTTGTTCGCAGACATGGTTGAGATTTTTAAAGCATTCTGACACTATGGGTCCTCCTAGAATGGCTGTTGATAACCTCTATCTAGTAGGAAAAAATCTTTGCAGCAAGATGACTGTTACAAAATCATTGCAATCTAGCACTCTTATTCTCACTTCTTCAGCCCATTTATCATTCCATTGGGATCACATATTAAGGAACATTTCACAAATGGGAAGATGTTTTTTTGTCTTTAAAGAAAAGTTGACTGCAAGTGGAGTAATTTTCTTTCCAATCAAATTTTTCAAAAACAGATCTTGTTCCATCTTTTTTCACTTTATTGCTACTGCTTCCCTGGGTGATGATCTTTCTTGTCTTTTCATTATATGCACTCCTCAGTCAGGCATAGTGAATCTCACTGGCTTAGACTTCCAATAGTTATTTTTCCAAGCTTCTACCATTTACCTTCGTAGTTCACAAATGTCTGAATGCCTTTACCTATTTCCTGTACACTGTCTAATTAAGAGTTTGGACCCTTGCATTCCACACAGCCTTGCTTGTCCATTAAATATGGTTTTGCACCTGAATCTTCAACAGTGGAACACGCATTTCCAGTATCTTTACTATGGAGTTGGTCTTCTTGAGATGATATCAGCGTAATGTCTTCACTCATTAAATATATGAAATGACAAAGCTCAGCATAAACATCAATCATCTAAACCTGTAAATAATAAAAAGGACAAATTATGCGAATGTCAGCAATTACATTGTATCAACAAAGTAATGTCTTCACTCAGTCAGTGGCTCAGTACTCACAGTGTTATGGCCCAGTCAGAAGCCAATACTCATCTATATCAACAATGCAATACTCTCAGTATCTATTGGAGATGATCAGAGTATCTAAAAGAAAAGAAAAAGAAACTACAAAGAGAATATGCTGGTCAACCAACATGAGCTCAGATGGAGTGGCAGGCCCTGGTTGCAGTGGCTACCAAAAACAGTGAATTTCATTTTTGAACCCAGTCCAGTTCTAATGTACATAAATTTTCCTCCAAAAGCCTTTGAGGGATGATTCATATATGTTAAACTACATAGAGTACTAAATATGTCTTTTCTCTTATTAATTCCAATTTGACAATCATTTCAGCCTAATTTGCCTTAGACTAAATTGGCATTCAGGAAAATAAAAGAATATCCTCTTTAGAAATAAAAAATGCATTAATAAATTTGTCATACAAACATTCTGTCAAGAATTAGGAAAATTAGGAAATTTTTTTGTACAAATTTTATGGGTAAAATTGCCATTTTTAAGCTGTTACCAAGTCTTCATACATTATATAAAACCAAAGAATATGTAAAACTTGACCCTTTAAAGACTAACTTATTTCAGAGCTTACTATCAGAATTACTCTGAGTATACTTCTCTATGTCTTCAGGACATGCATAATC
Source organism: Thysanoteuthis rhombus (assembly GCA_963457665.1). Lineage (NCBI taxonomy): Eukaryota > Metazoa > Mollusca > Cephalopoda > Oegopsida > Thysanoteuthidae > Thysanoteuthis > Thysanoteuthis major. The sequence continues at coordinate 56,695,820 of OY735211.1, forward strand.
CTGGCTGTCTTGAAAGGGTTAAATTGATCTAATTTTGATATAGTTTTTTCACCCTCAAAAATGTTTGATACAGGGAGATGATTCATAGATTTCAAAATTCTTAATGCACATAAAACTGAAAAGTATGATTTAAAAGGAGTTGATAGATATTGTCAATTGGTAATAGGAAGTTCCTATTCAAGTTCAACAGAATTATAAAATTGAAGAGTGAATAAAAAGAAAAAGTTGAAAAATTTCCCCACCCACTCCTGTAACATTTCTCTAATTTGATTTGAAAAGGACATTCATGCAATTAAAGAAAGAGCAAGCAAATTTCAAGGACTATGGGATCAATAATGAGCAGATTTTTTTTTTAAATCATGAAAAGTGCAGAAAAATTACAACATCTTTCCATGTTTTTTTGCTTTACTTTTAATATAAAGTATGAACATTTAAGCAAGAAATTTCTTGAACTTCAAAAACTGAAATATAAATTCTATTTCATGGTATGCATTACTAATTACTTAGCGAAGTTATAAGATATTTCAAAAATGGATTATACTTTAGTGGTAATTTATTTTGCCTTTAGTTCTGATTATTTTGTTTCTGGAAATATTTTTGGTGGTTTCTATAAACCTTTTTTTGCCTCAGGGATTAAATCTTCCACTACACCCAGTTTCAAAGAATTTTTTTCTGAATAAAAAAAATTGAAATGAAAAAATTATAAAAAAAATTGTAAAAACTGGAACCAATATATTTTGAATGAAGAATTTTGAAATCTAAAGTGTCATTGAGATTCTGGAAGAGAAAAATTGGGTTGAATAATAGAGCATCGATAAATGTATAAAAAACACTGACATATTTTAGTCTTTTCACATCAAATACTTGAATCCCAGACTCGAATATCAAATTAAAATCAAAATTAAGGAAAATTTATTGGATTAAACTAAATGAAGGATCACTGAAGTTATGTTTCTGCTTGGAGTATCACCAGGCCAAAAAACTTTTGAGAAACAGTGCTTTAACTACTAGAGATTCAAGAGACCTAACTGTGTAGAATTGTATTTTTTTAATGGAAAAATAGTACAGATAATTCATCTTGAGTTTAAGAAAAAAAGAATTAAAGGAAAATATGGTGTTGAAGAAGGGTAGAGTAAATCTTTGATATAGAGGAATGGATAGCAATTTTGAATGCCTAGGTAAAAGATGGATTAAAGAATAATGTTTGGAAAAAAAGTCATTTCTTGAGATGATTGTGTTTAGCACCGAATAAAATAGAATTCAAAATTTATTCAATAAAAAATCTATGTGAGAAATACACAGCAATAATTAGGAAATATATTTCAGTCATAAAGTGAACAATATCTTGCCAGTAAGTTTCAAGTAGCCAAAAATAACACAGTACCTCTTAGCACACTTTTTCTCTGAGTTACAGCCCTTCTTTTGCTCTACATAGTGTGTATGTGCTTAGTATAGGCATAGAGTTTATTATTATTGCCTGAAATAGTTGTTAATTACATACATCGGTATTTTTTTCATAAACATTACTGCAATTTGCAGACATGGCAACTCCAAATATTTCCTTAAGAAAAAAATTCCACAAAAATGACGCAAGAAATAAATGACATTAAATAATAATTGTATAATAGCTCCTCTTTGGAATATCATGGTATGAAATTCATCCCACTTTTGAGGGATCTTTAAGGCGGGTCATTTTCAATATCTCCTTTTAATCTTTTTTAACATCTACAAACACAGTGGTTTATATTCTGTCCCACTATTTTGTTATAGTTGGAGATCCAGAGAGGATTAGAGTAGTAGAAGTAGTAGTAGAAAAAATCAATTTTTTTGTGAGTGCGTGGAAAAAATGATTGTTATTTAGAAAACCAACATGTAAGTGTCAAAGGAATGAAATTAATTTCATTTTTTACCAATAAAATTATTCCAATTGCATTAAACTTTTAGATAAAGAAGCAAAACAACTTGAAACATCAAAAGTTCTCAAAAAAAAGCCCAATCACTTATTCGAAATCATTTTAGATTGAAGATAACACATGTTATTAAGATGATAAAAGATAAAGGGGACACTTTAGTAATTTGTCAAAATACCCAGGAATTTTATTCATACACCAGGATTCATTCTGCAGTCAGAGAAGAGGATATGATGTTCAGTCTCAGGGAGTTAGTTGCCTTGGGGCAAATTGTATTTTTGAGACATAGTTCATGGGATCTGGACAATTTTTGTTCTTGCCAACATTGTTGACCCTCACATTAAACTCAATCTTGTGTTACATTCCATTCTCATGGGGAGGCGAATAGATACCTAGATTACACTGTTTTCTGAATCACTTTCGAAAAGCATCATTTATACCAGTGGTACCCAACCATCAGGCCAGGGCTGTGAGGAAATTATATAATTTGCAATATTTAGTTGTAAAGTTATAAACAAATTCATTTCCTTTGATCTTAATATTAAATTTGTTCGAAACAAAGTTGAATGAATTACCCACTTTACTTATCACCAATATTGCAGTCATAATTACCCTGTCAAATATTGCAAATATACTGGTCTGCAGGGCAAACGAGACTGGGGACCCCACATTTATACCATCTCTGATTAATTATGACTTTAAAATGAAGTCTTTGTTTTTTTTAGATTACTCTGAATCCTGATATCTAGTCCATCCCTACATCAAGTTGTCTTGGAATAAACAGTAATTATATAATTTTATAGTATAATGAATGTATCATTCTAAGTATGCAACCTAGATGGTGCAGATAGATAATGTATCAGTGTTTATTAGTAAAGATTTAATGATTGATAATGATTAATTAGTAATTATTTGTTGGTAAATAGCCTAATAGTTAAAGCTAGTTGGTAGTTTCAGTTATTAAATAAATTAATAATTATTAGTCATGAATTTAAATAAGTACTATAGATTGAATTACAGAAAACATTTATTAATATATTACTATGTAACTTGTTCTAAAGAATAACACAGTGTTTACCAAACCAATGGTTTTGATCTAAACAAGGGTTGCAAAATGCACTGTGGGATGTTTTGAAAAAAAAAAAAGAAGCCAAATGAAAAGAAAATGATGAAAATTTAGAAATATTTTTTCAAGTAAAAAAAATAGTGCATATATAAAGTACATGAATATGCTATATAAAGAGATTCTGAAATAGAAAAATAGTACTGACGAATAAAGCATTCGATAAATGTATGATAACTACTGAATATTCCATTCTGTTCACGTCCAATACTTTTGCTTGATTATCGAATTAAAGTAAAGTTCAGTAAAATTTATTCGATAAAACTAGATTTGTTTTAAAACTATGCTTAATGACTGAAAATTATAATAAATTTGTTTAGTCTAATAAAGCATACCTGACAAAATGATAAATCATAATTCTGATTGTAGGTGATAATTTTGATGGTTGTAATCATTCCATATCGTGGCTGATCATTATTCTGTAAATAATAACTGACAAAGTTAATTTTTATATGAATTTGTTTTATAAGAATCATGATTTTTGATGACAATCCTTTCAATAGAATTAAAAATTGTATTAATAAATAACTAAGAAAATATGAAATCATATTCATATATACCTACTCTAATTGTTATCCATTTTTTTACTATTTTCTTTCATCTCATCTAAAGGTCAGTCAGTAACAGCAGTTGGATGTTTACCATGCTTCCAAAAGGCGAAAGGGATGAGAGTCTGATTCTCAACAAAAGCTTACCCTTTATTTACAATTTGCACTTTACTCTTTGCAGTAAATCAACATCTTAGCTTAATTGTAATAAAAAGCAAAAAAAATTAAGATGAAAGAAAATAGAAGTCAAAAATTAAGTATAATTGTTGATAATACTTTAAGTTTTGTATTTAAAAAAAAATACATACACAAATATAGACATTGCAGGAGGCTTCTATAAATAGCATATACGTGATAGCAAAATCTGAGTCACAGACATAGAAAATAGAAGAAAAAGAGATTTTTAAAACCTTGTTGAAATTGTATCAAATTAGATGACTACTTTTGAAAAATGTTTTCCATAAAGATGAAAATGCACTTGATTAACTACTGTGGTTTGTTCTTTTCATAAATGAATTTTTAAAATAATTGCAACAAAGGAGAACAACCTTTGTTTTGGAGAAGTAATAAGGGAATAGAAAATTTAGAATAAAAAAAATTTTGACTGTTGTACCTTCTGGCTTTCTTCAGGTGTCTATCATAGTAAGTTACCTTGATTGAATTGAAGATTAACTTCCCCAGAAGCTTACCGACTATGACAGCTGGAGAAGATCGTAGGGTAAAACATTCAAAACATTGTAGAATGAAAAAGAAGATGAGGACATTAGTCCAAGTAAATCATTAGTTAATAATCATAATTCAACTTGGTAATTGAAACATAAACTAAAAATTGTTTTAAAAAGTTGAATTTTTTCAGATCTGTATCAATTAAAAAAAACAGGTAGACAAAAATGTTGGAACAAAATTACTGTTGGTCAAAATAGAGATTTTTCATACCATTTACAGCAATTATTAGTTGATGGCATAAATAGTGGCAATCTGCTAACACAACTAATAAAACAACAAGATTACCAAAGTGATCAACTGCCAAATGAAAGTACAAAAAGACCAAAAAATCAACCACAAAAATTTTAATGCATTGAAACAAATACAGTGAATGCAAAAGTTATTGAATACATTTCAGAGAGTTTATTACAATACATCATATACACCCTCAAAAAAGATAGAACTAGGACCAAAGATCTCATTTTTATTTATAACTTTTCAATGTTCAAATCTTTTGTGTTTTGTATTTTTTAATCTTTGCTCCAAATTCAGTCAATTTTGAAGCTGTATGAGGATATTAAAATGAACTTTTTGTGAAATGTATTGGGTACATTTGCACTCAGTGTATGAGAAAGAAGATATTCTCCACCTCATCTCTGCACGATTCATAACCAACAAAAGTAATTTTGAAAAAAATGGAAAAGAAGAAAAAGAAGCCAAGAAAAAAAGGTAAAAGAAAGGTGCTATAACAATCAGTTGGATCATACGGATCCATTTCTTAATACATGTATGTATATATCTCTATATATACAGATTAAAAGTATATATATATATATATATATATATATATATATATATATATATATATATATATATATATACATATATTAGGCATGTCTTGAGTTTATATATATATAATGTATTTATACATATTTTTATGCATACTTGTATATGTATATATATATTAGTATATTATGTGTATATATTGTATATTCATATACGCTATACATATATATATATATATGTATTATGCATATCCATATAACCATTATAAATATATATATTTTACATGTGTATATGTGTGTGTATATTATGTGTATTATATATTGTACATGTTATGTGTATTACAGATATATTTTATATACATGTATAAATCATGTCTATATATTATAAATATCATGTATATATTATGCATATATATATATTATGTGTACATATATATACATATTATGTATATATTAAGCATGTATTTATATATATATATATATATACATATATATATATATATATATATCATGTCTATATATTATAAATATCATGTATATATTATGCATATATATATATATTATGTGTACATATATATACATATTATGTATATATTAAGCATGTATTTATATATATATATATATATATATATATATATATACATATATCATGTGTATGTATATTATATATATATCATATATATAACAATAATTAATAATTGTGTCATCAACAGAGAGCTGTTTTATTGTATACATATGTATATATATATATACATATTATTTATACATGTATATATATGTATTAGATATATATATATATTATGCATATGTATATATATATACATATATATTATTTATACATGTATATATATAATAGATATATATATATATCATGCATATGTATATATATACACACACACACACACATATATATATATATATATATATATATATATATATATATATATATATATATATATATGCATCATGTATGAAAATCATTTGCCTGAAGGAGCCCAAACAGGATAGAAACATAAAGGTGTTGGTGTAGCAAATCTTTACTCCATTATGAATTTTATATATATATATATTTATATATATATATATATATATATATATATATATATATATATATATATACATATATATATATATATATATAATGTATATTTTAGTATATTTTTAAGCATATTTGAGTTAAATTACTGAAAAGCTGGGACTCTCCAAATCATTTCTTTGTTGAGGGATGGGTTCAAGCCTTTGATTAGTCAACAATGATTTTTATTGGTAGGGGGATATAAGCCTTAAATTAGTCTGCAATATGGTATTATACATGTTATCTGTTGTATTTAGTGGTTTTAATAGATAGTTTGAAATTAATCTTCTTGGTCAAAACCTCAGGAGTTTATATTTATTTCAGCTCTATTAACTTTCTTCTGTCTTGTGTATTTATTCGAAGTTAATATTTGTAACTAGTGTTTAATATTCAATGAATTGATTTTAAGTGGGTTGCAGTATGATTTTTTAAATAATTTTTCTCATTATTTCTATTATTATCATTATTATCATTATTCATAATGATAATAATAATTAAGAGAAAAGAAGGTAGCAAGGGGCTCATCAGCATAGAAGACTATGTCCAGAGAGCTAAAGTAGTCCTAGAAAGGTATGTGCAAACGAATAGTGAAGAAATCATAAAGAGTGCGAGAGATAGTGCAACAAACAATAAAGTAGAAAACAATGGAACAGTACAGCAAACAAGAAAAGAAAGATGGGAAGAGAAAAAATTGTATGGCGAGTTTAAAAGGCAGATACAAGATGTAGCAGACGAGAAATCATGGATGTGGTTACGAAAAGGAAACCTTAAGAGAGAAACGGAATCGCTCATCATGGCAGCTTAAAACAAAAGCATAAGGACAAACTACATAAAAACAAAAATCGACAGAACACAGACAAACAGCAAATGCCGCATGTGCGGTGAAAGAGATGAAACAGTAAACCACATAACTAGTGAATCTAGTCAACTCGCCCAGAAGGAGTATAAGCATAGACAGGATAGAGTAGCAACGATGATACACTGGGAACTAAGCAAACAAATGGGATTCAACCATGTGGAAAAGTGGTATCAGCACAAGCCAGAGGCAGTTTTGGAGAATGACAACCACAAACTACTCTGGGACTTTGACATCCAAACTGACCACCTCATCCAGGCAAGAAGACCAGACTTAGTAAAAGTAGACAAAAAAAAGGAAGGCCTGCCAAATAGTAGACGTTGCTGTACCTGCAGACCGTATAGTAAAAAAGAAGGAGAGTGAAAAACGGGAAAAATACCAGGACCTAGCAAGAGAGTTAAAGAAGATGTGGAATATGAAAACCAGGGTAGTACCTGTCATAGTGGGCATACTAGGAACAGTCCCCAAAACGCTGAGGGTGAGACTGGAGGAGATCGGAATTAGGGGAAGGATTGAGACCGTACAGACCACAGCACTACTGGGAACTGCACGGATACTGAGGAAGGTGCTAAAGATATAAGTACTGCAACGAATTTTAGCCCTGACATAATAGGTGAAAGAGAGAGATGTTAGCTGAAGACCTGAGGAGACTTATTGTCACTCAGCCTTCAGCGATAACCACTGGGCAACCGGTGTGAAACTGTAAATTGCAGAATTACTGCGACCTATGAGTACTATGAGAGGAGGGCTGGAGACTTGAGGAGACTTGCTGTCACTCAAACTCCAGCAGTTACCACCAGGCAACTGGTGTGAGATTCCAAATAATAATAATAATAATAATAATAATAATAATAATAATAATAATAATAATAACAATAATAACAATAATGATAATAATTTTTGCAAAAAGAAAAGCAGAATTGTTCAATAGAAATAATGAAGTAGCATTGAAATGCCAGCACTTCTCAAAATATCTATTAAAAAACATAATTCAATTCCCCACATACAGGTATACAGAAAATGACCGCCATAGCTACTTTATTTTCCTTGTTATAATTTAAAATAGTAGTATCATCATTACCATTAACATCAACATTTTGTACACCCAGCCACTTGAAGAACAACCCAATCACATTTTCATAATTACCCAAGATATGTAGAAACATACCAAATCTAGAATAATTAAACTGACAACTAAGGTCATTTAAAAGTGAACTCTAACACTGGGGAACAGATTTAATTAAGAACAAAATACTCTCAAACACAAAACATAACACATTGAGCTGATGTTTTAACTCATGGAGAAAGTGCCTACAGAATTTCCTACTAATTTATAATTCATAACTATCAGACAGCAGAGTAGTATCCCATGATGTAAAACAAGAACATAACAAGCAGTGACCAGCAATGAGAAGAAAAAAAAGAAAATATACTTAAATAGATTAAGAGGAAGGTTTTTTCCATAGAAAAATAGACACATCCCCCAAAACTTCTTGAACAGGGATGTAAAATAAATTGAATCATTCGTCTGAAGGAGCCCAAACAGGAAGGAAACATAAACGTGTTTCTGTAGCGAATCCTTCATTTCATCATATATATATGCACTTATATATAACTGTGCATATATATAAATACAAATATATACATGTATCCAACTATATATATATATATGTGTGTGTGTGTATATATGAATTCATGTTTATACATAGATATACAAATAGATATTTAGACATATATATATAAATATATATATGAACATATATAGTATAGAATGCTTGACAGCTTTGAATGCAAAACATTCAAAAATTTTTTCAAAAGATTTTTTGTCATTCCATTCACCTATTCCTGTATATCTGTCAATACAATCTATGTAGATTTCTTCAGTTTATTCATCCCTGTTACTTTGTTATTATGGTACAGTGTATAAATTGTCTTTTACTTGAATCATCATTTGTTCACCATTTAACTATTTCAGGGATTTTCAATACAAAACAGTCATATTAACATGGCAACCCAGCAGTGTTGATCATTTTTTTTATACTTTATGTCAGACATATAATTTGTCATTTCATTTTATGTATATTATCTACCAACATATTCAATCGAAGGATTTAATATATACATACATATTCGTACATATATACGGATAAATATAGGTATTTATATACACAGATGCATAAACGTATACATATATACATATATATATATATATTTATATATATATATATAGATACACATATATATATATATATAGATACATATATATACATATATATATATATATATATATATATATACAGATACATATATGAATATACATATGTATATATATATACAGATACATATATAGATATACACATATATATATATATATATGTATACAAATTCATTTTTATACATACATATATACATATATATATATGTACACAGATATGTATATAAACATTTTTTTACCAATTCATATATATACGCATACATATATATATATATATAAATATTTTTATATAAACACATATGCATACATATATATATCTATATATATATGTATATATACATATATATATATATATATACATATATATATATATATATATATATATATATATATATATATATATATATATATATATATATATATATATATGCACATATCCATGTATATATGCAAATATATACATACAAATTTATGAATATGTATATACATATCAATCCTTGCTGCTTGAAGTTGGGGTGACTGATGAATTCTTTAACAAGGTAAAAAGAAAAATGAAAGTTCTTCCAACTGTTAAATCAAACAGCCCCTGCCAGCTGACGCAAGATGAAGTGTAACATGCATATATATATATATATATATATATATCCATACATCTATACATATATATATACATATACATATATGTATGTAATATATGCATATACATATACGTTGCTTAATCGATATATGATCCAACAAAATGATCATATACTGTGTAATATCATATTGTAAATAGAATAAACAAATAATGAAAATGGGCTGATGTGAGAATCATACTCGTGGCCAATGAGGTAGCTGCTTCAAGGTAGCATTGCAATTACCATTGAACAAAACTGTTACTGGTAATGCAAAGGCCCAGATAACTGTTTCAACTTCAAATAGCTGGCTGACGTCCGTCAAAATT